>CP094636.1:25927803-26527803 GCA_023657505.1 Camelina hispida | reverse complement strand
CCAATCACAATAGAATCAGTTTCATGGTGTTAAACTATGAGCACGCACGCCGGCCAAGTTTTTGTTATGAAACATTATTCTTCCAAACCATCTCCCCGATCTGCACATAGATTAACAAGAACCATCGTTAATTTGTAAGACCCTACGTGAAAACCATAAATAACCCTAAATCCCCAAGAACTTTATACCTTTACTTGGTCGTCATATCAGATGAGAGCAGAATAAACACCATGGAATCAAACAAACTCCTCAACTGATCCTCACTTGCAAAGACACTAAAACGACACCTGCACCATATCGACGATTCTATGAACCATCGATAGTTTTTAAGTATGAAATAGCAGCCTAAGTTCAAACCCTTATATCCCAAGAGCATAGATCTAAAAATCCAAGTGAAGAAGCTTCATACCTCTTTGTTAAAGCAATTGAATATGTCTCTGGTTATCCCTTCCCATTGTTTAGAGATGAAATTCTTGCAAGAGAAAATAAAATTAGTTACTCATACATTAATAAAACAGATTCATTAAGCTATGAGTCTGTTATAAAGTGAACCATATATCTCTCTTCCATCCATATAGAGAAACAGAACCAAACAAAACAAAAATCTCAGTATCACTTATAAATTGTGTCGATGATCGAAAAAAGACCTTAAACAGTCTGAGTCTTCCTCATCATTCTTCAAACCATCTATGATCTGCACATATAGAAGAAACCACCGTTAATTTTAAAGTCAAAATTAAACAACTGCATAAGTGTTGATAGAAGTGGTGTCCACAACTCTAGGATAATTATTAGTTTAGTAAACTTGAAACAGAACAAATCAAAGAAGAGAATTTTCCATTGGATGAAAAGGAACCTTATAACTCCATCAGGAGAAGCTAGCAACATCTAAAACGGAAAAAAAAAAAAAAAAAAAAAAAAAAAAAATCTCAGTCCCTATCCGATCTTAATTTGGGTAACAAAGAAGAAAACTCTAAAAAAATTAGACTCATCTCTGGATGGAGAATTTGAAGTGGAAAAGGAGGAAGACGTATTGGATAGAGTCAAATATAATCAATCACCATAAAAACAGTTTCATGTTGTTGACCTGTCAGTACGCATGCCGACCAATTTTTTTCTTATGAAACGTTATTCTTCCAATCAACCTCCCCAATCTGCACATAGATTGATAAGAACCATCGTTAATTTGTAAGAGCCCAAGTGAAACCCATAAATAAACCCGAAATCCCCAAGAACTTAATACCTTTACTTGTCGTCAAATCAGATGAGAGTAGAAGAAACACCATGGAAACAAACAAAGTCATCCACTGATCCTCACTTGCCAAGACATCAAAACGACACATGCACCACATCAACGATTTAAGAACCATCGTTAGTTTTTTAAGTCTGAAATAACATACTAAGTTTAAACCATAAAATCCTAAATGTATAAATCTTAAAATCCAAGAGAAAAAGCTTCATACCTGCTTTTGACACTTCTTTCGCTAAAGCAAATGAAGATTTCTCCGTATGCTGGTTGGTAATCCCTTGCCATTGTTTAAAGATGAAATTCCTGGAAAGTGAAAAAAAAAATGAGTTCCTCGTAGAATAATAAAAAAGATTCATTAAGTGATGAAGACTCAAAAATGCATCATTCATCCGTAATAATGTGAACCATATATATCTCCTCCCTCCATCTAGAAAAACAAACAACAACAAGCAAAACCAAAATCTCAGTTTTCTATTGTGGATTGTGTTGACGATTGAAACAAAACCTTAAGAAGTCTGAGTCTTTTTCATTCTTCAAACCATCTTTGATTTGCACATATAGAATTAAAAGAACCATTGTTAATTTGTAAGAATTTAAGTGAAAACAATAAATAAAACCTAAATCTCCAGGAACTTTATATCTTAACCTGGTCGTCGAATCAGATGAGAGTAGAACAAACACAGTCCTCCACTGATCGTCACCTGCAAAGACACGAAAATGACACCTGCACCACATCAACAATTCTAAGAACCATCGTTAGTCAAGTCTGAAATTACAGCCTAAGTTCAAACCATAAATCCCACATGTATAAATTTTAAAATCCAAGTGAAAAAGCTTCATACCTGCTTAGACACTTCTTTCGTTAAAGCAATTGAAGATGTCTCTGTTTGCTGGCTGGTTAGCCATTACCATTGTTTAAAGATCTGTAAAAGAAAATAAAAATGAGTTAATCATAGATTAACAAAACAAATTCCTTAAGCTATGAGTCTGCTCTAAAGTAATGAAGACTCAAAATGCATTATTCATATGTAATAATGCGAAGAAACTGAACCTTATATCTCCTCCCTCCATCTAGAGAAACAGAAACAAATCAAAAAAAGGGAGAGAGGAGTTTGAGATTACTTACAGATCAAGAAGAGAATTTTTCCATCGGATCAAAGGGAGCCTTAAATCTCCATCTGAAGAAGCTAGTAACACCTAAAACCATTTAAAATATCTCAGTCTCTATCTGATCTAAATTTGTGTAACAAAGAATAAAAATATAAAGAAAGTTAGACTCACCTCTGGATGGAGAATTTGAAGTGGACAAGGAGGAAGACATATTGAATAGAGTCGAAAATAATCAATCACCATCGAAACAGTTTCATGTTTTTAACCTGTGAGCACGCATGCCGACCAGATTTTTTCTTATGAAACGTTATTCTTCCGAACCACCTCCCCAATCTGCACATAGATTGACAAGAACCATCGTTAATTTGTAAGAGCCTAAGTGAAAACCATAAATAACCCTAAATTCCCAAGAACTTAATACCTTTACTTGTCGTCAAATCAGATGAGAGTAAAACAAACAACGTCCTCCTCCGATCCTCACTTGCACCATATCCTGCTAATTCATCAACGATTCTGAGAGTTAGAAGAGAAGATATAGTGATCGTAGGAAAATTGTATTTTTACGGTCAAGAAGATGATTGTACCACCATCGATGTCGTTGTTGTTTGGGTCATCATCATCATTCCTCTGTTCTGAGTCTTCTTCATTTTTCAAAATCATTAACTACCAGAGAGAGAGAGGGGGAGAGAGTCGCTCTCTCTTAAACTTTTATTCTATTTGGTGGAGACTGAAGAGTGTGTGTGTGTGTGTGTGTGTGTGAGTGTGTTCTTCATGCTTCAAGCCATCTCTGATCTGCACATATAAAATTAGAAGAAAAATCGTTAACTTTCAAGTCTGAATTTAAGCAACAACCTAAATGAAACCATAAATAGATAAACAATGAATCCCCAAAGTCTGAATTACAGCTGCATGAGTGTTGATGATGGTGGTGTCCACAATTCTAGGACAACTTCCAATGGGCTGCATTGAATATAACCCAAAAAAAAATTATTATTGGTTGAGTAAACGGGAAACAGAACAAAAAAAGAAAGGCAGAGAGGATTTTGAGTTTACTTACAGATCAAGAAGATTTTTTTTCCATCGGATGAAAGGGGACCTTATATTTTTTCAATTGTTGATGATTGAAACAAAACCTTAAGAAGTCCAAGTCTTTTTCATTCTTCAAACCATCTCACCGGTCTGCACAAAGAATTAGAAGAACCATTGTTACTTTGTAGTTGTTAAAGTGACAACCATTAATAAATCCTAAATCCTTAAGAATTTATACCTTAACTTGGACGTCGTCGAATCAGATGAGAGTAGAAGAAACACCATGGAAACAAACAAAGTCCTCCACTGGTCCTCACTTGCAAAGACACCAAAAGGATACCTGCACCACATCAACGATTCTAAGAACCACCATCATTAGTTTTTTAAGTGTGAAATAGCAGCCTAAGTACAAAAAATAAATCCCACATGTAGAAACCTTAAAATCCAAGTGAAAAAGCTTCATACCTGCTTAGACTTCGTTAAACGCAATTGAAGATGTCTTTGTATGCTGGCTGGTTAGCCCCTGCCATTTTTTTAAGACGAATTTCCTGCAAGAGATAAAAAAAATGAGTTCCTCGAAATTAATAAAACAGATTTGTTAAGCTATGAGTCTGTTCTAAAGTGACGAAGACTCAAAATGCATAATTCATCCGTAATAATGTGAACCATATATCTCTCCTACATCTATATAGAGAAACAGAACCAAACAAAACAAAAACCTCAGTATTCACTTAAATTGTGTCGATGATCGAAAAAAACCTTAAACAGTCTGAGTCTTCCTCATCATCCTTCATACCATCTTTGATCTGCACATATAGAAGTAACCATGGTTAATTTTAAAGTCAGAATTTAAACAACACCCTAAATAAACCAAAACCAAAACCAATTTATTAATTGATTAAGCAAAACCTCAATCTGTTTCATTATTAAAGTCAGCTAGTGGTTTCTTAAATCTAGATCGTTCAGTATAGTATTGTTCAATGTATCATTGGGTTAAGATAGAAACAACCTTCTCATCAATAAGTAGGAAGTCGATGCCCATGAGTTGGCCTCCTTTTTTGACATTCCGAGCAGGCCAGTGACAAAGCATTCTTCCGACGATCTGTTGATGAAGGCGACCAGCTTTGAGATTTTCAAATGAAACGATAGGGGAATCCATTTTAGTGAGGAGAAATCAAAGAGACAAAGACAATAAAATGAAGCATCAATAGGAGCAGAAGACATTATATAGGTTTTACACCAATTAAAGATAGAGTAGTGGGTCTTCAATTGCAAGATTGAGCATTGAACGAGATGAAGTCACTTTAATAGAAAAACGTTACAATGGAGATCGAAGAGAAGGAAGACAGCGAAAGGTTTTGTGTAGGATTGGAGAACATTTATTTCAAAGATGGAAGAGAGGGAATCCATTTATTGCTTCCATTAGGAGAACAGGATGAAAAATGAGAAGAGGAGGACGCTTCAGGTCAACACCGCCGTCGTACGTTGTGGAATCGGGGAAAAAGAGTTTTATTCCGCCGGAGAAAAACAAAAGGGCTTAGTGGATAATCTCACAAAAATTAGGGAAATTAAATGGGCTTTAACATTAACATAAAAGAATAAAATATATGGGCTTATTTTGAAAATATGGGCTTACAACAAAATGAGAGAATGCTGAGGTGGCAGCACCAGGAGTGAGGAAACTATACTTTATATATATAGATACAACACATATATATCTTATTTTCTTTTTTTTTTGTCAAACACAACACATATATATCTATAATTTTAAAAGTATGAAACACTTATAAAAGATGGTATGAGAAATAACTATTAGAAAGATCGGATAATGAGGCTTAGACGTTTGTGGATGAATGAAAACTTAAATTAATGACCTTAATAGTTTTTAAATAGGCATTAGATTACTTAGGAACAATTCTTGGGTTCACTTCTAAGGTGAACCTTTGTTCACTTGCCCTTATTTTAGCGAATGAGAATCTGACATATCATAATACATTTAATAACCTATTTATTCATTTCCTTATAAAATAAGGAAACAAAATCTGTATACATTATTATAAAATTAAAAATTTAAACCGCTATAATATTAATAAAAGATACGCTTATAGATACGCGTATAGGATTTTATAAAACCGATATATAATATTAATAAAGGATTTTATATTAATATTAATATACAGACTTAAGCCAATATTAATATACAAAATCCTCTAAGGATTTTATAAAGCCAATATTTAACTTTCCTTAAAAAAAATATATACAGAATTCGTTTCCTTAATATGTATTGCTTTTTAATTTAATTTTGATTTATTTTTTTAAACAAGATAAAATATAGAAGATTCTGATTGGTTGAAAATAAAGAAGTGAACCTAAGTATTTTCCATTATTTAGGGCTTTCGAAAGATTAATTCTAAGTATCTATAAGCCTAAGTATACACGTATCTATAAGATTAATATTAATATAAAACCGATATATAATATTAATAAAAGATACGCTTATAATATTAAGTATCTATAAGCCTAAGTTTATTAAAATCCACTGTTATTGAACTGATGATTTAAAAATCTACTTTAAAATCCACTCTTATTCAAAAAAGTTTGTGGATTTAAATTTTAATAAATTTTAGGGATTCCGAAGGATTTGAGAGGATTTGTTTAGTTAAAAATACAGAAATCTAAATCTCATGGTTTTAGGTGGGATTTGAAAGAATTTTAACATAAATCATATCAACTTCTCTAAAATCTATCAAAATTCCAAATTTCCTAAATCACACAAAATTCTCCAAAATTATAGTTTCAATACACCCCTCATCTATAAGCGTATCTTTTATTTGTTTAACAAAATAATTAATACTTAGGTTTAAATTTTAATATACTTAGAATTAATACTTAGAATTAATATACCCAAACCGATATATAATATTAATATCTATAAGCGTATCTTTTATTTGTTTAGCAATAGAATTAATATTTGCTAAACAAAAAAAATACGCTTATAGATATGTTTTATAGTTTTGTTCATATAGTTTTTTTTGGAGATGATTATTAATTCTGTTTGTTTTATAGGAATATTCCATGGATAAAATATTTGTTTAGATTTCGATCTCCAATTTACTTGTTAGGTTTTTTCTATGAAAGAGGAAAGAAAAAATAAAATAAAATATACTATTGTTTCACTATTAAATGAAAAAAAATAGCAATACGAGAGATTTCCACTATTTTTCTTCATTTTTGTTATTTTGCTTAATGAATCTTACTAGCAGGACGACACTATACCAATGTGAACACTGAACATGTAGGGGGTTCCATATATTTTATAAATAATGAATTTTCCTATATTTTTCATAAGTAAAACTTGATGTAATCGATTATATTGTTTATAATGACCCTTAACTTATGTTCTAATTAAGCACCAATTGAACCATTTAGGTTAAATCTTTTTTACCTCTTACATGTGACATAATGACATGTATATATTTGGGTATTAATTTAACTAAAATATTAGGTACTAGATTTAGATCCGTGCTACAGCACGACTTGAAATACATTTTATTATTTTAAAAATATTATATATGTACTCCCTCTGTCTCACAAAAATTGATGTTTTGACACTTTCACGCATATTAAGAAAAAATTTAGTTTTTATTTGTAAATTAATTTATAATTACTTTTTGGTAGAGAGAGAAAATATAAACCAATAACAATTCAAAAATTTAAATATTTTCAATGATTACTTCTTGAAATTTACAAAATATCAATCTTTGTAAGACACAAAAATATCCTAAAACATCAATCTTGTGTAACTCATGCAAACAATTTTTATGGTAAATATCACTCATGGAATTTAAATCTATTATGTAAGTCTTATATTGTTAATTTTAACCCGTGCTAGAGTATATAAAATTATTAATCCGTGCTAGAGTGTGTCCAGCAGCTTCCGTACTAGAGTATATAAAAATTTAACCTGTGCTAGAGTATGTAAGTCTTAAAATTATAATATAAATAAAAAAATTCCAATACGTGCTCTAGCACGGATCCTAATTTTTATTGAATGTTGTGGTTTATCAATAAAATCTGTGGAAAATAAATTTTTAATATTGTGTTTAAAGATCTTTGGAAACAACTTGATATAGGACTAAAATCTTCCGAAAATACAGTTTGAGATATCCATGATTTTATTTGTTACCATTAATATATCAATTATCAATTTAGAATATTCCTAATTAAGGTTGCATCCAATATTTAGGTGTAACCAATTAATATATAAATTAATCTATAACCTATCTATAACCAATTTGTAACTATTTGTAATCATTTATTAAAATATAAAATCTACGAAAACTATGTTGTGTATTTTCCTTTTATTAAAAAGGGGATCAAATTTGCTAAAATAGGTAATTAATTTTTTTTTGTCCCCTATACAATTATTTTCTATCTCCACTATTAACTACTAGCCATAACATAAAGAACGAGCACATAAATTTTAATCAACCAAATAATCTTATATTTACCTTAGTGTTAATATGCAACAGATATATTTCATCTAGTAATTAACTAATTACTGAGTTTGAAACATTCCAATAATATATATATATATATATTTATATATAGATGTAAGTTTTATATAATACAGTATGTTGCAATAGAATTACTAAATGTTGTAACTACAGTGACAAATGTGTCACATATTTTGTCACATATTTTGTCACATATATTCAGAGCCGGCGCTAGAGATTTGGTGGCCACAAGAAAAAAAAAAAAAAAAAAAAAATCTTCCAACTAAAAGTTGATTAATCAAAAAGAGAAGGAAAATACTATAAAATTCTTTAAAGGAATCGAACCCAAACTTCTATTTTCAAGACAAACATACACTTACTAGCAAAGCTAAAAATACTTCTTCCAAATTATTAGCCATTTACATTAATATAGGTCTGAGCAGCCGCAGGCTGCTGCTTGACTTGCTTGTATGTTCTACATATATTTACTATAATATTCTTACAAAATATTCACAGTTCATAATCGTTGAATATTTTTCATAAATTTTGCAAAACATTTTCATATATCGTAAAAATATTGCTAATTTGTGACAGAAAATAGCAATATAATTTTTTGTCATTTTTTGCAATATTTTTCATAAAATTGTAACATGCAGTAATTACTGCAAAATTATAGCAAATCTATAGCAAAATTTTCACGATATTGCAAAAATTATGTTGCAATACCACTATTTTCTTGTAGTGTCACCCTCATTGATTTTTTTCTTTCCAGAACTAATATAGTATATATATATATATATATGGTGATCAAATGTCAACTACAAAAATTGACCACGTACATCAATATATGTAGCTCTCAATAGGGAGGAACGGGTAATAATGAACAAGGTTTTCTTAGGTTTGGGACGATGACATATCGTTGTGAACTTGTGATATCCGAGAGAGACCCTATTTTCGTACGAGCCAATTGTTGTACCCACGATCTGTCATCTCGGGCAGGAGGTGGAAGTGAGCCTGGGCCGAGGATGTCTAATGGGCCAAGGAGTGCAAAGCTGATCGGCCCATCGGGACAGTCAAAAAGGGAGCGCGGAATGTGCCTCAATCCAACCAGCTCGGAGTCCGGGCGCGGTCAAAGATTCCCCACTTAAGAGGATTAATTGCACCAACACAAATCACGTCCTATTAATTACGTATTAATTGAGTAATAAATGGGTCAGTATAAATATGTAAGAAGGGGTCACTTGTAAGGGATCCAGAATTTTCTCCGAAAAGAGCAATACACAACTCAAATTCATAAAACTCTTTCAATTTAGTTCGGAACTGTTTTACGGTGATAAGCTCCTCCACACTTAAATAACTTCGGAAGGAGAATCTCTCTCAGTTCCCACATTTGGCGCTAGAAGGAGGGGGATTATCGCGACTCTCACTAGTTCCGACTTTTACACAAATTCATCCGCAAAACCACCGCTATGGCCACCAGCTCCCTAGTCTGGTATCCTTGGAGGTGATCCAAAAGCTCCTTCAAGATTTGTCCGAGAAGTCCGACCGTCAGCAAGCCGCCTCCGCTGCCCTTACCGAACGTTTCGACAGTCTGGAGGGTCGGATCTCCGCTCGTCTAGACGAACTCGCGACGTCGGTAGTAGACCTCTCAGCCTCTCACCGCGCATACGCCGAGCGGGTCGATCTCCTATCCGCTGACCAGACCCCACGACGACGTGCTTTGGATTTCTCCGGCGTGACTCCACCTTCCACTTCGCAGGAGCAGCAACAAATGTCACTCCGGGAGATTCGTTCCCGCCTCAAACCAACACGCAAACGGCGCTACCACGGACCGGCGATGGTCTCGCACCGGCTCAGCCCGGCGTCATCCGACCTCCCGAGGTCCCAGTCCGCCTTCCTTTCCCGTAGACGGAAACACTCCGGTTTCGGGGTATGCTGTCAACCCCGAGATCTTCCGCATGCAGAGCGAAATTCGAGACATGCGGTCTGTGATGCATAGCGCGACCACCTCAGCTCCGGATATATTCCGAGTGATTGAGGAGTCGAGGCGAACTCCTTTCTCCGACCAAATAGCCCGAGTCCGCATCAAAGATACTGGCAAAATCAAATTCTCGAGCTACGAGGGAAAAGGAGATCCGACTAATCACCTCAAGACCTTCTTGCTGACAGCCAGCCGGGTGGACCTCGAGCCCCATGAAGCGGACGCTGGGTACTGCAAGCTGTTCGCAGAAACTTTTAGTGGACCGGTACTGCTTTGGTTCGCGTCCTTAGCAGCTGGCTCCATAACCAACTTCACCGAGCTGTCGACCTCGTTCGTCAAGCAGTATTCTAGCCTAATCGAAACTGCGGTGACGGATGCTCAGCTTTGGAACTTAAGTCAAAAGGCCGGAGAATCCTTCGGTCTTACATAACAAAGTTCAAAGAGATCCAGGTCAAAATTCCCGGACTCTCGGACTCCACAGCCCTAGCCGCGCTTAAGAATGGCCTCGGCACGAATCTCGCTTCCGCGAAGAGCTGTCCGTGAATCGTTTTCCAACTATTCAGGACGCGTTACACCGAGCTTCGAACTGGATAGTTGCAGAAGAAGATAAACTCGCCGCTGCGCAAAAACAAAGCGCCCCGCCTGCAGGGAAACCGCGCTTCGAATCGCCTGCTAAAAGACTCCGCCTACGACTCCGAAGTCCGGGCCGAGCACTTTCGCAGTCGCCAAATCTCCCAAAAAGAATTCCCCAAAGAATTCTCCGTCCAAACCGCCATTTTCACCACGCTCCAAGAGTGGTGTCCTCCCAGTAACAAATGGGTCCGAGATGAGGACACGTACTGCGAACTCCATAAAACCAACAGTCATTCTACTCGTGACTGTAAGAAGCTGATGCACCTCCTCGCAGAGAAGTACATGGCGGGAGAAATGCCAAACGTCACAATTGAAGAATTGGAGCAAAAGCGATTCCCGAAGTGGATGAGGACGCTCCACCTTCAAAGAAACCAAAGCAGTCCGATGGAAGTGACGCTCCCAAGAAAAGAATCGACGTGATAATGGGAGGATCGCGTCTATTCCGGAACTCCATCACTGCGATCAAAGACCATCAGCGGAAGCTCAATAGCCCCGAGCCGAAGCGAGCTAAATTGATAGCTAGTGACCTACCTGAAATTTCTTTCTCCGAGAAGGAAACTGAGGGGTTGGACACTCCACACGATGACGCGCTCGTCATTTCGCTTGATGTAGCGAACCACGAAGTCTGTCGAATCCTAATCGATACGGGAGTTCGGTAGACTTGATTTTCCTTGAGACCCTCACCAGAATGGGTATCGGGAAAGAGCACATTGCAGGACCGCCTTCGCCCCTGGTCTCATTCACTAGCGAGACGTCGATGTCTTTGGGCACGATCACATTGCCAGTCTCCACTCAAGGAGTGGTTAAAATGGTGGAGTTCACGGTCTTTGACCGACCTGCGGCCTATAATGTTATTTTGGGAACTCCCTGGCTCTACCAGATGAAAGCGGTGGCCTCGACGTACCATCAGTGTGTCAAATTTCCGACACCACAAGGAGTCCGGGAAGTTCTGGGAAGCCAAAGGACGGCCAGGAGCTGTTACCTCGCAAGTCACAAACTCCTGATCCAATAGCAACCACAGCTCGAGGTCCCGAAAATCCAGTTCGGAAGCAGCTAAAAGGCGACCTCACTGAGTCCATTTTCATCAATGGCAAGTTCCCGGATCAAGAAATCAAGATCGGAGTAGGGTTGGATAGCGGGCTTCGCGCTGCCCTGATAGCCTTCTGAGAGAAAGAATGGCCACCTTCGCGTGGTCCGTGGACGAGATGCCCGGCATTAGTCCAGAAGTCATTTCCCACGAGCTGAATGTGGATCCTACGTTCAAACCCGTAAAGCAGAAGCGAAGGAAGCTGGGTCGGAACGAGCTGAAATCGTAAATAAAGAGGTTGAACGTTTGCTAAAGGCGGGCCAGATACGCGAAGTAAAATACCCTGAGTGGCTCGCAAATACTGTCGTGGTCAAGAAAAAGAACGGAAAGTCGCGAGTCTGCGTTGATTTCACCGACCTGAATAAGGCATGCCCCAAAGACAGCTTTCCACTTCCGCATATCGACCGGTTAGTTGAGTCCACTTCGGGCCACGAGCTGATGTCCTTCATGGATGCATTCTCTGGCTACAACCAAATCCTAATGAACCCGGACGACCAGGAGAAGACTGCATTCATTACGGACCGCGGGACCTACTGCTACAAGGTGATGCCTTTTGGGTTAAAAAATGCGGGAGCAACTTACAAAGACTGGTGAACCGAATGTTCGAGCATCAGCTCGGAAAAACCATGGAGGTTTACATCGATGACATGCTGGTAAAATCGATGGAAGCCAGTTCGCATCTCGCCGATCTGAAAGTTTGCTTCGACATCCTGGATCGGTTCGGGATGAAGCTCAACCCCACGAAGTGCACCTTTGCAGTTCCATCAGGAGAATTCTGGGGTATATTGTCACAGAAAGAGGAATCGAAGCGAACCCGAGGCAAATCAATGCTTTCCTGTCTATGAGTTCTCCCAGAACCTTGCGCGAAGTGCAGCGCCTTAACGGGCGGATCGCAGCTCTCAACCGCTTCATCTCTCGCTCTACGGATAAATGCCTCCCTTTCTACCAGTTGTTGCGAAAAGGGGGAAAAACTTTCCTGTGGGATGCGAAGTGTGAAGAAGCATTCGCCCAGCTCAAAGCTTATCTGTCCGAACCACCGGTCTTGGCGAAGCCTGAGTTCGGAGAACCACTCTTTCTTTACGTAGCCGTATCGGATAGCGCGGTCAGTGGAGTTTTGGTTCGTGAAGAAAGGGGAGAGCAGCGACCAATTTTCTATATCAGCAAATCATTCACCGGAGCGGAATCGAGGTATCCTATGATGGAAAAATTGGCCTTAGCAGTGGTCACTTCGGCAAGGAAACTGCGGCCTTACTTCCAGTCCCATACGATCATAGTCCTGACGACGCAGCCACTTCGGACGGTGTTACATAGTCCGAGCCAGTCTGGACGGCTGGCTAAATGGTCTGTCGAGTTGAGCGAATATGACATCGAGTTCCGGACTCGAACTTGTGCGAAGTCACAGGTGCTGGCCGATTTCTTGATCGAACTGCCACTAGCTTCTTCGGCTAGCAACAATGTCGAAACTCCGTGGACGCTGTATGTTGATGGAGCTTCTTCCAAATCAGGGGCAGGAATTGGGGTCCGCCTCACTTCTCCTACAGGCGAAGTGATCGAGCAATCATTCCGTTTGGCTTTCAACGCATCCAACAACGAAGCCGAGTACGAATCTTTTCTTGCCGGCTTACGCCTCGCAGTGGGAATTGGTGTCCGGAAACTTCGAGCTTTTTGTGACTCGCAGCTGGTCACTAACCAGTTTTGGGGAGTATGAAACTAAAGATGGCCGCATGGAGGCTTATTTGTCTACAGCTCGGGAGTTAGTCGCCAAGTTCGAGGAGTTCGAAATCACTAAGATCCCACGAAGTGAGAACTCTGCTGCGGACGCTTTAGCCTCTCTGGCCTCCACTTCGGATCCTGCGACAACAAGGATTATCCCCGTCGAAGTCATTCAGTTTCCAAGCATCCGGCTGGAAGGCACACATATCGTGACCCGCGCAATGAAAAGGCAGCTGGCCGCCGAGGAAGCAGCTCGTAAGACAGCTGCGGACGCCCGAACCCCAAAGGATCCGGACCTTACCTCGCTTACTCCAATGGAAGTTCACCCACTTCTCGTTGAGCTCGAAGAAGGTCCAGCTTCGGAATCATCGAGCTCACCAGCTGATAGCCAAGCCGTTATCCCACATGCCACCTCGAGTGGCATGAATCCTAACAGCTGGGGGCAGATGACTGGCGGAGCCCGATCTGGGCTTACCTCGAAAAGGGGAACTCCCAGCCGACAAGTGGGCAGCTAGAAAACTCAAGGTCACAAGCGCACGGTACTGCATCCACAACGGAATACTTCTACGCCGAAGTGTAGCCGGTCCTTATCTGACTTGCGTGGCTGGTAGAGAACCCGCGATGCTAATGCGAGCTGTTCACGACGGACCCAATGGAAATCATTCCGGAGGCCGAACTCTAGCTTTCAAACTTAAACGCCAAGGTTACTTCTGGCCCACCATGGTTACGGATTGCGAAAAGTACTCTCGAACCTGAGAAGTGTCGAAACACGCCCCATCAATCCATCAACCTACCGAACTCCTGTCTTCGGTGTCCGCACCTTACCCTTTCATGAGGTGGTCTATGGATATCATCGGACCATTACATCGAGGGCCAGGAGGAGTCCAGTATGTGCTCGCTCTTACCGACTATTTCTCCAAGTGGGTGGAAGCAGCAGCCTATGCGAAAGTGACAAGCGACGAGGTGGAGCAGTTCGTGCTTAAAAGCATAATCTACCGCTACGGCGTCCCATATGAAATCATCACGGACAATGGCCCGCAATTCATCTCTTCGAAGTTCGAAGAGTTCTGCGCGAAGTGGAAAATCCGACTCAACAAGTCAACCCCTCGTTACCCGCAAGGTAATGGGCAAGCAGAGGCGATGAATAAGGTCATACTTGCCAACTTGAAGAAGCGGCTCGATGCTCGCAAGGGGCGCTGGCCGGACGAACTTCAGGGTGTCCTCTGGGCAATCCGAACAACACCTCGGCGGGCCACTAATGAAACACCCTTCTCCCTGGTTTACGGAGTCGACGCCGTAGTCCCAGTTGACATAGAAATACCCGGAGTCCGTACCTCGCTGAACCCACTCCGAGCAGAGGAAAATGAGGAGTTCCTACAGGATACTCTTGATACAATCAACGAGCGTCGGGACCAGGCGCTAGCCCGGATCCAGAACTACCAAAGCACGGTGGCTCGGTACTATAACTCCAAAATCCGAGGCAGACCCTTGGCAGTGGGCGACCTCGTCCTGCGAAAAGTCCAGGAGAATACCGAGGAGCTCAATGCAGGAAAGTTGGGAATCAATTGGGAAGGACCATACAGAATTACTCGCGAAGTCCGAAATGGAGTTTATCAGCTCGAAGATTCAGAGGGAAAACCAGTCCCGAGGTCGTGGAATTCTTTACACCTTAAACTTTTTACAGTTAATGTCTTTGTATCGAACTACGATTTGGCTTGATCCCGATAAGGGTACGTAGGCAGCCCACTTCGGGTCCAGCTATCCATATTAATAAAATTTAAAGTTTTCTTAAACTTTTTTTTTATTACTAATGGTTCAAAAAAAAAAAAAAAAAAAAAAAAAAAAGCCGAAGCCTGACTTCGCATCTACCATTTTCAAGCCGAAGTCAAACTTCGCAAATTTAAACCGAAGTTCTCACTTCGTATCCAGCTTTACTTTAAATCTAAGTTTTGCGAGGAATTTAAACCGAAGCCCTCACTTCGTCCTCCGCTTTACTTAAGGTCAAAGCTCAGTTTCGCAAAATTCCTATCTAAACCGAAGTAGTCACTTCGTACCCAGCTCTACTTATAAGTTGGGATGACATTTTTCTGAACTAATTAGCCGAAGTTCTCACTTCGTGTTCATTTCCGCTCGTACCATCTTTTTAAACAAAAGATTGTGGAAATAAAGTTCACATTAAGCCAAAAAAAAAAAAAAAAAAAAAATAATAAATAAAACGGAGCGGTCACCACGACCAAAACGCTCCGAAACGAGTCAAAAAGCAAATACTACAGAAAGGGGGCAACTTGTGCCAAAACAACCCCGAAGTAGGAACTACGAGTACGGGGGCGGGGTCCGACGCCGCTTCGGAAAAAGCCAGCCCCATCTCTTCGATCTCTCCTACCGACTTAGTGTTCACCAAGAAATCGTCCATCCCTGATTCGAGAGTAGCCCGAGGTTAGTGCCGGATTCGTCGATGGCGACGCTAAGCGGGTGCTCGGTGCATAGGAGATCGGGCGTATCCGCTAAAAGGTTTGAGAACGCAGCGAGGTCGAGTTCACGGGAGTTACCTTCGAAACCTTCTCGTCAGCTTCCTCCTCGTCAGCTTTCAGGAGTCCGAGCTCGGCCTCCATGTCTTCTATCTCGCCCCTAGAGATTTCCTCCACCAACATCCGGTTAGCTCGGATCTCGGCGGCCCGGATCTGAAGCGGAGCTAGCTTCTCCCTCTCTTCAAAGGTGACTTTCACCTCCTCGACCAAGGGACGGAGAGTCCGCCTCATCGCTTGTCTCTCCTCCCTTCGCACCTCTCAATCTCGCAGCTATTGCCAGCTTCGAGTAGTTGATTCCGGATCTCGATGTCGTGCAACCTACTCCTCGCTGCCTTCGCATCCTCCGCAGCCTCGTAGTAGAGGTCCCCCGCCTTCTTTAGCTTATCTCGGAGGTCCTCGTTGGCGATTCCGAGGTCGAGCACCTGTACCTCGGCTTTCTTCATCCGAGCTCGGATTTGCTCGGCTTTCTCCACGGTCGAAGCATTTTCGGCCTCTAGTTTAGCATACTCCTTCACCTGGGCTTCCAGGTCGGCAATCTTTTCCGGAGAATGCTCACCTCGGAGGACGGGGAAGAGGCAAACAGCTGATCCTCGTAGGATGCCACCGAGGAGTTAAACTCGATCATCAGCTGAAAAGATAAAACTTATTAAGCAATCGTTCGGTGGAAACCAAAACAAAAGAGGGGGGCAAAGAAAATCGAAGCGTATTTACCTCGCCGATTTTATCCGCGAAGCGAAAGAAGTTTGCGCGATTGACCTCGGTCATATCCGCGAATGCCGGGATCCGAACTCCGGGACGAACGTAACTCCGCATTAGATCGGCTGGGGACGCAGGAGGAGCTGAAAGATTTTCGATCATCATTTCATTGACGACTATCGAACTAACAAAGGTACAAGAGTAAAGTTAAGAAAGCTCACCTCGGGTGAAAGAACGTTGTTCTTTTGAAGAGTGTCGTCCGGAGTCTTTAGGTGGTAAGGGCTCCCTAACTCTCCCCTCCGAGGAGGGACCCTGTCTTTCGAGCTAGATCTACTTCGCTCATTCCCTGATGGGCCAGTTCGGGCTCGCCCTTTCTCACGCGAGGAGGAGGCAGTCTCAGGCTCTTTCCTCTTCTTTGAGGAATCAGTTTGCTGTGAGGAGGCCCTTGTGGGGGATTTTGCAGCACAGGGGAGGAAGGAGCGATCTCCCGTGGTTCGTCACTAGAGTCAGCAATAACGATCACGGGGGGACCAACGGGCCAGCAGGAGCCTCGGTTGAGTCAATGCCGAGCTCGGGAGGATCAATTGGAGGCACGGAAGACCCGCTTACCTCGGGAGCGGAGGAGCTGGGGGGGTTCTTGTTAGAAAGGCGAGCTTTGCCTTCAGCGAGGGCCGTCACCATCTTCTTCTTCAACTCCTTTTCAGCAATCCGACACGCTCTCTCTTCTCTGTAGTTCATTTCCGAAACGCTCACGGGGTCGGAACAAACAAGAGTACGTTTCCCGAGCCTAACCGTCGATTCCCTGATCCTTTCGCACGAAAAGGAGTCCCAGGCAATCTGGCCTTGGCTGCAGAATCTCGAGAAGAATTCCGCGAACGTAGGGCAGAGGAGTCCACGCTCGAAGTGATCTGAAACAAAGATATTAAGAGGTTAGATAACAAGATAAAAGTTGCAATTAACCCGGACTTCACAAGAAACGCTATTCTACCAATTTTCGAAGTCCACTTCGACACGTGCGAACTCACGCGGTGGCCGAAAGTGAGTTCGTTGACCGGAAAAGAAATAGGACTTCCTCCATTTCTCGTCTTTCTCGGGTAGGTCGTCGAAGACCTTCAGTCCGGAGAGCGGGCTCACGTACAGAGTGCCCTTGGTCCGGCCTGTCTTTACTGTGTATACTTGGAGGAAGTCAGCTAGAGACAACTTGTAATTGAACTCTTCCCCAGTTTGAAGGCACATGACGGTCCGAACAAAGTTCGGACACATCGGGGAGAGCGAAGCCCAGTTCGAGCATCATCTTTACGATGAGTTCGGGAAGGGGAAAAGATAGACCACACGCAGAGAAAAGATCTCGAACGCGCAGCAGTATCCGGCGGGGGATTCTCTGGGGACTCGTGAGCCTCGGGAATCTAATCTCGACCTCCGACGGAATCCCGGTGGAGGCTCGAGCTCCGCTATGTTCTCCGCTGAGAGAATTGACGGCGGATGAGGACCATAAACACCAGGGATTGAAGCTTTCGCAACCTTTCGAGGATGATTTCGGAGGAGACATACTTTCTGAGAAGAAGGATTAGGAAAACGAGAGGTGGCGGAAGATCTTTCCGGCGAGAGAAAAGGAATTCAAGAAAACAGAGAAAAAGAGAGAGAACTCGAAAGCAAAAAACTATTAGGGAGAAAGAGAGCACTTGAGACTACCTTTATAAGCGGAACCGGGAGGTAATGATTGCCTGGGAAGCGAAAGGTCTCACGCCGTTCTCTCTCTCCCTTATATCCAACACGCAACCAAGTGGGTCCCATTGCTTGTTCGGGAAGATGAATCTCATCATAACCACGATCAAATCATGAAGATATGGAGGATATTCAGTTTCCCGAAACTGATCGCTAGAAGATCTAAAGTCCCCGAACTTCGCAGTTCGGGAGACTTGGGGGCAACTGTTGTACCCACGATCTGTCATCTCGGGCAGGAGGTGGAAGTGAGCCTGGGCCGAGGATGTCTAATGGGCCAAGGAGTGCAAAGCTGATCGGCCCATCAGGACAGTCAAAGAAGGGAGCGCGGAATGTGCCTCAATCCAACCAGCTCGGAGTCCGGGCGCGGTCAAAGATTCCCCCACTTAAGAGGATTAATTGCACCAACACAAATCACGTCCTATTAATTACGTATTAATTGAGTAATAAATGGGTCAGTATAAATATGTAAGAGGGGGTCACTTAAGGGATCCGAATTTTCTCCGAAAAGAGCAATACACAACTCAAATTCATAAAACTCTTTCAATTTAGTTCGGAACTGTTTTACGGTGATAAGCTCCTCCACACTTAAATAACTTCGGAAGGAGAATCTCTCTCTCAGTTCCCACACCAATTCTTCTATGATTTGAAAATACATGACGTCTCTTTCTACTCAAAGGCCAAGCTTGTTAGCTTCTGCTACGTCTTATGTGTCCTATTATTATTTACACTATGTTTATGGTCCCCTTCCCCTACCTTCTCCTTTCTTCCTAGTTTTGATGAGTGTTACCTCTATGGTCTTATTATATTAGGCCCATAGAGAATCTAATACTCATTCCACGCGTCGGCTCCTTCTATACGTTCGAGTATTACTTCCTACGTAAAAAATATATTCAGTTGCTATCATGTGTACATATCTCTATTATATTATTTAAGCAACCTTATAAACAAATAACCCTACTACATGTAAGATATTACACAAAATGCCACTGTATTTTAATACAAAATATAATAACAGAATCTTAATATTAATTTGTTGTAACTAGAAAATGATTACCTAAAAAATAGCAATTATTAATTTATTAGATTACAAGAAATCATTAATAAAATAATTTCAGAATTATTAAATAAAATAATAATAAAATAATTTCGAAATTATGTAATAAAATAATTAAACAGATTCTATTTATTGTTTCAAAATCTTAGGAAACAATAACAAACTATTTAGAAAATTATAAAACTTAAATTTATTTATAAAACTAAGACTAAATATTTACATGTCTAAATCATTTAATAATAACAAATATATATTAAAATTAAGATACAACATTGTTTCTATTTTTAAAATATAAATTTAATGATGTGTACATATCTACTTTATATTTTTGTAAACCTAAACTACTACAGTAAATTTATTTAAAGGAACATTTTTCATCATTTTCTTTTTTAAAAGTTTTGTTTTTTCTCGAATCTACAGTCAAATGTGATTTTTTGCTATGATGTATTTATCCGTTTCATCCCTTAGCACAAGGTGCACCGTCGTCCATAGAAGACATCATCACCTTAAACAGTCTAGGTGAATCCATTTTTTTCCATCAAAACACGTCCATTCAGGTAGACGATAAGGATTCTTAACAGATTTATTAAAATTTGGCCGAATCTCGAATAGCCGAATTTTCAATTGGGAGATGGTTTTTAGAAACATTTTGGAACGACAACTTTTGTTTTTTTTAATCTTATATTCTAATTTAATTAATTTTTAACATTTCATCATTTGTAAGATTAGAATACAATAATCTACTAGAAAATAAATTTTGAACATTATTGACTTTGTTTGTCAACTCAATTATAAATACAACAAAAATGTATAGCTATTTTCGTAACGGTAAAAGCTTGCATGCATACACATAACAATGCACATGCACAATACATTGACTTTACCCTTTAATAACAGAAAACAATGCATTCTCAAACCGAAGTTAACAAGGACATATGTATAGAGAAACAAACTCCATTAAACTAATTTTTACTATTCATCTTTACAAAACATATTAAAGGGTAAAGGAGTTTGTTTAAACAAGATGTTACAATCAAATGTCAACTTTAAAAATTGACCAACGAACATATCTTTATATATATATATATGTAGCTCTCAAGAAAGAGGAAGGGTAATAATGAATAAGGTTTTCTTAGGTTCGGGACGATGACATATCGTTGTGCTATCCGAGAGACCCCATTTTGGTACAAGCCAATTTGTCGAGGATATGGCAATATATGACATCTCTTTCCACTGAAAAAGCCAAGCTTGCTAGCTTCTGTTACGTCTTATATAAAAGTGTATCCAATTATTATTTATACTATATTTAAGGTCCCCTACCTTCTACGATCCCTTCTTCCTACTTTTGATGATTGTTACTTCCACGGTCTTCCTACTTTCCTAAGTCCATAGAGAATCTAATATCCATTCTATGCCTAGGCTTATTCTATTCAAGTCTTACTTCCTATGTTAAAATAAAATTCATAGTTGTTATTTACAATGTTTTTTTTTTTTTGATAAAGTAGTTGTTACATTGTTACTGATTGTATATAAAAAAAACACTTAATAAGTACGGTTTCTCTGAGATATTCTGCGGGTTCAATTGTCGTAAATACACAGGCTGGTAAAAGTAAATTTTTGTTCGCTAGTGATTAGAAACCACTATGTCATGAGATTTTATCTAATCATGTATACAATTCTACTTTATAGTAAACTAAATGTATATATTTTTAGAAGAAAAATTCCCAAATAAATTTTTATTTAATCTTTGATTCTATTTACAGTAAAAACTCTATAAATTAATAAGGTCGGGACCATGAAATTTTATTAATTTATAGAGGTTTTAATTTATCGATAAATTAATAATTATTAATTTATCGATAAATTATTAAAATACTAATTTATAAAGAGATTGTTTCATTTTCATAATTTTGAAAAATAAGATACTTTTGTTATCATTCATACTGTAAATTAAAATCTTGGCTATCGTAATAGAATGAATGTCAATTGTTTACTAGATTATTGAAAGGACTGATCTTTTTTTTGTTAATAACAAATATATAAATATAATATAATAAATAAACTACAACTAGTGGTCACATACCCACTAGCCACCTAACCACAATCACAACCAACAATGGAATAACAATACCAACAAATATCCAATAATAACCAATAAATATAAAATACCAATATTCATGACATCAACAATATCCAATAACCAAATAACATCATAGAACCAGCAACCTAGCAATGTTCTAATGACCCAACTCTAACAACCTAGCAATGTCGACAACATAAAACCGAGTCCCTAGAACATCCTCCTCTTCTTAGCCTTGATTCCACGATCACACTTTGCCTTTACTGCACCACAAACACATATTGCAATGCATGAGTATTTTATAAAGACTCGGTAAGGCAATCCTCCCATCTATTGGGCTATACACACAAGCAATAGAGTCATCTCTAACCATCAACAACAATCAACAAACAACAATAAACAAACTAGGACTCTGCATCGACTGACACCAACATGCATCGACTGACACCAAATGGAGGTTGCGTCAACTGACGTAAGATCTGCGTCGACCGATGCAAGGTTAACTTGCATCGACCGACGCATGCTCGACATAACACGAAAACCCTAGAGTTTACGTGCCGTCCTCGCATCTGCATCGACCGACGCACAAAGTGCATCGACCGATGCAATGCCGAGCATCGTTTTCCTCCGAAGCTTCTCGCCAGATCTTCGTTCCTACAACCACAAAACTCGATCCCAAGCCACAAGAAAGATTCCCAACGTCCAGAATAACGATCTAACAAGTCTAACAACACACAAAAAGCAAATTAGAGAGTTCTCTAGCTTAGATAAGCCATGGTCCTGCACTTACCTTTGCCAAGACGATTCTGAACCTAAACACAAGAAGAAAACGCCTCTAGGAAGCTCCTACAACGTTCTAAGCCTCATATCTCACCAAGAAACACCACAAATCTCCAGAAATCTTCAAGAACGCTCAAGAATAGTTTCCTCTCTTTTCTTTCTCTCAAAATCAGCCAAACTCACCAAATGAGACAAAAAGTCGACTTAAGGGTTTTCCCTAACCCAAAACGCAGCGTTTAACTTAAGTCAAAACACAGAAAATTGAACCATCTGCATCGACCGATGCAATTCCCAAACCGGGATTTCGGTTCACGGATGTTATAATTATCTAGGTAAAAATGACAAATGTTATAAGTTTAGAGTTCAGAAGAAATTACTACTACTATCCTTCATGGAATTATCGCATCTAGGAATCTCCACAATTTTGGGATGCAATTTAAAAAGATAACAATAAAAAAAAAAATTAGAGATGAGCTTAAGAATGCAAATTCAAGAACATGCAAACAACAATAGAATCATATTTCACTAGGTTTTCTTAGATAGCCAAACAACAATAGAGTCATATCTCACTAGTTTTTTTTAGTTATATATGTGTATATATATATATATATATATATTTTTAACTGATTATTAATTTATGATATAGATGTGATCATGTGACTATATTTTTACATAGTATTTCCAAAAAATTATTATCTTATTATTTTATCGAGATTTGTCATTTTTTACACTGGCCCAATTTGGGACCAAAAAAATTTATTAATTTATAGCGAGTATTAATTTAAAGAATATTAATTTATAGAGGTTCTACTGTAGTTATGAAACAACCCTTCCCGTTTTTTTTTTTTTTTTAATACCTAAATTTACTAGTGGTCCCATTCCCACTAACATCCTAACAACAATCAAATACCGCGGAATAACCAAATAAAACCAATTCCATTAAACCAAAGAATTCCAACAACAATAAACCAATACTCAATAGCAACATAATCCAAATCAAGAAATAACCAACAACTAACATCCTACAATGTTCCATTGACTTAATCTAGCAACCTAACATCAGCTAGACCACAATCAATCAAGCCCCTAGAACATCCTCCTCCTCATCGCCTTTGATCCACGATCACACTTTTCCTTTACCTGCACACCACAAACAACAATTGAGATGCGTAAGTATTATCATAAATACTTAGTGAGGCCATCCTCCCATCTACTGGGTTATACACACAAGCAGATGAGACCTCCCAAGTCATCAAACAACAAGAACACAATCGAAACATCAAACCAGGAAAACATAAGACACGGCAAGAAACAGTGTCGACCGATGCTAGAAATGGGTGCCGATCGATGCTACTCCAGAAGGTGCCGATCGATGCTCTCAAAAGTGGTATCGATCGATACCACAATTGCAGACTCGACCTGCGCGAATCTCAGCGACGAACTCCGAATCCAATCAACGCAAATCCGACTCCAAACACGTCTAACCATCTCGGAAATCACTAGAAATCACAAATACAATGTACCCAAGCAAGCAAACACCACATACAACAAGGAATCACACAAAAACAAAGGAGATCTCATGCTTAGATCAACCATGGTCAAGCACTCACCTTTTCTCAAGAAGATTCTGAGCAGTAGAAACGAAATCCTCACTCCTAGCAAGCTTCTAACACGTTCCCAGCTCCAAAACTCTCAAGAACAGCAAGGAATCTCACCAAATCTCTCTTAGGAACTCAAGAACTCTCCTTTCTCTCTTTTTCTCTCAAAAACGGCGACTGAACAACAAAAACACGACCCTAGGTCGTTTTCTCCCTTTTAAGACACGAATTAGGGATTTCCCTGAACCAAACCGAACCAATTCGGCAATTAAATCAAACCGGTCGAACCCAGAAATTAGTGGTATCGATCGATGCCACAAGGGTGTCGATCGATACTCCTTCAAAAACACAAAATCTGGTTCGCGGATGTTACAATTCTCCCCACCAATATGGATTCGTCCCCGAATCCCGCAATACCGTCCATCTGCCAAGGACCCCGTGCCACCGTCAACACGGCCCGCACGTCCCCAGACCGGACTAAACACCATCAGTCAAGGTTCCCGTGCCACTGTCGCAACAGCCCGCACACCTCCGACTGACCCTCGAGGTCTCCCTCTAGCCAATATACTCGCATCATAACACTATTTGCTCACAACTCAGTGCTTCCCCGTCCATGGTCGCAACCAACGAATCATGCCGGCTCGCTATCAGGCCAACCGCCTTAAGCTACGGCATCCAGGAAGTCACTCACACCCACTCCCCGCTCTCGGGTCGCAACCTCGAGACATACCGGCTCACTGCCGAGCCTCGGCTCACAGCTACGGTATCCAGGAGCCTCACATATCCCGCTCTCGGGTCGTCACCCTCAAGCGCGCTCTCGGATCGTCATCCGAAGCAACATACCACTCCCACTCTCTGGCCACAAAGTCCATCGAGCTATCGGTATCACGTGAGTTGGGCCCACACGGCCTAGAGCAAAACAAATACTGATGCCAACGAGTATCTCCCGGCTAGATCTACCTCAACATTTCCACAAAACTTTCCTTTCTAGAAAACTTTCTAATTCTGGAAACTTTCCTTTTGTGGAAACTTTCTATTTATGGAAACTTCCAAAAATAGAAACCCGAGCTATTTCTCTTTTCCCATGACAATCGCAGTCAAACAAAAGGAAAAATACTCATCTTATTAATCTCAAAATGTCATAATCGTTACAACTCAACGAAAATACATCAGAAAACAAAAATACAACAACTGGAGTCATCAACCCGCATCCCGAGCACCACCTCATCTTGATGCTTAGTCGCACAACCAACCACCCCTAAGCGACCAAATATCAAGAGAGATGGGCTGGAATACTCCGTACCCGCTCCAGCCACGGACTACAACTCGGACCCGGCTAGACAAGCTCAAGCGGTCTGCTTCTCAAACCACTTCTTAAACCTTGCCTTCATCCTCGCCTCGGGCTCCCAAGTCTGCTCCTCTACTCCGTCACAGTCCCACAGGACTCTCATCAAAGGAATCTTCTTCTTCCGAAGTTCCTTGACTCTCCTCTCGAGCACCCTCACTGGTCTCGCCTCCAAAGTCATGTTAGGCTGAAGATCCTCAGGTATCTTAGCCAACAACTGATCACCCTCGTGAAGACACTTCCTCAGCATCGACACATGAAACACCTTGTGGAACGCACGCATAACCTCAGGCAACTCCAGCCTATATGCCACTGGCCCCACCCGCTCAACTACCCTGAACGGACCCATGTACCTCGGACTCAACTTAGTCTCTGTCAATGACCTGTTCGGACCCCGCAACATGGCCATCTTGAGGTACACGCTATCACCAACCTGAAACTCAAGATCCTTTCTCCTCCTATCAGCATAACTCTTCGCCGATCCTGAGCTTCCTTCATGTTCAGCCTCAAAACCCGGATCTTCTCCGAGGTCTCCTGAACAAAATCTGCACCAAATATGCTCCTCTCCCCCACCTGAGTCCAACATAATGGTGTACGACACGGCCTCCCATACAAAGCCTCATAAGGAGCCATCCCAATACTAGCCTGGTAGCTGTTGTTATAAGCAAACTCCACCAAGCTCAAGTGATCTGCCCAATGACCACCCCAATCCAGCACACACATCCTCAACAAATCCTCCAAAATCTGGATCGTCCTCTCTGACTGACCGTCCGTCTGAGGATGATAGGCTGTACTCATATGCACCCTCGTGCCCATCTCTGCCTGAAACGCCCTCCAGAACACCGAAGTGAACTTGGAATCTCTATCAGACACAATACTAGCAGGCACACCATGCAATCTGACTATCTCCCTGACATACTTCTTGGCCAAAACCGCTGCTCCATCAGTTTTCTTGATGGCCAGAAAATGTGCAGACTTAGTCAAACGGTCCACAATGACCCAAATAGCATCAAACGTCCTCGACACAGGCAAACCTACCACGAAGTCCATCGTGATCAAATCCCACTTCCACTCAGGAATAGGCAAACTCTGCAATAAACCACCAGGAACCTGATGCTCTGCCTTCACCAGCTGGCAAGTATCACACTTCGCCACCCAGTCCGCTACGTCCTTCTTCATCCCGACCCAGTGATAATACCGCTTGAGGTCACGGTACATCTTGGTCGCCCCTGGATGAATAGAGAACTTGCTCGAATGAGCCTCTCTCAGGATCTCCTGCCTCAAATCCTCACCCTTGGGCACACAAATCCGACCATGCACAAGGATAGTACCATTAGCAGAAACCTGATACTCTGCACCCGCAGCCTTAGAGGCGTTCATCAGCATCGCCCCCCGAGCTAACCTCACTCTGCTCAACAAATCCGCTCTATCAGCTGCCTCCAAACCCAAAGGTTCCTCTGAGATAGCACACAAACTCAATGCACTAATCTCACCTACCAATGTCTCCATATCCTGCTCCTGAGCCGAAGCCACCCTCTTCCGACTCAAGGCATCTGCAACCAAGTTAGCTTTACCAGGATGGTAAGCTATATCCAGATCATAATCTGCTACTAACTCCATCCAACGCCTCTGCCTCAAATTCAGCTCAGGCTGAGTAAAAATGTACTTCAGACTCTTGTGATCTGTAAACACCTGCACCTTCCCACCATACAGATAGGATCTCCAAATCTTAAGAGCAAAGATCACTGCTGCCATCTC
The DNA here is from genome assembly GCA_023657505.1 of Camelina hispida. Lineage (NCBI taxonomy): Eukaryota > Viridiplantae > Streptophyta > Magnoliopsida > Brassicales > Brassicaceae > Camelina > Camelina hispida. Next base: position 26,500,941 of record CP094636.1, on the reverse strand, counting down.
CAAATCATGAGTAGGATAATTAGCTTCATGCTTCCGCAACTGCCGCGAAGCATAAGCTATAACCTTCCCCTGCTGCATAAGTACACAACCCAACCCCACTCTAGAAGCATCTGTATACACAACATAAGGCTCGTCCTGCTCAGGCAGTGCTAACACCGGCGTGGTAGTCAACATCTGCTTGAGACTTGCAAAGCTTGCCTCACACTCTGGTGACCACACAAATGGGACATCCTTCCCTGTAAGCTTAGTCATCGGCTGGGCCATACTAGCAAAACCCCGAACAAACCTCCTGTAGTAACCTGCTAACCCCAGGAAACTCCGAATCTCAGTGGCACTCTGCGGCCTCGGCCACTCCCGATGGACTGAATCTTCTCTGGATCCACTGAAACTCCCTCAGCTGAAACAATATGACCCAAGAACCCCATCTCACGCTGCCAGAAACTGCACTTGCTCAGCTTAGCAAACAACTTCTGCTCCCTCAGCTTCTCCAACACTGCTCTCAAGTGTACTGCATGCTCCTCAGGACTCTTAGAATATACCAGGATGTCGTCGATGAAAATGATGACTGACACGTCCAGAAACTCCTGGAACACGCTGTTCATCAATCTCATAAACGCAGCTGGCGCGTTTGTCAACCCAAACGGCATCACCACAAACTCGTAGTGTCCATACCTCGTCCTGAAGGCTGTCTTCCTCACATCCGCCTCATGAATAGGAATCTGATGATATCCTGACGCCAAATCGATCTTGGAGAACCAAGTAGCACCCCTCAACTGATCCAACAACTCATCAATCCTCGGGAGAGGGTACTTGTTCTTCACAGTAACTCGGTTCAAACCCCGATAGTCAATACACAACCGAAAACTCCCATCCTTCTTCTTAACAAACAGCACCGGAGCTCCCCACGGTGAACAACTAGGACGGATAAAACCCTTGCCCAACAAATCCTCCAGCTGCTTCTTCAGCTCTGCCATCTCTGCTGGAGCCATCCTGTAAGGAGCCTTGGATAACGGCATCGTCCCCGGTTCCAGCTCAATAGTAAAAGGATCCGACCGAGATGGTGGTAATCCCTGCAATGACTGGAACACATCCTCAAAGTCCTCCACAACTGGAATACCGCTAACCGTAGACTTCCCACTGACTCTGGCATAGATATAGTAACCAGATAAGCCTCACGGCCCTTCTCGATCATCTTCCCAGCCTGAACGGCTGAGATCACGAGGCTCCCCGAAGTCGGTCTAATACCCTGAAAACCAACTTCCCTCCTGGACGCTCAAACTCCACTCTACCCCGATAGCAGTCCAAATGCACCCTATACCGATGCAACCAATCCATACCAAGAATGACATCATATAACTCCACTGGACTGATAAGCAAATCCGCTGGCCATGACTCCCTGCGATCTGAATATCAACTCCTCCAGCTCGTCCAATAACCCTCAGGAACTTGCCTCCCGCAACTCTGACAACTCCTGAACGCTCTCCAGGATCCTCTGATCCCCACTCTCGGCACACTCCGGAGTAATGAAGCTATGAGAAGCTCCAGAATCAAACATAACATGGGACTTAAACCCGCCCACCAACAAGGTCCCTACACAAACCCTATGTGTTGAGAACCTAACACTTGACCACACGCAAAACAAAAATAATTTGAACTATTGAATTGACCAAGTTCGAATCTCGAAGTTATACCTGTGATCGCTCCTGCACTAGTGCCACCGGCCTCCTGAGTCGAATACACCTGAGACGACGGCTCGATCCAACCCACCGGCTGCACACCGTGCTGCACAACCTGCTGCGTCCCCGGCTGAGCTCCCGCCTGCAACACTGCTACTGCCCTCTGCTGCAACTTGGGACAACGAGGCTTGATATGCCCCGTCTCTCTGCAGTAGTAACACACTCGAGTATCTGCCCGCGGCTCTGTCACCGCCCGCTGCTCTGTCACTACCCGCTGCTCACCCCTCTGAGGACAGCTAGTCACCTTGTGGTCTCTGCTACCACACCCAAAGCATCTCGCACCCCCATGCCTCGACCTCTGCATGACATCAAACTTCCGCTTCTGCCCTTGCGCAGGCTTGCCGCCCTTGCTAGGAACAGAAGACGGCTGAGACTGCTGTGGCTGCACTGAAGGACTGACCACAACCACCTGTGACCTCAAATCATCCTCTATCCCAGCTGCAACCTCAACCAACTCTGCTCTCGTAGCATAGCTCCTCACTCTGCACCGAGTCCTCAAATCATCCCGCAGAGCCAGCAAAAACCTCCGCACCTGAGCCGCCTCTGGCTCCCATGCCCTGCCTGCATACCCCACAAGCCGACTGAACTCTGCATCCAGCTCCCGCACTGTACGGTCTCCCTGAGTCAACCCCAAGAACCGTGCCTCCATGCGATCAAGAGCCTCCTGAGGAAAATACTTGGAGTTAAACTCACTCACAAAATCTCCCCAAGACATACCCTGCTGCACCCTCCGTGCTGTCACCGACCTCCACCACACACGTGCATCTCCGACAAGTAAAACACTGCCAGATCCACTCTGCCGGTCGGGACACCTAAGCGAAAGGAAAATATCCTCCATCCGCTCTCTCCACTCATCCGCTACACTCGGATCGGTACTCCCTGAGAAATACCCTGCTCCCACATGCCGCAGCTGCTCCATCATCCGCACATACTGTGCATCCACTACCTCGGCCCCGGCTGCACACCTGCCTGCAAACCCGCTGCAGGCTGCACCACTGGAACCTGTCCACCACCCACTGGCGGCACTACTGGATCCTGCCCACCAACCACCGGCGGCACCACTGGATCCTGCCCACCAACCACTGGCGGCACCACTGGACCCTGCCCACCAACCACTGGCGGCACAGCTGCTGGAAGTCGCTGCAAAGCCTGAGCCACCTGAGCTAGCAAGTCAATCAAGACATCCTCCCTGCCCGGAGCACCTCCTGCTGCAACCCCCACACCCGGGGCAACACCGTGACCAACACCGTCACCCAAACCAGCCTGGTCTCCAGACACTATAGGATCAGCCTGTGACTCCGCTACCTCCTCACTGGCCATGCTCTGGGTCTCACTCTCACTGGCCACAGGAACCTGACCTCGTCCCCGACCACGACCACGACCACGTCCACGACCCCGACCACGACCACGACCACGCCCGCGACCAGCAGCAACCTCACCTCTAACCATCTGTATCAACCAAGAACAGAAGGCTAAGCAAACAATAATCCTATTACACAAAAACACTACTTACCGTGGAATCACAAACAGGCTCGAAGAGGATGTTCTAGGACTTCATGCCACACACAATTGCCATTCACACAATCAATTATAGCATGTAATCCTAAACATCAACAGCAAAAGCACAATGAACCCTAGACCTAGAACCGTAAGGGCTCTGATACCAAAATGAAACAACCCTTCCCGTTTTTTTTTTTTTTAATACCTAAATTTACTAGTGGTCCCATTCCCACTAACATCCTAACAACAATCAAATACCGCGGAATAACCAAATAAAACCAATTCCATTAAACCAAAGAATTCCAACAACAATAAACCAATACTCAATAGCAACATAATCCAAATCAAGAAATAACCAACAACTAACATCCTACAATGTTCCATTGACTTAATCTAGCAACCTAACATCAGCTAGACCACAATCAATCAAGCCCCTAGAACATCCTCCTCCTCATCGCCTTTGATCCCACGATCACACTTTTCCTTTACCTGCACACCACAAACAACAATTGAGATGCGTAAGTATTATCATAAATACTTAGTGAGGCCATCCTCCCATCTACTGGGTTATACACACAAGCAGATGAGACCTCCCAAGTCATCAAACAACAAGAACACAATCGAAACATCAAACCAGGAAAAACATAAGACACGGCAAGAAACAGTGTCGACCGATGCTAGAAATGGGTGCCGATCGATGCTACTCCAGAAGGTGCCGATCGATGCTCCTCAAAAGTGGTATCGATCGATACCACAATTGCAGACTCGACCTGCGCGAATCTCAGCGACGAACTCCGAATCCAATCAACGCAAATCCGACTCCAAACACGTCTAACCATCTCGGAAATCACTAGAAATCACAAATACAATGTACCCAAGCAAGCAAACACCACATACAACAAGGAATCACACAAAAACAAAGGAGATCTCATGCTTAGATCAACCATGGTCAAGCACTCACCTTTTCTCAAGAAGATTCTGAGCAGTAGAAACGAAATCCTCACTCCTAGCAAGCTTCTAACACGTTCCCAGCTCCAAAACTCTCAAGAACAGCAAGGAATCTCACCAAATCTCTCTTAGGAACTCAAGAACTCTCCTTTCTCTCTTTTTCTCTCAAAAACGGCTGAACAACAAAAACACGACCCTAGGTCGTTTTCTCCCTTTTAAGACACGAATTAGGGATTTCCCTGAACCAAACCGAACCAATTCGGCAATTAAATCAAACCGGTCGAACCCAGAAATTAGTGGTATCGATCGATGCCACAAGGGTGTCGATCGATACTCCTTCCAAAAACACAAAAATCTGGTTCGCGGATGTTACAAGTTAAAACAAATCATCATTTGTAAATTTTTTTCATGGTTTGTCTTTTGAAATTTCGATAGAAACTGAATTTGCTGTGTCTAGAAAATCACTCCAAACTAAGATTAGAAAACGATATTTTCTTTCCCCAAAGTACCATAATTAATTTTTCTTTCCCTCTCGTGAAGAAAGACACTAAAAAATAACGAAGTTAAGACCTGAGGATTATGATCCCTCGTTCTCTTATCTTTTTTTCGCTTTTCTCTTAATAGCAAAATGTCGGAAAGCCAATGAAGTATCTCTATAATATTTAAAAAATCACTTTATATTTATGATTATATATATTCCTATGCTACATCATCTAAAATATATAATCTTTAAAAAACTGATATAGAAAAATGGTATTTTTTATGGTGTTTAATGTTTAGTACTGTATGCTCAAAAGTACACTAGTATATAGACCATAGTCTGTACATGTTATCCCTCGTGACATTGTTCTCAATTCCGTTCATAGGATGCATAGCATGCAACCCATAAGATGAAGTGAAAAGAACGAATAACGATCTCATGTGTAGGGATCTCTCGAAACATACATCTCATTCGACGTCTTCGCGATTCATGGAAACCAAATATATATACAATTTATCTATGTATATTCTCTTCAGTGTCAGCCTTTTACCGATCTCTTTTTTAATTGCTTTAAATGATTATGTTTTTATGTTCTTAGGGTTCACAATCTCATTCACCAAGAAACACACACTCGTCTCTATTAAGTTAAAAGATGCCACTTTTATATTATTTGCACGTTTTTTGCGGTGTTCATCAGAGTTTTCAGTGCGTGGCAGCTATTTAGGTCTAATGCATAGCGTTTTAAATATGCAATTAGGTAACTCATACATACTTTAAGACAATCACTAGCGATTAGCGTGCATAGACATCATCATTCCATGATCGAAGACCCGTACAGGTACACCATTTTAAGTTCCAACAATTTTGGCTTTGGGACCATATCTTCAGAATAGTATTGTACTGAAACGGAGCATAAAGTGTCACTTCACGTCTAAATTCTAAAATCAGTGTAATACTAGCATCTCTCCGGTGAAGAGGAACAAGTTACTACTATACATTATACAATGGATCATGAACGAATCAGTTCCATATTGCAACATTTTTACGAGAATAATTTAATTTATTTTAACCCAATGCAAGGTTTATATTTTTAAATTTATAGTTTACTTTTACAAAACTAAAAAAAAAAAATGATGTTACTTAATTGTAAGATTTTCACATCTGGCCACTTCGATAGTAAACGATCGATCTCAGGGTATGACTTGAATCAGCTGTCTTGTCTACTCAAAGCGGGAATTCTTTCTGCAAGAGATCGAGGTTCCTTGACTCGCAGGCTTCGATCAGGTCTTGCCTTGAGGCACAACTGCAGAAATTTTTAACAAAAGAACCAAAATTTCAACTCACTCTGAAACAATTCACACCGGAGAATAATGTTCACAAGTTTATTATACGTACCTTAACGAGAGCCTCAAGTATTGCCATGCGTTATCAGCTTTAGGATTCATCGCAAGGGCACGAACATAATACGGGATTGATTCTTTGTACATACCCTGTTACAATTACAACACACAATAGCATCCCTAATCTCAGTGTTTTTTTCATTTCATATGTATCATCAAACAAGATATAGAGACCGAACTCAAACCTGGTTTGCATAACTGATTCCCATGTTTGCCCATGCACGAACATAATTAGGCTTCAAATCTAGAGCCTGCAAGTACAAAAACAGTCAGAAAGAAAGAGAAAGATGAAACCTAGAGAAGTTTTGATTCTCGTGCTTAGAGCAGTACCTGTTGATAAGCAGATATGGCATCAGCACTCTGGACACTGTTGGCTTGTGTTGCACCGAGCTTATTCCACAGAGAATAATCGTTTGGTTTTAGTTGTAATGCTGTTTGGAAGGAAGTAATAGCTTTATCAAAATCCCTCGACAGATTGTAGAGCACACCTAACACTATATGCACATCAGCATCCTCAGGATGCATCTGAGAAGCTTCATTGAATAACCTAGCAATCTGTTTACACACAGACAAGCAATTAGAGTTTCAATACAACCACCAAAATTCAACTGTGGAGTATTTAGAAGAGAAAGAGCACTTACATCAACATGGTATAGAGAATCAGCTAGCTCTGGGGGCGCAATTGCTCCATATTTTGGGTGATTTCGCAGCCATCCATATAAATATTTCAAAGCAGTTGCTTGCTCCAACTCTGTAATTACAGAGAACAAGATATTAATTACCTATCTAATTCCAAAGAATATATGACCATATGTATTCCATATTGAGCAACATGATACAAGACCAAAACAAACACATATTGCTACATAGCAAGCACTGACCGTTGGTATGACTCACACCAAGCGCAAGAAGCACCTCTAGATTTGTGGGATCGGCCTCCTGTGCACGCATCATTGCAGCTATTGCCTGTGCATCCACAATAATATTTTTTTTGAAAAACGAATTGCGTAACAATCTCTTTTTTTTGACAAGTACAGGTGATTAATTGTTAACGTAAATAAATACGACTAACCTGTTGATCATCATCGTTCTCTGCATGTGTGACCCCAAGTAATCTCCAACCTTCAGCATTCTCAGGGTTTTTCATAACCTCAGCTTCTAGAGCAAGCGCTGCTTCACTCAGAAGTCCTTTTCGAAACAATTCCTGCCCTTCTTTCATGGGTTCAGGGTGACCCACATAAGGATTCATGTCAGAGAAGACGTAGACACCACTGGTTTGTTTTCCAGAATTTTTCTCACTCAGAAACCTAGAGAGCCATATATTTTGTTAGATGAACTTGAAAGTCGAATATGCATGTTGGATAAACGTTGTTCGACCCCACAGATACAATTTAGGAGGTTATCATAAATAATCTTTTGACTAAACAGGTGAATCCCGAATGTTAAATATAAAAACCTGGTACGTAGAAATAACAAAGAACTGCATAGTTGCATTAAGGAACCAGAGAATAATGCAGAGAAGGAAAGTAAGAAATAAGTTTAAAAAAAATTCCATCGTGTCTGCGCTTACCCACCCCCTCGAGGATTACAGAATGGACAAGCAGAACGAAGAAAAAAGAGAAGTTATAATAGATCAATTAGAGAACAGGGGACTTACTCATCATAAGCATTTGCCCATGCATCAGCTGAACTATCACCCACGGGCCCTTCAGCAAATTCATCTACCCAGTCATCAACATTCAACTTCGAAAACTCATTAACCCATTGGTCTTCCGCTGAATCTTGCTGTCCTCTCCCGGAAGCAAACTCATCGGCCCACTGTTCTGGTCCACGTGCAAGCTGTAACTCACCAAATTATAAGCTTATTTTAGATGCAAGGTGATGCTTCTTATAAAAGAAAAAGAAAAAAGAGATTATACGTTGCCAATTTACTTTCTACCATGGCAGGACTTCATAATATGTAACTATAAGAAATCACTGGGAAAAAATGTGCAAAGGAAGATCTAAACTGAAGCCTTTCCACTATAAAGACGTTACTAATACAAAGTGAACGACATTACTAAACCTATCATCATGAGTTTCAATTTCGGATCTAAAGGCAAGCAAGACAAAGGCATAGCAATAGATCAGTACATTAGCATGCTAAAGTAGCAAGTAAGACCCTAAAGTGAACAGATACTTAATAATGCAAGTACATACTTTCTCATTTGCGAATTGATCAGCCCAACTTGGTGGCCCCAGATACTGCTGTTCATATTCCGTAGCCCATTCCCCGGGCGCTGATGCTTGCTTGACCTGATTCTCATCAATAATAAGCTCACCGCGGCTCATCTTTGAAACAAATTGAAGGAATCTTGAATTCTGCATTCACCAAACATTTTGCCAAGCTTTTACATAAATTTCAAGAGAACAGCCGCACATGAAGTCAGGAGGAAAAGCATAGTATAATTATGTGATATAATTAAAGAAACATTCAAACTCCAGCACATAAACCAACACATAAGCCCAAGAAAAAAAATTTCTATGTGCAGTAAAAGATCTCAGCAATGGCCATAAGTCCATAACTGATCAGAACAGTCCAGAAAAAAGATATGTCGTTCAACAGTAAAGTTAAATGTAACCTGAGCGATTGATAATACTATCAACGGCTGTTTAGAGATGAAGGAATTCAATTTGAAAGCACATAAATTATTTATGCTAGGCTACACTGACCTGAAATTTCGGATTCCCATCCTGAGATAGTGTATGCGCAAGCTTACGAGTCTGCTCCATTGCAGCCATATTTTGCATATCCATACTTCTCATTTGGTTTGACATCAACTGAGATTGACCCTTTAAAAAGTTCAAGAAAATTAAAAATAAGATGAGGCATCCCATATATTTTCAGAAGAACATGATTAATTATCATAGAACCGAGTAGTTGGCAAATCAAATGCGAGTCAAACACTGATGAATAATACAGCATTAAAAAGTCACAACAGATCGGGCTTTCGAACAACTATGCCCTAAGGACGATCTAAATCAAATCCCACACTCCACCAAAATTAATCCCCTAGATTTTTCTATGATACTCATTGAAAGGTTATCACATATGTTTGGCATGGACAATCAAAGAGAAGTTTCAAACAACTGAAGAATATTTCTATCATATAGCTTGTAATGCTAGAAGTACCTGCTCAAACTCAGTGGCCCACCCATTCACACCATGTTGCTGTTCAAAAGACTGGACCCATGAATCAGGACCACCATGATACGTCCCATGTTGGTTAAATTCATCCCCCCAACTGTCAGCAGGATGTAAGTTAGGTTTCACAACAGCTTGAGACTCATTCCAGTAATTATCTAGCTCCTGAAATCTCCCGGGAACATGACCTCTAGCTTGAATACCCTCGTCGATATCTAAAGATGACAGTAATGCGTTTACCTTGAAAAACAAGGTAGAATAAAATATTCAGCCGAAGAAATGGAGAAGAGAAGAGCAAAAAAATTAAAGGAGAAGAGAAAAATACTTAGATCAACAGCAGCATAAAAAGGCTTAACCATACTGCATAGCTAGCATGGTCTCAACAAAATCCATACTAGACAGGACAAATTTTACCAAGTAAAACAAGAGCAATAAACTAAAGCCCTGAACCACAGATGATCTGAAATGTGATAGTGCTACATCTGTTGCCATTGCAAAATGTTACATTTTGACGTAAATTTAAGATCAAGGAGGGGCGGACCTAAAGTTTTTTGTTATTTCACTTGTCTATATAATTGAATAGATTTTCATTTCAACAGAGCGATGGGCATGAACAATTGAAGACCAAATTATGAAGCATATATACTCGACCCTTAAAACCTAAGTTGAATGCATATAACACAATGATGCTGCTACGGAAAACTATCATATAAACGGCAAACCTGAGAATTGATAAACTCCTCTCCTCTATCGGCAAAAAAATGCCGGGCCATTATGCTACTACGATCACGTATACATTGTTTGTCACTTTGTGACAATCCCAGAATTGGAACAGGTGCTGGACGAAACGGAATACCACCACGGCTACTCTCAACAAATGAATGCAGAAAGTTGGACAAAACTCTCTGTGGGGGTCCTGCAATATATAAGCAATGTCAAAAAAAACAAATCAAGCAAGCACAAGGAGAACGCCTCGCTGGACATTTGCTATACATCTAAGACAGAGCTATGAATATTCAACGAGCCATCCGGAAGAAATATGAGTGTGTTATAGAGAGGAAGTTTCGTCAATAATGACCATGCTATAATTCATGTCGATATACTAAACTACTAATAACACTTTCACTGTTAACTTTTCTTCCTACAACATAATGTTGTGTACTTCTCGGTTGAATATAAATGAGTGAAAACGATATCACCATTTCTTCAGCATCAAAACCACAATATCTATCTGCTTTGAATCCGGCATTAAATAAAAGTAGTAGAGAAAGTCTGAGCGAAGTCAAATCACAAACCTTCAAATGTAGGCTGAACAGGCTCATACATAGGTCCAATAGGAGGCATAGGTACACCTTGCTGTACCTCATCCCAAGCAGCACCAAAACCATTTTGATCTACAGAGCGGAAGCTACGAAAGAACTCTGCCCCCTAATGAAAAGAATGACAAACCCAATCAGCCGTCACATAGTCTACTCAGTCATAGTCAATATACACCACGACTATACAAAAAAAAAATCAAAACTTTTGCAGAGCAATAACCTGAGCACCCGGTTGCAGACCAGGTTGATCTAACTCAGAACCAGGAAGTGACCTTATATGTTGATCTTCAGAGTAAAATTGTGGCCCAGGACCTGAACGGTTAGCATTAGGTATCTCCTTGAGCCTTTCCTACACACCAAACCATCAATTTCTTGAAATTCTCAGAAAACATTAAAACCCCACGAAAAAATAAAAATAAAGAGATCTATTTCGACTTCGAGAGAGAATTGAAATCAGGAGACTTCAAATTCAATACGGTATGATCAGGAAGCTAACCTGAGTTTTGGAAGATGAACCAAGTAGGGCGTTGGTAAGAGCTCCGAGAGGATTAGAAGAAGAAGAAGAACCGGGAACCGCACAAGCGGCTCCGCCGTTAACAAGGTCTCTCATCGCCATGTTTCCAAAGCTTTATCTACAACACCGCCGTCGAGTCTATTAGTACGGTTTACTCCGACCTCCGGAGTGGATCATCACCTCCCAAATCCCCCCAATCTATATGTTGTCTCGTCTCGTGGCGGTGTTTTTTTTTTGTTTGTTGTGTTTAGTTAAAAACAAATTATAATTTTTTTTTTGTATTTATTTATTTTTGCTTATTTTAATATTTATATATTATCCACACCACACACATTTTTAGGCTCACCAACACATTTTTTTGTTTTTTTCCTTATTGTGAAAAAATAAAAACATTTTACTTTATCTGTATTTTCTTATAAACTGAATTTTATGTTTATGTATTACTATTATCTGTATTTTAAACATTTTTTATCTCTATTTAAAAAGAAAAAAAAAAAAAAAACTGAATTTAATCTTCTTATCCAATCGTTACAAACGAAGGTAGATTTTTTTTTAGTCTTGACAAACATCATGTGACTTGCACGTGTATGCTCGGCCCATAATGCTTATAATGTCCACTTGTGTAAACTCGGCCCAAACGGTAAAGCTCTCCATTTAGTTGACCCGGTTTAATATCTTAAGGACCCGATTTAGGATCCGAATTCGTATTGGTTTAAATTAGAAAAAGAACACAAAAAAAAAAAAAAAAAACTTGAAACAAAAAACAAAAAGTTCATCGAAGGAGAGAGAGAGACAGAGAGGAGAGATCGACAATGGCACGTTCGTCATCAAGCGGTTTAACATTCAAGCTGCATCCTTTGGTAATCGTAAACGTATCGGATCACTACACTAGGGTTAAGACTCAGCTCAATCCTCCTGCTTCAGTCTGCGCTAGCGGTCATGGCTCAAACAACGGCGAAGCATTGATCCAGCAGAACCCTAGGGTTTACGGATGTGTGATCGGTGTCCAGAGAGGTCGTACCGTTGAGATCTTCAACAGTTTCGAGCTTTTATATGACCCTATTACTCAAACCCTTGATAGATCCTTCCTCGAGAAGAAGCAAGAGCTCTGTAAGCTTCACTACTTACTCTCCCTCTTTTTTTTCTCTCTTAATTATATGCTGCAATTGTAGAATCAAGTGTAGATTAGAGTTTTGTTTTAGAGTTTGAATTGTGCTTGATTACTTTGATTTATGTGGTGTTCTTGTTTGTTTAGACAAGAAGGTGTTCCCTGACTTTTACATTCTGGGATGGTACTCTACGGGAAGTGATGCTGATGAATCTGATATGCATATCCACAAAGCTGTGAGTCCAATGCTTTCTGTAGTTCTTTTTTAAGATTGAGATTTTGGTCTCACTCTGTACTGAAAAGGTGATTTTTTTGTGTCTGCTCTTGGTGACAGTTGATGGATATCAATGAATCTCCTGTTTATGTCCTTTTAAACCCGGCAATCAATCACGCACAGAAAGATCTTCCAGTGACTATCTACGAAAGTGGTATGTTTCTTATTACTCTTATTGAAGACTTATAGCTAAGATTATATAACTGCTCACATTAATGGGCTCTGATATGTTAGCATGTTTGGATAGGTATATCTGTAGTTTAGAGTCTTACCAAGTCTTCATCTTTATTTACTTGCAAATTTTGGGCATGTATTAGATCGGATTGTTTTTGAAGTTTCTAACTTTTCTTATCTTTCCATTGATTAGAATTGCATGTCATTGATGGAATTCCGCAGCTAATTTTCGTTCATACAAGCTACACAATCGAGGTCTGTCCTTTGGGTTGATGATTCTGTAATTAAACAAAGTTATGTATGTGGACATTGACTAAGATTTTTGAGATGTTAACCCAAACAGACTGTTGAAGCTGAACGGATATCGGTTGATCATGTTGCACATCTCAAACCCTCTGATGGAGGCTCAGCAGCAACTCAGTGTGAGCCTTATTACGCCCCTCCTACTCATCATGATTCTCTTCTTAAGTTGCACTAATAATTGGTTAATGAAATTGGTATGCAGTGGCTGCTCATCTTACTGGGATACATAGTGCTATCAAGATGCTTAATAGCAGAATCAGAGTACTCTACCAATTTCTTGCTGCAATGCAGAAAGGTATCTTCTATTCTTTACCAAGTTCCGATTCCCATCACCGTTGTCTGTGTCACCAGTCCAGGAATCTAGAATGAAGAAAGTATAAGTTAGTGCTTTAGGTGCCAAAGATAATGACTCGTGGGATCTTTTATGTCTAGGTGATATTCCTTGTGACAACTCACTTCTGAGACAAGTATCTAGCCTGTTAAGAAGATTGCCTGCCATGGAATCAGAGAGGTTTCAAGATAATTTCTTAATGGTGAGTTACTTAGATATGCATTTGATTCGTTTTATTGTGGCTTGTTGTCTTAAATGTCTCTCTCAACTTATGCTGTCCTTTTCTTTTGCAGGAATACAACGACAAATTACTAATAACTTACTTAGCAATGATTACAAATTGTTCCAGGTTTGTACCTTATGCAACATCATTGTTAAAGTATTTGAGAGCATATAAATAGGAGAGGCCAAGGCCTTTATGTTCTATTATTCATTGGTTCTGTGTAAGATATAAGTGTTCATCTGAATGGTAGTTCTGTTTCAATCTGCAGCACAATGAACGAGATGGTAGACAAATTCAACACTGCGTATGACAGAAACACCAGAAGAGGTGGAAGAACTGCATTCATGTAAAACCATTCTTTCCAGTGATTCTAGATTCTAAAAGATCTTCTCTTGGTTTCTGAAACCATTTTTGACGTTGCCTCTGGGAGAATCTGTAACTCAGCCGGCATAACAAAGTTTCAGATACCAAACGTGGAGGCGAAAGACTTATCATCTTCATTGTTTTAATATCTATAAGAAACATCTGCTTCTCTGTGAACAAGTTTGATGTTTAACAAGTTTCTATTGTTAGTAGAGAAAGATTTTTAAGGTTCGATTCTTTCAGTCTCTTGTCACATCCATCACCTTTTGGAGTTTGGTTTCTGTCCTCCTTCTGTTGCGTGTGTGTGCACGTGCTTAACTTAGCTCCTTCTAAAGGAAAGATAACCAAATAGATGTCAAGAGTATCTGTTGGGAAAGTATCATTATGGGAATTTGCATATTTGATTTGTCTTAGTTTTGCTTAGTTTTTTGCTTTTTTCAGTATAAGATAAAGAGAGGACAAAACAGAGGGTATGAAAATTTAAGAACAGCCTTTACTTTACCTTCCCCAAAGTTTGAAACCAATAAAAATTAAAGAAGAAGAAGAAGAAGAAAAAAGACAGGAAATACAAAAGTTATATAATAAGGACAGAGCAAATGAAGAAAAGTAAAACTTCAAATCTGCGGTAATCTACTCATGATCTGGTTATATACCGATTGTCCTGAATCCGAAACCGGTTCAGCCTTTGGCTCCATCCCCCCTCTCTGCATCATCGATTCACTCATATTCCCAACCGGTCCTGTTTGTGTCATATACGGGTGAGGCATACCGGGCATCTTCCCTTGACCAAACGCTAAACCAGGAATTGAAAGATTAGCCAAACCGGTTTGTCCTAAACCGAACGCGTAACCTGAAGGAGGACCCAAGTGTGGCTGAAAGCTAAACGGACCACGGCCATAAGGAGACTGATTAGTCGCCGTGACTTGTCTCTCAAATCTGCCACGTGGCTGCTCTGAGTGATGATGTCCGTTGTGGTAATGATGAGACTGAGCAGCTGAACCGCCGCTGCTACCGTTACTGGTGCCACCGCCTCCGTGGCTGCTGTTACGTGCGGCTGGGACGTCGTGGTTGTGTTTGCCTTCGTAAGTTGTTATAACGGATTTGAGATCATGAGAAGCTCTCTCTACGTGTTTCCTCACTGTACATCCTGGAGCTGTGCATTTGTAGTAACTCCTGCATAAACATTATGAAAACGAATCGGTCTTTATTGTTGTGATGAACGTATAACAAAAGAGAGGAGATGAGGATTTATAAAGAACCTTGGATTTGGATTGCCTTTGACAACTTTCTGACCATATTTTCGCCAGCGATAACCATCATCAAGAATGTCAACGTCACTCGTTGTTTGCACAACAACTCTTGGCTCACGTATGGCTCTTGTTGCTCCACTCATCTCTGCTGCATAAGCTTCTAGTTTCCTGAAACACCAAAACGTTTTTGAGTAAAAAAAAAAACAGTCAGACATATTGTTCCTTTGATGTTTCAGTAGCTAAAGAGGAACCTTCTTTTCGACTCAGATTCTTCTCCTTCTCCTTCCCCACTTCTACCTCCTCCTCCATCACAACCCAAAGAGACACTTCCGTGTGTCCCTCGATCATCTTCATCTTCATCGTTAGAGAATGTTGATGAAGTATCAACCACAACCACAGCATCACCTGACTCGTACTGACCTCCGGTTTGTGCTTGAATCGATCCAGATTGGTTTCCGTATTCGAATCCTGTTGTTCCCTCTTCCACATTATTCAAGTTGCTTCCACCTTGTTGTTGAGTATTATTACAACTAACCCACGTTCCAGCTGAATCTCTCTGTTGTTGTTGTTGTTGTTGCTGCTGCTGCTGTTGTTGTTCAACTTGTTCAGTTCCATCTGTTTGCATCCCTGAGCGGCGATTAGGTAGAGGTTTAGGGTGATTATGAGCTCCTTTGTATATAATCTCTGTAATGTGACCTTCCCTTGATCTCTCAACTTTCTTCTTCACCTGACAGTTGGGGTTTGTGCACTTGTAATAGCTTCGCGGATACTCACTTCCTTTAACAAGCTTTTGTCCGTATTTCCTCCAGTTATATCCATCCTCTGCTGGCGCACCACCAACCATCGAATCACCACCACGCCTTTGATCTTCTTCTTCCTCTTGATGATCAACGGTTTCAAGACCGGTGGTCGTTGTAGCATCAGATGTCTTGTTCTGGCCACATGGATCAGTTTGAATCCCGTAAAGATTAGAGCTTTCTATGTTTAGAGAACCAGGTTTTACATCTTCTTCTGCGGGTTGATGAGAAGATCTGTTGTTGTAGTTACCATAATCAACTGACATCATCTCTGTTGTGCCTTGAAAGAAAGAGGAAGATGATCTCGAAACAGACTGGAAGGTGAATGATGCTCCAATGTCATCAAAGAACTCGTCTTTCGCATTATCAGAAGACAATGCATTACTACTAAAACCAGGAAGAAATGGGAACTTCCCAGTAGTTGGAGACGGTTGAGCCTGCAATGTCAACAAAGATTTCAGAAAACAAACGATCCATAATAATAACATCTAAATGGATGTGGATGCAAACAACTTGTAGCTTACCATTGGATTAGTAAGGAAAACTGGAGATTCCAAGAGTGTTGCAGGACTAAGGCCAGGAGAAGAGATGGTTAAGCAAGGAGACCGACGACCAGAGTCGATGGAGAAGTTTGTGTTAGAGCGGATACTCTCAGTGTTTAACCTCGGAGCATTAAAACCAGCTCTAGCAGCAATCCTTTCGCAGAGACCACCACCTCGAGAAACATAGGTTAGTGAAGAATCATTGTTATGATTACCAGTAGTAGTAGTGTCTTCTTCCACACCCATAACTTGCCCATGGTTCAAAGATAACTCTCTTTCAAGAACAGGTTTCGAACTATTATTCCCTTCTCCAATCACCGAGGAGAAAAGCGTCCCGGGACTAGGACTACGAGGCACCCATTCTCCCATTACAGCAACATTTTCATCAAAACCAACCATTTAGGATCCAAGAACTTGACTGAGCCTCTGATCAAACTTTGATAAAACTCCTGAAAAAATAATCACAAAAACATCACAATCAAACATTGAAGACATGAGAAGACAAAAACTTCTTGTAATAAACAATAATAACCAAGCTAAAGATGATTTGGGACAATAGTCAGTGAACCAGTGAGCTTAAAAAACACATGCATAAGTAGTCTAGTAGAGACACCAAAGTTTAAAACTTTTTTTTTTTACAGAGTCGACAAAAATATAAATATATATATATAAGAGAAAATGAAGAACTTTTTCTTTTTCACACGTTAAGCCACTTTCATGGAATCTCACAAAATCGAAACTTAGGATTTTAGATTCTAGCGAATTAGCTTCGAGAATTTTGGAGATGAATCATTAGCAGAAACAAAAAAAAATGAACATCGAGCCATGTATGATTATAAAAGAGAAGCCAACCAAAAAAAAAACGTATAATTATAGCTTAAACCAGACTGTAAGCAAAAACAAAAACACTAAAGATGTGATTAAACAAATCATGGTTTGTTCAAAATCCAGAATTTAAGTTAAAGATGAAACATTTTCAATCGATTGTGACTATTTACCTGATTGATTGAAAAACACGACCCAGAAACACCGTCACAGCCGCCGCAGCCGCAAACGGAAACCTTCAGTTCCGCCGCTAACATCCAACTGTGTGCTCTCTGATCCGACCACCAAACCCGAAAACCCACCCGACCCGGATCGCAATTTAACACTAAAAAGAGAGCTTTTTTCACAACCGGGAGAGAGAGAGAAAGAGAGTGTCCTCTTCTCACCGTATCCTTCTCTTTCCTCTCTCTGTTCTTCTTCTTTCTTCTGGGTCTCACGAGAAAAAAAAAAACCCAGAAAAAAAAATACAAACTTTAACAACTTCTCTCTCTCTGTCTCTCTCACCTAAACGAGGAAAGATATAATTTTTTTCTCCTTTTTCTCACAATCGAAACGAGAAACAAAGTTCCAACATTTTTCTTCTCGTATGTTATGCTTCGAATTGAATTCTACTACAACAAGAAAGATTTTTTGGTTTGTGGGCGAGAAGAGGAATCTTCGAAAGTGAGAAACACAAAAAAAAAAAGATAGAGAGAGAGAGAGAAACAGAGAGAGGATTAAGAGACCATTATGATCGATTTATAACTAATGAAGAAGAAGAAGAAGAGGGAGGAATAAAAAAGTTTTACGCAGGAGGAATGGTGAAGGAGATGATGATGGGGGAGATTATACACGAAGCGTTTTTTCTCACTATTGAATTAACCTATTAAATAACGCCACGTGTAATCATAAAACTTCAGAGAATAAGATCGACGGTTGGTAAGTGAAGGGACTACCGTGGGGTGTAACACATGTGATTGTTAACGAATTACAATCTGCCAACTTTTCACATTAATTTCTCTTCCAATTTCATTTTTTGCGGATTGGTTATTAATAGGAATAAAATTAATTTTTAAAAACGGGAAATTTTTTTGGCAAAATGTTAATTATTATTCTCTGCTACATGCCGGAATTAGAAGAATAAAAAGGAAATTTCAATGTTTTAGTAGTAATCTTGTATTATTGCTTTGATTCATGTGAAATTCCAAAAAACTGGTTGAAAAGAAGCAAAATATTGAATTATGAATTATCCCTTTTTGAGTAGAAGAAAATAAAAGTTACAGATAAAGCAGGTTGTTGTTTTTTTTTTACTATAAGGGGGTCACATTGGTTAGAAATTTGTGGAACAGAAAATCTAATTTGTAAGCTATTTATAGTCTCTCTGTGTAGTAATAGTAACTATGCTAGGAAAAAATCAGTTTAAAGGAGAATTTTTGTCAAAATATTGTCACCTTTGAGAGATTTTTTTTCTTTTTTTTTGAAACTAGTACAGGTATTTTGGAGAAATAAAAAATTGTCTTTAACAATTTCAAATTGTAAAATCAAAACAAAATTAATATTGTTTTATTAAATATGAGTTTAATTATTGTATATATTATGATATTTAAAAATAATTTGTAGTTATGATTTATTTTTTGTCAACAATGTATTCAAATAATAATGTTTGCGGTGACATTAATAAAAATATTAGCTATAATTTTTGATCCAATGATTTACTTTTCTTTTTCTCATAAGTGATATATTCGGGTAATGATGTTACAACGACACTAATATTATTAGGCTATAAATTTTGATCCAATGATCTACTATTATTTTCTTCGTTAACGACATATTCGGGTAATGATGCTACAACGATAATAATAAAATTATAAGGTTATACATGTTGATTTAATATTGTTTTTTTGTCAACGATATATTCGGGTAATGATGTTACATCGATAATAATAATATTATTAGGCTATACGTGTTGATCCAATAATTTAGAATTTGACTGGTAACGTACTTTTTGCTGTAAGTTATTACAGAATAGTGTAAAACTATAGGAATTAATATTTAAAAAAAAAAACTGAAAGTAAAGTTTTTAATAAAATTTTAGTAAAGCTTTTGTGATTGATACTTTTACAGCTTTATTTGTGTTCACCAATCAAACTCTTGTTATTATTTTTTCGTCAACGACTTACTCGGATAATGATGTCACGACAACACTAAATAACAAAATAAATACGTTATAATCCAATGATTGTTTTTTTTCGTCAACGACATACTCGGGTAATGATGTTATAACGACACTTGCAAAACAAATAAATTGCACGTTCAAATCTTACTATATCAACTTTTTCTGTCATAGACATATTCAGGTAATGATGTTGTAACGGTACTATCAAACAATAAATCTACACGTTTAAATTGAATAATTTACCATTGTTTTATCGTCAAGAACATACTCGAATCATGATATTGCGACGATAATTACAAAATAAATAAGTGAATTTTCTGATTAATTGTTTTACTAATTTTGAAAAGAAAATTACTTATTTTTAATTTCAAAAATAATAAAATAATAGAAAGAAAGTAAATCTTCTTACTCACATTGTTTTAGCATCACATTTATGTATTTTCATCAAAAACAAAAAGTGTGTTTTTGTAACTGTTAATCAGTTTAAGTCATGTGACAACTGACAACAATGACCATCTTAAAATCATGTTCTATGAGCTATTTATATAATTAACTAGTTGTACTCTTGGGAATAATATTGTCCTTTTTAATTTACGTACCAAAATCATAATAGTTTAGAGGAAACACTCGAAGTTCAAACTAAAATATGAAACTAAAACACGCAACATAGATCTATATGGCAACCAAATCTTTCGACTTCAATCGACAAGACGTGAAACAATAACATTTTGAAAGATAGACATGTTCTCTCAACTTCTCATCATACATGCATGTGGTTTTTTTTTATAGATGAAACGTATATGAACCTAAAATTGCAAAATAAGGAGATCCGTTTACAAACCCATTGCTAACTTCAAGATATTCAAAATCTGACATAACTCTTTAGCAACTTGTAACTGATCCATGAAACACGAAAAAAATCATTAAACGAACAGATGAAGTACAGAGCCAGACAAATATACTTTTACAAAATAAGGAAGATATATATACGTTAAAAACGTTGGTATCTGTTTTTTTTTTTAATCTTGTTGTCAAGTTTAACGTTCCCTTAATATAAGATCATATTTTTGTATTTTTATGAAGTAACGAGGAAGAAAACAAATGACTAACGTGCGTTAAGGTAATTTAGATAATAAAGGAAGTTTCTAATTTAATAAAAATGTGAAATGACTTTAATTATAACCTTAAATTGAATATTAAATTGGAAATTGAGGACGAGGCAGTTTTTATTCCAAAAAACCCGGTCAAAAAAGAGACATTGACCAAGCCTCTTTTAATTTCTCTTTTTTTTTTTTTTTTTTTTACTTTAATTTTTTTTTTGTCCTTTTAAGAGCCGCAAATTATCCCGTTACGGAGCTGTGACCTCCTTACGAAAAAACACCACTCATGTGACAGACAAAGCACGGTTGTGGCGTGGTGTACCTCTTTCTTTCCCTCTAATTTCTTTTCTTTTTCCTTCTGTAAGATATTTTTGTATATTTTGACAATGTGGGACCCGCAAAACGAACTTTGAAAGGACAGTGGATCGACGGCTCTGATGTCTTGTCAGTTTTTGTTTAGGTGTTCAAAACTCAAACAGGTCCGGTCCTAACCAAACCGATTTTGAGATATTTCAATTCAAAAACAAAAACTATATACCTTAACTTATTAATAGTATGATGATTTAGATGGATTATTTTTTGTTATTTGAAGCATTGTACCTCTTAATATAATTTAAAATGGATTATATCCGAAACATTGTATGATCTCCAAAACTGAACTAAAAACCTACTTATTTTCCTAAATTTATAATATATTTGACTAAAATCCAAATTTGAATCCAAGCTAATAATAGGAATCGTACCAAATCATCATTTGTAAATTAAATGATAGAAAAAGAAAGTTGTATGAGTTTGTTGTCCTCTAAAACATCAACTTACAGTATGTGGATTCTAGTTTATGTTTATGTTAAGAGAAAACTTTATTTTAGTTTTAAAATTTGTAAAGAATCTATTTAATCTGATGTTTTTTGAGGAGGAAAAATAGGGGGTTTTTTAAAACACAACAGTTTGAATATTCGTATTACTGTATATTATTCATAAACCGGAAATTCTAAGAAACCGAAAAATCGAACCGAATCCAAACGCAAACCAAGATTGAACACAGTTATCACTTATCACTACTGTAGCTCCTCTCCAATGTGTAAACTTGAGTTTAAATTCTACATTACAAGGCCCATTAGGCCCATTATAGCTTAACAGAAAAAAAATATTTCGAATATTGATTGACCCAGCGGACTTGTTTTGACTATTCGATGAGCGAACCAAATTAGTCGCAAAAAGAAAAAGAAAAAAGAAAAAAAAGTCAATGACTGGATCCGAGAAAAGCGGGTCGGATTGAAAAAACCCGCACCGACGGGGTTAACGATAGGAGGAGGACCAAGTGGTTTCTAATGGCACAAGCTTCTATGAAGGATTGTTTTTCCAGTAAATGGATAGGCTGACACGAAGAAGCAGCTGACCTCACCTGTTACTTTGGTCGATTGTATATACACATACATGTACATATCGTCGTTGTGAATTTTCAGAAAGCTGAAAGCTTTGGGTCTCTAATCTCTCTCTCTCTCTGCCTCTCCTTTGGTAAACCTTCTGCTTCCTCTTATGAAAAAGATTTGATTTTGTTGAAATCCATACCAATTCTGTTGATATCGATGTTTAAGATGGGTTCAGTTTATGTTTTGCTTCTTAGAAACGGTTCTTTTCTTACTCTATTAAAAAGGTTCTGTTTTTTTTTTTTTTTTTCTAGGTTTTTAAAGTAAAATTTGAGTTTGCTTTTAAGGGTTTGTCTAAATTTAGAAGGTTCTTCTTTGGGTTTTGTTGTTTGTTTAGCGAAATTTGATTACTGTTTCCGCCGTATAAGTTGTTACTTGGAATTGTTGTGCTTTGGACTTAAGTAGAAACAATTCAGTACTCTTAAGGTTCATATAGCTTTCTTTTATTAGACAAATGGGTTTGATTTTGGATGTTTCATTGTTTTCTTGGTTAAGTAATAGGTATGTATGTGTGTACATATGTATTGGTATGGATTTTAAAGGTTGTTTATAGCATCTGGCTTAACCCTCGTAGATCAAAGCTTGTATTCTTCTTACTTAATATCAGACTTAAGAGTCAAGCAAACAGTCATCATTTCAGTCAGCTGTTAAATTTTTTTACGGCATTACATTCCACAAGTTGTTTATAACTTGAATGGCTCTGCTTTCTTTGAGCCTGAGGATTTGATCCGAATCTCAGCCTATTCCAAGTCTGGCTTTAACAACACGGTTTTTTATGCACGTGTTTTTGTTAATACATCCATATATATATGCTTGCCTTTTTATTCTCGTTTTGTCTTTTGATGTTTTGGCTCATTATACGCTTTGCGTAAACTTTCTATTCTGAGTTTTTGTGTATTTCTTATTTAAATCTTGTCATCAGCTTTCAAGTGCATTTGCTTAGAGTCAGTAACAATAATGATACCTTTTTGGCATCTTGAATCCCCCAAATTGTTCATGTTGATGGAGAAATTCCAAACTAGAATGAGAACTCTTGTCTATGTTTTTTTTTTTGTTTTGCTATTTTCATCAGTTACCTACTCTAATCCGTCTTGTGATTCCAAATGCAGAACACACAAAACACATTCTCCCATGGCTGCATTTGCAACTGCAGAAGCGTGTGACAGCAACGCAGAATTAATATCTAACGGAGACCTACGCGCTCTCCACCCAATCTTCAAGATGTATGGCCAAAGAAGATGCTTCTCAGGACCAATCGTGACTCTCAAGGTCTTTGAAGACAATGTCCTCGTCAGAAACCAACTAGAAACAAAAGGAGAAGGCGGAGTCTTGGTAATAGACGGTGGTGGAAGCATGAGATGTGCGCTTGTTGGAGGAAACCTCGGACAGTTAGCTCAGAACAACGGGTGGGCTGGAATTGTTGTGAATGGATGCGTTAGAGATGTGGACGAGATCAATGATTGTGATGTTGGTGTTAGGGCCTTGGGATCTAACCCATTGAAGTCTACTAAGAAAGGTCATGGTGAGAAGAATGTGCCGGTTCATATTGGAGGAACTTTGATTAGAGATGGGGAGTGGCTTTATGCTGATAGTGATGGTGTCTTGATCTCCAAGACCGAACTCTCCGTTTGAGTCAGACTGTTTCCATCCACGATATTGCTAAAGAGTCTGCAGCTTCTCTTGGAGCAAGCTGGTTTATTCGAATTCTTAATCATCTTGCTTAATATTTCCAAATAATTATTTCTTGCAATATACTTGTGGCTTTTTAAATAGTATTATACTATTATTATATCATACAAAATAAAATAAAAACGTAAGAGAGTGCAATGGATAAAACCTTACTCTATTTTTGAGTGAACTTTGAAAAGACGTGAATCATGTGATAAATAGATATGGAATGGAATGGACCATATCCATATGGTAATGAAACAGTTGGTTTAAATAATTGCACTTTTTCGTCTTCATTGAATGAAAGAGATCAATAAGTCAATACATGTGTTGTATACATTACACAAGAAAGATTTATTTTCATACAAGAAAGAGGAGGATGTTAAATATTCGATCATAATTAAATCATTGTAAATATAGATTGTCAAGTATAAAAAATTCCGTTTAAAATATGTGAATATAAAATTCTTCAAATATGAGGTTAGAATGAAGAATACATAATTACATATCGTGTTGGACCAACTACTTTTTATGGAATTAAAACAATTGAATAAAAATTCTATAATCACATTCATACCGAACCAAAATAAGATCAGGTTTTATTTTTTTTTTGACCTCATTTTATTTGTCACGTTAATTTCCGTTCACTCATTTTTTTTTCGACCAACACACATCGAAGACGTACGGAACAATCGGTGCTCCCCGTTAATAATAGAAAAATATTGGTATTATAAAATATTTATCAAAAAAAAGAATAGTAAAATAAAGTATATTTCAAGGATAAGAAATAAATTATGAATTTATGTTCCGTCACAATAAATAAAAGCATCATAAAAAGTTAGACAGACCACACCATCATCATATGTCTATGCCATTTGATAATTTGACGTACTGTATGAGTGTATGTGGACATTTCATAAAATAAAATAAAAATCTTAACACTAGTTTGTTTGTTTTCATTTACAATTTTACATGGTATCTAGGATAATAGTCTACCCTCAAATTAAAATAATATAACTTTTTCTAGCATATTTTTGTATCTATCGAATCTTCTAAATCAAAAGTAAAAATAATGTTGAGATATGTTTTCTGTTTAATATAACATAATAATTTGATGCTGTTTGGCTTTTTTTTTTTTTAACCAGCAGAATGTTTAAATTTTCAAAAGTGAAATAGATTTTATATATTTTTGGATGACATGACACTCTAGTAAACAAAAATAAGTAAATTCTAAAGTTCTAATCCATACATATCTTTTCACTCCATCTTTGAAGAATTTTTGACGTGTTAATTGTGATGGAACTTACTAATCAAAAGCTAAAAACGGATGTTCTTGTGATTTATCATTACGATTAAGAAATATACTAACTTTTTTTCTTCTTCTTTTTTTGGTGTCTTGCTTCAATCCATTACTTATCAAATTTGTCATTCATTATTACTACACAAAATATAAAGTGTCGTGTAGCGAAGGAATGAATTATGGGACCTCCAATAAGTCCCATAGGGCATGGAATATGACTTAACGAGGAAAATGATGTTTGACTAAAAATCATCATTTGTTTAGCCCTTACGTTTCCACAAAATGGCACTCTCCCTATTCTTTATTTAGATTATTATATGATATTTTCTTCTTAGTTCCTCTAATAATGTTGATGATTTGCGATAATTCTGGCTATTTATACAAAAAATATCAATATATAAGATATCTCATAAGTTTTTGTTCAAAAAAAAAAGATATCTCATAAGTTTATATACTCTATTGATCATGTAAGAACTTCTATTTGCTTTCAAACTAAGAATAGCATCTAAATTTTAGGAATGCACAAACATATATATGGCCAGCCAGCTTTTCAAACACTTGGATCCCTTTTTCTTACACTCTTGGACATCATGTTTTCATGGGCATTGAATAACATATTGAGTCTAAAATCAAAAGTCTTTCTTCATTTGCATGTCTTTTCTATGATTCCAAATTCTTCGATCACTTACATGTACAGTCTTTATAACTTAAACGTTGGAGAATCTTTTGAACGATATACCTCCATATCATCCCAAGATATCATAGCCATTCGTTTATTTTATATGCTCCACTTTAAATATCTTTCAAAGATCTTCTATTACCTATGATTCTAGATTCATATACTCCTAGATGGCGATATCACATAAGAAACCTATCTTAATGCTTGTTACAAAAACAGATAATTATTGTTTACAACCCCGTCTCGTTCCAAAGACTTTGTCCCGATACTAAAGTTAGTCAACCTAAACATGTATGTAAAAAATCATATTTGCTATTTGATGGTCTCAAATTTTCATTCCTATATATATCCCTCTACGATTCATATGTTTAGAGTTTCGAGCATATAGAAATATAAAACAACTACGCAATGAGAAAATTTATACCCAAACAAAAAAAATTCTTTATTACTTATGATATACTCCCTCTGTTTCATAAAGAATATCATTCTGAAGAAAATTGTTTGTTTCACGAAAAATGTCATTTTACATTTACAATGAGTATTTTAATGCTAAATTTTCTTTTTTACCTTTAAACCCAAAACTATTTTTTATTGAATTTTGATCATTAATCACTTAATAAATAGGAGCAAATATGTATAATTCAAATCTTTCTTAATTTGTGTGAAATGTGTCAAAATGACACTCTTTGTAAAACATATGTAGTATATAGATAAAGTTTCTTAATTTATTACGCATTAAAAATTTGGAAATTATTGCATTTTGCCATTTTGTATAAAAGAAACGTATGACAGAAAGTTAGAAACAATTTCCTAAACAAACAAAAAATAGTAAATAAGCAGCCTCTACTGTCTCGTTCAGTTCAGGCCTAGAAGTGGAAAATAAAATAATAGTTATGACGAACAAATGCATTAAAAAAAAAGTTTTCAAAATTCAGAGAAAAAAGAAGAAGAAAAAAACTATTTAGGAATTCACACAGCTCACTTACAGACAGACGAAAGGAACAGCGACGAGGAAAAATGGAAAAAAAAAAAAAAAATCATTTAAACATTTTTTCTCTTTTTAAACTTTAGTCTATTTTTAATAAACAGTATGTATGCTTATTAAATATACTTAGGGAACCTGATACCACTTTGATGTGTTAGTGCGTGGTTCTTGTTCATCTCTCTCTCTCTCTCAAGAAAATCTTTCTTCTGCCAAGAAAAAAAAAAATACCATTTTTGAAATAATCAAATCCTCTAAAAAGGTTTGTGTTTAATATTTATAGTGATTCAATTTATGTGTTTATTTTTAGTTTTCTATCTCTGAAAAGTTAATTGAACAAACAAACTCTCTTCTTCTTGTTCTAGTTCTTTGTTTTTTTTTTTTCTTTTTTCTTGTATTGTATCAGCGATTTACAGTTTTCTAGTTCTTAATCTTTGTTAATTTCCAAAGATCCAAACTTGTATTCTTCACATATCGGTATGCATACTATCTTTTACTCCTCTGTAAGTTTTTAGTATTTTATGATCCATTGTTTTGTCTTCTGTTCATAGCATTATAAAAAAATTAAAAGGGTTTGGTTTCGTTTTGTTATATTTCTTGGATTCCTAATTTTTCTCTCCAGATTTGTGTTTGGTTTGGTTTTATTAAATCTCATGCTAGAAACAAATAACTTGTGTAAGGGTTTGTGTTTTGATTTTTTTTTTTTTTTTTTTGTATTAGTCTCAAATAGTTTCTGGGAAATAAATCTTAATGATCTTCCAGATATTTTGTTTTAGTTAGTACTGTCAGTTTCATACACTCTTTGAGATCTATTGGGTCTCTTATTGTGATGTCTTTTTGAGTTTTTATGTGCATAAAATAACACTCCAATCAGATTGGAAACTGATGGCTTCTTCTTAAAGGGGAATTTTTTTTAATAGAATAAAAATCCAATCTTTTGATTGTTCTTTGTTTGTGATCTCCTTCACCTATTCGACCCAGATACTTGAAAATCTCACCCACTTATCCTAATTTTATTCTCTGTTTTCTCTCCCCATTCACATGAAATAATATTATGTTTTTTCAAGCAAGATCTTATAATCATGTGTCTTCAGACCAAAGAGTTTTAAAAAAAATAACAGTTGTTGTTGTTGTAAATCTATTTCAGGTATCATAGGCTGACAAAATTTTTTGGTAATATAAGAAGATCTGGTGTTATGCAGAAGAGCAGGGACAAGTTTAAAAGTGAAGTGAATAGTAACAGTGGAAGAAACAAATGTTCTTATCATCATCCACTGATCAACAAAGCCCTTCAAACAATCATCCATCATCTTCTTCTGATTTCTTACATCTGACCAACTCTAGTGATGAGTTAGGTCAATCACATCTTTCAAGTTTCTCCATCAGGTAAAGTTTTTCTTTTTTTCTTCTCCGATTTTGTTGGGGTTTTATGGAAGAAGAAGAAGTCAACAGTTTCTTCTTTCACCATTGTTTTAGGCTAAAGAAAGTCTTTAGCTTTCTTGTTAGGTCTGATCATCTTTTCTTCTCATCCATTCAATTTTGCTTAATGGGTCAGATTCAAAGCAAGAAGCTTTTTTTTTTTTTTTTATGTATTTTTATTTTTTTCTCTTTCACCTTCTGTGATTATGTGACTGGTATTAAGTTTTTGTTTGACTATTCTTCATATCTTTTTTCTTTGATCCGTTGGTCCATACCGTGTGCGTTGATCTGAACGAGGCTCAGTATTATATATCATCAGAGGAACAAACTTTTCTTTGTTATGTCATGTCTCTCTGAAGTTTTTCTTTTTTCTTTTTAAAGCTGTACCCTTGTTTTGTCTGGTTGTTTGTTGTACTAATGGTTTATAATTTGGTTTTTGTGATGTTTTTGCAGAGATTATGCATTTAGTCACCGAACCAAGAACATCAACAAAAATTGGCCTTTCTCCTCATCAAGTTTGCAACTTTGTCTGAGACATGGCTTATGTGATCCATTGCCACCGATTCAAGTGAAGAAGCTAAGCATAACTAATGTGGAAGCGATAAGTAGTAACAAGAGAAAGTTGGAGAAACTTTGCTCTAACCAGACATTAGTGGAGACTACTAAACAAGGCTTTGAGAATGGTTTGTTGGCGAGTGGTTCGAAATCCAAAATACAAGTAGCTATGGCTAACAAGAATCCTAGAAAAAAGTGTGGGTTGGTGGTAGTGAAACCTGGAGCATGTGTGGATCATAGTGGATCAAAAGAAGATCATAGTTGCCTCTTTTCACCTTCTGAATCTATGGCTTTGAGAACTTGTCCCATCTGCAAAACCTTCTCGTCTGCTTCTAACACCACTTTAAATGCTCACATCGATCAGTGTCTGTCAGTTGACTCGGTTGAACAGCAGCAGCCAATTAGTAAGCCAAACAGGCCTAAGACTAAGCCACGGTTGAAAGTTAAATCGATGGTAGATATCTATGCTTCTGCCAAAGCTGGTACATTAGAAGATCTTGATAAAAGGAATGGAACAAACTGGGTTATGATTTCGAGCTGCTCCAACCGGGTTGTCTCTGATAGTAAGCCTGACGTGTTCAACAAAGGAAAGAAGCGGAGTGTGGTGCGAGTTCGCATTGATGAAGAGGCTGCTGGCATTGGACCTGTTTACATTGATGCTAAGGGACAAAAACTGCGGATTTTATCTGAGTTTAGCGAGAAAACTTCTGATCCATCAAGAGAGCATGAAGATGGTAGTGATAAGAAATCTTGTAGCGAAAGTAAAGGGAGCAAAAGCTTTAGGAAAAAACTCCCGGGAAAGAAATGTCACAAGTATCCTAAACTAGTTCGTCAAAGCAGAAAAGGCAAAGGCAATGCTTTAGAGGTATGCTTTCATTCGACCTCTCATTGTTTTCCGGTAATTTATGCATTTGTAGGATCCGTTCTTGATTTGTTGCTATACTCATAATGTGACACTAGTTAGTTTAACAAAATCACTTGTATAACAGATACCGGATTATCAAAGAGGATATTTTGAAGAAGGTAAAGAGTTTGAGAGGTCAGGAACTTCAGGTCTTGGTCACCGTAGAAGGATGATACCAAAACGTCGTCTTTCAAGACATGGAAATAAGAATGGGACAAAAACTTGTGATCAGCCATCTGAGTGATGAGCATTCATTGTCAGAAGATCATCTTGTGCTAAGAGGTCCAAGTAATGTGAATACTGATTTGTCCGAGACAGTTTCTTCTCCTTCAAACAGTCAAGGCTCATGGAGAATTTGTGGGGAGAGACAAGTCTCTCGAAAGAGCTTGGCTTTGTCTAGGAACAAAAGCATTGATGAAAGGGATTCATTTGTAGCAAATCCCTTGAGATGTTCAATACCTGTGGATAAGGAGTTTTCATCAAGGCAAAAGGCTTCATGAAGTTCAAGAAAGCTCGATTGGGTTTCTCAGAGAATGAAGATGAAGAAGATGCAGGGAAATGGGAGTCTGAAATGAGTCAAGAATGTGATCTGACAGATTATGAGGATTGGGATGATGATGGAGAAGGTGATAAGTTTGTACTAAGCTCAAATCCTTCATTTAGTGGGGAAGACAATGATCATGAAAGCTATGAAGATAGTGGTAATAACAAAGAAGAAGATGATGATATGTTTCACAATTCTAATGATGCAGATGTTGAGTTTGAAAACATGATTTATGAGAAAACTGGTTGCCAAACTGCGGAACAAGACAGATTGTTTATGGAGGTTGATCCCATTCCTATTCCAGGACCTCCAGGCTCATTTTTACCAAGTCCTTGGGATATGGCAACTGATGCAGTTGAACATCATGGAAACTCTTCAGTTATCACAAGCCAAGTCCAATCTTCACAAGATCAGCTTGATCTCACTGACAGAAACTCATCAGAATCACCTGTTTCAGCAATTTCAAACTTTGCAGCTCCTGAAACACAAATTCTTCATAACATCGTCACCATTGATAAGAGACCTTCCAGATTCAGAGACAATGATCAATCATGTTGTTGCCAAAGAAAGGAGAAAACTTTTGAAGAGACATCATTAGGCCAACCACCACCACACATGATCCAACAAGATTTGGATCTCCTGAGTAAGCCTGTGCCGGTGGTTCCTTCAAATCCCAATCCGGTGTTGCGGCTAATGGGAAAGGATTTGATGGTTATGAACCAAAGAGAAGAAGAGCCTTCACACAAAGAATCAAGTCCAAAACCAACCTCTCAGTTTCTAGATCTCTCTAAGACACAACAAGTGTCTCCTTCTGTCCTTCATCGTCCTTATGGTGGAAACGGTTTATATTTCGACCCCAGCACAAGCTTCTACAACATTCCATGAAAAAATCTCTGATCAAGAACTCTACTTGTCTCCAAGATACTATATTCCACGGCATTTCAGATCAAAGTCCAGGCAATTTCCTTAAAGCTTGAGATATAGAGAAGCTAGTCTCCTCATCATTCAACTTCAAGATCTCATGTATCTCTCTGTTATATATAAAGAGGTTGACTGGTTGAGAATCTCAAAGAGGCTGCTTTAGAAGAAATGGTGAGATAGAATCTCATTCTCATTAGTACATGAGAACTCCACCAAGGTAATGGACCCTGCTTTTGTAATGGTTTGAAAGGGGTTTAAAAGATTAAAAAAATATGAAAGTTATTATAATGTTATGAAAACGAATTTTAAATAATTTTGATATGAGTTAACATCATTGATGCTTCTCTTTATTTATATATAATTTATATGGTTGAAATCGTATGAGGTAGTCAAGATCATAGTCACCGTCATGACATACATTATGTATACGCAATAACGCAACTCTTTTTCTTTTTTCCTAACTCATTCCTTGTTTTAGACTGCAAACATATAAACTTTATTACAAACATATATATTTAGATGGACAAGTTTTTTTTTATATAAAACAACAAACAAAAATAGTTGCATTTTGGCGTAGATGAGCTGTTTCTTGTTACAAGAAAATTTTAATAAAATTGGGAAATATTTGTAGTGAAAAAATATGAATATATATTTGCGTAGAGATGAGTACAACCACAACGGCTATATTGCATGCGCATTTTCAAAATTATTTGCTTATAATCATATGCTTCTCACTCCATCATCCATGTGTATATTGTCCTCTTTTGTTTTTACATCATGTATGTATAGTGAATGCAGATATTTACATTTACATACGATATATATTGGTATAATAGTGGCCGACCTTTTAAGTTATTTTTCTCCGGTCCACAAAAAGAATTTAAGCAACTAATTCGTCAACTATACTGTTAAATGATCCATGCATGCATCGATAATTCAATGTAGTTAGAAAAATGTTATTCGATGATGATAGATCCAAATTCAATTGCTACTGTTTATATTGTTTTTGTGAGAGATACTCCTGCATCAAAAGAGGTATATATATATGTCCACTATACTCAAAGGAAACATTGGTCCTAAAATTCAACTATGTTGTTTTTGAAAGTCCCACTAACTCCTATATAATTACAACTTGTGGCAACTTGGGAAGCCTTTTATCAAAAAAAAAAAAAAAAAAAACTTGTGGCAACATTTGACCGTTTGGAAAAAGTTATTATCATGAAAGATTTATTAGTATAAGATAAAACGACTAGTTGAATGTTGACACAGACTATTGAATACTTAAAAGTTTTTTTTTCCTTTGGTCAACATATAAAAAGTATTCATATTGACGAAAAAAGCATTTTATATAATTATATTTGGTTTGATGGCCAACTTTGTTCCTATATTTAAGGTTTTGTAATACTTAATTACGACATTATAAAAGTCATATAACAACAACATTACATAACAGCACATCTAAACTTGAAAGTTCTCTTTTAGTCTTGTAACAAAATTATATCAGATTTTGTATGTATAATAACTAAATTAGGCGCCGACAAAATAATAATGAAGATTGATCAGGGTTGGCAGCTAGCTAACTTCCATCGAGAGAAAATTTTAGTCGACATATATAAGCAATAAATTTAATTAGTATGAAAAACATAAACAATAATTTAAACGATATGCAGTATCAAGAAATTCCGAAGATATGGTCTTT
The DNA here is from genome assembly GCA_023657505.1 of Camelina hispida. Classification (NCBI taxonomy): domain Eukaryota; kingdom Viridiplantae; phylum Streptophyta; class Magnoliopsida; order Brassicales; family Brassicaceae; genus Camelina; species Camelina hispida. Next base: position 26,468,313 of record CP094636.1, on the reverse strand, counting down.
TAACAATAATTTAGAAGAACTAACAAGTACCTACCTCATCCAACTGTGTCTAAGGGCCGACTCTGATAATACCTGATCTATTAATATATAATTATGTATATTATTAGGTTCACCCAAAATGACTTAGTTTGAAAATTTAAACCAATTTTTGTTTGTTTGGAACTTTGGATTGATTTTACAATATCATCATGTTCGTAATGTATGAGTTTAACTATATATAGTGGAAAACATTTATTAATTAGTGATACCAAACCACAATACACAACACAAATCCATAATATGCAAGATTTTGAAGAACCTTTTTTGTCACAAAATAAACCTCAAAAACAGTAATTAAATTAATACTTATATATAGTCTCAAAATATATATAGAAAGAAACCAAAAATTTGACAATAAAATAAGTTTTCAATTATTTTGATAAAGAACAATATTTCGGAATTTTCTTTTGACATCTGATATTTCTGAAATAGATATTATATATATATATATATATATATATATATAAGTATATAAAATAACTTTAAAACAAAAATTAATTGTACGAATGCAGCAGTCGTATGTGTCCATCAACCACTATAATTTGTAAACCACACTTTTTAAGAATTTGTGTTGATGTCAATTAAAGCGGGTCACTTAGCGGTTCGCTTGAAGATCGTAAATTAAGCTAGAGATGATATGTTGGTTTTTCTTCTCCCATTAGTAGCTTTACACAATTAGAAAAAGAGCGCTAAATCGCGCGTTGTTCTAAGCATATTTAAAAGCACGAGACATATGATATAAAAGTAGAACTTTAATATATAATTATTTGGTGCAAATTTCATTGCTATTAAATTAATATGGCACAAAGACATAAGTTAAATTTTATATGTTTTATTTATTTCACGAGTTCCACATTATATCATATATGTAACTTTCAGATTCCATACATCATATAAACAATGAAAGATTTGCAACACATCAGTGATAATACATTAGGAGATCTATAATCTATATATATATTTACGATTATTGAAATCTCATGCTCTGTAAGCTAAGTATTAAAAATCACATCAATGACATTATGTTTGCTCACCCTTTGTGATGGCGTTTCGTCCATGTAGGCATTATAATTGAAATTTAGGCCGAATATGTCTTCTAATTATTTGTAACATACAACTCAATATAATGAACCCCATCTTATACAACAAAAACGTGACATTCATACAAGAACTTCCCCGTAAACTTGTATACATTGATCTTACACGAAACATATATATTCTAATTTCGAATCAAAGATTGATCCAAATCCCCCCCCCTCCCTCTCTCTCTATCTCTTCCTTATATATGTAGTAGTCTATAGATAGCTTGGAATATAGCTGGTAGGAGTCATACATACGGTATGGCTGAAATAATTTAAAAGATTGTGCACATGCATATACATGCATGCATGACACAAATAAGATTTGGGTTAATCTCTTTCGTCCACGTTGAAACCAACGTACCAACTATATTGTTGTCTATATACACCACTTTTGCATATTCAAACCTTTTTTTTAGTATATTTCTGCGTTCATGCTTTTTCCCATGCTTGCTTATTTAAAATTTTTCCGAATATATCAGATTTCATAAATTTCTATCATAAATCCTCCGAAGAGGCAAAGATAACATAAACAATTTTTAAATTTTTTTTATTCCATCCAAATGTTTAAATCGAGTTTTCAAAACATAAATAGAATAAAGCTTAATACTGTATTGGACCATTGGTTGTGGATAGGAACATATATCAATGCAACTACATATACTAGTAGTACTACTATAGTATCTTATACTATGTGTAAGATGCGCGTGTGAGTAAAAAAAGTGACCAATATTATCTAAAACGCGCTTTTGAGTTTGTTCTTTGTACGAATATCATCAGTAAATAAGATTTTATTGGACGTACAAAATGATTTCGTTTCGGTTAAAGAAAAGAAGTAAAAATAGTAAAAAATGTTATTAAAAAAAAAAAAAAAGAGTAATTTAATAGAGAGAGTGGAGGAACAACGGCCCCCAAGATATTTTTATTAGTTTTTATTTTTTTTTAAGATTGATGTGATTGCGACGTGTCGCTTGCTTGTCTGCTTGGTAGATCCCACATCCATTTGCTACTTGGTATTTTTTTTTGAGCTTCTTTATTTCTATCTTTCATTTATAATTGGATCTTGAAATTTTGATAACTCTTGAGATGATTTTTTAACTGAAATTCCTCAAAATATTATTAAAACTAGGGGATTTAGGAGACGTATTGAATAAATGATTTTAGAATATTTTATAAGATTTAAGAAATTTGGAATTTTGATAGATTTCAAAAAAATTGATATGATTTATGGTAAAATTATGGAAAAATGATTGCCAGCTACTTGAAGTATACGCCAACACATAGCCACACATACGAACAATATAAATGTCTTGTTAACTACGTGAACTATTGTCATCACATAACATCCATAAACAAACATAGGTTATGTGTACAACACCATAAACTCTGCCGGAACCCGTTGAAGTTGACCGGCGTTGACCTATTGACCGACATTGACCAAAAAAATATTCAAAATTTTTTTCTAAAAATAATAATAATTTTGTTTTTATGTATTTTTGATAAATAAATAAAAAGATAAATGATTTGTATAATTTACAAAAACAACATATAACAACAAAAAAATACAAGAAAATTATTTACCAAAATAAAAATAAAAATAATATGAAAAACAAAATTTGTGGTATATAGAGTAACTAATTTTGTTAAGCCTAGGGGTGAACAACTCTCATTCATCCCTCTCAATTAACAAATCAGAATACAATAATATGGCATGTCATATCATATTTTTAAAAAGATATCTTTTATTAATAAAATTATGTCACAAAAGAGTGGTTAGGGTATACATTTTACAGTTAAACAAAATAATATGTCGGTTTGGGTTTACAAAAGAGTGGTTAGGCTTTAGATTTTCCTATTAAATAAAATTATATGCATGTTTGGATTTATAAAAGAGTGTTTAGGTTTTAGATTTTACAATTAAACAAAATTATATATCGGTTTGAGTTTATAATAAATAGTTAGGGTTTTATATGTGATAATTAAAAACTGTAATATAATATTAAAATTAACAATTTTAAAATTGATTGATCAACATATTTTGTTTCTTTAATTAAGATTTGTTTCCTTAATTTAAAGGGGATGAATAAGAGAGGTTCGTAAGGGTGAACCCAATTATAATACGAAAATATACCAAAAATAATATAATAAAACTATACCACCAAAATTTGATGTGTAATAGATTTTTTCATAAACAATTACAAATTTATACTCTTTCTATTTAAATATCATTTTTAATTTTGTATTTTCAAAAATACATAAAAACAAAATTATTATTATTAGGAAAAAAATATATTTTTGAATATTTTTTTCTGGTCAACAGCGGTCAACGCCGGTCAACACCGGTCAACGCCGATAAATATTGGTCAACGTCGGTCAATACCGGTCAACGCCGGATTCCGACTAACCTCGAATGTTTATGGTGTTGTAGACATAACATATGTTTGTTTATGGATGTCCTTATGTGATGACAATAGTTCATGTAGTTAACAAGACATTTATATTGTTTGTATGTGTGGCTATGTGTTGGTGTATACTTCAAGTAGCTGACAATCATTTTTCCTAAAATTATTTCAAATTCCACATAAAATTATGATATTTGGATTTCTGTATTTTTAACTATACAAATCTTCTTAAATCCTCTAGGATCCTTAAAATCCAAATTCAGAAACTGTTTTGAATAACAGTTAATTTTAAAATAGATTTTTAAATCATCAATTCAATAACATTATATTTCAGGAGACGACTTTTTAAAATCCATAATTGAATAACATATGACTGATAACTTTTATACAAATCACTTAAAATGTCAAGTTGAATACACCATTTTTGTATTATGCAATTTGATAATCATTTTGAATTAATAAAACAATTTTCTCCTCTATATATATTCTAATAACACAATTTTTTTTTTTGATAAATCGTCTGTTAATCAATGAATTATTGGGATGACATTAGTTTTGAAAAAATACTCACCCAATACCTTAGTTTCAGATCTAATAATAAAAAAAAGGATATATAGTAACAGCCAAAATCTTCCCAAGTTCAGAAGTTGATTAGATAATAATTGAATCTTAGTGTTTTTCATTTTACATTTCTTCTTTCATTTTTTTTTTTATACTTTATAACATTTAGTGATAATACTTATGTGGACTTATTTGGAACACCAAATTTATTTTTATTGTAGGTTCTTCCTCTCTCTCTCAATCTCTTTCTTCTCTTCAATGCTCTCTTTCTCTCTCTCTAGGAAGCCATTTTTTTCTTCTTTTGCCAAGAAAACAATCTAAGGTGTGTCCATCGTTTTTATCAAATCCATCTTCAGTTTCTTATTCTTCTTCTTTGTTCATTCTTGGTTTGAAGTTTATGGATTTAGTTATTCTTGTTCCTACTTCTTGATCTCTCTCTCTCTTTTTTTTTTTCTTTTTAATTTCAAGATCCAAATCTAAATATCTACGAGATGGGTATGTGTGTATATGTATATATATTAACTAGTAAATATCACTGTTTTTTTTTTCTCCCCGATCTTGGCTTTTATATAGTTATGTTTTGGGTTCTTGAAATGGGTTCTTGAAATCAAGATTTTCCAAGATTTCTCTATCTGTATGTATAAATATGATCTCTTGTTGATTTCAGTATCCATCTGCAGTCTTTTGTCTGCTGATCAAGAATCTACCTCGTTTCTTGGGTTTTTTTTTTTCATCTTACAAAATGTTTATGATCTTTTGAAGAGTATGAAACCACCATCAATCAGATTGTTTTTAAATTACTTACTAGCTACTAGTTGAGTTTCATCTTAGCTTTGTTCTATTATTATTCTATTTTTGGTAGCTTCTTCATCTATCTATGCATGTCTTAATCTACTTTTTCTTATGATCACTCAACATAAAATAAACTCACGAATCAGATTGGAAACTGAAACTTTTTTTTTTGCGTGCGAATAATTGTTTCCTCCTTGTGAGATTTTTTTAAATCACTTCATCAAATCCAAAAATAAATAAAATCATTTTACCAACTAATCCTAATTTACTTTAGTGTGACTCTTTCCACATGAAATAATGTTTCTTGTAAGTTTGATCATCAAATCAAAGTCTCATCAGTTGTGTTTTGTTTGTTGCAGGAGGAGGAGGAGTGTTGTTTAGATTTGGGGTAAAGGGTGGATGATAAAGATCTGGTGTTATGCAGAAGTATTTGGGAAACGAAGAGGCAAATAGTAACAGTGGAAGAATCAAATGTTCTTATCCACTGAGAACCCACCAAATGACCCACTTTTTCTTCTTCTTCTCATTTCTTACAACATCTCACCACTTCTTCCCATGAGTTAGGTCAATCCCATCTCTCCAATTTCTCCATCAGGTAATTTCACTTTACTTTTCTCTGAATCTTTAAATCTTTTTGTTCTTCTTTCTGGGTTTCTTCGCCAATATGGTTTGAAAAAAAAAAAAAAAGTCTCCGGATTTCATGATGGGTCAGTGTCAAATCATAGCTTAGAGAGCTCATCACTCATGTCTAGATCGTAAAGTTTCGATCTTTTCTTCTTTCTTCCTTGTTAGTGATTAATGGGGTCAGATTTCAACTTCCACCCTTCTATGATTTTGTATCCAATGAAATCAACGTAGGGAGGTTTTCAAATCTTTGTCCTTGTTCCTAGACATAGCTCAGTATCATCACTCCTTTTCAAAGTTTCCTTAAATATACTTACTTTAGAGTTTTTGAAAGTAATCAGCTTTGTTGATGCTTTGCAGAGATTACGCATATAGTAACCGGAAGAACAACATCAAGAACAACTGGCCATTCTCTTCAAAAAGTCTCAATCTTTTGTCAACTCATGGCGTAACAGATCCTTTGCCACCGTTTCAGAGTTTTTCCACTGTAAGTAATCAGTTTCAGACCACGGCGGGAAAGCAAATCGCATCTTATGTTCATCAAGGAACAGACTTGGCGAAGTTTGGTTTAAATCAGAGATTAGCAGAGACTAGTAGTAATAAAGGAGTTTGTAGCAAATCAAGAACCATTGAGAATGGTTTGTTTCCGAGCACAAGTGTTTCCAAGTCTTCTGAAGTAGAGATAGTAGTAGCTACTACAAGTAACAAAAGCAATCACCACAGTAAAAAGTGTGGAAGAGGGATGATGAAATCTAAAGAAGACAGTTGTGGCGGCGGTCTTGTGACGACTTCTGAATCAGTAATGGCTTCGAAGACATGTCCTATTTGCAAAACCTTCTCATCAGCTTCTAATACCACTTTGAATGCTCACATTGATCAGTGTTTGTCTGTTGACTCAGCATTGCCACCGGTTGTAATTAGTAGTAAGCCAAGCAAGCCTATAAGGAGTAAGGCACGGGTGAAAGTTAAAACGATGGTTGATATCTACGCTTATGCGAAAGAAGACACATTAGAAGATCTTGATAAAAGAAATGGAACAAAGTGGGTGTCTATTTTGAGTTATACAAATAGAGTTGTTGGTGATAAGTCTGAAGTGTCTAAGAAGCGGAAAGTTTCGCCTGTTGGCGTTGGACCTGTTTATATTGATGCTAAGGGCCAAAAGTTGCGGATCTTGTCAGAGTTCAGTGAGAAGAAGACTTGTTCTACTCAGTCGAGAGAGCAGCATGATGATGGTAGTAGTGAAAACAAATGTTCAAGCCAAGGTAGTAAAGGAAACAAGAGGAAAAATCGTCGAGGAAGGAAACCTCACAAGTTTGTTAAACTAACCAATCAAAAGGCCAATGCTTCAGAGGTAATGCTATATGTTTCTGTCAATTATTTTGCATATGTTTGGTTGAGTTTTGTAGCAAGAATCATAAAATAACAGTACGTTGCTTTGAACAGCAGATACCGGAGTATCAAAGAGGGTTTACTGGAGAAGGTAGTAGCAAGGGTCATCGAAGACTCTATAATCAGCGGATGCTATCAAAACGTGGTCTGACTTCGAAGAAGCTAAATGAGGAAGGACATAAATTATATAGTTTGCATGATCAGCCATCTGATGATGATGATGATGTGACATGGTCAGGAGGAGATCCTATTGTGTCGAGAGGTACTGATTTGTCTGCCACAGATTCGTATTCTTTATATAAACAGAAGATGGGAAGCGAATTTGCTAGAAAGAACAAGACTTTAGTTAAGAGTAAAAGAGCTCAAAGTCGTTCATTTAGAGACCGGATGAGAGAAAAGGAGGAGGGATCACTTAAGGGAGTTCATGTAAACGCTCTCCGAGTGAAGAAGACCCTTGCTTCGATTCAGAAAGATAAGTTTAAGAATTTCTACTCACAGGCCGTAGAGGTTTCAGATGCATCTCCTCGTGCAACTAACATGAGAAAGTTGTCACCACCATTTGTACCAAATGCCTGGAGGAGACTATCTATGCCTGTGGAGTTAAAGAAAGCTCGGTTGGAGTTCTCGGAGGAAGAAGATGATGAAGAAGAATTAGGGAAATGGGAATCTGAAATGACTCAAGAACGTGAGCTGTCAGATGATGATTATGTCTCTGGTGATAATGGAGGAAAAGATGAGGTCTTACTGAGATCAAATCCTTCATCTAGTGGTTACGATGATTATAATGATGATGACGAAGAAAATAGTGAAGAGGAAGAAGATAATAACAAAAGAGCTCATGCTTTGGACAAAACCGATGATACTGGTGCTGAGTTCGACCAGTTAGAGAGTCCACTATCTAATGAAGTCATACCTAGCGAGCGAGAAATGTATTACTCCAAAGAAGATGGGAATATGATTTACGGGCAAACCTCTTACAAGGAGGATGTAAGGTTTGATTCTGAGGTAAGACAAGGAATAAGCTTATTTGTAGAGGTTGATACTATTCCCATTCCAGGACCTCCAGGATCATTTTTACCAAGTCCTCGTGATATGGGTTTTGATGAGAATATTGGGAACTCGTCGGTTATCACAAGCCAAATCCAATCTTCCATGGATCAGCTTGACAGAAACTCCTCTGAATCACCTGTTTCCGCAGTTTCAAACTTTGCACCTGGTAGATTGAATTTTCCCGCGGAGTTATCTTCATCTATCCAAGAAAGTTTCTCTCCGGACATTCCTGTGTCTTCCTCCTACTCAACAACCCCAATGAGCTTTTGTGTTCCATCTCATCATGGGACAACCACCGAGGCTGAGCAAGTTACCATTGACAAGACAACAACACCTTCAAGATTTAGAAACAATGAACATGAGGCTTGTTGTTGCCAAAGAAAAGAAAGAATCTACGAGGGCATTACTTTCAATCATCAAGCTTCTCATCTACTGCAGCGTAGAGCAGCTTCTTCGTCAATTGCCATGAACTTAACAAAATCACCATCACGTGTGGATCCAAATCATCCATTTGAGCAGTCTCCATACAAGATCCAACAAGATTCAGATCTTCAGAGTAAATTCTCCAGCAGAACGAATCTCAACACCGCTGTGCCTCCAAGTCCTTCTAACCCGGTTTTACGGTTAATGGGAAAAGACTTGATGGTCATGAACAACCAAGGAGAAACAGATGAAAATCCATCACGGTCTAGCTTAACAACACCAACCCCACCTCAGTTTCTTAATCCTCCTTGCGCTGGAACTGGCTTACACTTCAATATAAGAAACAGTTTCGCGTCAACACATCAACCACAAGTCCAACCACAAGCTTCAGCATTCAGAAACAATTTTGATCATGTAAGGTACTTTTCTCCGAGCTAGTCACCGTAAAGTTTCGACCTTTTTATGCAGAAGCAACTGAGAAGTGGTTTTAATGTAAGATTTTCCGAATGTCCCTATGGCATTTCCTATGCTTCCATCTCTTTCTGCAGAGAGACTTTGTGTAGTTTACTGTTTACTTAAAAGAAAAAGAAAAAAAAGCAAAACACTTGAAAATAACAAAAACACTCTGTAGTAGATTAAGTAACTTTTATGTAGGCTTTCATTGCCACCAAAGTTGTCCAAAACACTCTTTTAAAAAGTTATAAACTTATAGTTTATCTTTTTAACTTTTGGCCACATTATCAGTGTTTTACTGTTTTTATATGGTAAGCAGTCAAATTTGTCACTGTAGTTAAAAAGTAAAAAATCTATAAATTCTTAAGAACATACTTGTAGCTGGAACTCATAAACAAAAAAGTGGTTAAAACTAAAAAGCTGTTATTGGAGAGATGATTTCTAAATCCATATGGAATTGTAAATTTTAGAAATCAAAACAGATGGATTTTGAAATAACATGTTTTATCTTTGAATTTCAATTATTCTATTTTACACTATCAAATCCATATAAAAATAATGTGGATTTTGAAATCCAAAAACAAATCAGAATAACATGGGATTTTAAAAAGTATTTGTAAATCATAGAACCAATAACACATGATTTTGATAAGTATTTTAAAATCAATGATTGAATAGAATAACACATAATTTTTGTTTGGATTTCCAAATCCATCAAAATCATACATCCAATAACCCCTAAAACTAATTAACAAAATTAGGGTTTTCTTAAAAAAAGAAATTATTATTAAAAGTGTTAAAACTTGATTAGCTGGCAAAATTAGATTGGTTGGTACAAAGAATAATGTAGTAGTTGACTAAAAAAGAGTCGTTAATACGACGAAGCTTTATACCCGGGTGGCAATTTCGGGTCGGGTCAAAACAAGTCAACCAAATCGGAAAATTCGCCGGATGTAATCCTCTTAACGGCGACTATGACTCCTTCTTCTCCTTCTCCTCCTCCGATGATAACAACCTACACATCAATTCCGCTTCCAACCGGCGACGTCATCTCCCGATCAATCCATAATCTCACTACCACCGTCTCTCGCCACCGTCCCTGGTCAGAACTAGTCTTCTCCGGCGATTACTCTCTCCCGTGGCGATTCTCCTCTCTCTTCCTCCGATTAAAAACGAATTACCACTACTTCTTCGTCAACTACGCGATCGTCGTCGCCGTTTGCGCTTCGTTAGCTCTTATTACAGCTAGTCCCGTCGCGTTGATCGTCGTCGGCACGATCGTCTCCTTGTGGCTTCTGTTTCACTTCTTTAGAGAAGATCCGCTTATTCTATGGAGCTTTCAGGTCGGTGATCGTACGGTGGTTGTGTTTCTTGTTTTAGCTTCCGTTTGGGCTGTGTGGTTCACTAGCTCCGCCGTCAACTTGGCGGTTGGTGTTGGCGTTGGATTGCTGTTTTGCATTATTTATTCCGTTATTAGAAACTCCGATGAGCGTTTCCTTGAGGAAGATGATGCTGTTACCGGAGGCTTGATCGGATCTAATCGCCGGTGATATTTTCCGATTGTTCTTGCCTTAATTTTCAATTTTTTTATCCCCAATTGCCTGTGAGAAATGTTTAAATTTTTTTTTTTTTCCATTTTTTAAAAATAAGTTTTTTTTTTTTGGGCTTCTTTCAAAATTACTTCATTGTTTGAGTTCTTGTGATTTGTCACTGTGTGTTGTGAATTTAAATTTGATGATCAAAAAATTTAAGTTCTTGGAGACTTTTTAGTGTTGGTGTTGGATTGTAAATCAGAAGACAAGAATGAATAGTTTCTTGTTACAGTAATGAACCCAACTTGCTTGCTCATTGCATGTTTACATCTGACTGTTCTAGATACAATGTATCAAAACCCCACTTGTTCTGAGCAGGTTTAGTTTTGTCATGATGCTCGAGACCTCAACTTGTTTTAAAGTAGACCTTGTTGTAGTCTTTTTACAGTAACAGCTTTTAGTGTTTAACTGTGTTAGTTATTAGATTAGATACTAAAAGCTTCGAGAGAGAATTCAGGGATCCAAATTGCAGAAACTGAGTTAAATGCTTATATGAGTCAGATCATATATTCTCTTGATTGTCAATTCAATACCTTAATAATCTTGCTTTTGCTTTGTTGGATATCTGACTAATTTGCTTCATCAATTTGTATGACAAAAGTCAGATCTTTTTTTTTTTAAGTCCTTTGAAAAGGAAACAAAACTGAGCAGTGTAACTCCGGGACCAGTAACAGGAGAGGGGAGAGTGACACTTGTTGGCAAAATGCAGACACTGATTAAATTGCATGTTATATTACTACGCCCATACATATTTTTCTGTGTTTGTCTTTAGGTCCCACTTCTTTACACGAGTATTTGTCCTTTTTCTCATTTCTGTTTGTTACTGAGATTGTGTTATCTCTTTTGTTTGATTGGCTAACTTATCAGGTAAAAGGATTCAGCTTCAGAATTCATTGCGTTGAATGTTAGTTACTGCTTAAGACTCTCCCTACTAAAGTACTAAGTTTTTTGATCCATCTACACCCTGTAACGAACTCAGTAAGTTGCAATGATTCATGAATCAAATACGGAAGTGGCTAATGTACATTGGAATAAGATTGTTCTTAACTAGTTTAAAGTACCCGTTTACATAATTTTGCTGTTTTTAACAAAATTGAGATTAGAGTAACAAGGAAATAATAAGCAGGAGAAATGTTTGTGGGTGGTCATATCTTGCTTCTCATTCTGACTAACTTTGCTAGTGTTTCTTGAGCAGCCAAAGTGAGATCATGGTTATGACCAAGCATCACTGTCCTGATACTAATACAAGTCCTGCAAAGTTCCTCTCCACTATCGAAATGCCCTCCTCGTAGAAGCAGCTTCGCTCTGGTCTCCAGCAATAAAGCTTTCAACAATGTAACATCCTGCCACACGTATTCATCGACCTTCTTGTTAGTCTTCTTCTTCCAACAGAGTGAGCCTTGGCGCCAATCTTGTATCTGAGACACAAATGATTTCTCCACTTCCTCTAACACGTTGGTGCATACTTTTAGGAGCTCTAATGCGGAGTTACACCTCGAGAATGTTGTGAAAGCTGTGATTGCTAAAGGAAGTGCTGTTCTCTTGATGTAAAGTACCATATCCATGGCTTGTAGTTGCACCAAAGGTGGTTCTGATTTGAACCCAAATACTAAGAAAGCTGAAGCCCATAGGTGATCAAGATTCAACAACGGGTTATCGATTTTTCTCACACCTTGAACCGTTGCCTTGGGTGCAAGTATGTAGTCTCGTCTCCTCGCGAAAGTTTGAGTTATCGGATGGAACTGAATCCAACATCCAGGTTGTCTATTTGTTAACCTCGCTAGTCCTAATCTGACTAGTAAAAAGGCAGCATCCTCTTCACTTCTGCGTCCTAAACCACAACCACCACACCAAGCAAATGTGTGACTCAAACATTTGTTCCATTTGCTGAACCGGTTTCCACCTGTGGGCATGTTCTTAGCCGCTGCAGCTAACAGATTAACTGGAATAGGAACCGGAGCAAACCAAGCTCCCACGAGTAGCATTTTCAATGAGAGAAGGTTTCTGTTTCCTTCAGCTTGCTCCAAAACAGCCAAACTAAAAGCTAAGACCTTTGCAACGAATGGATTAGATTTGCAATATTGCTCATCGTTTGAGTTAAGAAATGGTGATGCTGAACGTTCTTCGATCTGAACTTTGTTCACAGCCTCAAAGAGTGCAGAAGGAGGAATTGCAAGCTCTGAAAGCAATGATCCTACCACCCAAAGACCGTAGCTCAACCGTCCCAATTTCTCTTCAAAAAGCTTGAGGATCTCAACCTCTTCTGCCGGGTAATCTTTCTTTCTTCTTCCTCTCAGTAGAACCATTGCATCAGATGAAGACATTATAGAAAGCTGCACACTGTCAAAGGTCATAACTTTAGGAAGTCTAGTAGTAATCAAGACATGTGTTCCTCCCGTGTTCCTCGGAATCAGGTCATTCAAATCTTTCCCTTCCCACCAATCCTTTTCTATCTCAAGATTATCAATGATCAACAGATAAGGCATTTCTCTGAATAGTTCACGCTTTATTCTCTTGAAAGCTTCAAACTCCTGTTCATCAAAGCTCCTTAGTCTGCCTCTATCCTTCTCAGCATCAGCGCTAACATCAAGCCCCAAGCTGAATGACAGATTCAACAGGTTCTGTCTGAAGTATCGAGCTTCCCCTCCGACCCACAAAACCATCTTATACCTTTGAGAATACCGGTAAGCAAACTCAAGAGCTAGCTCTGTCTTCCCAATCCCGGGAACTCCATTTACACAAACAACACTTGTGCTACTTTTGTTGTTACTACTGTTTCTATACTTCTTAGTCTTCAACAGTCTTTTAAGCGAGTTTTTCCCACCGTTTGGATCACTCCAAGCCTCAGTTCTTGGCTCTGAGCATTTCCCAAGCTCCAAGCTGATAAATTTCCCATTACGAGTTGAAACAACATCTGATTCCTCATCTGCAAGTCCATCAGATTGTCCACTTGCTTCTCCTCTGGTGCTTGGTGTTGTAGACTCAAGATACTCTCCATTACCAAAGAAAGCCATCTCCATTTCCATTATCTCTTTCTCTCTTCCAAGAAAAGATCTGTTCCTCGGAAATGGAAGCTCATCAATTCCTTCCACTGTCTCTTTATCAGCCACACTCTTCCTCCCAAGCTTTGCCCTGAGGATCGCCGCGGTCTTTCCCACACAGATTCTCCAGTTACTCTCATTAGCTTCGAGTTTAAACTCATGGGACTTAATCAACCCATCAATGGCCTCTTTACACTCTTTATCTATGGCATTGCAGTTGAGAAGACCCATTATCTCAGAAGGTCCAGTTCCATAGAAGATTGGAATCAAGTTCTTCTTTTGAGCAAAGAACCTAACTTCCTCCAAGCTAAGGTAGTTGAGCAAGCTCGAACAGGAGACAACCACAATCCCATAAGTAACAGAACAGATAACTCTGTCGGCGATCTCATGACTCTGTGTGTCCGAATACTTAGCTCTGTCAGCAACGAAACAAGCGATTCCCTGAAGCTCAAGCTCTGACTTTAACCATTTGCAGAACCTCACCAAGTTTGGGTTTTGTCCATGAAACCCTATGAAGACATCAGAGCTCCTGAGCTTGGTGTTAGTTGCAGGTGAAGAAACAGAGACTTTAGCTAAAGAAACCCTAGGAACAGGGAAAGTGAAGGAGATCCTTGGAGGAGCAGGATCTGGAGTACAAGCTGATAACTTTAGCTTCCGATCTGATGGTTGTTCATCAGAGAACTCGTACTGGTCAGAAGGAGGAGTGTAGGAGCTGCTAGGTACATCTTCAGATTGTGAGCCTTTGTAAGAAACAGGCGGTGAGGGCTTGTGAGTGGTGGTGGTTGTGGTAATGGGTTGTGTAGCTCTTGGGGATATATAAGGAGATTGTAAAGCGGAAACAAAAGCAGAAGATGGTGGGGACACAAGAGAAGGTGAATTGAAAGGAGAGTTTTTGATACTTGGAGATGAATCTGAGGCATTGTTTGTTTGAAGAAGATCTTTACCTTTCTTACTTGAAGAGCTTGCTGGTGATGAAGTTCTTATGGTTAATCCAACTAAACTTGCTTCTGACTGGTCTTCTATTCCCCTCATTACTACTCCCATTCTCTTCTTTAACTTCCTCAGCAAACCCAAATTAAAAAAAAACTCAAATGAAGCTCTCAGCTCTCAGCAGCTCAGAAGGTTATGATGTCTTTATCTCTCTAACTTGGTATGAATCATCATTATGGTCTTTCTCTGACAGATTATATATTGGAGTGAGTGGGACTGTGAGGAGATGAGTCAGAACATGAATGCAACAGTTGATGTAGTTCAAGGAGATTGAGGTAAAATCTGATAAACTGCATGTGATGTATCTAACTCTTCCATTTTGTGGGGTCCTCTTATTCTCAACAACACTGTTGAAACCCAACTTGTTTATTCTTCTCTTTATTTTTTTTTATTTTCTCCTTCTTCCTTAGTTCAGATTTGACCAAGAAGTTCCAAGAGCCAGTTTCAGAGTCTCTGCAACAATGGACGTCACGGGTCAGAAGAAAAATCATTACCTTACAATGAGTTGTGGTCTTAAAATGTTCATCATCATCAAGATTGAATCTTTTTTTTTGTTTTTACTCTTGTTTGAATTAAAGCCAGAACCACAAAATGAATAGGAACAGAATAAAAAAAGGAACATCTTAGTCAAAATCTTTAAAGATGATTTCTCAAAGACTTACCCTTTTGTTTGATCTTTTTCAGACACAAGGCTAAAAGACGTGTCACTTCCCCTACAAGCCTCTCTCTCTCTCTCTCTCTCTCTTTCTCTTTCTCTTTCTCTGTGTCCTTCAATGTGTATCTTTTTTTCAGGAAGAGCAGATTGTGATAATGAAGAGGGAGAGAAGAATCTGGATATGTGAGTTGGATCTGAAAGTGCTTATGAAGATTAATTTTTAAAATAAGTGATTAAAGAAATGGTTAAGAGAGGAGCAGCCTGGAGAGGGTTAATGTCTAAACATGTACCAATGCATTTATAATGATCACCCACTTAATCGAATTTTTTTATATAAAATTCCTTGATATATAAATCTTGGATTCTCTTTTATTTCATTTGTTTTTAGCTATCTCCCTCTCTCTCTCTCTCTCTCAACAACCTTCTGCAGTTGGATTCTTTTCTTTCTCTCTCTTTGGTTTCTCTGGAAATGTTAAATGAAAGATTTAGTTTACCAAGAAGACTCGAGTTTTTATTTAAAGATCGACTAATTAAGGGGTATAACCTAACATGGTTACATGGGTTTAAAGAGTTATAAAAATAGACAGACTCAGATTTGAGACATTGAACTTTGAGCTGAAAAGAAAATAGGTTGGATTGAAGTAAGTAAAGGGAACCATTTTCAATTTTCTCAGTACTTTGGTTGTTTGTCCTCTAGTGTTTGTATTTTTTTTTGGTGTGTATAGAAAATAAGAAAACTCCAAAACATTTGTACTACATTACACCATTTATTGAACTATATTATACTATCATTGCTAGTTGCTACAATTAATAGAAGAAAAAATCAAGAGAATATTTACACTTCTCTGGGTTATCAGTAAGTGAAATTCATGTCCAAGATATTTAGTTTACTAGTTAGTAATAGTAACCTAGTATTTGAAAATTTTCAGACATCTTCTTAAACTTTATATTTTCTTCCATCTATATCAAATGAAGAGGCAGTAAAAATAATTAATCTTTATAATTCGTAATATATTACAGAGAGAAATTTCAATGTTTGTCAAAGCAAAGTGTAGACATAATAATATAATCACATATATAGAGAAATTTCAATGTTGTCACAGCAAGTGTAGACAGTGTAGGTATTATTTGCGTACACAAATTAACTATTGGATAATGGTCCACACTATTCTGTAGACAACTCTAGTTATAGTATTAGTTTTTTGAGCAAACAAAGTTATAACTTCTTCCATAATTAGCTTTGTAAGAAAATTTTCACTAGCTTTAGTATTGACTTTTCTCATAAATGTTTTGATTTTGATAACTATACATGTAAAGATAATATCATATCAATATGTTTAGTCCATAATATGATAGTATTATTTTCTCAATACCGTTTTAGTTTGTAAATTTGATTTGTGAGACAGTAAAGCAGTATAGTACTATTATTGTAAGATGAACTCCAAATAATCGAAGCAATTATCTCTTTTTATTTGAGACCTGATTATGTATGTATGTATCATATCATATGGGTCCACTGACACAACATTTGAAATCTGATTCACAGTGGGAATTGGTCCAAGACCACTCCACTTGTGACTTTTTGTTTATTTACCCCACACATTTTCACATTTATCTACAATCACAAGGACTTTAGAAAAAACATAAAACCAAAAAGAAAATTACCATCAAAATCTTGGGCCTTGTGGTATAAGACACATGCAACCCTTTCTAAATAATCTTTACTTTATTATACTAAATCAACTCCAAAATAATTTAAAAAGTTAATTAAATAGTTTATATGTCATTATTATTATTATTTTGTTTTAGAAATCATAAAATAAAATTTCTATCTTATAATTTCCATTATGCATGATTTTAAATTATAGATTAATATTTTTTAATTAATATTACTTAAAAGATAATAATTATTACAATCATATCTTATAATAGATGATTTATACTATTATAATTTATATAAACAACTATATAAATTAATATTGTAGATTTTATAAACAAATATGACTAATTGATAAAATTGAATATATTTAAAATGTAATCAGATAGGAAATCTTTTAATTTAAAATTAGTAAAATTAAATTACTACACAAATTAAACAACACAAAAAGTAATTATTATATTGATGAGTCTCTCATCAATGAAGATATACAATCATAAATAAAAATTTTATAAGTAAAATGCATTAATAATAATAATATTATAGTATTAATAAGAGATTGCATGTGGTCTTTACATATGTTTTCAAATTATGTCTTATATGTTATCTTGCCTTGTTTAAACCATGCATTTCTTTTTCCCAAATTCTATTTCTGAGATATAAATCTTATAAATACCTAGATTTCATCGGTTTCTCTCATTCTCTCATTATTGTCAAAGCAAAAGAAAATGACTAGTGTCAATATAGTTTCTGGTAAAAATTCTTCTTGGAAGTTTTAGTTTTCATTGTGTAATTTCCATATACAATCAATGTTGTTTTTTTAAAGTTTATTTGTTTTTTGATTCTAGTACAAGTCTCAATTTTGTTTCACATGGTTTAACATTGACAGAAGATGGAAAGAAAGAACCAAACATGATGAGAAAGCGGATGGAAATATTCAAATCTTTTTTCCACAAGGATAAACCTAATTCTCACATAAAAGACTCAAGTCAGACTTCGCCATATTTAACCAAAGCTTTAAATGAGGTTCCTCACTTGTTCAACTGTATTCGCTCTTACTTTTCATATGAATTTTGTTAAGAACTATAGCTGTATGCTCAATTAAGTGGACATTATAATCTCCAGTCAAATAATTCTCCATGAATTAATTTTTACTAGTCTCATAATTAGATGAGTCAAGTTGATTGTGAGTGGATTTGATCTTAAATTGATTTTGTTATTTCTCCGTAATTATATTCTTCAGGACCGATCATATGAGCTGTTCAAAATCCAGCAGGAATTGGATGAGAGAAAGTTTATTCTTGTAAGTGTGTAGTCTCTGGACTTTTGTACTCTCTGTTCTAAGTTTTTCTTCCTGTATAATTGCTGATAGATTGACCAAATATAATATGCATAATTATGTTGTCCTAAAATAATATACTATTATGTCAATGAGCTTTGCTTCTTCTGAAAAAAGCTCAAAACAGAAGATTGTCTTGCGTATATGATGGATGTTTTCATCTCCCTAAAACTGAACTTTTGTTCTGTATTTGCAGAAAAAACAAAATGATATTTTGCAAGTCCAAGATCAGAAGATGAAGAACCTAAGGGAGAATAGCGAAGATGTGAGAAGCAAGGCATTTCTTTTGCATGTAACATTCTACCACTATATACTATAGCAAACATAAATTCCCAGTGTTATAAATCGATATTCTTATTTTCTATGTGTTAGTCTCTAAGCATAGTTTGATTAGCATGGTAGAAAAGGTAAGACATGAATGAGCTTGAATGTGTTGGCGATATATAAAATAACTTTGCATGAGTTATGTTGAGGTATTTAAATAGAGGAGGAGGAATGTGGACTTAGAAAACGTTTTATTTGCTCTTGAATACCTTATTTGAGGAAACTGTCTGTTTCAGCCCGCAATAGCATACATAATGTTTCAATTATGTATGATATTTTCACTGATCTTCATGTGGAGGGACATATTTACTAGTTTAATCATCTTGATATCTTTTGAACCAATCATATTGATATAGATAAACCAAGTTTACTGATGTCATAAGAAACTGATTTGGTGTTTCTTTGTGTGGACAGATGCTTGACAAGGAAACAAAGTGAACGAATTCAGGATGTACACCAATTTGAATACATGTTTATGCTATGAGATATCAAGTTTATATTGTTATTAATATAATGCTAATTTATAATATAAGATATATTCAGATTAGATTTTTGATTGAATAATTGTTGGTGTGAGTAAATGAAAGGACCGACCTTTTTTTAAAAAATAATAAATATAGAATATAATATAATAAATAAACTACAACTAGTGGTCCCATATCCACTAGCCACCTAACCACAATCACAACCAACAGCGGAATAACAAATACCAATAAATATCCAATAGTAACCAATATTATAACATAATCCATATCCAATAACCAAACATCAGGAAACATGAAACCAGCAACCTAGCAATGTTTCTATGACCCAACTCTAGCAACCTAGCAATGCCAGACAACATCAAACCGAGTCCCTAGAACATCCTCCTCTTCATTGCCTTGATTCCACGATCACACTTTGCCTTTACCTGCACCACAAACACATATTGCAATGCATGAGTATTTTAAAAACACTCAGTAAGGCAATCCTCCCATCTACTGGGCTATACACACAAGCAATAGAGTATCTCTAACCATCATACAATAATCAACACACAACAAATAACAAACCAGGACTCTGCATCGACCGACACCAACATGCATCGACCGACACCACATGGGGATGCATCGACCGACACAGAAGCTGCATCGACCGACACCCAATCTGCATCAACCGACGCATGCTTGACATAACACGAAAACTCTAGAGTTTCACGCGTCGTCCTCGCACTTGCATCGACCGACGCAAGATATGCATCGACCGATGCAATGCTGAGCATCGTGTTTTCTCCGAAGCTTCTCGCCGGACAGTACCGTGCCCAGGTTTATCGAGGCTTAAGGCGAATTTAACATTAGAGGTTATTTTAATATATTTTATGAAAATAAATAACTATTAAAATTCAAAATTAAAATAAAATAAATATCAAAAATTTGAAACTATAGAAATTTTTCAGAAAGAAAAAAAAAATCTAAAAAGCCTTAAACATAACCGTTTTTCTTTCTATTTCAATAAACTCTTTCATCAAATTTTCTTACTCTTCCTTCCTTCGATTTTATGACCTTACTCGGTCTTTTACAATTTAAGGTTTTGTTTTCCTTTTTGTATATTTTTATAAATAAATATATTCAGAAGAGTCATACATAAGTTGTTTAAGAAATAAAAAGAGTCTCAAAACCATAATGATACACCATATTTTCCATAATTAAGGGTAAGAAAACACACAAAAAACTATATGTTTTGGGGGCCTGAGGCAAATGCCTTTTTCCTAACACATAGGCACGGCCCTGTCGCCGGATCTTCGTTCCTACAACCACAAATTTGATTCCAAGCCGCAAGAAAGCTTCCTAACGTCCATAGCAACGATCTAACAAGTCTAACATCACACAACAAGCAGATTAAAGAGTTCTCTAGCCTTACTAAGCCATGGTCCTGCACTTACCTTTGCCAAGACGAATCTGAACCCAAACACAAGAAGGAAACGCTTCTAGGAAGCTCCTACAACGATCCCAGCTACAGATCTCTACATGAAATGCCTCCAATCTCCCAAAATTCTTAAGAACGCTCAAGAACAGCTTTCTCTCTTTTCTTCCTCTCAAAATCGGCTCAACACGACTAATGAGACAAAAACGAGTTTAAGGGTTTCCTTTACCCAAAACGCAGTGTTTGACTTAAGCCATAACGCAGGAACTCGACCTTGCATCGACCGATGCAACATCTGCATCGACCGATGCAACATCTGCATCGACCGATGTAACTCCCAAACCGGGATTCCGGTTCACGGATGTTACAGTAAAAAACAGCTCCGCATAAGTGTCTCTCAGGCCCAAATATCGAGAAGCTTTCAATCGAGTCCTGCTCCAACGCCGGTGAAACTCTGGCTTGCCGGTGTCGGTTCCCTGGTCCCTTCTCCGTTGTCTTCTGCTTGTCCTGCTTCCTTTTATTCCTTTGTTGGTGCATGTTTCAATCGCTTCAAAACGCTCAGATTCACACTCGAACCCCTTCTCTCCCGTTGAAAAGCTTTAATGTTAGATCCTCTTCCGGAGACAGACAGCAAGGGAGTCCTCTGTCGACCTTCATCTCGACCCATGCCCTCTCCCCAAACACTCTAATGAATCTAGTAACCCTGACGCTTCTCCAAAGGCACAAATCTGACCAAACCCTCGGCTTGCCTGATTCTCTCTATCCGATGTGTAAGACGACGATGCACGATGCTGTCGTTCTCTAGATAAGAAGGTCAGGTCCCCGAGTACTCAAGATGGTGAGGTTACTTTTGCTCCTCTTTATGAGAACTCACACGCATATGTCCGTACGTCCATACAAGGAACCAAGATGGGCCGTCCGTATAGATGAAAGGTCCAACGAATCCAGTCCATGAACATAAGCTTTCAGCGGTCGCTAATCCTCTAGAATCTTCTCATAGAGCCGTTAGGCGAGTTGATGCAAGTGGGAGCTCAAGTCAAAGTCACATGTTTGTCTTAAGGAGAGATGTCGTTATCTTATGGTTAATTGTGCATAGAATCTTTGTAGGATATTCTTTTTGTAACTTGTCTATATGTAGTTTGTACCTATGATCTAACTCTAGTAAGAAGAGAGAATTCTCTTTCTGCATTACACTGAACACTTCCGATTTCTCTTTACACTCTTTACATTCTCTATACTCCTTTACTCTTCTTCACTTTGTTCTATCAATCCTTGCTACACAAGAAATCACTTTGTTATTTATAATCTTACACTCTTCGAACCCTCCTCCACTCTTCGAACACTCTTCCTGCTCAGTTGGTGAGACTCTAGGGTTCCCGCTAATGGACCTGCATCCTTTCCCAGACCCAGTAACCACTCTTCTGCCCAATACCACAAATAATGATCCACGTTCTCATCACTTAAGGCTCAGGTCTGTGTTCTCAACCTCCTTACGAACGGTACCTATTTGGTTTCATCCGTTTAATTACCTTGAATTCCTGCTGCCGAATCATGTTTGGTCATTGTTATATGAGCGTGTGAACTTGCTGACCCACCTTCGATAGTGTATGACTAGAGTTAGAATTTCTCTATCTAGATCTGTTACTGAGTGCTTTAAGTCAAGTTTAACTTCTTTAGTACCTTTTCTCTCTGCTTGGTCAAGACGAGGCTTCCTCGGTAGCAAAACATTGGTTTCTTCAGAGTTGCTTGATAGATTTGTTTGTCGAGGTCAGTTTATTAACTCTGTTCGGATGCTTGCTTTGTATAACCATAATTATGAATCTGATCCGACAGCTTGCTTGAACCCTACTCCTAAACCCTTTGATCCCCTGTACCATCTACCGCCATTAGATCGAATGCTTGGGTCTGTTGACTTTTTCCAGGACCAAACTGATTACAAGCTCTGTGTGGAATTCATTTACCTCCATTGCCATGTGAGGGATGACCCACCTACTTTGTTACGGCTTGGCTCCCATTCTCTGCGACTCCCGGTTATAGCTTCATCTAGAATCCTGAGGTTTGTTCCTAAAGGCTTAAACGACTTTGATCTCATGCTCTTGAACCCTCTTATGTTGGCGACAAACCCCATAAGCGTCCCCCCGTGGAACAAACTTTCACTAGCTCAAACGCGTTACCCGCTATAGCCACTTATGATCACCCACTGGTCAAGGATTTCATGAAGACTCACTTCGAATACAAATCCACTTTGCATCCAATAGACTTCTCAAAGATTATAAAACTTTGCCAGTTTGAAAATCCCTTTGTTAAACTCATGGAGTCTCTGTCCTTAGCTTTCTTTGCCTACTTTGAATCATGTTGTATGAACACACCCTTTATTGGGATTTAGTTTGAATGAAAGTCTCTTGTTTGCCAAAAAAAAAAAAAAAAATCTTCAGCCTTGTGATGTATGAACAAAATAAGATTTGATTTGTTTAGTTTTTTCCTATGTACAGTAAAAAGATTGATTCTTAGATGTGGAAAGCGTTTAACAAACGCTGAAGGATACGTATCGTTGTTTTTGGATTTTGAAAACGGCAACCACTGTATTTAGAAAAGATGGAAACGTCATCAAGTCAGAAAGAAGAGGGTAAATTAGTAAATAGCATGAGATCATGTTAAATCCCCTTAACGGTATATCACCGTTAAAATCCCAGAGCCGACCAGATAAAATCACGTCGAATCGAACGGTCACAAAACAGCCGAGTCGTTGCTGCAGTAACCAGCGGTTTCGCCACGTGTCCGAACCAAGTCGCTCACACGTTGTTCTTATTTTCTCTTAATTGTTTTTTAAAAATAAAATATAAACAAAATAAAAGTAACAAATTTTTCGATCGTAACCGGAAAAAAAAAAATTAACGATTTTTCGCAGCGAAACTTTTCCACAATCAACGGATACAGAGAGAGATAAAGAAAGATCTGCGAATCGTTTAAATCGAATTTAGGGTTTTTCCTAATCATCTTTGTAATTTCGTTTCGGTGTCTCTCTGTAAACAGTAAGGGAGTTATAGGGGGATTTTGCGTTTCAATTAGGTACGTAAAGCTCGAATCTTTTTGTTCATTTCGTGGATTTTGATTTAATTGGGTTGTTTTTTGTTTGGTTTATTGAATTCTCCGGTTCCTGCTGGAATGATGGTTTCTGTTCTTGAGATTTGATCCCTCCCATGTGAGAATTTGGAAGATGAGGAATTAGTAGAGGGGTTTGAGGATTTTGTGTAACGTTATGGATTTGGAGAGTGAAAGCTTTGTTCTTGAGTCTGTTGAAGATAATAATGGCTTGATTGGTGAAGTTGAGACTATTGGGGATAATAAACTGGTCTCTTCTTCTACTACTGACCTTGATGAACAGTTGATTTCACGGGTTGAGGAGACTCCTCCTCTTGTTTTAAAGGGGTTTGGTTTAAGAAAATGGAAGAGGAGGGTAAGGAGTGATCTTGTTAAGGATACTTCTGTTAGTTTTGAGAAGAGTAAAGCTCTGAAGAGGGTTTTGTCTGGAGCAGTCGACCCGAATGCTAAACATATGCATTTTCCTGGACCTGATGATGGACAAGATAGTCTTGGTTCGGTTGGTTCGGTGGATAGTGTGGTTGGTTTTGATATAGTTGGGTCTAGTCATGGAAATGGTCTTGCTTTTGCAGCTGGTTTTGATTCTGATAACAGTGAGGATCGGAGTAGTAAGTCCTCCACTGCAGCCAGCGGTCCCAAGTTTAGGTGTGAGAGGAAAATGGGTCATTCTTGGGACAAACAGAGGGAAAAGTATCTGGGTGGGAAGAGTGTGGTTAGCTCGGGTGATAGTGGTCAACAGAGGAAGAGTAGTGTAGAGAAGGGTAAGAAACTTAGAGGAGAAAGGATCAAAATTGAGAAAGAAAACCCTCGTTCCAGTATGGAATCTGCTGACTCAAGAAGCTCCAACTTTGTGTTTATGCAGGGTGCTTCCTTTAGTTTGAGTAGCAGCGAACACGTTGGAAGAATAATTATGGATTACAATGAAGATAGTAGTGATCATGACGCACATACTTCCAACCGAAAAGATAACGTGGGAGTCGAAGAAGAAGAAACTGAAGATTATTCGCTAGGAGACTCTGTTGATGAGTCCCATATCAAGAACAATGGTTCATCAGACAACTTGGATCCATTAAAAGAGGCATTCAACAGTTTTCACGCTTTGCAAGAAGCTCTCCAAAAAGGTAGCAAATTCATAGTATAGTTTTCGTTTTAATCTTAATGGTTGATGCTTACACTAGTTCCTTATTGTTCCTTGTAATGTTAACATGGTCGTGTATCGAGTTTAACTTACTTCTGGTTCCTTTTGGATTGTCAGAACTTCTTAAATTCAAAGAGCTTGGGAAAGAAACACTACATGATGGAGGAGAAAGCAGCAGTTGCATACATGTGGGACATGAACAAGCTAACGAAGCAAGTTCTTCTCGCCGGTTTGGTTCTAACAATATGGGGGAACTGGGATCAACTTCTCTAGATTCCGAGATACTGAACCTGGTGAACAATGTAGAGCATCTGGAGATCAAACTAGAAGAAGCAAAATGTATTCTCGAGGGGAAAGAAACACAAATCCGTGACCTCGAATCCACCGTAAGCGTTTCAGAGTCACTTAATGGAGGAACAGAGATCGTGATCGAAGAAATTTTCCAGCAAAAGATGAAGGCAGAGATTGAATATATCATATTCTCAAGATCAGTGGCAAACCTAAACCGAGAGATCAAACTGATTGAAGATGAGAAGACATTGGCCGAGAAGAGATTTGGTCATAAGATGCTGTCAAAGCTTGAAAAAGTCGAAAGAAAAGCTGAGAATCTAAAGAATCAAGCTCAAGATTTACAAAACCATTGCGTAGAGATCACAGAGATTCAAGAAGTGAAGTGTTGGAAGAAGAGAGCATTCAAGACCACTTCATGTCTTTTTCTACAGTTAGGCTTGCTGTTTACGCTGTTTACTTTCCAGTTAATGCCAGAGTCGAAGACTGTTGTTGTGCCAACATGAGAGTTTTGTTTCATGGAATCTCTTTGAGTGACTTTTATTTAATTATTGTCAAATAGTGTAACATCTTTTGGGCTCCAATAGACCAACTCCTCTTTGCTTCTACTACGTTTTATTGTGTGTTGCATTGTCATGACGTTAGTGTGCGTAATGTATACTAATATTGTTGCCTCTTTGTCAACTTTGCTATCATTTTCCATAATTTCTTTATAAGATAAGAAACAGAAGATAAATATATAAACCACATTATGCTTCTAACTTTACACATTCACATTGATCCAACATTTTCTTGAATAGGGTTCTAACTTCTAACCCATATGGTTAAGTTGGTTTAAGAACAAAGTTTGAGTAGTGTATTTGTATCCAAATAATTTAACATGGATTTTACAGCTTTTGGGAATATGCACATAATAAGCTTAATTTAATAAATAATTTGAGTCGGTCTTAATATATTATATTCATTTGTAAATTTCTTAAGAATTATAAATAAGAAAAACTCAATAAGAATATTGTCTGGTGTGTTGTTTGTGATGACACATAGAAGTGGTCTTATGTCATTAGCTGCAAGTGGAGACTTTTGACAATTTGACTATAAACAGCCATATTAATGTTGGTTTGGTCCAACACTTAACAATGTCCCACGTCTTGAAGAGTTTTAGACTTGCAAACCAAATCAATATGAATATACAATACACAATATACTTTTAAAATTAAAGGGTATGATTCATCTTAGACTCTTAGGTGCTTCTTAATGTGATGATCTTTTAATTGGCTATACTTAGAGATCCACTACTCTACTGATAGTTTGGTATTCCAATTAAATGGAGCAAGTATCATCTATTCGCCATCTTAAATCTATGGAGAAACCATTTGTTTGAAAAAGAAAGATAAGGTGGTGATGAGATGAATAAGATGGTTTGCTTTATGGAACTTTTGGTCAATTAAACTGTCATGCTTTATGTGAATCCAAAAGCATAATAAAGAAAGATAGAAAGAAAAAAAAAATCAAAGCTTGAGAGAAGTAAACAAAAGAGTTATATATCCTCTGATCAAATTAACAAAAGACCCCACCAAATTAGATTAAAAGCCAAACACCAAAGTACTTTAAGAACCCAAAATCAAAATATCTTTCTGTCTTTTTTATGTTTTTCAAGACTACAATGTCAACAACTCCTTTTTACCATCATTATACTTCCTAATTTAATAAGTTTGTTCTCTCTCTCTCTCTCTCTCTCCCTCTCTCTTTTTGTTTTTGTTTTAGAAGTTAAAAAGCTTACTTTGCTTGCATATGTACGTCTCTTAGACTCTTTCTTCTTCCTCGTCTTCATGAGGTGGCAACTCATTCAAGTCAAACTCCATAAAATTTCTCTTCAATTTCTTCACCTCTTGCACTATCTCTGTTGCTTGAGCTTGACTAGAAGACGCCGCTGCTGGAGCAGTAGTTGGAGCAGCTGTTGGAGCTACGGTTGCAGCCTCAGTAGAAACTGGTCCAGTCCAATGACATCTCTTGTGACCTCCAAGAGCTTGACCTGTTGGGAAGCTTCTATGACAAATATTACATATGTGATCTCCATTGTTACTACTGCTTATAGATGTATTTGATCCTTGAGCACTAGCTAAACCGGTTACTATTGCTTCGATTCCAAGTAATGAAGCTTCAGCGTTTGCCCTAGCTAGATGATTCTCCGAAATCTTGACCTTGTTGTGACTTGCTCTATGACCTCCTAAAGCTTGATAAGAAGAAAACGACTTGTTGCAAGTCACACACACGTGCTTCTCACGTACACCAGCAGCAGCACCACCTTCCTCAGCTGCAGCAGCAACAACCGCAAGCTGATGATGATCATGATGAGTCGATGATGACTCTTTCTCCATCTCAGACAAACTTTTCTTCTTCTTCTTCCTCTTCTTAACCATTTCCAGATCTTTCTCTCCAACTGAATGCGAATTATAAGTCTCTGCTACGTTAAGATTAGCAGCTTCTTCTGCAGTAGTAGCTAAGAACAATAGGTTATTAGCATCATTCATATCTTCCTGTGGTGGATCCTTCAAATCAGATTCATCAACCTTCAAATCACTTCTCCTTCCTCTCTTCCCTTTAGTAGACCATCCTTTAAACGATTCCTTAAGGTCAACAGCGTCTTCCGATTCCAAATTATTATCCCATAGCTCCGAGTTCTCATCAGTATCATCATCAAAAGCATCATCATCATCATCATCATCATAATCCGAGCTTATGAACTCATCATCATGATCATCAATAGAGAGTGTAGAAGACGAAGAGTTACCAAGTGGATGAGGAAGAGGAGGAGGAGGAGGAGGAGGCAAAACTCCTTTCCAACCTCTGTCTGGATGATACCTCATGTGTCCATACAAAGCCTTCATTGATGTAAACTTCTTGTAACAAACACAACAAGCCACTTCTAACTCACCTCTTTCAGATCTACCAACCATACCAGACACCATCTTTGGTCTCTGCACCATTGAGAGCCTACGTGTTTCGAGCGCATGAATCCGTTTGTGACCTCCTAAAGCTTTACCTGAGCTAAACCTTTTACCACATTCACAACAGACATGATGCTTCTTCTTCTCTTCATCTTCCTCTTCTTCTTCTTCTTCTTCCACATCACCTTCCTCTAGATCCATACTCTTAGAATCATGATCATCTTCTTCTTCTACTTCTTCCTCGAGACCGATGTATTTAGCTTGATCATCTTCTTCTACCTCTTTACCTTCCTCCTCAGGTTGAATCCTTGGGATTTTAACCTTGATAGATCCAAATCTCGGTCTCCCAAGTGAGAATTTACAGTTGTTTTTGCTACCTCGTAATTGGTCCATCGCCTTTTGAAGCTTGAATTCACACAAAACACCAAGCTCTTAGATCAAAGCTGAAACAGATCTATCCAGCTGATTACACTAGGGCTAGCTAGCTTCTCCTGTATGTAAAAACACACACTAACTTAGTACTGAAGAAGAGAAACCCTCAAAAGCTCTCTCAAACTCAATAAAATCTCAAAGCTATGAAAATCTAAGAAAAAAAAAAAAAGCAAAAGAAGAAGTTGAAGAAGTTGAAGGAGAAGAAGAAGAAGAAGAGGCTATAGCCATAAGAGTGAAGAAGAGTCTGTATATTGTGCCTCACGTTTTTGGGTGAATAGTCTCTCTCTATTTATTTATTCACAAATATATAAAAACAGCCTTTTTTATTTAAAAGCTAATAATTATAATTATAATTATAATTAAATTTTGTGTTTATAGAGTTTGTGTAAAAGTATCTCTCTCTTCCTTGTAAACACACTTTAGCTACTTACCACACAAATACTACAAGATATGACTTTTATTGAGGCTTTTTGTTTGACTGTGTATATACATAAACACAATCTGCTAAGTCTTTGACTAGTAAACACACTTGTTTTATGGTAATTGTGTAAAAGCAAAGACTATTATTAGTTTGTGGTTATTTTTCACTTTCTTTTTCTTTTGATTATCCCTTATAATAATGTTTCCATATCTTCCTTTGGGTAGATTCAAAGGGTATATTTATGATTGATTGAGTTTCCTAATTTATGGAAACGCAAAACGTGGTTTTCTTTGGGGTGTTTTGAGCAATACTGTATATAAAAAAGTTGAGTTCACGTTTTGGGTTTGAACCAAACACGTCGTAATCCGATCGTGCTTTAGGGAATAGTAAATTTAGGTGATTAATTGTCATTTATCTTTTTCGTGGGTATTGCAATTAATGGCAAATAAATCAAGATTTTATTTAAAGACTAAAAGATTAAGAAATTAAAAAGATTTTATTTGGATTTTCATTTATTTATTATTATTGAGATAATCATTTGGCATCAAAATAAAATCTTTTAAGTAGGATTCCAAAAGGTTTGTTTAGTAAGAGAGAATAAAAAAAAAAACAGATATCAGTAAATTTGTTTGGATACTTATCCTAATTTGTAATTAATATCTTCAAAATTAGGGTTCTTATCAATTATTGTCCTACTTTTCCTGAAGATGACTCACTTCCTCAAATCCATGTCTAAAATGATTTAGATTGGTAAAGTTTTAAGTTATCTGAAGTATCTAAAAGAAATTAGCTTTTTTTCATTTTTGCAGGTTTGGTTTGTCTTTAATTTCGTTCAACTTTTATATATTATTTTTGAATTATTATGGTTTATCTAAATATAAATGTGTGCAATTTAACTCAAATTATAGATTGTATGTGATTATTGAAAGAATACAACTAAAATATCTAGAATTTAAATTTAACCATCCCAATTAGGTGCAAGATGGGGAGGCTTACACAGTGTATAATATTTCTATTGACACATATTAATTTTTAGATATATAGATATCTTAATATTTATTTATGTAAATTATAATTACTAGTAAGAAAGTATTCTTTACTCCATTGAACTTCTTCATAAACAGAACAAATCTAACCTGTCAAAAAAAAAAAAAGTAGAAAGCAGAACAATCCAACTAAATCATAAATGGTTAGTAAAAAATTATATTTCCCATGAAGATCATATTTCATATTTCTTTTCTAATTTCTTAATCATTTTATCTTTTTTTTTAATCATTTTATCTTATGTTCTTTTCTTTTCCCTTTTACCTTTATTAATTAATTAACCTATTCAAACAATTTATATCATTTTCCTTATTATAACTTTCCACTCTTCTTTGATATTTTTAATAAATTAAAGTGGTATAACAAACACATGTGAAAGTATATTAACTACTAGATACATATATGATATAGTTTCATGAATGCTCTGCACTAAATCAAGTCTTTTTAAGTATAAACAAAATATCAAGTCTATATTTTCATAATAAAAACATTAAATAATTTTAGATATTATACATTAAGACTTTTGGTATTTCTAGTTAGAAACTTGAAAGGAAATGAATCACTTAACTTTCAACTCCTACATTTCGTAAAAAGTTCATGTATCTTTTTTATTTTTGGGGCTAGTAACTTCTTAGATCATATTTTCTAGATCTTTAAAAAATATATTAATCTTCTCTTTAACAATATGCTTTTATTCTTAAAGTGCATTTTCAACCATCAACTATGTAAGTATTTTGGTGCGCTCACAATTTAACCACACGAAGTCGACCAATCATTAATTTTATGCATTTGTATGAAAATGTATGTTCATCTCAACTACATGGAACATGCTTTCCCAGGCAGAGTGACATCGATCAGGAATCAAGGGAGTACACCAAGATTATCGCAGCCGTCAAGACAAACAACATCACATTAGCTTCCCTAAAACCCTACCAACTACTACTAGAATGATTTGATCTGATCATGATGAACGAGTAAGGCCTAAAGATCGAAAGACCGCATGAGCTAATTCATCTACATAACCACACATATGCATGTCAACAACACACTAAAGCAGGTGTTGTGATTTTCTGTAAGAGACAACATCTTTCTAATGTTCATCTATTATACAAATCATTGTTCGGGTCTGCGGGATCTAGACTTCTACTCTACTTGATCGTACTCACCCTTCCGAGATTTAATTTTCACTCAGTTAAATAAGACTTTACGATTAACGAGTTTTGTCTGATGAAGCCTTTATTGACCAGTAGGTAAAAACACTAACAAGAGATTACATAAGCTTTGTACAAAATTTAGAGTTGTGAATTAGTGGCCAAAAACTTAGTAGTGGAGGACCACTCTTACCTGTCATTCAAGTTATCAGAGAATTAACCTAATATAAATCCTCTTAACAATCAATGCTAGCTCAACACATGCTCGATGTGGAATGATTGTATTTGCATTGAACTGCAAAAATATGGGATCAGTTAATTTTCACAAAGTTTTGGTTATGGTTTCAAGTAATGTAAAATCAAAACCAAGCCAAATTTAGTTTTTTCTTAACCTGATACAAGCTTCTCGCGCATGAAATTGTTACACACTTGAGAGAATATTCTTGTAATGATATGCAATAGATGCTTAGGCCAAAATAAATCCAAGTTGGATGATCCAACTCTAGGAAGACTGTTTCTTTGTTGGGGATTTGAGTTTTTTTGACTTATGAATCCCAAAGACAATTTCCAAGTCCGTGAAAAATGTACATTTTAAAAGCACAACAAATCAAATTACACAAATGAACAGCTTCTGATAGTCTCTCTCTTTTTTCTCTTTGTCGGTATGATTATGAAACCTAACCAAGTAGGCAGGCATATAATAGATTATTTTCTGTAAGTTTTTTTTTTTTTTTTTTTTAATATAAAAAAGGCTTAAAATTGATTTTCGATCAAAGTAATGAATCGAGATAAGTGTAGTCTCTGGTTCTACCATACTCCAAGAGACTTCCATAAGTCCGGTCCCAAACACCGACGAAGAGAGATTCCGTATCTGGACTAAACGAAATCCCAGATATCTCTCCAAAGAAATCAATCTCTTGCTCCTTTTTGTAACCTGTTTTTGTGTCATAGATATGGACAAAATCTGCTGGCTCGGCCATTGCAACGTACCGTCCATCAGATGTGAACCTAATGGACCGTACGGCTCCGAGGTTACCTTTAAGGACAGCGACTGATTCCGAGAGATTCCTTGTGTCCCAAATACGACAGGTCTTGTCTTGGTTTCCTGTGGCAAATGTTACACCGTTTGGATGCCAAGCGGATGCAAACGAATAGTCTAAGTGACCTTTTAGCGTCCCGATCGTCTGCAACAAAACTCAAAACCGTAAGGTTCCAAAATACCTAACCGCAGTAAAATTCCTGAAAGAAGAATGTTAAGTACCTGTCCGTTGCTTGAGTCCACCAGTAGACCATCTGGGTCATCTCCAACGACTGCTACTAGTTTTCCATCAGGACTAAGGGAGCTATGCTGTAAAAATTTCCAATTAAATAGTTTTGTAAGATTCAGTTTGATTTATCTGCAGAAAAGCAGAAGAATGAGAAATAAAGTGAGCTTACGTTGACAGGCCATAGAAAACGGACGAGTTGGACAAGCTGATATCTCTCCATATCAAAGTCTCTGACTCCGCAGTCATTATTTGAGGCCATGAAATGAAGTGCGCCGCTAATAAGACAATAGTACTAGTTTCAGTCCTGTTTGTCTAATAGCCTAAAACTTAAAAGCACAAAACCACCAACGTAATATTATGAAAGGCAAAGAGGTACCTGGAGTTTCTGTATATATCTACTGCATTGGTGATAGCGTTTTCGGTGTAAGTTGTACGTGAACAGAAGCTCACACCAGGTCTATCAAGATGCTGTTTGTATGGGGAAACAAATAAATTCACAAAATTGGAACATGATGAATAAGCAACTCCTTTGGCATTTTAAATCAACGGAAAGAGGCTTCTAAGCAGTTGGTGGAAACATCGAAGGTTGCTACTATCCTTATTATCTATTCAAAGTCAATAAAACTAACCTTGCAAATGAGTTCTCCCTGAAATCCACCAGCAACTAGCAGTCTTTCTTTTACTGCAAGAGTGCTAATTTGTGTCTCTGTAAATCCTTCCAACAAACTCTCGGGATGTTTCTGAATAATATAGAATATTATCGTCTTTAAATAAACCCAACAGAGACGAAAAGGAGTCCCAACTCAAATTTATAAGATAGTTACGATAATGCTTGAGAAACGAACCTCAGATGGAGCTACATGACCTTTAACATTAAGTATTTCATTCCTGGAACCAGTCAAAGAAGACCAGTGGCTGATGGAGTAGTTGGACAATAGATAAACATCATGTTTCGAGGTAGCCCAGACCAAATTCCTCAACTGCAACAAAGAAGGGAAAATAATTAGTCTAACTCTGATTCCATCAACTAAGCTAGGACGTCTACATTTGAATATCACGCATCTAACTATGAAAATAAAAGAAGCTACTCAGTTACATTTACATGATCTGAACAAAGAACCATACTGTTTGACATAACAGAGAAGGGTTTAAGTAGACAAACCTGGAAATGGAGGATGGTTGATCTCACTGATCTAGAATTCCTCCTGAACGAATAGAAAGAGCTGCCTTTCTCAGTACTCATGCATTTCTGATTCCAATAAGCAAGATTAGAGTGAGATAAAGTTCAACCTACGTACACCTCCTTACTAAAATAACCTTAAAAGAAGCATGGAAATGTAATTCACCTTAGCAGATTCCTCACCCGAGTTGGGGATATTTTCATAGTTTTTATACTGTTCTAGCCTAGTTTTTCTATACTCTTTTCTAGTAACGCTAAGTCTATCCCAGGGTATACCCTGAATATCTTTCCCATTCCTTGCTTGAGCAGCAGAAGTATCCGCTGCAGACTTGTTCTGAAGTAATAATCAATGTACACAAGTTTAGTAAAATTGGGTGTTAAGACATAGCAATGGAGAAAACAAAACAGAGTAAAAAGAATGAAAGACAAACCAATTGGTCTTGGTCTAAATCTTCAACTTCGGAATCAGAAGCATCGATATCCCTACCGTCAAACTCGGCATTCATATCATCTTCAAGATCATCCATGTCATACTCATCAGCCATATATTCATCTTCAAAGTTCATCAACCATATATATTGTAATCACAGATCAATTTTAGGAAAAAGAATACTCAAATTCACACAGAAAGGGAAAACAGAACAAACCAAAGTCAGCCATATCTTCTTCTCTTAGACCTCCCAAATTGAAACAAAGCCAAAATCCAATTCCACCTGCAATATTATAGTAACAATTCACAAACCAATACAAATTAATAATCTTTGAGACTAATAATAATACGATGATGCAAAATTCATAATAAATTTAGCAATAATCAAAAAAAAAAAATTCACAAATCAATAAAAAGCAAAACCAGAAAAATAGTGGCAAAAACATTAAAATAATTATTAATCTCCTAACTCTGAATTAGGCTTACCCGCAAAATTCAATTCTCCAGGAATCTGAAGTTTTCACGAAAATTAAATTAAATTGCAACGAAAAAAATTCAATAAAATTGCAACTAAAAAAAAATCAAAAGAGTATTCGATCTAATGCACTAAAAAACCTACGTTTTGAATCAGGAGGCTAAAGAAAAAGAGGTATATTAATTTGATAAGATCGTCGTCATCATCTCAACCCCAGAAAACCCTAATATTAGTAAAAGAAGAGGGGTTTCACCAGACCAAAAAAAAAAAAAAAAAAAGAATAGAGAGGATTAAATATAAGTGGGATGAATAAAAATGAAAAAAATTCGATTACCAAAATCTCGAAAACTTGTGTTGAGAAATTGACGCGAATTAGGTAATCACCGGATCTGATGAGAGGATCCAATTTTATTGTATACAACATACACACACTCCATCTTTTTATTAAAAATGTTACTTTAATCATTTTTTTCGTATCAAATATTATCCACGTCAGCATATTAACAGCCAATATCCAATAACCACGCGTTACCTGTATCATTGAATTTGAAGTTAACCCAATCTTATTTTCTTGGACCAACTAAAAAGATGTAGAGTGTGAATGGTAGTCGTCACCGGGGCGGACAAATTCGTCTGCGGACCAAACTGCTTGTTTAAAGTGTGGATAGTAATCCATTGTGGTTCAACTGTATTTGTAAGTAAAAGCGGTCTGCAGTTGGTCCATTGCGGTTTTGTCTCTATTATTTTTGAACCACACCACTGCAAACTATAGTTAATGAATAGTAAATAAAAAGTGGCTTAATTCGCAGATGGATTTGTCCACCTCAACCGCTGCAACTATAAAGAAATTTTAGTTTATATACAACACATTGACAACAAATATGATTGAGACAATATATAAACAAGTACTCCTAATCTCGTATGGAAACGTCTTGTATGCCATTGTGATGCAGAGATCCTCCTCTTCAATCTTCAAGGAAGGGTTTTATAATTTGGGTTTGGGCTTTTATGTTTGGCTTGTTTATTTAGTCTTATTTATTTATGTTTGTTTGTAGGACTTTGGTCTGTATGACTGTATGTAATATTGGCTGGTCACATTTGGCTTTATATCATAAATAAAAATAGTTGTGAAAAAAAAATCTCGGATCGGATTTTAACATCAATTGGGTTTTAATTTTGGTTTTGTATTTGGTATGATCAGTTTTTTATCATGTTTAAAATCCAAATATATGGAGAAATATATGAAAATTATGAATTCATATATTTTGAGAAGCATTTATAGAAAGATATTTAGGATGAAAACAAAGTTTAGGCTCTATCTGATATGATATCATAGTTCTCATAGGATATAAGACGTTTTACTCGGAGACACGTCTGACTATTTCAATTTTATTTTACAATGGGCTCACAAGGTTTGAATGAATATGCGGTTTGGTATCTATTTGATTCTAGGTATTTCAAATAGAAAGGTTTAGAATCTATTGTATTTAGTTATTTTATAATTTTGGTTTAGTTAAGAATATTTTTGGTTTGGTTCTTAGTACTCGAAATAGTATAAATTTTTAAAAATGGTTAGGTTTGAATAAATTTTGACAAATATATTTAAAATATATTTAAAAACTTCTAAATATATTTTAATTAAAAATATTTAATTTTTATATTTGTAGTTATAGTTTTGGTAGTAGAGCTATCTTTTGAATATGTATTATAAAAAATAATATTTTAAAAATTTTCTCATATGATGATTTTCTTTAATATATTTAATTCATTTTTAATTGTATTATCAAATACCTAATTAATGTTTTTTACTTTTACAATATATAGTTAAATATATGCATGCAATTGAATAACAAGTGTCAGGAAAGTATAATTAAATAAGCATTAAAAAATAGAAAATAAAAGTAATTAATAATAACATATCATTTATTTTTTAAAAAATTTTGCTAAAAAAAAATTAAACATCATCATTTAAAGGAGTAATTAGTATTTTGAATATATAAATTACAGTGCTGAAAAAAAGAATATATAAATTACAGTATATGTTAAGTATTTTGCCGAGAACTACAAAAAGAAATATCGTTATGATGACTTTGACATTAATCAGTGAGAGTCGGTGAGTCCCTTTTTTTCATCTCACCGTACAAGAAAACACGTGTCATTATCCCAATCACTCCACGTCACAACTCTCCTCTCGGATGAATCAAAACAGTAGTCCTGATCCGTTACCTCGGGAAAGTTTTCTGATTTCCAGAAAACACCGAAAAAAAAAAAATTAAAAAAAAAAATCTGACCATGATTCTAAGGAAGGTATGGGGATCGATGTGGAACCGATCGAATAGTTGTAAGGATTTGGTGACTCCGACATCAACGAGTCGTGTTCCTCCTCTGGCTATGTTGCCTTCGTCGTCGTCGTCGTCGTCGTCGTCTCTCGGTGCGTTTGATCAGCTTCCTATGGATATACTAGTTCAGATACTGATGTTGATTCAGCCAAGAGACGCTGTGATGTTGAGCTTAACTTGTAAAGCCTGGAGATGTTTAGCTTCTGGTAATCGTCTCTGGATGTTTTATCTTCAGTCTTCTCAAGAATCATGGGACTCTATTTTCTTCGCTGAGACTAGTTTGCGCTCTGGTTACCCTCTCCGGTGAGTTTTTTTGCTTTGAGGTATCAGTGTTTAATAAAACATGTTGGATGATTCAAAAGGTTTTTTAATGGTTTTTTTTTGCAGATTGGTTTCTAGTCAATCAGGGGAGTTGTCTTTTATGCGTATTTATGGTCAGAGGGCTCAAGTTCCTGGTTCTGTTATTATTGATGGTATGGTTTTAAAAATTCTTCATTTTTTTGTTCTTTCCTCTCTAATTGTGTTGAAAGATGTTTCCTTTTTTCTGTATGTGTGTTTGTTATGAAGGTGGTTCTGGATATTGTAAGTTTGGTTGGAGCAAGTTTGATTCACCTTCTGGACGTTCTGCTACTTTTCTGGTGAGTCAATCGTGTTGTACTTGATGCGGTTCACGATTTTGATTACAGTAAAAGATAATAAGCTTGAATTTTTGTTCTCTTGCACACAAGATAGTTCTTACTAGTTTGATCGTCAGGAATTTGGCAACATCGAGTCTCCTATTTATGCTAGACTTCAACAGTTCTTTGCTACCATTTTCACCAGGTTTTTTTTTTTCTTCTCCTCATTTTGGTTCTTGTGAAGCTTACTGATTTTAGCAATTGATGTATGGCTTTCGCTTTCTGGACTTTGATGAGGATAATTTTTTTACAGAATGCAGGTAAAGTCCTCTATGCAGCCAATAGTGGTGTCACTGCCCCTCTGCCATTTTGATGGTTAGATACATTAATACTTACTTGTTTGTCTTCAGGATTATACATTTCGTGGTTCCAGTTTTAAACTTTTGAGGTTTATCTTTCAGATACTGAATCGGCCAAAGCATCAAGGCGGCAACTTAAGACTGCTATCCTTAATGTCTTGTTTGACATGAATGTTCCTGCAGTGTGTGCTGTTAATCAGGCGAGTATTTCTTTCACTCTTTAGTGCTTTCTGATGATTACTGCCCCAATATTGGAACTTTTGCTTCAAAGTTTCATATCTCCGGGAAATGTATTTTCCATCTCTTTAGCCACCCAGTACATCTAATAGTATGTATTGGCGGGAAATTTTGTTTTGGGGTATCTGATGCATTATCTCACCATTAACTTTTCAGATAGTATAACTAAGTTTTATGTATCCTTTGCTAATAATACTACAGTCATAAGTAAATTATGAATAATCTGAGCTCTGTTCTCAGGCTGTATTAGCTCTATATGCAGCAGGGCGGACATCTGGAATTGTCGTCAACATAGGTTTCCAAGTCATCACCGTTCTTCCAAGTAAGCTGTTTTCTCTCTACGATTCTACTCATTTTGTAATGTCTCAGATCTTGTTTAATGCCTTTCGAGCTTTAGTCACTCTTCTTTTGTTGAACCGAAGTTGATTAAAGATGAAAATGTGAACATTACAACTTGCTGAAAATTATCATCATGTATCTCTCTCATTCTTTCTGTACACTTCTGTAACAACAGTTTACTTTAACTGGTGTTCTGCAGTTTTGCATGGTAAGGTGATGCGCCAGGTAGGTGTAGAAGTCATTGGTTTTGGAGCATTGAAACTTACGGGATTCCTTAGGGAGAAGATGCAAGAGAACAACGTTTCCTTTCAATCACTCTACACTGTTCGTACTCTTAAAGAGGTATTACCATTGACCAATTTGTTCTCTGTTGCAGATAACTATGTAGGTTTCCATCCTAAATAGCTTCTACCTATTCATGCACAAGCTTTAGTTCATAGCACGTTCTATTCGATGTTACTGACTATAGTTCTTTGTTTTCAATCGCTTCATGTAATACTTTTCTTTTTGTTATGCGAATGTAGAAACTGTGTTATGTGGCTCTTGATTATAAATCTGAACTTTCAAAAGACACACAAGCTTCAATGGAAGTTTCAGGTGAAGGATGGTTTACTTTGTCAAAGGAGCGTTTCCAAACGGGGGAGATATTATTCCAACCACGTCTTGCTGGAATGTAAGACCTGCATTCCTTATCAGTCCCATTAAACCTTCATGTCTCTCTTAAAGAGGTTCGATCGGATCAGTTCTGAAACTAAAAATTATATCATCTGACCATACAGTATAGTGCACCAACTTGTTTATAAGTTCCACTATTTTCATCATGACTCTTATATATATCCTAAAATCACACGAGTAATACTATAAAGCTACATGCATCTCAGGCCATTTTATAATTTGTTTTGTATTGGTTTTGTCCTTTCCAAAACAGGCGTGCGATGAGTCTGCACCAAGCAGTGGCGCTATGTATGGACCACTGTGATGCAGCGGGACTTGCAGGTGATGATAGTTGGTTCAAGACTGTAGTACTGACTGGGGGAAGCGCGTGTTTACCAGGGCTTGCAGGTTCGATATATATTAGCTTTTTCTTTTGTTTCATTTATATTTTGCAACGGCATCAATTTAAGCATACATCAATAACGAGTACTTCTTGCATACGAATTGAAAGATCTTTGAAACTCGATCTAGAAGATACACGTCTGACGTTGGTTTTGTTTTGTGAACTGTATCCAGAAAGGCTAGAGAGAGAACTGCATGATCACCTTTCTCCATCTATAAGCAATGGAGTCAGAGTACTCCCGCCTCCTTGTGGCGTGGACACAGCATGGCATGGGGCAAAGCTTATCAGTAATGTAAGTGATTATTTTCTATCCATATTTATGAACCTACTAGTAAATGACACAGTAGATCATCTCTAAAGTGCTACGATCTGAAATCTTACTTTGGACATATTTGGTGAAATAAGCATAGCGGGAGAATACAGATGCATAAATAGTCGTTTACGTATCTCCGATTTTATACTGGACATTTATCCAAAGCTTGTTCCGTAGATTAATTTAACTAAGTCCAGTCTTGCGATGTCTGACTTAATTCCGTTTCTACTTATTACTATGCGCAGTTAAGCACATTTCCTGGTCCTTGGTGTATCACAAGGAAGCAGTTCCGTCGCAAGTCAAGACTCATGTGGTGAATCTCTCAGTTTGTTTCTTTTCTTACCATTGGAAAAAGACCAAGTGAGAGACAGAGCAAGTCTTTATATGATTCGGTATATGTATAGTGTCAATGCTTGATTGATTGGACGCAAAAGCCATAGATAGCGAAACAATTTAGTGAAAACCATGATCATTAAGTCTCTTGTTTACCTTTATACATATATATACATACTGTAATTAAGACCTCTTGCTGATCTATATAGATACCAATCATCAATATTCGCTTCGTTGGTTGAATTATATAAAAGAGACAAATGATACACACAAAAGCCATAAAGTTATCATTTAAGAAATTTTTTGAAGTCCCTAAAATCAAAAGAATGAGACAGTAAAACAGCAAAAACAAATCGTGTGGATGGATATACATATACTCTCTTCCTCAGGTTGTTGTTACAAGAACTCAGAACAGCTTAATAAAACACCAAGAAAGCCGCGGAAACGGTCAGCCAAAGACAAGAAGAAGAAGGTGCGACGGCTGCGCTTGCGTCATCAGCTGAAGTGGGAGACGTAGCGGGGCATTCAAGACCTTCTTTGCCTTCTTTACACTGGTTAGCGAAAAGACCAGGCGGGTATTTACCATAAAGATTGATGTAACTGAACATAGTGGTAGCACAATCTGAGCTAAGGTCGTTGAGCTCGTCAGCGTAAGGACAAGAAAACTCCTTGAAGGCAGCACAACATTCCTTTGGTGGGAATTTGGGACCTTTGCATTTGTCGGTTATGATCTTGTAGTTCATAAACTCAAAGTTCACAGGACATGCTGTTCCATAAAAAAAAAAAAGAGAAACCAAATGTCACATAGAAGAAAAAAACCAAACATTCTAAAAGCCCCAAAGACTTGTCATTAAGACACAACACCAAAAGTAAACATATTGAACATCAAGAACATATCTATCTATATCTTTAATCTGGATCTGTGTTGGAAACTCTAACTAAGATCTACATATTAAAAAAAAAAGAGAATAATCAATTGGTGGAATCATTATAAAGAGGAAAGAAGATAGAGAATAATAAAGAAGAACTTGCGTTTCTTGGTCTGAAGCAGGTTTCTTCCGGTAGCTGAACTCTGAGATTGGAAGACACCATCTGCAATAAGTAAAAACCAAGAAAAAAAGAATTGAAGATGATGATGACGAATCTAACCAAATTAAAGAAGTCTGATCGAGAAGGCTAGGACAGAGAGTTAGAAAGAAACAAGAAAGATGGGTGTGTGTACCTGAGATGACAGTTGAAGATGAGAAAGAAGAAAAAAGAGAAAGTAGAAGAAAGAAGAAGAAGAGAGCTCTAGAGAGGAAGTTGAGTTCCATGGTTCGTTACAGAGAAGTCACGACGAAGAGATCTGATTCAAGAAGAAGAACTATGGCGAACCACGAACACGAAGATGAAGAGAGAGAGAAAGTATATAAAATTAAAAATAAAGTAGTATATAATGAGAGTCTGACGATGACATATAGTATTATTTATTTTTAACATTTTGGATTACAGCCTAGATAGAATAACGCGGAAACATGCGAGCCTGTATGTTTCTTTCTTCAACCTCTTAACTCTGAAACGGCGACGTTTTAATAGTCTTCTTCATTCTCAATAAATCTATATTCCGATGATTAAAGCAAAACTACACTAATATACATCACTAAATTCTATGTTTTGTTTTGTTGAATAGTATGTTTCTTTTTTCTTTTCAAATTTGTCAAATTGTTATGTCATTTGTTATTCATGTTTTATATAATCTTATGCAAATAATTTTGTCAAAAATAATGTATAATAGTTTATATATTTTAAAAATATTGTTATTTATGCATAAATAATTGTGAGAATGAGGACTAGTATTATAGAGCCAGAAAAATAGAGAGATGGTTAGAAAGAGTTGGTTGACTAGTGTGTTAAGAGTAAACCGACTTGTGACTTTCTTTTTGGCTGCACATAACATAATGAATACAAGTTACAAAAATAACTACTAGATTTTTCTATATCTTTGTCCCAAAAAAGAGTTGCTAAGGCCAAAAATAGATTTTTAGCATAATTCTTATTAAGTGATTGTAATTGTACATGATCACCTTGATTAGGAGGATGGATGGTAAAGTATGAACAATTCATAGCCGTGTGTTCACAACTAAGAATGAAAGATATAATAATATCTATATCTATATAACGATGGTTAGTTAAAGTATGAGTTCACTGCTTTTTTACCCAAATATTTAATTTCGAGATTATGTAAGCTTTTTGTATTGGTAAATTAAAGACTTCCAAATTTCAGACATATACGTGATATTATTAGTCGCCTCCCTCACTCGAAAATTTTAGATATATTTTGTGTTTTTTTTTTACAAGAGATATAAAGAAGAAGAAACATACAAAACCCCCAAAGGTCTCTGTCAGCTTATAGAATTTTCTGTCTCATTGCAAATACCAAAAGCTTCAGAAACAGCATCCCGTTCCTCGCTGTCAACATTAATAAGCACACAGTCTCAAACTTATATATATAACACACAAAATATATTGGATTCAAGCTAATCATTAGATAATCTGAGTGGGCTTACTTCTTGGTAATGAGATTCAAGCTGTTCTGTTATCTGAACTTGTTTTGTTAATGTTAAGTGTAATACCTGAAACACACACACAC
Source organism: Camelina hispida (assembly GCA_023657505.1). NCBI lineage: Eukaryota > Viridiplantae > Streptophyta > Magnoliopsida > Brassicales > Brassicaceae > Camelina > Camelina hispida. The sequence goes on along the minus strand of CP094636.1, from coordinate 26,425,901 downwards.
ACAAATAGAAGATGTATTAAGTATATGATATAGCTTGTCAAGCTTCTTATAAGATCAAGATCGAGAGGGTTGTGAACATACTGATTTGGTTTTGTCGAGATCGAGTTCTAGAGACTTGATCCTCTCTAGTGATTGCGTTAATAGCTTCTCATTTGCTTCCGGGATTTTTACACGTTTTCTACTAATCTCTGTGAACTTTTTCTCCATCTTCTTTAGACGATCTAAACACTCAAGAACCTGGTTGTTTATCGATGATTCTGCTGGGACGACCACTACATTATTGTTCTGTCTTTGCCAGTATCCAGGAAATAAGAAAGCAAAGATAGCAAATAGCTTCACTGGAAAGGCTAGTAGTATTTTCACCAAGCAGAAGATGTTCTCGCCGTTGATTTTCTCTCTAAGTGCACCAAACCGTAAAATCTGACCACCTGATATGTGATAAAGATCATTAGTGATTAGAATCCATATGAACAGGATATTAACAAAAGGCATGAAGAAGGAAACAAGCACCTTCTCTTCTTGATGTATTTGCAAAAGAAGAACTATCACTGTTCGTGTTATGTATTTGGGTTTGAGACCGTTCTCCTTGAGCTGGTTCTATAGATTCCACGGTGGTAATGAATTTATCACCGTCTGATGTACTAGCCTGCACACAAAGAAGCTTAGTCAAAAACGAATCAAAATAAAACGTTTTGAGAAACAAACAGGTACCAAAAGAAATGTAGGGTTATGAAGAGCACCTTATCAGAGAGTGGAGGAACTAAACAAGTGTACATTGAAGATCTTGACCCAGTACTGGAAGAGTAATATTCTTCAGACTCTGGCTCTTCTTTTAAAGTTTCGTTATACCTTTCCTGACAAGAAATAAAAGGTTACAACTTTGAACGTAACTTAAAAACTAAAGCCTAATAGATAACTATTGAACTCACTTTAGGCGGGATCATATGAGTGGTAGAATCGTGATCTCTTATATGAAGAGGAGATTTTGTAGTTTGCGGTATAGGATTTACTTCCATGTGATGTACGAGCTGCAAAACAAGACACCGATAAATTCAGCTCAGCTTATCATTACAGCTCATGGATTCATGAATCTCTTATAAACAACAATAAAAAAAAGGACATGCCTCAACTATTTCAGGATCTTTCCAGGGTCCTTTGTTAGACCTCAAGCACCCTCCTTCGTTAGGACATTTGCATAAGCCCCCTAAGAATTCTGGAAGTTGACTGTACAAGAAAAGCAGTAATGATAACGTTAGTATGCCGTGACCAAAACTTGAATGAAGCTATCTACAAAACAAAAACTTATGAGTAGACCTATATTAGATTAACCTGGAATCAATTACGTCAAGTAACTTTGACAAGGACCTTGACTCCAAAACCTGAGTAAAACAAGTAATGAGTGGTTTCTGAAAACAAATAGGAGAACTTATGCTTAAAACTCAAGAGATATAACTAATCATTACTTGTATCTTTGCAATAGTCATCGGATCAACAAGCTTCTGTGCGGCAGGCCAAAGAATATTCCTGAATCCAATCCCTGCATTGACAATGAACATTCGGTGCAAAGTCTGCAAGAGTCAGAGACCATCATTACAAACTTTTAGAGCAACCGAAACATCCATATCCACTCAGCTCATTGGAGAGTCATATGACAAAATCTTCTCCCTTTTAATGCTTGGAATAGAGTAATACAGAAAAGTATATTCTTTCAAAGAGTTAAGTACCTCAGGGTAATAATTGCAATCTACTTTAGCAATGCTAGCCAAGAGATTAGCAGCTGTAGGAGTAAAGTTCTTCATACCCTGAACAACCAAATAGAGAGATATTATAACTCAAGGAAAACCAAGTGATTCCTTTAAAACATCTACATGAGTTTAACCATACCAGGCCTTCAACATCTAGTATTGTAGTCGTTGTAGTGACCCGTCGCTTTGCTGCAACAGAACACGCAGGGAGCTTTTCTTGAATGGTCCTCTCAAATTCTTGTACATGGTACTTCAAGTATCGCTCAATGGTAGTAACCTCCATAAGCTTACCAGGATGAGTTTTCCCAAGTCTCTCTATATAGATAGGTCTCCCATCTTTATCAACTCCATGATACCCTTGAGGATAGTGCCTTGTCACTTTGTCCAACTCTTTAAAATTGAAGTCCTATTATTTGTAAAATGTTGTTTAGGTCCACAGCAAGATGCTTCTGTAACTCAAAAAGTGAATAAAGCCCTTACCTGTATAATGTGATCGGTTCCAAAATCTTTCCTCCATTTAAGCATTTGTTCCCATGCCGTGACAGTCTTCTCAATTTTGAAGTCCATTGTTTTTAGAAACCTATAGACATAGAAAAAAAGCATTAAACTTTATCATTTCTATAAGAGAAAAGAGACAACTTTAAATAACAAATGCATCTTGACTTTTTACCTCAACAACATATGGTAATCATCATGCCTTGGAGGCAACAAATCTTTCTTGAGAAGTTGTTGACGCAATTGAGAAACAATCTTCTCTTCTTCCTCATCCCTAACATCTTCGATCATAGGTATCAAGTAATCGATTTTACGTTTGCCTTTCCTCTTCAAAGGATGTGTAAGTTTACTAGAACAACTAATAGCCTTCTTTCTCAAATTCCCAATTCTAGAACGCCTTGGCTCATCCTCTATACACTCAGAATCTGATAGTTTCTCTCTTGTTTCTTCACAACCTGCAACACAAATTCTATATATTTCAACCGAAACATCTTAATTTCAACCATTTCACTGATGGGTCTCCTAAAAATTTACCTGACATCTCTTGAGAATGAGTCAAAAAAAACGTCTCTCAAGGGATGAGATTATCTCCTCTGAAGGAAAGAAAAAAAAGCGCAAGTAAAAATCAAAACTTTGAGACCTAAATTGCTCCCATTGCCAAAAACAATGGTGCAAGACGAAGTCGTAAAAGAAAGGAATCGACAAAAACCCTAAGGGAGCCTATTCAAGTGTTACGCAAGGTTTGATTTCTATAAAAGAGAGAAACTTTTCTGAGAGATTTTAAAAATAGTAACAGAAGCTGTAACAGATAAAACATCAATATCCAAAAAGGGTAGAGAGAGAGAGATATAAATAAAAAAAGATGACGACGGTTATACCTCTTACTATAGACAAAGAAGAAGAGATCTGTCGAGGAGATCAAATAGATTTTGAATTTTTAGAAAAAAAAAAAACAGAGGATTTTTGGTGCACTTGGTTTCTCTCTGTCTCTGAGGGTTTCCTTTTTTAAACAAATGTATTTGGAGGAGGAGGACTCTGTTTTTTTTCTTAACACCACGAAATGGCCGACATGTCTCATTCGCTGTTTAACTCCTTCCACATCTTTGTGTTTTTTACTTTTTTTTTATATCATTGTATAAAATCCGACGTCGTTTTAATAGGCTCAAATGAATACTTTTGGAAATCGTAGTTTGCTGTATTAATTTGGCTTCCACACGTTTTCTTCTTTGCATCGTGTGTATGTGTGTATTATTCGTTCGTGCAGTGTCTCGCATTAACTGTTGTTTGCCTCATGCGTTTCTTAAAGCCTTATTAATTTGACCTACCAAACTTAAAAGTTAAAACCGGCCGAATCCAACTTTTGTCTATTCAAATTTTAAACTTCATTGTCATGGTGTTGTCATGGTGGCCTTACACCAAATTCTTTTACAATTTGAATACATTATGTATCTTTTTGTCATACATATGAAAAAGACTGAATAAAGTAGCTAAAATTCATAAATACTAAAAAAATAAAACCATTTTAATAACTTGTTCCAAATTCTCAATAAGTAGAAAAATAAGAGAAAACCGTACCAAATGGAACAAGTCATACTCAGTTGTTATTCTACTCTAGACTTTTCTAGTTGAACAAACAATTTGAGAGAGAGCCAATAGGAATCTTACACCGTAGAGACCTGTTAAGATCACCAAATGGTGTTGGTCCAGTCTCATTTCTCTATCAGTATTATGCACACTTTTTTTAGTCATCCATGAACTTGTGCGTATAACAGTAGCAAGAGACTAATCAGAATAGCCAATTTATTGGCTATAATAGCATATTGCAAGATCTCCAATGTTTCAAATAAGGCATAATCAAGCTCATGTACACACCAAACACACGGCTTAACGATAAAAAACCAATAAGCATAAAGTAGCCATATTATAATAATAAAAAAGCCAAACTCAGTTTTTTTTTTCTCTTATTTCTACGGTTTTAATGCGCAATATACTGGTGTGGGTCTTATTGCTAGTTATCATCCCATTGCATACTTCTGGGTCCAGGATCTGGCAGTTGCCTCGTACTTGACTCGGTCTGTCTTGTAGATATGAGCTATTTCAGGAACCAGAGGATCATCAGGGTTTGGATCCGTCAGCAGTGAGCAGATTGACAGAAGAACCTGTGGAAAATGCAGACCAACTTTAGTTCTTTAGCTTATATGCAATTTAAAGCAAAGTGTATTCAACCAACTCGCTAATGGCCCTATTTAAAATATAACGAAAATCCACATATCATTGTCACAGATTCACAGCCAGGACACAACTAACAGAGCTTAGGCATTGACTATGCCCAACGGATTGGGTTATTGTTTGTTCATATAACCAATGTAAGACAGATTGGTCAAAACAGATAATCACAACAGATAGAATGCATAGACATGAGCATGAGAAGATGCTGCGGAAAACAGACTAAATGATATGCAAAAAAAAGTATGGAAGTGAAACAAATAGATCACCTTGGATATGGTAAGTGCAGGGCTCCACTGTTCTTTCAGAATATCAAGACAGATACTTCCATTACTGTTGATATTTGGGTGATAAACCTTGGTACGGAAGGACACCTACATCATAAAACACTCGATTACTTGATTGAACACTTGCTCTAAGCACAAGGGTGGTTGATAAACTAATAAAACAAGCCACAACAAAACAAACAAACATAAAAAGATGTTACCTTTGGTGGCTTGAAGGGGTAATCTGGTGGGAAGTGAATAGAAACAAGGAAAACACCTCCGGTGAAAGGGCTATCTGTTGGACCCATGATAGTTGCTTGCCAGTGGAACATATCATCTCCCATAGGACCTAAATAACATCACCAATTCATTAGAGATCAAAAACAACTCATACCATTCATTATCCTGAAACAGTTAGGTCATCAAAACCACAGATTAAATCACTCACCAGCACTGCATGAAACAGGAGGGTCCCTTTGCAAGTCCCTAAGCTCCTTGTTAATTCTTTTGGAAGCCATTGTAAAGTCCTTGCTGCTGCTTAAAAAAAAAATAACTCAGATTCAGTAAATAAATCACCAAACTTCTACATATATACAGATGCAAAAAGCACTACACATAAAAGAATCAGTAATAACATAAGGAGCAAGAACAAAGCTAATCCTAAAGGAAGAGACTTTATACGAACTAAAGACTCGTTCAAGTATAATGATACACTGCATGAAGAAGTAAACCAGAAAAATTCTCCAAAACCATACGGTGATACGGATAATGCAATCCTAATTCAAACTAACAAATCCGATCAAAGATGTACTGATTCCGATGATTCCGATCAAACAGAGATACAAAATCATCAAACAATTTCAGAAACAGGATCAAGCAAAATCACGGATCAGACTAAAAAAAAGGTAAAATCTTCATAACAAGGTACGAGAAGATTCTAGAAATCAACACGAAGAACAGAACAAAATAACATGGATCGACGCTAAGGTAAAACAAACAGAGAGATCAGGATTCTGGGTAAACCCTAAAGAGAGACGATGATGATGATGATGAATCTAATCGAATTCGAGAGTTTGCGGGAGGTAATTGTCTTTGATTTGACCTACCTTTTTGTGTGTTAGGTTGTTGATCTAGGGTTTTTGGAGATTGTGATCTTCGGAAATCTCAAGGGGTTGTTTTGAAGATGGATGATGAAGGGCTTAAATAGATTCCCTCATTCGAGCGGTGAAGCTTTGCCACGTAGCCTTTAGCTAGATTCTTATCTTATGGGCCTTTAAAAGGCCCAATATTTTTTACTTGCTTTATTGGAAAATTGACTCTTTCGCATAAAAGGTAAAAATAAAATTGGTAAAATCAGAAACATAGATTAAAAGAAAAAAGGATGAAACAGCAAAGTAAAAATACTAAAATCATATACATAAAAGTAAGGTTTTGGTCTCTCCTTATTGGTTGATTTTCATTTAATTTTTATAAATATAATATTTATTTTAATTAAACAACATATTTAATCATATTCATTAATGCATTCTATAAATAGGTTCTTTATTGATTAATTTTCATTTAATTTTTATAAATTTAATATTTATTTTAATTAAACAACATATTTAATTATATACATTAATGCATACTATAAATTCATTATTTACTATTAAATTACAAATGAAATTAAATAAATTAAATATTAAATTTATAAAAATTAAATTAAAATCAACCACTAAAGAGAGACCAAAACCTTACTTTTATGTATATGACTTTTGTGAATTGACTTTTTCTACTACTTTTGTGAATTGACTTTTCTACTACTTTTGTATATGTAGTAAAACCTTACTTTTACTACTTTTGTGAATTGACTTTTTCTCCTCCATTTATTTTCATTTAAACACACTATTAATTATAATTGTAACTCTTCTAATTTAATTATTTTAGAAATGCAATTTCCATCACTTTTTATCCTATAAATAACCATTCTCACCTCTTCCTCCACCACATCCCAAATCCTAAATATTTTCTTTGTTTTTTTATAATGTTCTTGCTAGGCCTGGGCATTTAGATGTTCGGGTCGGGGTCAGGTTCTGGTAATTCGGGTTCGGGTTTTTTGGGTTTACTAATATAGGATCCGAACATTTGTTCATATAATTTCGGGTCGGAGTCAGGTTCGGTTCCTATCGTGTTCGGCTTATTTGGGTATTGACTTTAAAAGAAACCTGTAATGTATCCAAAATATATTCGGTTATGGATAGTACCTACTCGAACATATCCAAAGTACCCCACAAAAACCTGAAATGTACACACAAAACCCGAAAAACCTGAAATATAACTGTACAAATAGTTGTATAATACTATAATCTAACAAATTCAATAAGAAACAATGAACTAAATGAAACTAATCATACCATGTCTCGCAAAACAAATGAAACTGAGCATACCATGTCTCACAAAACAATTCAAACACATACCATGTCTCGCAAAATAAGCATCCCAACAAAGAAAAGCAAAACTTAAAATCTTAAACAAATGAAACTGATAATGATAAACTGATGTTGTATAAATACCCAACATTACATTCGGTTCACTAGCTAAATATATATGTTTGAAATTGATGTTATATAAATCTACATATGTGATACAGTGATATCTTGTAGAAATGTGTTCGGGTATAAATAGATACTCACAGGTTCTCGGATTCGGTTCGGGTAATACTCGATACATGTGGTTATTTGAAAACAAAAATCGATTGGTTATTTATACAGAATCGGTTCGGGTCGGGTTCAAGTATTTTCAGGTCAGGTTCCGGTCGGTTCCTCGGGTTCGGTTTATTTGCCCAGGCCTAGTTCTTGCATAGTTTGAAAAAACCCAATTAAGAGTTTACAATATATTTTTTACATTGTTTTGATTTTTTTTTCTTTGTTTTATGTATTTCTTATTTTCTTCTTATTTTCTTATATTATTTTGATTTAAATTACATTTGTATTCTAATAGGTATAATAAAATTTTGATGACCATAATAATATTTTGGTTATAACCATCTCATAATAAGGGAATCAAGCTAAAGAAAACATCTTAATTATTTACTTTAGATGTTTGATTAGTTCTTACAAATTCATGTATATTTATTTTATTCTTAAAATTTGAAATGTTCACATGAAATAACTTTTTGTAATAAATTATCAAATCAATTTCTCCTACCTTTCTCTTACCTCCAACAAAATTGTAATAAATAAATTTTAGAATACTCATAATTATATTTAGTTTGTGATTCAACATATAATTATATAAAAATCATTATTTTTAAATTTGATTCAAATATGTACTTTAAGGATTTTGCTATATAAAAAACCAATTTGTATTTGTTTTCTTTCTAGCTTTTACTAAAAGGATGAAAAATTAAAACTAAGCCTAGCAATATAACTTAAATTCAGGGGAATATAAAAAATTGTAATTTTTTTTTTCTACAAAAGATCAGCTCAAACGAGCCAATGGAAAGGAAAATTGTTTACAAACAGAACATGAAGCGGAGAGGTACGCTTAACTCTCACTTAATATAACTCTCACTTAAAAAATTGTAATATAATTATCAAATCAATTTTTCTTAACTCTCACTTACATTCAAAAAAATTGTAATACATTAATATTAGAATAATAATCATTATATTCAGTTTGGAATTTAACATATAATTATATAAAAATCACTATTTTTAATTTAATTCAAATAATTTAAACATTTTTCTATATAAAATAAAAACAAAATTGTTTTTTTTCTTTTCTATCTATCTTTTATCACAAGGATTAAAAATTATAACTAAACATTGCAATATATCTTAAACTAAAGGGAATATATTAAAAAACGTATTTTAAAACTTTGATTGCACTTCACATGATTTTATAGGAAATATTTTTTTTTACTTTCAAAATAGTTTAGTTTTAAATTATTAAATACTTTAGGTTATGTGTTAGTTTATATGAAAAACTTAAATTATATATTTAATTCACATAGTAAAATTTTACTTTTTATTAGTAATATTTTATTACCTCAAATACTCAAAAATACTAATGAAATTTATTATAAAAGTTGAACAATCAAAAAAAAATTATTTTAAGAGATATGTATAATATATATATGATTATATTTAAATAATTTATATATTTTGATATTGTATGATTTGAATAAATAAAAATGTAAAAAATGTTAATGACATTTAAATTGATTTGTTTAGTTTTTTTTTTATAATTATCAAATAAATTTAAATTAATTAATATATTTTATTATACAACAATCCGCGTATTTGTGCGTACATTACCTAGTGGAATTAGAATCTTTCATATTGCAGAGATTTGGATATGTTACTTTTACCTTAACGGGAAAGACTATGTTCACGGTATCACCTAGATTTGACATTTTTTTTTCTCTCACCGTCAAGTGAACCAAGAAGTAGACAAGTTCGCCAAGTAAACCATTTCTTTCTTGTACTATGTATAACGTATTACTTATTCAAAATGAACAAGAATTAAGTTTGTTGTAATCGACACTTTACATATTAGTATGGCATATGTGATATGTGTCAATGTGTGTATCAGCATATTAATATACTTGAGTTTGTGAAGGTTAAATTATCATATGTGAGATGTTAACATCTAAATTGGATTAGAAATTTCAAATGTTTTATTTTCATTCTATTAAAAAGGGAACAGTACATAACAAATTTTGAATAGTCAGTCGTACATGGTAAATCAAAAATGGCAAAAAAAAGCTACCTTGCATCACAAGAAAATAGGGTTTGAAGATTTAACAATTATCAACTGTTGTATCTAGTCTTTTTTTTTTTTTTTTTACGATCTCATAGCTCCCAGTTTCTTTTGGCATTGCGACCAGGCACAGACCGTTGAACTAAACGGTTCATCAGTAAACCGAATGAAATATTGGTAGACAGTCCAACCGATTTACTTGAAAAATATATTCTGCCGACTAAATTAACTGACTAATCGAGTAGCCTGTCAATTATGAAAACAGAGTTGACATGTAACAGAGAATGTCGACTTCAGTAATAAACATGTGAAAAATACTTGAGAACAGAATTGCTTTACACAATTCACACACATTATATTGAAACAAGCTTTACTTTGACGTTTATGTATCCAAAAACATATTATGATTACTATCATTACGAATTACCAGACACAAACCATCATGATTTAATGTTTTCTTTATGCTAAAATAATAAATAAAATAAAAGCTTATAAAAGAAATCTCTTGGAATCCCAACTTTCCAACAAACAAGAAAAAAAAACAAAAAACAAAAACAAATCCAAAGTCTCCGAGAGAGACAGAGACTCCAGCAGACTCATCACCTCCTTAGAAATTTTGTCATCTGATCTATCTCCGGGACAATGATAAATAGACAGACAAACACATGCATAAATTCATATATACAACAATTCTATCCCAGGGGACAAGAGAGACAGTACCGTGTCATCAAGAGTGGTATATGGCCTTTTTTTTTTGTGTCGAATTGCATCGGTTTCATATTCCTTTCAATGATCACAACAAAGATCTTTGATTTGATTTTTCTTACGCTTCTCTTGTCTTGGCTCTCTTCATACCGAGGCTATTGTAAGGAGAAACAGAACCAGACATTGGAGATCCTTCGTCACGAAGAGTTCCATTGAGCAATGCTAGCTCTCGCAGCTGCTGTTTCTTGTAAAGATCATGCGTTTCCTCCTATTTAACACAAACCAAGTAATTAGGAACGTCCATTTAAATTGTTTCAGTTGAGAAAGGGAGAGAGCAGAAACAAACCATAGGAGTAAGAAGATCGTCAAGTATTTCACGAGCTTGCATGAGACGTGCATCCACTATCTCAATCGGTAACTCTGCTTCGACTAAGATATGTAGTGGTTCATTAAGGTGCTCATATCCTGGTTTGCCTCTCATCATTTCCTCCTACAAGAAGAAAAATATTAAAGCCTTTAACAAACAATATAGTGGAATTAAGATACAAATGAAGTTGTAAGACTATATGGTAAATTACCTTAATTGGATCTTTTATACTGCCTCTTCCTCTTATAAGTACACGGCAATCAGTACTTGCTTCAACTCGCTTGAGGGAGTTTCCTCTAGGACCAAGAAGACGACCGACAAAGTTAAACTGTCATATTGAAAACTTAGAGTTATATTCCGACCAGATAGTGTATATACACATATAATCTCAATGTAGAGATGAGAATTCTTACATTCGGGTAACTGTCGACTGGAATATCGACCCTGATTGTTCGCTTGGCAATGAGACCGGATGAACTATCTGGTGAGTGTAGCCAATTTGGTCCTGGAGACGATGGAACAGATCTCTACAAATGATCAAAAAACACAATTAGAATCAAAATCAACTTTAAAGCATTGACATTTATAGCTGCAGCATCAATAGCAACAGAATATTGAGACTTCTCTCCATGTATCAAGGCATTGCAACCTGTAGCTGATATATCCTAATAATATATACAAGAAAATTATAGCAACCACAACATCATTGCAATCCTGGTCGTGAGGATCATGGAGTATTTAATTAGAGTTGATCTAAGGCAAGAACATAGAAATATTCAGAGTTAGCCTAGGCTACCTGTCATGATAAACTACGACTAGAAGCAGTCAAATACTGTTATGTCAGCATAACTAAAGTCAAGCAAGATTCTATTGCAGTAGTATTGAATTAGACAAAAAGAGTTATTATGTTAATGGTTAGTAGTCATACTTCTGATGGAAACTGTGATGCCCATCCGTTCAGGTCAGCTCTTGCGTTCTGAAAAATCCCTCCAGAAGCCAGAGGGTTATGGTGGTCAAGCCCACTCTGACTTAAAACTGTGGCATTCTCCAACAGTGTGGTTACACGCAAAATTTCTGTTCCAAAAATGTCAATTTCCAAGAGTAAGACGCACCAGTTAGAATTAGTCAACAAATGGAGTCAGCAAGACAGCATAGTTAAATTGTGTTAGCAAAGAATAGTTTCTTGCTCTCACTCTAGTTAAATGAAATGACAGAAGTCAGTATAAGAAATACAGAATTAGTCAATTTCGTGTTCTAGTACTCTAACATTAGTCTCTCTGTGGATTGTAAGATTAGACACACTTGGGGGTTATTCAACCACTTTGTTATATTAATTCTAACTGCTAGCTACTACTTATTAGGTATCTCTTAGCAGCAACGTTTTAAGGTGTTCATCAACAGTATGAGAGCTTCAAAGTTCTGAAGCAAGGAATGAATATATTGTATGAGCAGATAATACAGATAATAAACAGCACAAAAAGAAAACGCTCACCTTGGTTTAGTAGCCGATATGCGTGTGGAAGCACAGGCAAGAATGGAATAAGCTTATGACGCTCTGCAAGTAACTCTGAAAGATACCTGCCAACACAGAAACATGTGCATAGTATCCAAATTAGTAAAGCCTCAAAGACAGAGTAAACGTACAAGCAGATCCCACTCAAAATAGCTCATCATGGTTAAGAAACCAATACAAAAACGTTGAATCCATTAAAAACGAGATTCAAAAATCCATTCTTTTAGTGAAGTGGATCTAGTCAATCAAGAATACAAATCAACAATAACAGAACGAACACTACAAACGAGCTACAAGATCTCACTACACAAAAAAGACTGATGCTTTAAAGAAAAAGTGATATGAGCTAAATCGATGATCCAAGATATATATTGAGATTCAATCAAAAGCATCAGAATCGAAACATAGATCCTAATTAGATAGAATCAGAAGAAAACAAAACAGAGAAAAATATCCAGATTCATCAGAAAAAACTATATAAGATCTAAAAAAAACCAAAATAGTCAAAACAAAGATCAACAAACTTCATCAGATACATCAGCTACTGATAAACCCACCAAAACAATATGAAACCCAAAAACTCAAAAGAAGCAGATTAAAAAAAAGTGAGATTCAATTACTTCTCTTGCTCAACAAAGACAGAAGACTGTGATCGGAGACCACCAGAGTAATTAGGAGAGTGAGGAGCAGAAGGAGGAACCGAAAGAGACGAAGAATAATTCATAAACCTCCCTCCTCCGCCGCCGCCACCAACTCCACCACCACCACCACTTCCTCCTCCTCCTCCACCACCACCAAGCGACGACATCATCATCATCTTTAAAGACAAAGGAATCAGAAGAGCAAAATAGGGAGAGATAAGAAGAAGATGAAGAAGCGGCGGAGTCAGGTCAGAGAAGCAAAAGCTGTTGTCTTGTCTCTCTATAACGTCGGTGGATTTATAGAGAGACTGTGTGTTGTTGTTAGGTACTATCGCCCCCCAAAAAAAATGATTACTCGTTTGCTTAGCTGTTTTTTTTTTTTCTTTTTTCACCTTTTTTCTTTTTGTTCATTCATATTTTACACATTCACGCAGTTTTACCGCTCTTGTTAGTTTCTTTCAGAAGCCTCTTACCATCTAGAATGTTAACTAAACCGGTCCCGGTTTATTAAAATTCGGTTTCGATAGATCTGTACCGAAATAACAAAACGCTGCGTTGCAGGAAGCGAAGCTCTGATTCTCTCATTCTCAGTGAGAGCCGCGAAGGTTGAAGAAGGATTCCTTTTAACTGGAAGAAGAGAAAAAAATGGAGGAGACGATTCCTTTTAAGAGCTTACATAGCAGAGAATATCAAGGTCACAAGAAGAAGGTTTGTGTTTGATTTAATTTCGAAATCTTCATTATAATTTTCTGTAAAATCTTAAACCCTAATTTTGGGGGATTTTTTTTTTTTTGGGGGATTGAAGGTACATTCAGTAGCTTGGAATTCTAACGGAACAAAGCTTGCTTCGGGTTCTGTTGATCAAACTGCTCGTATTTGGAACATCGAACCTCACGGTCATGTAATAATAATTTCTCTTTTTCCTTTTTTGAGATATGTGAACTTCCGTGTGTGCTTGTGATGATGATTACAGATGGAACAGTAGTTTGTAGTTTTGGTTCGGACAAGACTGGTTTGGTCATTGTTATTAGTTGTAGTTTGCATTGAGTTTTATGTTCGATTATTGTGTCTTTGTCATCATTGTTAAGTTTGGAGTTATTATGTACTCTTTGTAATTTTGATTATTTATGTCGATGTGTTGGATGCAGAGTAAAGCTAAGGACCTTGAATTAAAGGGGCATACTGATAGTGTGGATCAGCTATGTTGGGATCCCAAACATTCAGATCTTGTTGCTACTGCCTCTGGGGATAAAAGCGTTCGTCTCTGGGATGCTCGTAGTAAGTCATATTCTCTTAATGGATTAGCTTTGTGTCATTCACAAATACTTCTTGCTATTTAGGCTTTTACTCTTGATTTCTATCTCGGAAACTATTGATTGATGAGAAGATTGATAAGAATTACAAACTTGTTAGTTAGCCTGATTCCAATTATAGAGCTATTTAATTAGGTTTTTGATATGTGGCTACTATTGTGTGTTTTACTGTCAGTAGAAAATTGCTTGAGATATGACTTCTTCGAGTTATACAGGTGGAAAATGTACACAGCAGGCAGAACTTAGTGGAGAGAATATAAATATTACCTACAAACCTGATGGGACACATGTTGCTGTTGGTAATAGGGTATTATCTCGATTCCCATGTCTTTACAATTGAATTGTTCCTTGCTGGACTTTTTTTATGCAATGCTTGATGGATCACTTTATATGTGGTTGATCTTTCTCTTACTGCCCAATGTAGGATGATGAGCTTACCATTCTGGATGTCCGTAAGTTTAAACCTTTACACAGGCGAAAATTTAATTACGAGGTAATGAAAGCTCAGACTTATGGCTTTCTTTCTGCTCTTCCCTGTCTCCTGTTTCTAGCTCATGCGGTTATATTTCACCTAACTTTCTTGTTTATGTTATAATCCTCTTAGTTGTTATAGTTGTTAGTAATTTTTCTGGTGCCGTAGGGAATGTTCTCTTAGCTTCTGTCTTCTTGTAACAGGTAAATGAGATTGCTTGGAACATGCCAGGAGATTTTTTCTTCTTGACTACTGGACTTGGTGAGGATTTTAAATTCTGTTCTTTCCTTATTGTTCAACTTCAGAAAATGATCTTATTGGAAACTTATGTTTGTTGTATGTTCTTCTAATCAGGCACTGTTGAAGTTCTTTCGTATCCATCTCTTAAACCACTTGACACTCTCACAGCTCACACAGCCGGGTGTTATTGCATTGCAATTGATCCTAAGGGAAGGTAATAAACAGTATGTTGACATTTAATGTCTTACCCTCTGAGAGTCGAGTTAAATTTTTTAATTCCGGTTGCATCCAATTCCTTCTCTTTACAGATATTTTGCTGTCGGAAGTGCGGATTCTTTAGTCAGCCTTTGGGATATCTCAGACATGCTTTGTTTAAGAACATTTACCAAACTTGAGTGAGTTCCAACCTGAAATTTACATATAAAAAAGGCTTAGTTTCTGTTACATGTTAATAAGTTACTTTTTCCTCGCAGGTGGCCTGTCAGGACAATAAGCTTCAACTATTCGGGAGAGTACATTGCTTCAGCCAGTGAAGATTTATTCATAGATATTGTAAGTTATAGGCCAGACTTAAACACTGTTAATTACTATTTACTTTCTCAATATGAGATTAGTGCCTCATATCTCTGACCACTTACCAAACAGGCTAATGTCCAAACCGGGCGGACGGTGCATCAGATTCCATGTCGTGCTGCCATGAATAGCGTTGAGTGGAATCCCAAATACAATTTACTAGCATACGCAGGTGATGACAAGAATCCCAAGTATAATACTGATGAAGGTACTTTTTCATTGTTAGCAACAACACATAACTCTTACAACTTCGTTGCAGAAATTGAACAATAACAACAAGCTCTGTTTGGATCTCTTTGCAGGTGTTTTCCGGATATTTGGTTTTGACAGCACATAGGAAACAGAACTGCAACTTGAACCCTTGTTGGATCGGAAAAATGTTTTTGTGCTTTGTGTACTACTACTACTACTAATATATTGACAGTATCAAATTCACGAAGAGTTTGCAGTTTTGAATTTCTATAACACTGCCATTTTATTCACTGCAAAAATGGGCAATATACAAGATGTGCTCTTTATTATAAACGATGAATTGAACTGAATAATCAAGATCAGGATTCTGATTCCGAGTTACATCTTTTCTCTATGTGTAAAGCGCTAAAAGTTACAGATTGTTCTTGGACCCGGGAGTATTCTCAAGTCTGGAAGATTTGACAGCAACTCTCTCAAAGCCTGATGATACAGAGGCCAGTGACTAAGCTTTTGCTAAGATCGGACCAAAAGCTTCATCCCCACGATGGAGGTTGAAGAAAGAATTCCTGAGAAATATAACATATTTATCACTGAGAGACCAGATTTGGATTCAAAGAGCACAAAATTTGCTTACCGAAAAAAACAAATAAGAGAGTTTGGCGGATCTGTCAAAATCAGCAGAGGATGAACTTTGAGACGGGGAAGAACAATCCTGAAAAGCAAAGAAGAACAATAGTAATCAAATACTGAGAGAACCAAGTAACAGGTTTCCACTTGATCTCAACGCTTGAGCTTTTCATCCTCTTCCCACTCATTGGCTCCTTTGACAAATCGAAGCTCGAACCTTTCATCCTCAACTCCAAAACACACCGTGTAAGCGTTCTGTTATCATTCCTCTCCCTATGAACTCCTCTGTAAACTTTCCAGAACACAAACAGCTTAGCCTGAACAAGAAACACAAGAACCAACGAAGTGGATAGTGACACTGCAGAAGGTATCCACCATTTCTTGCAGACCGCGTCTCTTCTCGTCAAGTCATCATCATCAGAACAAGAAGCAGAGTAGACGAGAGTGAAGAAGAACCCGTGGAAGACGAGGAAGAAACAACAGAGCTGAAAGATCTCTCTTTTGATTGACTCTAGTCTTGATTCTTTAAGAAGGACACGACGACAGAACAGATCTTCTTCTCTTTGCCATAGCTTCAAAAGCAACAAGTGTCCTGGACTCTCTGAGATCTCAGACAATGGATGCTGCTGAATCACCTTGAGTATTCCCATTCCTGGATTCGAAACCGTAACCAACTGTTGTTGCTGTTGTTGTTGTCTCTCTTTATGCTCTTCGTCTACCGGAATCTCCACTACATGAGAATCTTTAGTTCCGGCCATTAGAGTATTGATACTTTATGAAGAAACAGAGATCGGAAATGGAAAGTAATATGAGAGAAGAGATTGAGAAATGAATGAAAAATTGCAGAGAAGAGTTGAGTTTGTTGTTCTTTTTTAGTAAGATTTATTTTTCTATGAAATTAAGATTTTTCAGGTATTTAAATTGTTGTTTGTTTAACGGCTATATGTGTACAACGGTCGGATTGTTTTCTTTTTACGTTATGTTGCTTTGTGCTGCGAAGATAATGTAGTAGGCGCGACCTTTTTTCTCACTGTAACGGCTATATTTTCTTTTCCAACGTGTACAATGTTGGGCCACTAATGGGCTTAATGATTTGAATGTGGTTAAGTAGGCCCAAAGTCGATCATTTGGTTCTATGATTCCATTGTTCCTCCACATAAAATTGTATAGCAATTTTTAAGTGTTCGTAGTCTCATATACGAACAAGCCAACATTAAAAGGTTTGTATAGTCTGAGTGTCTGACATGAATATTATGGTATTTATTTACATTTCTTCATTATTAAATGCTTTACAAAGCAAAACTTATTAATCTCTCAAAGAAAAGAAAAGAAAAAAACAGAAAACACCTAATTAATCATGACCAAATGTTTAACTACCAAATGTGATCCAAAATAATGAAAAACCAAACAAGAAATCTTTATAAGAAAAAACGAAAGTTGAACGAAATGAGAATCAAACCATATGATTAATGATATCATCAGCTTGTAAATCCCACAAGACATTATCCACATTAAACACATGTTGATGTTGTTGTTGTTGATGATGATGATGGCTCCTCATCATCATCATTCCATCTCCTCGTCCTCCTTGAGATCCAATCTCCTCTTGATCAACCACTTCTCCCTTCAGTTTCCTTCTTTCCTCCTCTTCCTCAGCTGCCGCGGTTTCAGCCACGGCCGTGCGTATTCCTCCGTGACCTCTCCATGCTGCTATCGCAGGAGACGCTGATCCATCGTTTCTTTCTTCATTCCCAAACGACGACGAAGACGATCCATAGGAGAATCCGTTGCCCATTTCCCATAGCTTCATTATTCCATTACCAGGCTCTAAACCATCTAGTTTTATCTTACCAGCTTCGTTATCAGCAGCAATCTGGTTAAAGTTGTTAGGATTAGGATTAGGGCTTGAGAAGTTGATTTGGTTTAGGTCGACACGTTTCTTGGTGAGCAAGTGAAGCATTTCGTCCTTGAAGCAACCGAGGGCAGCTTCAGCTAGGTGAGAAACCTGAGGAGGATTGAGTGTAGTGGTGATCTCTGCCATTAGATGCGAGAAAGGCTTGTGGGTCACCGGGTCTATTCCCATTCCCGACAACTTCTTCTTAAGCTTCGTGTTCCAATAGTTTTTCACATCGTTGTCTGTCCGACCAGGAAGCTGCGCCGCTATCAACGACCACCTGATCCATACCCGACAAAAACATTAACAAGGTCTATGTCTTACTCATGTTCTTGTTTCCCAAGAAACATGATAATTGTCTTGTGTTGCTCATGGAAAAAAAAACTATTCGTCAGCATTTCATTTTGTCAAACTTGAGATTTCTAGGTATTCAGAATGTTTGACTGTAGATGCCAAAAATAAAGCTTATTTTAAGAAAATTGAATTTCTCAAAGTTTAAATCCCTATAGTAAAATAGACTATAGAAAACAAGGTCTTATTCCGTTTCTTGATAATTAAGAAACGTATCGACAAACTCGTAAAAACAAAATATATTTTTACTCATTTGTAAGTCAGAATCAAATTTTCAAAACTTGTTAAATAAATTCCGCAATTTATCAGTCCATTTGTAAATTTATACACCAAACATAAATCAAATCACTCCAAAAAAAATCGAACGAATGAAAAATATTTAAACTCTAGTTAATCAGATCTAGTCATACCGGTTACCAAGAACAGAGTGAAACTTGACAATGATATGTTCTTCAGCTTCGGAGAATTGGCCGTGTTTCAAATCAGGACGCAAATAGTTCGTCCATCTTAGCCTACAACTCTTGCCACATCTTTGCAACCCTATTAGCAGAAACAAAATTTTGTCGAACCATTATATACATAACAATGATCACATATAGTAATATTAATTGTAAGCTGATTAAAGAAAACCATCAAAAAAAAGATTTTTTAAAAAAAAAGATAAGAGAAACTAAAATACCAGCATTCTTAGGGATGAGACGCCAATTACGAGTACCATGTTGAGCAATATAAGAAGCCAATTTGTTGTCTTCTTCAGGAGTCCATTGTCCTCTCTTCACATTCTCCTTTTCACAACATGGAATCCGACCCATTTCTTCTTTTCTAATTTCTATCTCTCGATCGATTTGATTACTCTTTTAGTTAATTTACCAACACAAAAAAAGAAAATTTTGATTAAGAAATGAAAAAAACAAAAATAAAAGAAGAAGCTTATAAATCAAAGATTGCCCAAAAGATTTAAAACTGCCAAACTTTTGATTTCTTTAAACTTTCTTGTAATTAAGGGTTTTAAATTGCAAAAGAAGAAAGGAAATGTATGCATATATATAATAAATTGAATTAAACAAAAATGAAAACATAGTAAAAATTAGCATCAAATGTGCATGAAGTGATTAAACTCTTTAAAGAATTCAACGCTACAGAGCGTGTGATTCCCTTTGGCCGGTAGGTCACCCACTCAACGCCTGGTCAACTCCTTTTACATTCATTTCATTATCAGAATATTCACCCATCAATTATATTCTTGATATAATTCACACTTTAATCATACATAAATCTTCTGATATTATCTACGCAAACTATAACTTTAGCATTTTGGTGATGGGTAGGACGATTTGTATAACAAACTAGGGTTTAGATCATCACTATTAAATTGATTTTTTTAATATATATATATGTAATCATATTGAAGTTCTGAGGAATCTATATTTTATAAGTTATGATAATTCTTTTTATTTATTTTTTATTTTTTTAAGGGAATGTCTACGTGAAGTACGGAGAATATCGCGAGAGCGTTCGTGTGCATTAGTGAGTGTTCGTGTAAAGCACAGAATCTTGTACTAGTACAATTTAGGTACCTACTTATGTCAGCTTTTGTTGTAACATCTTGTAGTACGTACCTTATCCACAATATAGACATGAATATATTCAAAAGTGAATCCGACATCAAAATAAAATAAAATAAATTTATGGAATTAGACGTAAATAAGAGATTTTTGAATATATATATATATATAAATTTTGTAGATTTGACTTCTAATTCGAAATCAATTGATATCAGATGATAAAAAATAAATGATAATATATGATTCTAATAAATGATAATTTACTTTACAAGCATATAGTATATTTTAATTTTGTAATATTCGATCGAAACTATACTTTTGATAATTCAACGAGAAAGATGGATAATACAATTTGATTATCTTTTGTGTTTATATAATCCGGATAACGTAGGTTTGGATAAATAGAACAGTTCAGATAGACATGGTAATTTTACCTTTTTAAAAAGTATTATATCAATTAAACTTAACACTCTTTCTTATTATTTTGTGTGTTTTATCTGTTTGCTATGTTACTTGCCTTGTCTTAGAAGTTCAAAAAAGAAAAAATGATATAGCATTACAAAATTTTCTTTGGACGATTTTACAAATTGTATCTCTCGAAAAATTCTACTTAATTTTGTTTTCTTATCAGAGCCATATTATAAGGATTCTCTTTATTCACTTGAAATTCCCATGAATAGGAAAGATGCCTTTTCCAAGTTTGAACTAGTCAGAAGAGTAAGCCCGAGAAGAAGAAGAATCTGACTTCTCTCGGAGGTAACGACTTCGACCATAACCTAACTCTCTCACCACCGACTCAACCATCCTCTCAGCAACTCCGGTTCCAACACCAATCTCTTTCGCACAACAAACCAAAGCGGCTATTCCCACCAACCATAAGGCTGCAGCCACCCCAACACCAACCATCGCCGCCACGAGAATCGCCACCGTCCCAGCCAAAACCGGAGCAAATATCAGCATCAGTGGAGAAACGATCAGAAACAGAGTTACCGTCGCTACGAGGCTAAAACTCATCAGACCAAAGAGCGGCCCGACCACTGCCACTGCTGCTACTGTTGCTTCCACAACCGACGAACCGGTCGGCCTCACTCCATTGGTTATGGTTATATCTCTCCTTCCTTCAGGATTCTCCATAATACTATTGTGAAGTTAACTACTAATGTGAAGTTTAACTGAGAGAGTTTTGTATCATGGCTCTATATAGAAAAGGAAGATGGTGGGCTATTGACACGTGGATCCTATAAGCTACCGTTCTATGACACGTGTATAGTCTTGTTAACCCAAAACGCCAAAAACTGTCTCTAAACATTATCCACAAGGCTTACGACGGATTTGAACCAAAACTGAACTCAAATATAGCACTGAAGTATTGAACCGAATTGGTAATAGAGAAATTACAAAGCTATCAATGATATTAGTCCGAAAACGAAACATATTTAATATGAAGGTTTTGTTAAAATTGTTTCGCACATTATTTATCGAACCATGACTGATTATACAAACATCATTGACGCAGAGTTCATGAGAAAGCTTGCTAGTATAACAGTGTGAGCCAAAGAATCGTTTCTTAGTAAATAATGAAAAAGAACAGAAGGTGAAGGAGGCTTAGCTGAAATTTAATTTAGCAACTTGTGGAAGAGATTTGAGAAGAGAAGGTGATGGTCTCCGAAGAGTGTGATTGAGAAGTAACATCAAAGTGAGAAGTGTTAAAGCTCCTGCTTGGTGTGCACTTCCTAGTGAAACCGGAACATAACTCAGAAGCGTTGACACACCTAATGTCACCTGCAAATAACAGAACAGAAAAAGCCCCATCAATATGGTGATGGAGTTTTCATGAAAGTTTGTGTTGATTGAATAAAAAACCTGAACAGCAGTCATTCCGACAGTGCTTCCAATCAAAGCTTTAACAGCTGGATGTATATCTAGCTTCCTCGTGAACCACCACATTGTTCCAATCGCAAATAACGTTGTGGTTGCCAGAAGGCGATGATCAAGCTGAAATATAAGCAAAGTTTCAGTCTTTTTTTTTTTTTTTTAAGATTCTTGAAGCAAAATGAGAAAGTTATGTTTCAATGGTGTACCTGAACAGTTGCTGTGTTCTCGAAAAAGTTGCGCATAAGTGGTTTCATCTCAAATATATTATCTGGTATCCATGTATCGCCCATCTTCGGGAATGTGTTGAATGCACGACCCTACAATTCACAACCAGAGAGATCAAAATGCTCAGATTCCTTACTGTAACTAACAAAGTAGAAGCTTATATTCAAGTTTTTATTTTGCTTACAGCATCATTTCCAGCAACAAAGGCTCCTGAGATCGCAGTGATACCAACAATCAAGCTTACTGGTAGTGCAAGCTTCTTCACTTTAGCTGCTCCACGAACCCAAGCCAGTGACTCAGCTGGTGGTTCAGGCATAACAACAGATAGAGCGGTCCAGAAAAGTCCACAATAAATGGCAAAAGCTGAGGTCAGGTGAGCTGCAAGACGGTATGGGCTTACCCTTGGTTGAGAATATTCAGACGGTGGCTCCTACAGGACAAAACTGATTACAGGTTACACAATATTCTGGACTTGACATCTAATAAGATCATCTCTGATTGCCCTAAATGCTTACCTCTAAACCACTTTTAACCATCCACCAACCAATGAAACCTTGTCCAGCACCAAGTGCAAATAAACCAGAGAGCTGAACTCCAAGACGTAGAGTAATATACCCTTTACGCAGAAAAAACGAAAAAGGCAAAGCAAACATGATTCCCAATCCTCTTCCCCACATTCGATGAGCATACTCCATCCAATATATGAACTTAAAATCTTCAAGATTCATCCCTTTGTTCACACTGCCAAAACACCAAATACCACTTTCAACATCAATGACAGGAAAAACACTATGCAAGCAACAAGTTAGCTACCAAGATCACAACACTAACCGCTTATATTCAGGTGACTGCTTATATTTCTCAAACTCCTTAGCCCAAGCTTCATCTGACAGAGGAGGGAATTCACCGGTGAATTTCCAATCAGTCATGGATAAACCAGATCGAGTTAATCTGGTTACTCCTCCAAGTACCACCATGCTGAAAACCCAAGCAGCTGAACCGAACAACCATATACCAACCCATTTCCGAGCTTGAGGTCCTCCAGTGACAAGAAGCTTCAAACCCTCTTTACTCTCTGAGCTAATCGACGCAACAGTTGACATATTCCTAAACAATGAAGCATTTTGACCCTACACATAACAGAATCTTGATCAATCCCAATTTCAGAATCGTCTAAATAGGAATAAAAATCTCAACTTTAACATAAATCCTGATCTAAAGTATCAACCTTTATACAAATTCTCCACACTATATGCCAATCGAATTAAGAACATGAATTTGAGAAACTACCTTAAGCAGAGATCGCAAGCTATATAAAGAGTTCGCCGCTAAAGGCGAAGACGAAGCAGAGGAGGTTACAGTAGCAGCTGTGATTTGAGAGGTGAAAGCTCGATGAGATCCTCGAGCAATTACATTAAACGCTTCCTTGTTTCTCTTCAGAGCTGATCCCACCGCCCGAAACATCTCTTCTCTCTCTCTCCTCTCTCTAGGGTTTAAGCAAAGGTTTTTGCGTTCAGGCGACACAAAGAAAGACGGAGAGCAAATCAAATCTGCTTCTGCAATTTCGACCCGGCCCGGCTTTGTTCCGGGTTCGGGTTTTGCTGTGGTGGCTTATTCGGTAGACACTAAACAATGTCCGGTTGAAAAAACGACACGGTGTTTAGATCGAAAACGGGAAACAATACTTATCCCCTATATACATTACACTTAGCAAGCGAATTATGAATTGTTTTTTCCTTTTTGTAAAATACAAAGCTCTGTAAAATTAGGTTAAAATTGCATTGAGAAAAACCTTTTTAATTTTCACCATTTTGTTCATTACAAAATCTTGTCGTAGAAGCAATTTTAACTTTGGTTATATCACGATGAAATGTCCGATGTTCGAAATAGTTCAAAATTTCATATATAGTTTGAAAGTTCAAACTTCTTAAACTTTACTGTAATAGTCCGACGTAACATGCAACATGTCTATATAAAATACCCATCAAAATTTACTTTATCTTAATTATAAGATTATGAATATGTTTTTGGTTACCAAACTCCTCAGGAAATATTGATACTATTGATACTATCTAAATAAAAAAATTATCAAGATGTTTTTAATGTCATGTTTACTGTCAAAAAAATTAACGTCGTTTTATTTTTTAGCATTTAGTTTGATTTAAAATTTTTGC
Organism: Camelina hispida; assembly: GCA_023657505.1. Lineage (NCBI taxonomy): Eukaryota > Viridiplantae > Streptophyta > Magnoliopsida > Brassicales > Brassicaceae > Camelina > Camelina hispida. The sequence goes on along the minus strand of CP094636.1, from coordinate 26,401,699 downwards.
TTTGGGTCATCACTTATTTTCTTTTCATACTGATTATATATTAAAATACTAAAAATGTAATTCAACCAAGAAAAAAAAACTGATTCATGTAAGTCTTTCTCTATTTACATTGATCGAATCTATATCGTTATCCACAAATAAATGTAAAATGTAACTTTGTAACTCTATCTTCCAAAACATAACTATAATATCATCAATGACACATTTACCAGTTTAATAAATTTCATTAGACCTTCGTTGAGGCTTTCTTGCAGATATAAGCTCAAAGGGTAAATGTAAGACCCCGACCCTAAAAACCCATGACCGACCGTACAAGCCGATAAAAAATTTCTTAGGGCCTATGCAAATTCTACTCGTTCGTTTAACAAGGCATGACAGCAATAATGTAAAGCAGGTATTATAACTTAAAAATACACATTCATTAATGTAAAGGTTCTATTCATCCTTAAATAACAACTTGTCCCATGCATGGAAATTACGAAATACTTATAAAATAAACGCCATGATTAAATCTACCCAAAGCCACCATCCTCTTCCTCCCTTGCCTCCGTCACACGAGCTGGTCAGCCACTAAAATCCTGGTCATCGGACCTTTCCTTTCCTGCGTCCATTAAAAAGAGGCGTAAGCAAACAATGTTTGCTTAGTGGAGTGGTCATCCCGTCTCACTAGGCTCAGTTCAACGATCTCAAACTAACACAGGGAATATTCCAATCAAGTCACGCAAGTCAAACAATTCACATCGGACAGTTGCCTAAGTCGTTTAGACCAACCTCCATTCATATTGCAATAGAACACATTAACCAATAACTAGACAAGCAATTAACGAGATTAAATAGACCACGGGTCAAGAGAATCAACCATGGAACTCGGCCACGATTACGCACTCACCTTCGGTATCGACCTAAGGTATTATACTCTCGGTTCCTATGCCCAATCTGATCCCCGCTTCTACACAGACAGATCAACATCGTTAATATCTCTGGACCACCCATTGGCCCATAGTCCAATCGATCAATCCTCGTCGCATCGGCCCGATCCATCGTTCACCGATGCGACCATTTCCGGATAGTCCTACTTAACTATCACTCTCACTAGGACTATCACTATCACTATCACTCTCACTCCCATTTCCACTCGGACTGTCACTTAGACTAAGTACCGAATCTTCCCATTTCATCCAGGAACTTGCAAGCCTGAATGATCTAACACTGTAAACTTGGGATTTTGTTTCTTCAACTCAAACGTTTGTTCACTACTTCGGTAGTCTCAAACTCCTTTCTCGGCTCATGGTCAGTGTCCCTCTGTCCCATTTATTCATTCCTTTCTATACTGAGATTCGTACTTGATTTGTACCATTCGCGTACTGTTGTCGACATTCCTTGGTACTAGATACCGTTCGTCTACCGACATTCCTTGGCACTCGGTATCGTACCGCTATCGGTACTTCTTGATACTGATTCTCGGTATCTCTCGGTACCGTCTCTCAGTCACTCTCGGTACTGACTCTCGGTCACTCTCGGTACTGACTCTCGGTCACTCTCGATCGTGATTCTCGGTTACTCTCGGTACTGACTCTCGGTTACTCTCGGTACTGACTCTCGATCACTCTCGATCCTAATTCTCGGTACTACTCGGCTCTGATTCTTCGACAACTCTCGGCACTACCGATACCGAGGAATCGGGTCGTTACAGTAAACCTCCCGGGGACATAAATATCTCCTTTCTTGGTGAATGTTTTCTCTTTTGGAAATGTATCTGAAATTGAGAGAACAAAATGTTCTTTTATGTTGGTACTTGGCAGCGTGTCCTACTAGATATAGTCAAAAACCTGAAGTAAAAGACAATCCATCATGAGCAAACTAAAAGGTGGTATATCAGAAAAGCATTTTAGTATGTCTCAAATCTTTAAAGTGGTTTATGGATTTGTGATCATATGAATTACTAACTGTGAAAACAAAAATTATATGATAAATTTATGTAGCCTATATTGAAATCTCATTAGTAGTTTCTGAAATTTATTTTACTATATTAAGGTAGTGAACCAATTACAAGTAAAGTGTACTATGGTCCACATATTTTATTTATACTAATATTTTTGAAGTACGAATTTGAAAAAAAGATAGACTTTTTAAAAAATAGTAATGTTTGTATCCTAACAAACTTTACTAAAAACTTATATTATTGATATAAGCAAACAAAATTAAAAGATTTTAGTATAAATTAAAATTATATGTATTGATATATTGTTCCATAATTAACACTAGTAATATTAGATACGTTGAACAACATTGATTTAATTAAGATTTAGCAAAATATAAGCAAAATATAAGAAAAATATAAGAAAAATCTAAGCTATTAGAAATTCAAAAAAGAAAAAAAAGAATATTAACTTACAATATCCTTTCATGGTATACTTTGGAACTTAGACACATATTTGTCAGATAGTAGTAAATAAGATATTCTCTCCTCTACTGCTCTTCCTCCATCAGCTCCTACATCAACAACATAACAAAATTTAATATTAAATTGAGATTAATTATACCGAGATCAACTTGTTATGATAATAAAAGTGCATTTTACAATCTCAACTTCAACTTCTAAAAGAGAACGAACATGCTTTTTGTAACTTTACTTGGAGATTCCTCTGTGAATAGAATGACTTTTTCATCGCGTCCACCACGCTTGATGTTGTTATAAACTGCCAAAGCTTATAAATAATCAGTGAAGTTCCCATTATTTTATTCGAAACACTCAGTGAAGTTTTTGTTCTCTCTGTCTTTTAGATTTTCAGTACCAATTCCACAAAACTTCGTAACTCAATCTTCTCTCACAAAACTTCGTAACTCAATCTTCTTCCTTTGTCCTTCTTCTACTTATCAACACTCAAACAAAACCCCATGGAAACGCCTCCATTTGTAACCCCATCTTCACAGTGGGATACTACACCTTCTAATCTAGACGGCATCGAACAGCCGGTTTACGAGAGGGTTTGCGTCCGGCTAAGCCCAAGCCGCAGCAGTCCATGGACTTGGTTTGGTGCCATTTGCTGTTTCTTGTTCAGCATTGGTCTTCTAATCTGTGGGATTACTACGTTGATCCTGATTTTCGCCGTCAGACCGAGGATCCCAGTTTTGGACGTCGCCAACGCAAGCCAAAACACAATCCTCTTCGAGTCACCGGTTTTCAGCGGCGATATTGTACTGCAACTGAATTTCACCAATCCGAACAAGAAACAAGTTGTTCGGTTTGAACATATTGAAGTCAACTGATTGCCAGACAGCGTCTCTTGCCCTTTTCCCTGAGAAACGGTCAGACTAGGCTAGTATCGATCGGTCTGGTTTCAGAATCCATCTTGTTGCCGGTCAATGATATGATTGAGCTCGGAAGACAAGTGGCGAGCAATTTGGTTGATTACCAAATAATAAGTACATTCAAAGTCAACGCAGTTCTAGGGTTTGTTCCGTACTCATACAGGCTGCACGACACTTGTCAATTGTCATATTCAGTTGACCGTCCACCCGGCGGCGGCTTAGTTTCGCGTAAACTGCTCAACAAATCGATTTTGAAGAATTATTGTAATATATAAGCCCATTATGACTAGCTAATTAAATTGTATTTTTATGTAGCTAATTAAATTGTATTTTTATACTTTATTGCAATAAATTAATGCAATCAACTTATATAAAATTTATATTCTGTTTATATACGGTGTTACAGATAAAAATATTTTATGTATCTGAAATATTTTATGATTAGCATGGAATGTTGTACAAATATGAAAAACTAATCCATATGATCCACATTTATAATATGTACAAATCATCATACATAATTACATATTATATTATTTATGTGGATTATATGGATTTATTTTTCATATTTGAACCCTATTATATATAGTTTGTTGTATAATAGATTTAGGAAAGTATGTACATAGAAAAAACTAATATATATGCATTAATGCATGCATGAATGAGTGTAAGTAGGCATATTGTGTTGGTTTTATTGTAATAAAAATTAATGTATTATTAATATGACGCTTAATTGCGAATTTTTAAATCCTTATTAACACTAGTAATGTTAGACATGTTGAATCAAAATGAATTAATTAGGATTGTGTAAAATTTAAGGAAAATATAAGCAAAATATAAGAAAAAATTAAGAAAATTTGAAGCTACTTTTTTCAAGCTCAAAATATTAAAATGAATTAATTAATATTAAATAAACTACTGTTAGTTACAACTTACAACTTATAGTGGAACCCAGAGTAATAAAATTATGGTGCTTTTGAGGTAAAAAAAAAAAAAGATATTCTGTTTATCTATATGGTGTTTTCGTTATTTTATGAGATCGCGGGTGCACAGGACGGGAGTGTGGATTTCCCACATTTTTTTCGATTTCGATGCGATGATAGGTTTATAAGAATAAATTTGTATAACAATTTTGTGTATTGTTGTAGGATCAACTGGTTATGTCCTACGTTAAATTTTTCTAAGATTGCGGGTTCGACCCACAAGAGTATGGATTTCCAACATTTTTTTCGATTTCGATGCTACGATAGGTTGATAACCATAAATTTGTATCATAATATAGTGTAACGTTGTGGGATCAAGTGGATACGTCCTACGTTGAAGTACTGTGGTAGTGTGGATTTCACACATTTTTTACGAATTTAACTTTTTTATTACTAATGTGTGAACCCTATCATATATAGTTTGTTGTATATATAGTAAGGGTTAAACTAGTTCGAGGTTAAACCAATATCTGTACTTATTATTTACTAAACTAGTTCGAGATCAAATCATTGTTACAAACTAAACTCTTTTATTTTTTTTTTTAATCTTTGGCATCTAACAAAAACATAAAGCTATACAATCTTGGAGGTTACGTTATCTTCGGATCAATGGAAACTACGGCTACTCCGGTCTCTCCTCTTCCGTCGTCAGCCTCGGCTTTAGGTTTTGAAATGGTAATGTTTGTTTTGGAAGCTGCTTGCTCGAGATGTGATCGACTGATTTCCCCGGAAGATTGAGCCACGTGTAGACAGACATGCCGACAAGAGCTGCCACAGCGCCGTAGATGCTGATGAAGCCAGGATCGGACCCGAAGATAACGTAACCTCCAAGCAAGATCACACATGTCTTGAATTGCCCTAATACCACATGAGATTTTGCCGAGGTTGCCCTGTAACTAAGAAACAACAACTTTAGCCTCTTTAAGTATGGTGGTATAAATTGTAAACCAAACCAAATCCACACTAACATTTTATCAAACTCAAGAGTGATCTTCAAAACACCGAAGCAAATAACAAAAGACTACTAACCCGAGAGCGAGTGCACCAGACCATTGGAGAAGAAAGCCGACAAGAGCCGAGAAGAGATTGCAGAAGAGTTACCTAAACCCCATTTGAACAGTAAAACTCCAGGTGGGTCAAGCCATGGCATGAGAGCCAATAAGAAGAAGACGGTAAATGGCGTTGTCTTCCACATTAATCAACGTTCAGTAAAGAGTTGATTTTAAGAGACTTGTATTGCTTAAGCCATAAGTTAAAAGTAAACGAGAGCTAGAGAATTAAGTATATCTTACGCTAGGGCAGTCCAATTAGCTTGTTGCTGAAGATTAGACCAGAGGATTTTATTGATGGCACTTGGGATAATCCAAGCAACAGCTACCAATGCGACAAAAAGATTAAATTCTAGATCTGTCACTGTCCCTAGAGATACTACAGCTAATGCCATGACCTGTTGTGATAGGACAAAACAAAACCCCAAAACAGAGTAAGCACCAAAAACCTGCATGTAATGATACATAATTGTTGAAAATGTCATCAAACTCAAGTAAAACCTTTGTGGAAGAAATGGCTTTCTTGAAAAGGACTCTGCGGTCGATCTTAGCCATCTGATAGAATCCACCGCTGGAAAAAAAAAAACAAAAACCAAAGCTTTCAAATATGAAACAGAGTTATCAAATGCAAAGTTAAAGGATTGAGCTACGAACCTGTTGAGTTTGAGACTGGTATTAGCGAGTCCAGAAGCAAAGGCCATGACAGCTCCAAGAGAGAAGAGAGAGGAGAAAGGTGTAGTCTTTGACGGAGGAGACATTGGAAGCAAAGAGAGAGATTTGAAGAAAGCTAAAAGAATCCATATAGTGAATCACTGTTAGGAAGATTGGAAAATTGAATCCAACTCTTCCCATCACCTGCAAAATTGAATCAATGTTCTTAGCCACACCACAGAGCTCGACATCATCAAACCTCTCGTTCGCATGAAAGTATCCAACAATACTCAAACCTTGAGCCACGTAATGCTCCTCAATCTACCACATCAAAAATATACCTGAATCCGTAAGTTTCTTCTTTAAAGGATTCAGAATCCATAAGTTCAGAATCTCAGATCAAGTAAAGGATAACAACGCTACAATTTTCCAATCTGCCAATTCGCATTGGAGAGCACATAAAGATCTCAAACACAGTTACAGATCAATTCAAGATCTGAATTTTATATGTTTAATTAGAAACAACAGTAAGACTTCACTGAGAATCAAGCAACAAGAAGTTGCTACGTATAGTACACGAACTAAAGTTTCCAAATTTCGTAAATTCAATATCCATACTAAACGCATTCAGATCATAGAATTCAATTTCAGAGCTAACAAGATCAATTCAATTCGAATCAGGAAGAAGAAGAAGAAGAAGAAGAAGAAGAAGAGGTACGAACCATGATGAGGGAGATCTCAAGAGGAGGGAGGAGAGCGAGGTTAGAGTGAAAGAGCGGCACAGAATCTGAGATCTCTACAACTCCGTCGTCTTTAGGGCTGACTCTTCCGATTAGTACTCCGTTGCCCGCCGCCGTCTTGTGTCGCAGCGAGTGGAGAACGAGTTTGTTGTACGCGTTCTGAGAGATCTCATACTTCATTTCGCCGTTACTTCCCATCTCTACGCAACTCGATCGCCGACTCACTGAGTCAGTCCTTTTATAATCCCACTCGACTCGCCGGCGTACAGAGGAAAACTTATAAAAATATTTTGTTAACGACAGTCGAAATCGGATTTTAATCTCTATAGCCCCTTTTCCTCCAATTTTAATTTGAAAAACCCCTACTTATTCTCACTACCCCCTATCCTTTCCAATATTTTCAAAATACATCTCTACCCTTTTTATATTATATAATAAATTTGAATCTTAAAAAAAAAAAACAATAATTAAAACTCTCTTTCTTCTCTCATTTGTCAAAAAAAAATCAAACAAAACGGTCTTCTTCTTCTTCTCTTGGAACGACTCTCTTCTTCTTCTTCTTCTTCTTCTTCTTCAATTTCTATTAACACACACTTAAAAGTAGTTTTAATCTTTCTTATTGTCTAAATTTCCTTAGATGTAACATTGTTTAATGAAATTGTTGTGGAATCTCAATTTGAATGAGTGAAAAATTGTAAATTTGTAAATTTATTTGGTTTTTATGCTTGTTAAGGTTAGTAGACTTGTTTTCTTAATGGATTAAGGTCTTGCGTTGGTTATTATGATTGAGAAGGTTGAATTTGAGATTGAATGCCGGATTTTGTAAAATTTTTTGGGGATTTCAGATCTGGGACAAAAATTTGGTGCAACTGAGACAAATGGGTACAACTATGTAGGAAATTAAGGATCCAGAAATTTGGTACAACTGAGACAAATGGGTACAACTATGTTTATGAACTGCTACTAAAAAAATGGAAATTGACTGTTTTTTTTCTCTTTATTTTTCAGGTGACAATGCCAAAGACTGCAATCATAAGCTTTCTTTAGGATGGATACTATTCAAGTATTGGAGAAGATGTACGATGGATTTCAAGAGAAGATAAGGAAGTGTATTCTTTTCTTATGAAGACATCATCTAGTGATGTATCATATGCTAATTTGGTTGAGAAGATATGCAGCAAGATAAAGGTAGTTGTGGCTATGAAAAATCTGAGAGTTAGTTACTTTCCCTTCTCATTCCCAAATTATAAGGTTCACATATGTTGGAGAACATAGAGGAAAAGGAGGTAAGAAGAAGTCGAAGAAGCCGACTGGTACGAGTGAGTGGTTTAACAAAGATGGTGACCAACCGATACAACTAAGTTAAACATTGGTCCTGTCTTGAGTGGTTTGACAAAGATGATGATTTTAGGAACGTTGGTCCTGTCTTGGTACAACTAAGTACAACCGGTACAACTATAGTCTATTACCAAAATATAAAATTAAATTAGAAAACTTAGAACCAAAATATAAAAATTTGGTCTTTTAAGGTTACTTTGTATGTAACAACCACAAAATTTTAACATAATCCACTTCAAATGTAAAAACAAATCTAAACCATAGAAATCCAAATTCTTCAATAAACAACCTTAGTATTTTAAAGTTTCTTTCTATATAATGACCACAAATTATGAGAATCAAGAAAAAATGGTGATTTCAAACATTTATATACAATATGACATAGGGCTTCTATTCTAATTATGTAATATCATAAGTACAACTAGAAAAAATTGATCTAGAGTGAAGAACAACTAATTTTTGTGGTTTTTAGAACAAAGAACAACTATGTTAATTTATGTACAACTGTGTACAACTGGACAACTATATGAATTTTTGACGGCGTAAACAATTAATTTTTTATACATGTGATGTTCATTGACGACGCCAGGTGTCACAATGTAGACTTTTGACGGCGCAAAAGGACAAAATATCAGTTGTAACAGATATGTAGTTGTACTTAACTTTATTCAGTTGTACCAGAATAATAGTAAAAAAACAAAATAAAACCCAAGAACATAGTTGTCCATAGAAACACCAGTTATACCTAAAATCAGTTTCATAATAAACAAACAAATATCCAGACAAAATACATAGTTGTCCCTAGAAACACCAGTTGTACACAAAAGCCAAGTTTGATATCCAAACAAGTTTTCAAAACTACATAAAAAAATATCACTTCTTCATTTTTTCGCAGCCGTGAAAGGAGTAGTGATGAACTTTGACGGACGGAGCTTCCTCTTCTCTCTAGGAGCTTCATGTTCTCCTTCACCATCACCACCTGGCTCACTTTTTCCTTCTTTTTCTATTTCTTCTCCTTCTCCTTCTTTTTCTATTCCTTCTTCTTCTCCTTCACCATCACCAGCTAGCTCACCCTGTCCTTCTTTTCCTCCTTCTCCTTCTTCCCCAACTCCTTCTTTTGCTATTTCTTCTCCTCCTTCTTTTTTCTATTCCTTCTTCTTCTCCTTCACCATCACCAGCTAGCTCACCTTGTCCTTCTTTTCCTCCTTCTTCCCCAACTCGTTCTTTTGCTATTTCTTCTCCTCCTTCTTTTTCTATTCCTTCTTCTTCTCTTTCACCATCACCAGTTGGCTCACCTTGTCCTTCTTTTCCTCCTTCTTCTCCTTCTTTTTCTATTCCTTCTCTCATCTCAACCTCAAATCCCTCTTGTATATCACTCACAAATTCTCCTTGCAGAAAATGCATTGTTGAAATCTTGCCATGATCTCCATAGACCCATGGATCACTAAAATATAACTTTGGTTCAATAGGTTGAGTGTCCTCCTCCGTATCCATCTCTATTTCCTGAAATACAAACACAATTTTACAAAGAAATTAAGTGTCACAGCATAGTTGTACCTAGTTGTAACATGTTGTACTAAACAAAATAAATTACCTGCATGTCGGAGACATGTCTCGGATAGATAGGTGATGAACACAAAACTCACACAAAAACAAACTCAAACTCACACAATCCGAACATAAACAGAAACACAAACTCAAACTCAATTCGAAGGATATCCCAATCTGAACACAACCTCACATAAACGGATCTCATTATCTATCTACACTCAAACTCACAATTCATTTCACGAAATCATTTCAAAAACATACTTCCCAAACTCAGAACTCACAAAATTCATATCCTTCTCACACAATTCAGAGAAATAAACCCAACAACTAGTCGATCAAAGCAAAGAAATAAAGAGAATGGCTTACAATGACCGGCAGCTGAGAGGAAACAAATGTCGAATTTCGATTTGTCACGGCAAATTTTGATTTCTCACGGTAGATTTCTCCAAAGAGAAGAAGAAAGGGGATTGAGAAACAGATGACAAAAAAGAGAAGAAGAAGACGAAAGAGTATCGAGAGAAGAAGAGAAGAATAAGATGAAACAAGATTCCCTCACAACTGTCGACTCGAGTCGGAGGAGAAGAAACACGAGAAGGGAAAACAAGACAATAAAAAATTAGGGTTTGGTTATGATTTGGGGATTTAAGATCCGAAATAGATATGGGTATACCATATCTAGATCCAAAATTAGGTTGGGTCTGTAAATATGGAAGAAATTTTAAATTTATTTGTCTTTTACTAATTATCTAAATAAAAATAAAATTTTAAATATAATTTTTAATTAGGGGGGTGAAATAGAATAGAATTGGAGGAGAAGGGGCCATAGAGATTTAAGTCCGTCGAAATCTCGCACCAAACCCGGTTCGGATCCTCCCGGTTTTATACCGACTACCCGGTTCCCCAATATTTTCACTTAAGTACATTAAGGTTTAATTATTTTACTAATGTCTGTCTATAAGGTTTAATTATTTTACTAATTGGACCTCATCTTACTAAACGACCCCGTTATACTCCAAAACTATTTGTTAATTAAGTAAATATAAAATTGATTTCATGTTTTTGAAATATATTTTTTTCCTATAACCAGTCTGACCACTATTTCTAAATGAATAATTAGTATAATGTATAATAGATTAGGAAAAATGTAAAAAAAAAAAACCCCATCTTACCAAAAGTGTTGAATAAAAACATCAACTAATTTTTTTTTTGGTGGTGAATTAAATTAGCTATATTTAGTTAACTTTTAGATTAAATCGTTAATTTTTGTTGACTTGGACTTAGCTAAATTAGGTATGTCGCTAAGTCAATTTAACAGGTTAAGTTAAACATTATGGGTCCGAATGGTAACTGCGGATTTAGTAGTGCGGGACACATAATTTGATAGTGCGGTACAGTTCAACTGCGGTACGTGCGGGACAAATATATTAGCGGGACAAGTGCAGTTATTCCAAAATAAGCGGTACAAAATGATGTTTGATTGGTGGAAAAAAATTTGTGGTGCGGATTTCATATTATTTTAATAAAAATTTGTATAGTTATATATTTTCATTTTTATTAACAAATACAGTTTTAATTTCTGAATTTTAAATATCATTATGAGTTTTAATGAAGATGTACAATAGATTTTGTCCAATAGAAAAATAGAAAGAGAAAAATGTTTTTAAAAAAGTGAGAGAATAATTATATTTATTACATGTTGAGGGTGAGAATAACATGTTTTTAACAAAAATTAGTACACCATAATATCACATATTTTCAATGTTTATTTAATACTAATAAAAAATAAAATACAGTATTATTTTTACATTGTTTGACAGAATAGAATAAATATTAGCTACATAAAAATATATTTGTGGAAGAAATAATAATACATCTATAATATATTTTAATTATAAAAAAAAAGAACTGTTGCGTATTTGATCGGACCACTGGTTAAAAACAGATTCATTCTGAAAAGGCGGTCTAAAGCCATTTTCTACTTACAAAACCGCAGTATGTCACTTTTTGGTTTCTGTACAAAACCACAAATTTATTAAACAAAATTGTTGATTGGTGTATCATGTGCGTTTTTCAAAAAAAAAAAAATGAATTCCGCAAAAGATGTGTCTCCAATCACAGCCTATGTTAAATGGGGTAAAAAAACAAAAAATAAATAAGTTGAAAATTGAGTTTTGAACCCGTCACCTAATGCATCCATTATTGTAATGACAATATATTGACAATATATTTTCATCAAACAACCCACAAAGTGGTTGATCGGAAAAGGGAGTTACATTGTCGGAATCATGACAAAACTAAAACGGAGAAGATGACAAGAAAAATTAGGGGTTAAAAATTTCAGATTGGTAAAGAGGTAAAAATTCCACGAGACCAAAACTCGTCAGACCAAATAGCCATTGAAAGAAAAGAAAAAACATTGGGAACTGAAAAAAGTCTACCGGTTGTTTGATGGTACGAAACTCTTGTACAAAAAGATGGTAGATATAGTTGGTATATTAAGGTGGCAGAGTGAAGGGGTACGATAGATATAATTGGTATACTTAGTTGTAGTGATGGTACACTTATGTGTATACAAAATAAGAAATTAATGTAATTTTTTTAAGTTTTTCAATCGGTGAATGATTTGACAGTGTATTCAATATTATGTTATTATATAAACCTTAGTTTTCAAAGTTAGTAGCTCATGTGATCGTGACACGTTTTAATTTAACAATTACAGATTTTGTCATGTGTTATAAAAAAACTTTTTTTACATATTTGTGAATTATAAGAAATTAAGAATTTAAACAATTTAATAAATATAAAAAGATAGCTCATATATGTATATAAAAAATAGTACTAATTATAATTTTAAATTACAAGTTCTATAAGAAAAAGAATTAAGAAAATTATACAGTTAATTACTATAATACCATAATTAAATAAATTATACTATAAATTATTAATCTTAAAAGAAAAAAGATTGTAGATATTCACCTTTATATAAACAAATATTTTTTTCATAATAACGTCTTTGAATTTTTGATTAATTTATGACAATGTTGGACAAGTAGTAAAAACTATTACTTATGGGATTAGAAAATATGAAACAAATAGATTTAAGATATTGTTACTTTTTCAAATATGAGATAAAATTAGGTTTCAGTTTTTTTTTGAGAACTATGTTTTATTAATTTTTAGTTATAAAATATTAATTAAGGTATAAATTTGATACAATGCACATTTTTAATATGAAAATTATAAATGTTACTCACTGGGATTGAGTGCATAGAATTAAAATCTAATTTTTTTATCATGCAATAATATACGAAGAAATTGTATTGCAAGATGGAGTGTGTGAACTCTAAATCCAGTTTTAAAAAAAATCAAATGAATAAAATTAATATTGTAAATACAACTAAAAATTTTCACATATTTTTCTTAAATCCGCGTTAATACGCAGGCCTAATCTAGTATATATATATATATATATATATATTGGAATATTATATTGTAGTTTCATTGTAATCTAATTATTAATAACTATTAAGTTATATTTTAAATATATTTTAAGTTTAAATATTATTAATCCTAATAGTTTATAAACTTATTTTGTTTTCATATGTCATATTTTTTTTGTTATAAACTATAGTAATTTATTTTTAAAAAATAGAAAAAATAAACTGTTTTGGTTTCTGCTACAAATTAGTATATGGTAGTTGTATTGCTGTTGCAGATTAAACGAGAGTCGCTGATGGCAGATTAATAAAATAATATATTAAACATTTGATATATTTTAAATTGAATTGGTTGAATTTTAATGGGGCTTATTAGTTGGACGAAGTTCATGTTGAGAATCGAGATCCAACCAATTCAATTTTAAAATCGAATCAAAACTTCTGAAATGAAACATTCACATCAAAATTAGAAAAGATCGCAATATTCCATTTTTTTCTTCAACCCATTATGTTATTAATTTATATTTGGTGATTGTTTATAGATAATAAAGGAAAAATCGATTTTAACAATTAAAACTGCAGTAGCAGGTCTGGTCTTCTCGTGAAAGGCCTGGTGGTTCACAAGTTCCTGTTCCTTTATACTTGTCACGACAATCTAGGTTACAGTCTGAAGTATCACAACCAGGAGTTGCTCCTACAAGATAGGCATGACATATACGTCCTTGCGTCTTCTCCATCACCATTCCTGTTAATACATATTTAAAACATATACTATCATTTAAATTCTGTTATAAAACTATAAAGGTGATAAGCAAAAAAACCATTTAAAAAAAAAGAGAGACGTAGAGAGCATATACCAATAACAAAGAACACCATGAAAATTGTAAGAACCATGTTTTTAGTCATCTTTGATGATAAAATAAAACTGATGGATATTATTGTATATATTGCATATATATATATATATATATATATACAAAATATCATGAATTGTATTGACATCAATTAGTGTTGACCAAAAAAAAAGGTAAGAGATCAGTTTGCATTTAAGAGATATTGCATGAATAAGAAGAAAAGAAATCCCTAAAAATTAAATTGGAACCATAGATAGAAATTAATTATATGTAAAAACAGACAAGAACATTATAAATCACAATTAATACATTAATTAGTGTTGACCAGAAAAAATGATGATTAAGTCAACATATATGAAATACTCCCTCTGTATCATAAAGGATGATGTTTTAGTAATTTTTCTTGTATCACAAAGAATGATTTTCTGTATATTTTTATCAATTAATGTTAAGAAATTGTAAATTTCAAAGATCATTAAATGAGAATTTAAAAGTTTGATGAAATACTATTGGTTAATAATTATAAAATATGTTATTATAAATAAATAATACACTTATTGTTTCACATTAAATGTTTTTCTTAATTCAAGTAAAAATCCTAAAACATCATGTATTGTGATACAGAGGGAGTAGATTGGATGGATAGAGAAAGACATTGTAATTAACTTTGACCAAAAAAAAAGAAAAGAAATCAATTAGTAACTAATGAGATATGCATGAATCCAAAAACCCCATAAGAAAAATCAAATAACTAAAAACTAACAAAATGTGAAAGCATGTAAAAACATTATAAATCATAGTTATTACTCCCTCTATCACATAAAGAGTGTCATTTAGGGGGGTGTATTCAAACTAGGATTTTGGAAGATTTTGAATTTTTATCAAAATAACATGTTATTCAACTTGGAATTTTAAAATCCCTTTCTAAATCTCCTGTTATTGAAAATGAAATTTTTATAAAATCATTCAAAATCACTTAAAGTTTCTTGTTATTCAAACAACAATTTTTAAAAATCATATAAAATCAACTGTTATTGAAAACATAACTTTTTATTTCTTTAAAATCTCATACCAATGATTTTGGGAGATTCTGAGAGAGTTTAGATACATTTTTACACTAGAAATCCAATTTATAAAATCACACCTCTAAAGATGATATTTTGAAAGAATTGTTTTATAAAAAAAAAAAACACATAACAGAGGCGTTTGTAACCGACTGGCGTTTTGTATGAGGGATCTTACGTTTGCTCCTTCTCCTCTAGAAACAAATTAAAAAAATATGTTCTTCTCCTCTAGGAACAAACGCTCAACTTCTTCTTCCATATGGTTCATTTGCTACATACAAATCAGTATGTTCCTCAAAGGCACGTTTTGTTATTATTTTCCGAAAACCCAGAAGAGATTATGCACTAGCAATTAACACTTAAAACCAGAAGAAACAAATTAATGAGGAAACAAAAACTGGGGGAAGGAGATGATGAACAGTACCGGGAATGTAAACAAAGTAGTAAGAAGAAGAAGAAGAAGAAGAAGAGAATCTCAAAAAATAAAATGTGATCAAATTTTGCAGTAATGCTGCAATGATTAAACATTTACAACAGAACCTAAAGCAAAAATTGTTAACAAAGGAGATT
Organism: Camelina hispida; assembly: GCA_023657505.1. Classification (NCBI taxonomy): domain Eukaryota; kingdom Viridiplantae; phylum Streptophyta; class Magnoliopsida; order Brassicales; family Brassicaceae; genus Camelina; species Camelina hispida. Next base: position 26,386,150 of record CP094636.1, on the reverse strand, counting down.
AACGATGAGATTAGTTGGTAAAGAGAATAGTTGCGTCTTTCAATTTTGTTTTTGAAATGAAAAATACTTAGGTTCACCCCTAGGGGTGAACCTCTCCATTCACCCCCTCTTCTCTTAGCCAATCAGAATCTTCCATCTAATATTTTATTTAAAAAATAAATCAAAATTAAATTAAAAAGCAAATCAAATTAAGGAAATAAATTCTGTATACTTTTAATTAAGGAAACTTAAATATTGGATTGGTTTAGATTTTTAAAATTAGAATAAAATTATATGTCGGTTTGGGTTTACAAATGAAGTGGTTAGGGTTTAGATTTTACAACTAAAACAAAATTATATGTCGGTTTGGGTTTACAAATGAGGTGGTTAGGGTTTAGATTTTACAATTAAAATGAAATTATATGTTGGTTTGGGTTCACAAATGAGATGGTTAGGGTTTAAATTTTACAAGTAGAACAAAATTATATGTCGGTTTGGGTTTACAAATGAGATGTTAGGGTTTAGATTTCACGATTAGAACAAAATTATATGTCGGCTTGGGTTCACAAATGAGATGGTTAGGGTTTAGATTTTACAAGTAGAACGAAATTATATATCGGTTTGGGTTCACAAATGAGATGGTTAGGGTTTAGATTTTATATATGTCGGTTTGGGTTTATTAAAGAGCAGTTTAAATTTTTTAATTTTATAATAATATATACAGATTTTATTTCCTTATTTTATAAGGGGGTGAATGGAGAGGTTCACCCCTAGGGGTGAACACAAGTATTGTTCTTTTGAAATCTATTTTTTTCATAAAATCTTTTAAAATCACCCAGTATTTGAATCTCATCAAATCACAATAAAATATTTAACAATTCCACCAAATATCCTAAAAACTCTCTTTAAATCTTTCAAAATCTCAATTTTCCTAAATCCCATCAAATCCTCCAAAATCATAATTTGAATACACCCCCCTTAGAGATTTAAGTGTCTTTTTACATTTCCAATGTATTTTTACATAATTGGTTTTTTTCTTTTTTTCTTTTTAAATTTTACCCTTATTTAAAACTAATTAAACTATTAATCACTTATTAAATAGGGGGTATATATGTACAATTCAATGTTTTCTTAATTTGTGTAAAATGTGTAAAAATGACACCTTTTATGAAATAGAGGGAGTAATATATATTGAAAAGTATATGGGTCACTAAGTGATTAATGGTTAAGAAATGAAGAACCAACAAGAATAGAACAAGCAATTTTTTCCATCATCATAATACTCTATTATTTATCATTTTACTCTAGATTAGGACCCGTGCTAGAGCATGGATTGAAATTTCTTTTATTTATATTGTAGTTTTTATATAAAATATAATTTATGTGATTTTTTTTAGAAGTTGCTGTGAATAAAAGTAAAGAAACGGGTTGAAATTTAGGACCCGTGTTAAAAGTGATTGTTTAAAAAAGTTGTTGTGAATAATATTAATTTTTTTGAGATTTTGTTGCCTATATATGTTTACTTAAATATTTAGTGGAGATTTTATTTATTTTTCTGGAATATCCTTTCTAAGAGGATCTCAAATCGAAATTTAACTAATGGTTAAAACCCATATAACATATAACCTATCAAATAATCAAATAATTAATCTTATAACCCATATTATATAGTTTACACAAAAAAGTTGTGTACTTCTGTTTTATTATATAGGAGAAAAAAGGTGGTAGGGAGTTAAACAAAAAAAAAATGACGGCTAGGGTTGGCGATTCAGAGCAGCAGGTCACGGGCGCGCAATGCGACCATGATAGATATCGGGGAGAGGTTTAGGCCTCCGGGGGACCCTCCATTTGAGCGTATTTCTATTTAAAGGTTGATCGACTTACAAAACTATGCATGTAGACTAGACTAGCTACCGCTCAAACGTTACATATTCTTTTTGTTTATTTTTTTGCTCTGGTCAGCTGAACGTGACATCCGAGAAGACCATTGAACCGAAGTCATTTATTTTGTTGTTGGGGCTCACATTTTTCTCTCTATTTGATTTAAACTGTAGTTTGGAAGATGAAGTCAATCTTTGACAAAAAAAAAAAAAAAAAAGATGAAAGGTGGTAGGGAGTAACGCGGGTGGGATGTTGTCTTTGGAGGCAGTTTTGGATGATGGGTTTGTTACGGCGCGAGTGCGTTTGGAGTTTTCGACCGGGGCGAATGGCGAACCGGTGGTCACAATAGGGCATGAAGTGTTAGACGCTATGCATGGCCTTTGGAAGCAGCGTATGATTGTCAAGGTTCTGGGTAAGCACATTGGTATCTCGGTTCTAAGTAGGAGACTACAAGAGATGTGGAAGCCGAAAGGGGCCATGTATGTTATGAACCTGCCAAGACAGTTCTTTATGGTTTGCTTTGAACAAGAGGATGAGTATTTGGCAGCATTAATGGGTGGACCATGGAGGGCGTTTGGCATTTATTTGATGGTACAAGTCTGGTCTCCGGAATTTGATCCTTTGAAGGATGAGATAGTTACAACATCGGTGTGGATGCGTTTATCTAACATACCTATCAGTTTTTACCATCGATCGATTTTGATGAGCATTGCTCGTGGTCTAGGTAAACCGCTTAAAGTGGATCTGACTACATTGAAGTTTGAAAGGGGTCGATTTGCCAGGATATGTGTGGAAGTTGATCTGAGAAATCCGTTAAAAGGCACAATATTAGTTAATGGGGAGCGTTATTTTGTGTCGTATGAGGGTCTGTCCAATATATGTTCCGGCTGTGGTATGTATGGCCATATGGTCCATAATTGTCCAATGCGGGTTCAGGAAAAACATGTGGAGCCTGTTGTTCCGGCTATAGCGACGGTAGTGGCAGAGCCGGTACAACGAGATGATGGGTTTACTGAGGTCCGACGTGGGGGGAGGAAGTCAGGGCTTTCGCAGACTAGGGTTGTTTCCACGGCGGGAGGTTCCGGTGTTGTTTTGGAAAGAAATCTCCGGGACATATCGCAACGTGAGATTAGGCAGGTGAATATCTCAAACAGATTTGGTGGTTTAGGTGAGGAAGATACGATCCCTGATCAACGGGACCCAAATATTTGGTTTGGTGCAAATAAGGAGAATGAATATCATTCTGCACAAATTGTGGTGCGAAGGGTACCGTGCAAGGGAAACAAGTGCAATCTCAATTGGGCTTCGCGAAAGAGAAAGGGTTTGTGCGAGATGGGCCTAAGGACAAAAAAACCCAAATTAATAGAGGAGGCGAGGCACATGGATTTAAAAGACAACAAAAACAGGCTCGGCCTGTTAGGGGTTTGGTTTTTGGGCCCATACGGGATGAGAGTTCTTTTCTGGCCAGTGGTAGGCGACTGCGAGTCAAAACATATATTATTGGGAGACCTGGTGGTGTGTTTATGGCTGAGGCTGGGGATAAGATGGTGGATTTGGGGCTGGATGAAGTCGAATCAGGCTCGCAAATGATGATTCGTTTGGAGTCGGAGGGTGTCGAGTTATCCAAGGCGATGGAGGAGTCGGCTGATTCGTCGGCGGGAGAGGCGAACCCTTTACGCCAATAATGTTTGCCCCCGGTGGTTCTATGCCATGTCGTTGAATATATGATGATGAATTGCTTGTTGTGGAATTGCTTGTCGTTGAATAAACCCAATTTCAGCAGATCCATTTGATATCTCTTGAAGAAGAATGTTACGGATATTTTGGCGTTGTTCGAAACACATGCTGGGGGTGATAGAGCAGGTCGAATATGTCAGGGATTGGGGTTTGAAAACTCTTTTCGAATTGATGTGGATGGCCAAAGAGGTGGTTTGTGGCTTATGTGGAGAACATGTATCGGTACAGTGATGATTGTGGAGTCTTCAGACCAATATATTTATGCGAAAGTGGAGAATGGGTCTGATATCCTACATTTGATTGTAGTGTATGCGGCACCGACAGTTAGTAGACGGAGTGGTTTATGGGCAAAACTCCATCAAGTTATCAGCAGGGTTGATGGACCGTTGGTGGTTGGTGGGGATTTTAATACCATTGTTAGGGTTGATGAGAGGATTGGGGGCAATGGTAGACTCTCCTCGGATTCTTTGGCTTTTGGGGACTGGATTATCGCAGAGTCTTTGTTTGATATGGGATTCCATGGGAATCGTTTCACCTGGAAGAGGGGACGAGTGGAGCAAAAATTTGTGGCTAAAAGATTAGATAGAGTGTTGTGTTGCGCATAAACACGTTTGAAGTTGCCGGATGCATCAATGGCTCATCTCCCATTCTTAGCCTCTGATCATGCTCCCCTGTATATACAGTTATGTCCAGTGGTGAGCAGGGACCCTAGAAGGCGACCTTTTCGATTCGAGGCATCATGGTTGAGTCATTCAAGTTTTTAGGAGTTGGTTCCTTGTCATTGCGTCGAGATTTGTCCACTTCGGAGGCTCTTGAGTCTTTACAAGTGATGTTGAAGAAGTGGAATAAAGAGGTTTTTGGGGATGTTCATAAGAAGAAGGAGCGTCTACTGGGAGAAATAAAACTGGTGCAAGATTTGTTGGAACATTCACATACTAACGCCCTGTTACAAAAGGAGGAGGAATTGCTTCAGGAACTGGATAAAGTTTTGGAGCAGGAAGAAACTCTGTGGTTCCAAAAGTCGCGTGAGAAATAGATTGTTCACGGGGACCGTAACACGAGTTATTTCCACACCTCGATGGTTATAAGGAGAAGATGAAACCGGATTGAGGCATTGAAGGATGATAGCGGGGTGTGGTAAACTGATCCATATGAGTTGGAGCAGATGGCAATCTCTTATTATAAATGTCTTTATTCGATGGAGGACATTGATGCTATTGTGGACAGTTTACCGAGTGGAGGTTTCCAGAGTTTAACCAGAGAGGACAAGCTAGAGTTGAGTAAGCCCTTTTGTGCACATGAGGTTGAGCTTGCTGTGAGGAGTATGGGACAGTTTAAAGCTCCTGGTCCAGATGTGTATCAGCCAGTCTTCTATCAGCGATGTTGGGATATTGTGGGAGAATCCATGGTCGCTTTTGTGCTTCGGTTTTTTGAAACAGGGATCTTAGAGCCAGGACTGAATGATGCATTGGTTGTGTTATTGGCGAAGGTGGAGAAGCCAGAGAAGATAACACAGTTCCGACCGATCAGCCTCTACAATGTGGTGAAAAAGTTCATGGTGTTGAGACTGAAGAAGTTAATGACAAAGTTGATAGGACCAACACAGTGCAGTTTTATTCCAGGGCGTCTTAGCATAGACAACATAGTTATTGTCCAGGAGGCGGTTTATTCAATAAAAAGGAAGAAAGGGAGGAAGGGTTGGATGCTCCTAAAACTTGATTTGGAAAAGGCGTATGATCGTATTCGGTGGGATTTCCTACATGATACTTTAGTAGTTGCTGGTTTATCGGATAAGTGGGTTCATTGGATCATGCAGGGTGTTACGGTTCCATCGATGAATATCTTATAGAATGGTGAAAAAACAGAAGCTTTTCAACCTTTGCGGGGATTGAGACAGGGGGACCTGTTATCTCTGTAATTGTTTGTGCTTTGTCTTGAGCGTTTATGTCATCAGATCGATTGTTCAGTTGGTAGGAAGGAGTGGAAGCCTATTCGCCTTTCTCAGGGAGGTCCCTTGCTTTCACATGTTTATTTTGCAGATGATTTAATTTTATTTGCTGAAGCATCTGTGTCTCAAATACGTGTTATCCGACGGATCTTAGAACGGTTTTGTGTTGCCTTGGGACAAAAGGTGAGCCTTGAGAAGCCAAAAATATTTTTCTCCAATAATGTGTCTAGGGACTTGGGGAAACTTATCAGTGATGAGAGTGGTATTAAGTCTACACAAGATTTAGGTAAATATCTGGGAATGCCTATATTATAGAAGAGCTTAAACAAGGAGACATTTGGGGAAGTATTAGCGAGTGTCTCCTCAAAACTGGCTGGTTGGAAAGGAAAATGTTTGAGTCTCACAGGCCGTTTTACACTCACAAAAGTTGTGCTTTCGTCTGTTCCGATGCATACTATGTGTGTTATCTCGATGCCACAAAGCTTGTTGAAAGAGTTGGATAAAGTGTCGAGAACGTTCGTATGGGGTAGCACGGGTGATAAGAAGAAGCAACACCTGGTTTCTTGGAAGAGAGTCTGTATCCCGAAGAAACAAGGCAGTCTTGGGATTCGACAGGCTGCAAAAATGAATAAAGCCTTGCTGGCTAAGTTGGGTTGGAGACTTCTTCATGACTCTGTCAGTTTGTGGGCCTGTGTGCTAAGAAGCAAGTTCAAGGTGGGTGATATGCATAATGTGCAATGGTTATCACCTAAAAATACTTGGTCATCGACGTGGCGGAGTGTAGCTCGAAGTATTAGGGAGGTAATCAGTTTGGGCCATTGTTGGGTGCTTGGGAATGGTAGTATTGTTCGTTTTTGGCAGGATAAGAGGCTCACACGAAAGCCTCTCTGTGATGGGATGCTTGATTCGCTACCTGCGGAGTGTTTGAGTGTACTAGTGCAAGATATGTGGCGTGATGGTACTGGGTGGAATCTGGGAGGAATGTCTGCTTATGTTAATGAGGACACTAGACTACGACTAGGAGATAGATATTGTAATTTTGATGTTGAAGAAATGGTAATCGTTTTCACTCATTCATAGATATTGAAGTACACAACAGTTTTTTGTAGGAAGAAAAGTTATACAGTGAAAGTGTTATTAGTAGTTTAGTATATCGACATGAAATATAGCATGGTCATTATTGACGAAACTTCCTCTCTACAACACACTCCTATTTCTTCCGGATGGCTCGTTATATATTCATAGCTCTGTCTTAGATGTATAGCAAAAGGCTAGCGAGGCGTTCCCTTGTGCTTGCTTGATTTGTTTTTTCACATTGCTTATATATTGCAGGACCCCCACAGAGAGTTTTGTCAAACTTTTTGCATTCATTTGTTGAGAGTAGCCGTGGTGGTATTCTGTTTCGTCCAGCACCTGTTCCAATTCTTGGATTGTCACAAAGTGACAAACAACGTATACGTGATCGTAGTAGCATAATGGCCCGGCATTTTTTTGCCGATAGAGGAGAGGAGTTTATCAATTCTCAGGTTTTCCGTTTATCTGATAGTTCTCCGTAGCAGCATCATTGTGCTATATGCATTCAACTTAGGTTTTAAGGGTCGAGTATATATGCTTCATATTTTGGTCTTTAATTGTTCAAGCCTTTTTATGCTGCTGTTGACCTAAGTATTTTTTTCTTCTCCTTTAATTTTCTTTGCTCTTTTCTTCTCCATTACTTCGGCTGAATATTTTATTCTACCTTGTTTTTCAAGGTAAACGCATTATTGTCATCTTTAGATATCAACGTGGGTATTCAAGCGAGAGGTCATGTTCCCGGGAGATTTCAGGAGCTAGATAATTACTGGAATGAGTCTCAAGCTGTTGTGAAACCTAACTTACATCCTGCTGACAGTTGGGGGGATGAATTTAACCAACATGGGACGTATCATGGTGGTCCTGATTCATGGGTCCAGTCTTTTGAGCAGCAACATGGTGTGAATGGGTGGGCCACTGAGTTTGAGCAGGTACTTCTAGCATAAAAAGTACATTTATTTTGAAAAAAATTCCTTCAGTTGTTTGAAAACTTCTCTATGATTTTCCATGCCAAACATATGTTTGATAAGCTCTCAATGAATATCATGTCAAATATAGGGCATTTATTTTGGTGTAGCGTAGGATTTGATTTAGATCGTCCCTAGGGTTCAAAAGACGAAAGCATGAATCTGTTGTGAATTCTTAGTGCTGTATTAGTCGTCAGTGTTTGACTCACATGTTATTTGCCAGCAACTCGGTTCTATGATAATTTATCATGTTCTTCTGAATATATATGGTGCCTCATCTTTTTTTTTTTTTTGCCTTGAACTTTTTAAAGGGTCAAACTCAATTGATGTCAAACCAAATGAGAAGTATGGATATGCAAAATATGGCTGCAATGGAGCAGACTCGTAAGCTTGCGCATACCCTATCTCAGGATGGGAATCCGAAATTTCAGGTCAGTGTAGCCGAGCATAAATAATTTATGTGCTTTCAAATTAAATTTCTTCATTTCTAAACTGCCTTTGATAGTATTATCAACCGTTCAGGCTGCAGTAAATTGTACTGTTGGACGACATATCTTTTTTTCTGGACTGTTCTGATCAGTTATGGACTTATGGCCATTGCTGAGATCTTTTACTGCAGATAGAAAATGTTTTTGTTGGGCTTATGTGTTGGTTTATGTGCTAGAATTTGATGGCTTCTTTAATTATATCACAAAGTTATATTATGCTTTTCCTCTTGACTTCATGTGTGGGCTGTTCTCCTGAGATTTATGTAAAAGCTTGGCAAAATGTTTGGTGAATGCAGAATTCAAGATTCCTTCAATTTGTCTCAAAGATGAGCCGCGGTGAGCTTATTATTGATGAGAATCAGGTCAAGCAAGCATCAGCCCCCGGGGAATGGGCTACAGAATATGAACAGTAGTATCTGGGGCCACCAAGTTGGGCTGATCAATTCGCAAATGAGAAAGTATGTACTTGCATAATTAAGTATCTGTTCACTTTAACGTCTTACTTGCCACTTTAGCATGCTAATGTAATTGATCTATTGCTATGCCTTTGTCTTGATTGCCTTTGTCTTGATTGCCTTTAGATCCACTATTGAAGCTCATGATGATAGGTTTAGTAATTTCGTTCACTTTGTATTAGTAACGTCTTTATAGTGGAAAGGCTTCAGTTTAGATCTTCCTTTGCACATTTTTTTCCAGTGATTCCTTATAGTTACATATTATGAAGTCCTGCCATGTTAGAAAGTATATTGGCAACGTATCATCTCTTTTTTTTTCTTTTTTCTTATATAAGAAGCATCTAAAATAAGCTTATAATTTGGTGGGTTACAGCTTGCACGTGGACCAGAACAGTGGGCCGATGAGTTTGCTTCCGGGAGAAGACAGCAAGAATCAGCGGAAGACCAATGGGGGTTAATGAGTTTTCGAAGTTGAAAGTTGATGATTGGATAGATGAATTTGCTGAAGGGCCCGTGGGTGATAGTTTAGCTGATGCATGGGCAAATGCTTATGATGAGTAAGTCTACTATTCTCTAACTGATCTATTATAAGTTCTCTTTTTTTTTTTCGTTATGCTTGTCCATTCTGTAATCCTTGAGGGGGTGGGTTAGTGCAGACACGATGGGATTTTTTTAACTTATTTCTTACTTTTCCCCCCTCTGCATTTCTCTCTGATACCTTAATGCTTGCTTAGACGAACATTTTGCAGCTATGCAGTTCTTTGTTATTTCTACGTACCAGGTTTTTATATTAAACATTCGTGGTTCACCTGTTTAGTCAAGGGATTATTTATGATAACCTCCTAAATTGTATCTGTGGGGTTCGAACATTGTTTATCCAACATGCATCTTCGACTTTCAAGTTCATCTAACAAAATCTGTGGCTCTCTAGGTTTCTGAGTGAGAAAAATGCTGGAAAACAAACCAGTGGTGTCTACGTCTTCTCTGACATGAATACTTATGTGAGTCACCCTGAACCCATGAAAGAAAGGCATGAATTGTTTCGAAAAGGACTTCTGAGTGAAGCAGCGCTTGCTCTAGAAGCTGAGGTTATGAAAAACCCTGAGAATGCTGAAGGTTGGAGATTACTTGGGGTCACACATGCAGAGAACGATGATGATCAACAGGTTAGTCATATTTTATTTACGATAACAATTAATCACCTATACTTGTCAAAAAGAAAAGATTATTACGCAATTCAATTTTCAAAAAAATATCATTGTGGATGCACAGGCAATAGCTGCAATGATGCGTGCACAGGAGGCCGATCCCACAAATCTAGAGGTGCTTCTTGCGCTTGGTGTGAGTCATACCAACGGTCAGTACTTGCTATGTAGCAATATGCGTTTGTTTTGGTCTTGTATCATGTATATGACTGAATGCTTAACCTTTATTAGATGTAGGGTTTACAATATATATAGAGAGTACAAGGGAGATTAGGGTTAACTATAATTACAATAAGGTCCTAAACTTATATACTACTTACACGCCCCCTCAAGATGGAGGAGCTGAAGTTACTCCAATCTTGGACAGACAATTGAGAAACTGAGGTCGAGGTAGTGGTTTCGTCAAGGCGTCAGCCAGTTGATCGTGAGTGGACACATGAGTAACCCGGAGAGCACCAGCTTGTACATACTCACGGACAAAATGGAAGTCAATTGCAATGTGCTTCATGCGAGAATGGAAAACTGGGTTAGCGGAGAGATATGTTGCCCCGACGTTATCGCAGAAGATCACCGGAGGTGCCGGAAGAGAGACACCAAGTTCCGTAAGGAGTGAACAGACCCAACTTAACTCAGCTGCGGTGTTGGCAACGGCCCGGTACTCCGCTTCAGTTGAAGACCGTGAGACACTACGTTGCTTCTTTGATGACCACGAAATTGGATTACCTCCAAGATATAAGATATAGGCATTGGTTGAGATGCAGTTGTCGAGATTGCGAGACCAGTCAGCGTCGGAGTAGGCGTGGAGCGTGAGAGGGGTATCGGCTCGAAGAAAGATCCCATGAGATAACGTACCAGCCAAGTAACGGAGTATGCGTTTGACGGCCTTCCAATGAAGGACTGTCGGAGAGTGCATAAACTGAGACAGCCGGTTGACAGCATAAGCGATGTCAGGTCGCATGAAAGAGAGGTATTGGAGGCTTCCAAGAACCGCTCGATATTCAGTAGGATTGGAATGAGGCGTCCCGGAGGTGAGTGTAAGTGCCGGAGTCAGAGACATCAGAGTAGAGACAGGTCGAGAGTCCAGCATTCTAGTCTTGACGAGAAGATCAATTATGTATCGTTTTTGCATGAGATGGAGACCGTGAGAAGTCCTCGTTGCTTCCAGTCCTAAGAAATAACTCATCTCCCCAAGATCTTTAAGTGAGAAGCGGCTCGCAAGGTGGTTGATAAAGCCCGTGACATTATTGCTATCATTGCCTGTAATAAGCATATCATCAACATATACAAGGACATATATAACAGCACCACACTTCCGATAAGTAAACAGAGAAGGGTCCGCAACCGAGTTAACGAAGCCAAGAGTAAGCAGATATCGGCGAAGCTCTTGATACCAAGCACGAGGTGCTTGTTTGAGACCATAAAGCGCCTTATGAAGTCGACAAACATAGTGAGGGCGGTCATGATCTACAAAACCCGGAGGCTGTGTGACATAGACTTCATCAGTAAGAGACCCTTGCAAGAAGGCGTTGTTTACATCGACTTGGCGGATACACCAACCCTTCAAAACCGCAACATGGAGAACAGAATGAACCGTGGTCGACTTGATCACCGGACTGTAAGTCTCTGAGTAGTCATGACTGTACCGTTGTTTGAATCCCTTCGCAACAAGGCGCGTTTTATACCTGTCAAGTTCACCGTTAGGCTTAAATTTTAGAGTAAAAATCCACTTACAACCAATAACGTTTTGTGTTGGTCGTGGAGGAACCAACTCCGAGATTCGATTCCGAATGTGGGCATTAATCTCATCACACATGGCTTGTCGCCAATTCGGATCTTTTAAAGCCTCGGCAACAGTCTTTGGGATAGCCGGTCGGAGTTTGTTGGTACCAACGGCGAGAGAGAGCTTTGTCTTCGGTTTTGTGATGTTGTTTTTGGCCCTGGTCTGCATGGGATGGTGATTGAGCTGTGGGGGTGGTGGAGGAGCCGGTACGGGTACCTGATATGTATATATTTTACACATTTTCATGATGCATTTGTCATTCATTTTGTTCTCTTAACTCATTGATTTGTATTGTTTTTAGTCTCTTTTGCACAACATGCATATCTAGGTAGTCTTTGCATTGGTCTTGCACACGTATTGCATTTTGGAGTTGTTTCAGGTGTTTTTGGACGTGTCCAAACAATCAAATGCAAATAAGGATCAGGAGAGCAGTTAAGCGACTCGATCTACACTACCCAACGACGCAAGCTTCCACGTCTTTGATCGAGTCGAGTGAAGATTTTACTTTGGGATTCAGCTTTCGACGTCTTCATCAAAGTTGTAGAGAATTGAGTCATCTTTCCAATGCAGTTTATTTCAAACCAATCGGAGTCGTGGTTCATGAGTTATCTCCGTTTTAGTGGATGCATGTACGTTCAGAAATCCGACTCGACCCGCATGCAAAGGAGAGCTCCCACTCGATCGGATGTTAGCAGCGACTCGACCAAGACGTCCCAGGATAGCTCCCGAGCACCCTCAAGACGCGACTCGACCAAGACGTCCCAGGATGGCTCCCGAGCACCCTCAAGATGCGACTCGATCAGCAGCTCCTGAGCACCCTCACGTCGCGACTCGATCGACAGTTTCTGAGCACCCACACGTCGCGACTCGATCGACAGTTTCTGAGCACCCTCACGTCGTGACTCGATCGACAGTTTCTGAGCACCCTCACGTCGCGACTCGATCGACAGTTTCTGAGCACCCTCACATCGCGACTCGATCGACACTCTTACGTCGCGACTCGATTAAAACTCTCACGATGCGACTCTATCGACGCTCTGAAACACGATGTCCGGTTATGTCCCGAAGACGCATCCGAGAAGGATTCCCGAACCGACGTTCTACATTGTCGTTTTATGTTTTAGAGATTTCAATGTTTTCCTATAAATACATTTTGTTAAGTTTTGACTCGGACATCTTAGCTTTTATCTCGTTTTTATTCTTTCCCTTAAGGTTTACCCTAGCCACCTAAAACGCTTGACACTTTGTATCCCGATACCTTTTAATTTATTCAGTATTTTGATTCGATTTCTTCTACAATCTTGTTCATCTCATTTTTACCTATCTAAGAATGCTTGTTTCAATGTTTTCTGAGTTTGTATCTTTGATGATGATTTTCGGATCTGAGTAGTGTGGTAGTTCTTGAGGATGGGATAGATTAGGTGGAGGATCTTAGGATGTAGTGTGTTTAAGCTTTGATTGTATGATTCCCTTCTGGACTAGAGTTAGAAATACTAGTTTCTCTCTGATCAATTGGAACTAGGTTTTAGACATTTCCGCATCCAAAAGGTGTTCGATGAAATGTCTGACCAACTATTGCCAGAGACTTACGTTCCTAGCCTAAGAGATTAGTTGTCTAGGATGTTTGTTGATGTGAATGAACTTGATTTTCATGCCATGCTTGATCATGTTTCTCTAGCGAGAGCTAGGTTTGGAAGTGGTTGAGTTTGAGTAGCTTCTGTCAAGAGATTGGATTAGCTAAGTTGTGATGTTCATTGTTTAGGGATAGTTTGCTTGTGGCATGTTAAACACTCTGTAGACTAGGATACTCCACCGACATCAATTACTCCCATCCTTAGGACTTCTATTTTATCTGATTGTTTCTGCATCCTTAAGCTTGTTCTTTATTTCTGTTCCAATAGCTTGCTCATTTGTCTCAGCTCGTTTAGCTTATTTTTGCTCTCTTAAGTTATTGCATTTTAGCTCTTGTTCAGTAAACTCGTTTTGTTCTTGCATCTCGTTCACTCTAGGTTGTTAGACAAAAACTCATTTCGAATCTGGCTTAACTTGTGACTGCTTGATTGCATCTTGATTGTTAGTAAAGTTTCCCATTTGGATTGACACCTTAAGTACTACAACTACATAAGGTTAATTGAGACCTGCTAGGACGCACAAAAATCCTAGTATCAATTTGGCGCCGTTGCCATTTGGGATTCGTTTCGCTACATTTAAGATTTCAAGTTTTGCAAGATTAAGTTCTATTACACTTATCTTTCTGGGTACTGACTTGCTTTGGTTGTCTGCTTGTTCGTTTTGCATCTCAGGTACCTGTTGATTGCAACCTTGCATGCACACCAGATCAAGGGGGCATCAGAATCTCCTTCCTGTTATCGACGAAATCAATCGGTTGCAACGACCACGCCAAACTCGTCAACTCACTGATCATCCCGCACCCGTCACTATGGAACAACCAAATGGACCACCTCCGGGACCACGAAACATTGGTGCTGGGGATGCACCGAATACTCATACTCAGCGTGCTGGAATCGTCCCTCCCGCCGTGCAGAACAACAACTTCGAAATCAAGGGCAGTATGATCACCATGATCCAAGGAAACAAGTTCCACGGGTTGCCTATGGAGGATCCACTCGACCACTTAGACGAGTTCGACCGTCTTTGCAGTCTCACGAAGATCAACGGCGTGAGTGAGGATGGTTACAAGTTGCGCCTCTTCCCATTCTCCCTTGGAGACAAAGCTCATCAATGGGAGAAAAACCTTCCCAAGGGATCAATCACCACCTGGGATGGTTGCAAGAAGGCATTCTTGGCCAAGTTTTTCTCCAACTCTAGAACAGCACGTCTCAGGAATGAGATTTCCAGCTTCACTCAGAAGAGCTCAGAATCATTCTGTGAAGCATGGGAGCGTTTCAAGGGTTACCACAGCCAGTGCCCACACCATGGTTTCAGCAACGAGTCATTATTGAGTACTCTCTACCGTGGTGTCCTTCCCAAAATACGTATGCTGCTTGACACTGCTTCTAACGGTAACTTCCTGAACAAGGACGTCGATGAAGGTTGGCAACTGGTGGAGAATCTCGCTCAGTCCGACGGCAATTACAATGAGGATTATGACCGCACTTTTCGAGGCGACGCTGGGTCTGAAGAGAAGTACAAGAAGGACCTCAAGAATGTCAATGAGAAGCTTGACCGTATCTTGCTGAGCCAGCAGAGGAGCGTCCACTTCGTCTCTGAGGATGACCCTTTCCAAGTCCAAGATGGGGAGGGTGAGCAGTCTGAGGAGATCAGCTTTGTCCAGAATCAAGGTGGATACAACAAGGGTTACAACCCCTATCAGACGAACCCCAATTTGTCTTACCGGAGCACCAACGTTGCAAATCCACAGGATCAGGTGTACCCTCCTCAGCAGAAACAACAAGGTCAACAAAAACCTTTTGTGCCTTACAATCAGGGATTCGTCCCTAAACAACAGTTCCAGCAAGGATACCAAGCTCCCTCAGGACCACCACCAGGATTCCGCCTCAACAAGTTCAACCTACTCAAGCTCCAGATCAAGAAATGAAGCACATGCTGCAACAAATTCTTCAAGGTCAAGCTAGCGGATCTCTGGATACTGCTAAGAAGTTTGCTGAACTCAGTCAGCGAATGGAGTGTTCATACAATGATCTTAATGTCAAGTTTGAAGCTCTTAACTCCAAGATGAAGTACATGGAAGGCAAGACTGTTTCTACTTCTACCCCAACACTTGGCCAACTACCTGGAAAAGCAGTTCAAAATCCCAAAGACTATGCTACTATCCATGCCATCACCACCCAAGCTGTAGATGTACGGCTCACTGAGGACAATGAGAGTTTAGATGGGGAGGATTTTCTTCAAGATGTAGTTCAGATAAAGGATCCCATCGATGTGCTCAAAGATCCAATTAAGTCAGCCAAACAATCTGATCCTGAAGCTACTAAAGAACCCGCTGCTCTCAAGGATAAACCTGTGAGATTCATTCCTCCACCATACAAGCCAACTTTACCATTTCCAGTGAGGTTTAAGAAGCAGCTTACTGAGAAGTATAAAACTCTTTTTGAAAACCAAGTCAAGGAGGTTGAACTTAGGATGCCTTTGCTTGATGCATTTGCACTTGTGCCTCAATATCAAAAGTTTTTAACTGACTTGGTAACTGAAAAGACCAAAGAGAAGGAGGAGATAGCTAAAGGAGCTCAAGCTAAGGCTCTGGAAGATGAGAGGGCAGTGCATGACATAGGTGGGGTTATTCATGAATGCAAGGCTGTTATTCAGAAGATGATTATCCCAAAGAAGCTAGAGGATCCTGGTTCTTTCACCTTGCCTTGTTCTCTAGGTCCATTGGCCTTCAAAAAGTGCCTATGCGACCTTGGTGCTTCAGTAAGCCTCATGCCACTCTCTGTAGCTCAGAGGCTAGGATTCAACGAATACAAGTCATGCAACCTCCGCTTAATATTGGCTGATAGGACTACTAGATTGCCTCATGGTCTATTAGAGAACCTGCCCATCAAAATTGGACATGCTGAGATTCCTACTGACTTTGTGGTGCTGGGAATGGATGAAGAGCCTAAAGATCCACTAATCCTGGGAAGGCCTTTCTTAGCTACAGCTGGAGCAGTCATTGATGTCAAGAAGGGGATGATTGATCTCAATCTGGGTAAGAATTTCAAGATGAAATTTGATATCAAGGATGCTAAGAAGAAGCCAACTATTGATGGGCAGACCTTCGTGATTGAAGAGAATGTTGGGTTTGACATCTTTGAGGGTGTCAATGAGGCAGAAACAAGAGTTTGGGTAACCAAAGAAAAAACCCGAAGGGGTACTCGACCGTGTTCCAACTCGAGTGCAGTTGTTGCTCTCCCTAAGCGTCATGACCTACTTCCTAATCACCAACTGCAAGAGACAAGTCCTCCCGCGCTTGACATTTTGTCTGAACCCCAAACTACCAAGATTTTAGGGGATTCAGTGAGAGAGTTAACAGCTATGGTGAAGGAGATGAGTGGGCAAATCAAGAAGCTCCAAAGTACAATGAGAAGTTCTCCTCCAAGGAAATTAAGGAAGAAGTTTGGGATAATGAAGAAGAGCAGTTCATTTGTTGTTCAACCTGGGCAGAATGTTGAAGAGTATCTGGCTAGACAAGACATGCTAGAGGGGTCTTTGAAGCCTCTCTATGAACCTCCCAAAGCATAAGGAGTATGCAAAGTCAAGCTAGAGACTTTAAACAAGCTCACTTGGGAGGAAGTCCCAAAGGTATCTCTGTAAATACAATTTAGGATCTTGTGTTTTTAATTTTTGTTTTTCGTTTTCTGCTATTGAGGAATCCACAGAAGGGAGTATGGCCAACTAAAGTGGAAAAAGAAAAAAAAAACAAATAGCAGAGTGTTGGGTTTTGCAGACATGGAATGAAGCAATAGAAGAGGAGCTCTCGTGAAACTATTCCCGACGACTCGACCTCACCCCCACTCGATCGACGATGAAGCGGAGCTGCTCCCCGAATCAACCAGTACCCCCCCACTCGATCGACGACAAAGCGGAGCTGCTCCTGGAACCAACCATCATCTCACTCGATCCGCCGTCGCGAGCACCGACTCCTTCTTTTACAACTGAGGTACTCCTACATTTCCTTTGTATATACCATCTCATCCTTGCATTGTTTCTATTATGATTCTCAAATCCTACTTCAAATTTCTCTTACACACGGGACTGTGTAATTTAAGTTTGGGGAGGGTTTGAGATGATGTATCTGATGATGTTTTCTGTGATTCTTATTTCAAATTTTTGCATCATATCATGTTTGAGTCTGCATTCATCTATTTGCATAGAAAAGCTATAAAAATTTGAAAAATTTCGAAAATTTCCACAAAAACAGAGTGTTCATGTAGTTTGCATTTGCATATTAGAATTGAGTCTAGTGTTGTTCATTTAGGAATGTTGCATTTTAGCATAAGGGTTGATGATGATTGTAACCTTGTTAACATGTTGAATTCAATAGGATAGGATCAAGGCCCTTGTTATTAGTTCTTTGATGCATGTTGATTGAACTTGAAATGTAAGACTGAACCAGGTTTTGAATTCTCAAAATTGCATTCTAGTCTTGATTGAAGCTTGTCTTGAATTGACATCATTCCCTATCTACCTGAACCTAATCCTGACTTGAAATTATCATGTTATGCATTGAAGTTGAACTCATGGATACCACATACATACTTGGATTATCTTTCTTCGTTTTACCACCCTTGTTAATCCAAGTAGCTGATTCTCATCTTTGGAACAGTTTCCCGCACCCTTAACCAACCCTTCTTTCAAGCCAATTGTATTTTTTGAGTGTGAGGCCTTTTCCGAGTTGAGCTTGTTAGAAAGTGTTAGGTTCTAGCCGACAAGAGTAGGATCCTGTGTAGTTCTAGTTCGCGCTATCCGGACTAGTAGGACTAGGTGAGAACTCGATTTTGGGTTTTGGGATTAGATTTGTTCTGAAAAGAAAAAAAATGGGTAAAGAGTCTTTAGGAGGGGGAATGTGTTTTCAAGGTTTACAAGTCTAGTAAAGGATGTTGGTTGTGCAATGTAAAAGAGTTATTGGTTCTGGGCATAGAAAGAAAAGTTTAGACAAGGAAGAGAAAGCAAAACGCTTAAGAAGTCTAGAATTCTAAGAAGAAAAGAAAGAGAACCATAGTGATAAAAAAGTTTCCCATCCGCTAGATTGATATGAAGTAACCTCCTCCTAAGGCTAAGTTAAAAGAATGAGAGAATGGGTTTTAGAAGAGATATCGACGAAGGGCAGAGATAGGACCAACTTCTGGGTTAGAAAGTTAGAGCTAAGTTTTCTTGGGACCTTTGGGTAGACGGGCGCTGCTCTTGTATGTATCAGTTGGTTTCAACCTTTAGCCTTCTCTTAAGCTCAACTCTTTTCATGAGAGAACCTTGTTATGTATCGATGGAACCACTTGAGAAAGAGACCACATTTGTCTCTACCCTTTCACCCTAGCCAAATGAGTTCAATGACACTGCATAGCTTGATTCATGGTTCTTTGTTAATAAATGTTAAAGGGGGTGATTGATAGGATTGCATGTGTAGATCAAACGAATGAAATTCCTTCACCACGCATCATAGAACTAAACACAAGGACCTTGATTCTAAATACTCTATTCAGCATGTTTTAGGTTCTGAGACCCATCTTCAAACCTCTCTTCCATACTCTTTTCTTGGTTATTTGCTTGAGGGCAAGCAAAGAATAAGTTTGGGGAGTTGATATGTATATATTTTACACATTTTCATGATGCATTTGTCATTCATTTTGTTCTCTTAACTCATTGATTTGTATTGTTTTTAGTCTCTTTTGCACAACATGCATATCTAGGTAGTCTTTGCATTGGTCTTGCACACATCTTGCATTTTGGAGTTGTTTCAGGTGTTTTTGGACGTGTCCAAACAATCAAATGCAAATAAGGATCAGGAGAGCAGTTAAGCGACTCGATCTACACTACCCAACGACGCAAGCTTCCACGTCTTTGATCGAGTCGAGTGAAGATTTTACTTTGGGATTCAGCTTTCGACGTCTTCATCAAAGTTGTAGAGAATTGAGTCATCTTTCCAATGCAGTTTATTTCAAACCAATCGGAGTCGTGGTTCATGAGTTATCTCCGTTTTAGTGGATGCATGTACGTTCAGAAATCCGACTCGACCCGCATGCAAAGGAGAGCTCCCACTCGATCGGATGTTAGCAGCGACTCGACCAAGACGTCCCAGGATAGCTCCCGAGCACCCTCAAGACGCGACTCGACCCGCATGCAAAGGAGAGCTCCCACTCGATCGGATGTTAGCAGCGACTCGACCAAGACGTCCCAGGATAGCTCCCGAGCACCCTCAAGACGCGACTCGACCAAGACGTCCCAGGATGGCTCCCGAGCACCCTCAAGATGCGACTCGATCAGCAGCTCCTGAGCACCCTCACGTCGCGACTCGATCGACAGTTTCTGAGCACACGTCGCGACTCGATCGACAGTTTCGAGCACCCTCACGTCGTGACTCGATCGACAGTTTCGAGCACCCTCACGTCGCGACTCGATCGACAGTTTCTGAGCACCCTCACATCGCGACTCGATCGACACTCTTACGTCGCGACTCGATTAAAACTCTCACGATGCGACTCTATCGACGCTCTGAAACACGATGTCCGGGTTATGTCCCGAAGACGCATCCGAGAAGGATTCCCGAACCGACGTTCTACATTGTCGTTTTATGTTTTAGAGATTTCAATGTTTTCCTATAAATACATTTTGTTAAGTTTTGACTCAGGACATCTTAGCTTTTATCTCGTTTTTATTCTTTCCCTGAAGGTTTACCCTAGCCACCTAAAACGCTTGACACTTTGTATCCCGATACCTTTTAATTTATTCAGTATTTTGATTCGATTTCTTCTACAATCTTGTTCATCTCATTTTTACCTATCTAAGAATGCTTGTTTCAATGTTTTCTGAGTTTGTATCTTTGATGATGATTTTCGGATCTGAGTAGTGTGGTAGTTCTTGAGGATGGGATAGATTAGGTGGAGGATCTTAGGATGTAGTGTGTTTAAGCTTTGATTGTATGATTCCCTTCTGGACTAGAGTTAGAAATACTAGTTTCTCTCTGATCAATTGGAACTAGGTTTTAGACATTTCCGCATCCAAAAGGTGTTCGATGAAATGTCTGACCAACTAGTGCCAGAGACTTACGTTCCTAGCCTAAGAGATTAGTTGTCTAGGATGTTTGTTGACGTGAATGAACTTGATTTTCATGCCATGCTTGATCATGTTTCTCTAGCGAGAGCTAGGTTTGGAAGTGGTTGAGTTTGAGTAGCTTCTGTCAAGAGATTGGATTAGCTAAGTTGTGATGTTCATTGTTTAGGGATAGTTTGCTTGTGGCATGTTAAACACTCTGTAGACTAGGATACTCCACCGACATCAATTACTCCCATCCTTAGGACTTCTATTTTATCTGATTGTTTCTGCATCCTTAAGCTTGTTCTTTATTTCTGTTCCAATAGCTTGCTCATTTGTCTCAGCTCGTTTAGCTTATTTTTGCTCTCTTAAGTTATTGCATTTTAGCTCTTGTTCAGTAAACTCGTTTTGTTCTTGCATCTCGTTCACTCTAGGTTGTTAGACAAAAACTCATTTCGAATCTGGCTTAACTTGTGACTGCTTGATTGCATCTTGATTGTTAGTAAAGTTTCCCATTTGGATTGACACCTTAAGTACTACAACTACATAAGGTTAATTGAGACCTGCTAGGACGCACAAAAATCCTAGTATCAGTACCGGCGATGGCGTAGGAGTTGGCGAGACCGGCAGTGAAGAAGACGACGTCGGGGTCTGTGGAGGTGAAGTTGAAGGATTGGGAGTCATCTGTGATGGGCCGGAGGAGTGATGAGATGGACTCGAGTTTGGTGTTGGAGATAACGGGCCGGGGTGCGTATCAAAGCCCATATCATCATTGATGTTGTTGTCGTGAGACAATGAATGGGATGACCGAGGAGATACTGACGGAGCCGGAGATGGTTGCTGTTGATCTTGGTGAGGACCAGAACACGAGGATGACACCACGGTGGAGGAAGGCGGAGCTGTAGAGAGAGGCGGAGTCACAATGGGTATGAATGTGGGACGGGTATCGGGTGTTTGTTCAAGTGAGGGAGAACGAGGAAGAGTGGTTGAGGATATAGCAAATGGGAACAGAGATTCATCAAATTGTACATGTCGGGAGGTGTAAATACGGCCAGAGACTTTATCCAAGCAGAGATAGGCACTTTGAGTGAGGGAATAGCCAAGAAACACACAGGGAGCCGAACGAGCAGCAAGCTTATGCGGAGTGTAAGGGCGGAGCCATGGATAGCACATACAGCCAAAGACACGGAGCTTCTGATAGTTCGGAGCTGTACCAAATAGTTTCACATACGGAGATTCATTACCTAGCACCGGCGTTGGCATGCGATTGATTAGATACACGGCGGTGGCAAATGCATACGTCCAATACGTCGTTGGCATGGAGGATTTGCTCAGAAAGGTAAGGCCTGTCTCCACTATATGACGGTGTTTCCTTTCGGATAAACCGTTGTGCTCAGGCGTATGGGGAGGTGTGGTTAGATGCGTGATGCCGTGGGTTGTAAGGAATGGGCGTAACGCGATGAATTCGCCACCGTTATCGGAGTAAAGAGTGCCAATCTTCCGTTGGAATTTGTTTTCGACTAGGGCAGTGAAGGCAATGAATGTATCACAGACATGGGACTTTAACTTGAGAGGATAAAGCCACATATACCTTGTGAAATGATCGACAATCACCAAATAATATTTGTAGTTGTCTATAGAAACTAAGGGGGAAGTCCAGACATTGGTATAGAGGTATTCAAGAGGATAATGAGAAACAAGTGTGTTTGAATAAAATGGAAGCTTATGACTTTTATTAATGGAGCAATCAGAACAAGATAAATGTTGTTGAGAAGAGGAAGATAAAGGTAAAGAAAAACGTTGAATAATAGTTTTTAGAACAGGCAGAGATAGGTGGCCTAAACGTAAGAGCCAAGAGTGGAGGTCTGTTTTGGGAGATGGCGAGGCAAAGAATGATCTAGCAAAGGGTATTGAGACCGGCCACTCATACATCTCGTTCTTAGTCCTGCCTTGGAGTAAGGGGGCCCCCGTGTTGAGATCCTTCACCTGAAAATAAGCATGAAAGAAGTGTACCAAAATCCCATTAGTATTACACAACCGATACACCGAAATCAAATTTTTCTGAACATCGGGAACATATAAGATATCTTTTAACGAAGAGAACCAGTAGGTGTGGGAAGAATGGCAGAACCAGTGTGAGTGATAGGTAAGCCCGAACCATCGGCTATAGTAACCTCCTCACCACCCTTGTAAGGCTGATGAAGCGCGAGGTTGTTCAAGTCGAAGGTGAGGTGGTGTGTCGCGCCACTATCAACGATCCAATTGCCCGCATTGTACGAGTTAGTCGACGCCATATGTGCACGTGGTTGCCATGGAGTCGAGGTCGGACCAAAGGACAGACCAGAGTTGTAGGAGCCCCCGAAAATTTGAAGTTGGAGTTGAGAGCACCGACGTGCACTGTGACCATGAATCCCGCAAATCTGACACTTGCCGTTGTATTGTCTGGGGGTGTAGTTTTGACGAGAGGAGGAAGACTGTGTGTTGCGATTGTTGGAGCGGCCATGGTGGCGGTTGTTGGAGTTGGAGCCTCGGTACGAGACATTGTTAGCGGACACCGGAAGAATAGGAGCCACGGTTGCTTTTGCAGCAAGTTTCGACTCATAATTAAGCAGCTTCTCATAGACCTCGACCAAGGACAGTGAGGTGTCACGGCCTTCAATCTGGTCCACCACGGTTTTGTAATCGTCGGTGAGACCTTCAAGAAGGAACTCAATCTGCGACTCATGCTCAACGGGTTTGCCGAGATGAACAAGTTGGTCAAACCGAGTGGTGAACCCCTGAAAGTAGTCATCGATGGATTTGGATCCTTTAGTCCAATGCTTCAGTTGAGTACGCAGTTGTGTGACATGACCATGGCTGGGATTGGCGTAGGTGGAAGACAATGTCGTCCAAATGTCGGCGGCCGTAACGGCCTTGGAGAGAAGCGGCTGAACAGAGAGAGAGATAGCGCCGAGTAGAGTACTATAGATGAGGAGATCTTGACGTTTCCACAAGGCATGAGCAGGGTTGGTGGTGGTGACGCCATTGGTGGTGCAAGTCGAAGAAGGGATGGTGCCAGATCCATCGACGTATGCAGCGAGAGATCGTAGCCATCAAGTAAAGCATGAACTTGACGACTCCACATGAGGAAATTAGTTGCGGTGAGCTTCTTCACATTAGACATGTTGATGTTGATCAACGTGGGAGAGGAGGAGACAACAATGGTCTCTGAAACAGATACCGGCGAGTTAGTATCAGACATGATCAGAGGGAGAGAGCAGAAAGGAGATGAGATAGGGAGGAGGCGGCGTTAAAAAAAAAATTTTAGGTTTAGGTATCGTTTTAGCTCTGATACCATATATGACTGAATGCTTAACCTTTATTAGATGTAGGGTTTACAATATATATAGAGTACAAGGGAGATTAGGGTTAACTATAATTACAATAAAGTCCTAAACTTATATACTACTTACATCATGTTGCTCAATATGGAATACATGTGGTCATACATGCTTTGGAATTAGATAGGTAATTAATATCTTGTTCTTTGTAATTACAGAATTGGAGCAAGCAACTGCTTTGAAATATTTATATGGATGGCTGCGAAATCACCCAAAATATGGAGCAATTGCGCCTCCAGAGCTAGCTGATTCTCTATACCATGTTGATGTAAGTGCTCTTTTATCTTCTACATACTCCGCAGTTGAATCTCAGTGGTTGTATTGAAACTCTAATTGCTTATCTATGTGTAAACAGATTGCTAGATTATTCAATGAAGCTTCTCAGATGAATCCTGAGGATGCTGATGTGCATATAGTGTTAGGTGTGCTCTACAATCTGTCGAGGGATTTTGATAAAGCCATTACTTCCTTCCAAACAGCATTACAACTAAAACCAGACGATTATTCTCTGTGGAATAAGCTCGGTGCTACACAAGCCAACAGTGTCCAGAGTGCTGATGCCATATCTGCTTATCAACAGGTACTACTCTAAGCACGAGAATCAAAACTTCTCTAGGTTTCATCTTTCTCTTTCTTTCTGACTGTTTTTGTACTTGCAGGCTCTAGATTTGAAGCCTAATTATGTTCGTGCATGGGCAAACATGGGAATCAGTTATGCAAACCAGGTTTGAGTTCGGTCTCTGTTTCTTGTTTGATAATACTTGACAACTTAAAAAAGTACTGAGATTAGGGATGCTATTGTGTGTTGTAATTGTAACAGGGTATGTACAAAGAATCAATCCCGTATTATGTTCGTGCCCTTGCGATGAATCCTAAAGCTGATAACGCATGACAATACTTGAGGCTCTCGTTAAGGTACGTATAATAAACTCGTGAACATTATTCTCCGGTGTGAATTGTTTCAGAGTGAGTTGAAATTTTGGTTCTTTTGTTAAAAATTTATGCAGTTGTGCCTCAAGGCAAGACCTGATCGAAGCCTGCGAGTCAAGGAACCTCGATCTCTTGCAGAAAGAATTCCCGCTTTGAGTAGACAAGACAGCTGATTCAAGTCATACCCTGAGATCGATCGTTTACTATCGAAGTGGCCAGATGTGAAAATCTTACAATTAAGTAACATCATTTTTTTTTTTAGTTTTGTAAAAGTAAACTATAAATTTAAAAATATAAACCTTGCATTGGGTTAAAATAAATTAAATTATTCTCGTAAAAATGTTGCAATATGGAACTGATTCGTTCATGATCCATTGTATAATGTATAGTAGTAACTTGTTCCTCTTCACCGGAGAGATGCTAGTATTACACTGATTTTAGAATTTAGACGTGAAGTGACACTTTATGCTCCGTTTCAGTACAATACTATTCTGAAGATATGGTCCCAAAGCCAAAATTGTTGGAACATAAAATGCTGTACCTGTACGGATCTTCTTCTATCATGGAATGATGATGTCTATGCACGCAGCGCTAATCACTAGTGATTGTCTTAAAGTATGTATGGGTTACCTAATTGCATATTTAAAACGCTATGCATTAGACCTAATTAGCTGCCACGCACTGAAAACTCTGATGAACACCGCAAATAATATAAAAGTGACATATGTTTTAATAGAGACGACTGTGTGTTTCTTTTAAAGTGGTGAATGAAATTGCGAACCCTATGAAAATAAAAAACCTAATCATTTAAAGCAATTAAAAAGAGATCGGTAAAAGCTGACAATGAAGAGAATATACATAGATACAGTGTATATTTGTATATATATTTGGTTTCCATGAATCGGGAAGACGTCGAATGAGATGTATGTTTCGAGACTCGAGAGATCCCTACTCATGAGATTATATCGTTATTCGTTCTTTTCACTTCTTTTTATGGGTTGCATACTATGAATCCTATGAACGGAATTGAGAACAATGTCAGGAGGGATACCATATACAGACTATGGTATATACTAGTGTACTTTTGAGTGTACAGTACTAAACATTAAACATCATAAAAAATACCGTTTTTCTATATCAGTTTAAAAAAATATATATATATATATATTTTGGATGATGTAGCATAACAATATATATATATATATAATCATACAAATAAAGTGATTTTTTAAATATTATAGAGACACTTCATTGGCTTTCCGACATTCTGGTATTGAGAGAAAATGCGAAAAAGATATGAGAACGATGGACCATAGTCCTCAGATCTTAACTTCGTTATTTTTTAGTGTCCTTCTTCATACTTTGTGGAGAGAAAATATCGTTTTCTAATCTTAGTTTCGAGTGATTTTCTAGAAAGCAAATCCAGTTTCTATCAAAATTTCAAAAGACAAACCATGAAAAGAATTTAAAAATAATGATTTTTTAAATTAAATTGCAATCTAAATTAAATAAAAATTTGATTAGGGAATTTTTCTTCTAAACATATATACATTTAGTTTAATATAAAGTAGAAATGTATACATGATTAAATAAAATCTCATGACATAGTGGTTCATCACTAGCGAACAAAAATTTACTTTTACCAGCCTGTGTATTTACGACACTTGAACCCGCAAAATATCTCAGAGAAATCGTACTTGTTAGTTGTTTAGTGTTTTTTTTTTATACTCAATCAGCAACATTGTAACAACTACTTTATCAAAAAAACATTGTAAATAACAACAATGTTTTTTTTTTTTAACATAGGAAGTAAGACTTGAATAGAATAAGCCGAGGCATAGAATGGATATAATTAGATTCTCTAATGGACTTAGGAAAGTAGGAAGACCGTAGAAGTAACAATCATCAAAAGTAGGAAGAAGGGATCGGAGAAGGTAGGGGACCTTAAATATAGTATAAATAATAATTGGAAACACTTTTATATAAGACGTAGCAGAAGCTAGCAAGCTTGGCTTTTCCAGTGGAAAGAGATGTCATATATTGCCATATCCTCGACAAATTGGCTTGTACGAAAATGGGGTCTCTCGGGATAGCACAACGATATGTCATCGTCCCAAACCTAAGAAAACCTTATTCATTATTACCCTTCCTCCTTCTTGAGAGCTACATATATATAAAGACTGTTCGTTGGTCAATTTTTAAAGTTACATTTGATCATCTAGTGCAGCTGGATAGTAACATCTTGTTTAACAAACTTCTTTACCCTTTAATAACATCTTGTTTTGTAAAGATGAATAGTAAAATTAGTTTAAAGGAGTTTGTTTCTCTATACATATGTCCTTGTTAACTTCGGTTTGAGAATGCATTGTTTTTCTGTTATTAAAGGGTAAAGTCAATGCATTGTGATTTGTGCATGTGCATTGTTATGTGTATGCATGCAAGCTTTTACCGTTACGACATAGCTATACATTTTTGTTGTATTTATAATTGAGTTGACAAACAAAGTCAATAATGTTTAAAATTTCTTTTCTAGGAGATTATTGTTTTCTAATCTTACAAATGATGAACTATTAAAAACTAAATTAAAAAAACAAAAGTTGTCGTTCCAAAATGTTTCTAAAAACTATCTCCCAATTGAAAATCCGGTTATTCGAGATTCGGCCAAATTTAATAATTCTGTTGTGAATCCTTATCTTCTACCTGAATGGACGCGGTTAGATGGAAAAAAATGGATTCACCTAGACTGTTTAAGGTGATGATGTCTTCTATGGACGACGGTGCACCTTTTGCTAAGGGATGAAAACGGATAAATACATCATAGCAAAAAGTCACATTTGACTGTAGATCCGAGAAAAAACAAAACTTTCTAAAAAAGAAAATGATGAAAAAAGTTCCCTTAAAATAAATTTACTGTAGTAGTTTAGGTTTACAAAATATAAAATAGATATGTACACATGATTTTGATCAATATATGTTTTTTACGTAGGAAGTAATACTCGAACTTATAGAAGGAGCCGACCCGTGGAATGAATATTAGATTCTCTATGGGCCTAATATAATAAGACCATAGAGGTAACACTCATCAAAACTAGGAAGAAAGGAGAAGGTAGGGGACCATAAACATAGTCTAAATAATAATAGGATACATCTTTATAGAAGACGTAGCAGAAGCTAACAAGCTTGGCCTTTGAGTGGAAAGAGACGTCATGTATTTTCAAATCATCGAAGAATTGGCTTGTACGAAAATATGGTCTCTCGGATATCACAAGTTCACAACGATATGTCATCGTCCTAAACCTAAGAAAACCTTGTTCATTATTACCCGTTCCTTCCTATTGAGAGCTACATATATTGATGTACGTGGTCAATTTTTTTAGTTGACATTTGATCACCATATATATAGTTCTGGAAAGAAAAAAATCAATGGGGGTGATGATTAGTAAAATTATCTGACTCACTACAGCATTTATTGCAAAGTTATATATATGATCATTAATTCACTACAAAAAAAAGAAGTTAATATTGTGATAAAAAATTGTGACCATTTGTTTGTGACGATTTACATACAAAACTATGACGTATTTATTAATTTGGTCATTAATACGTTACTATTTAACCAAATATTTATTTATTGTGACCATTGTATTGGTAATAATATTCACTTTTTATTTTAATATATATATATATATATATATATATTCTCTCTTCTCTGGAATGGAACTATAGGTTTTCTGTTTTGTCACAGTTTTCTGACCAAACTTTCACCAAATTAACTAACCGAATTCACACAAATCTGAAAGGATAGCCAATGAGAGCAGATCACGATAACTATAGTTAATAGTAGCTAGCTGTTCCAATAGTTAATAGTAGCTAGCTGTTCCAATAGTTAATAGTAGCTAGCTGTTCCAATAGTTAATAGCCAATGAGAGCAGATCACGATAACTATAATATAGTAGTGTTACAGTATAGTACTTCTGATCAGACCTATAGTGCTTCACGGGATTCGTAGGGTTCTAACTATTTAACATTTCTCTCTAGCTACCCCAGTCTTACTCTATACCTATAGCTAACGAGAGTACGCAGCTATACATTGAAGTTTACAAAATTCCTTACTTTGTCAAAAAGAAAAAAAATACGGTACGTATATATTACTGTATTATGCATATGAATAAAACGAGAGCTCGAGATATAAATAGTTTATATGTGGTGTATTGTTAAGTTTAATGAATATATGTAATTTGTATTGGTAGTTGAGTCCTAGCTAGGTCGTCACTACCTCTCCGTATATGTAGAGGAAAGTAGTATTCCACCCACAAGAGGGATCCTGGTTGTACTGAGAAATATAGAGAGAACAACCATTTACTTCGACTATAATCAATTAGTTCTAGCATCTTAAAACAAACATTCGCTGAACTTTGGTAGCGTTTAGTAAAAAGTTCTCCGTTTTTCCCTTAAAGTTCTGTAAAAAATAGATATTTTGATTGATCAAGACATCAACAAATATAGAAAGGATAGTCTGCACCAAGGCCTTGAACATATGGCCGCAATACGATGGACCAATTGATTGTCACTGAAAACATATATATATATATATATATCCCTCTTATGCATGTAATGATGTCGTCGTGTCTAAGTTTCATTTGATGCAAGGATATGAAACACAATGTCCTACATGCATGGTAGCATGCATACTATGGCATATATTCATAGATCAGTCCCATCCCATACATTGGAAGTTAACTAATAACATGTGATGATTATATTTCGACTCAGTTTCGCTGGAAACTAGTTCTAGTTTCCGGTCCCCCCACCCTCCCCTAGAATAACTCCGAAATTAAACCAAAAAAAAAAGAAAAAAGAAAAATTGAAAACCAAATAATTTATCACCACCACGGTTCAGATTATGAACATAACAGAGACTACCGAAGACCCTGAGATAATCATACGAAGGCTGTTTTTGAAACAATTTCTCAAAAGGCGTTATATTCCCTATGACTGAGCTTGGTGTTCGATTGATTAAGTACCCTGCAGTCAAAACACACTCTCCCCAAAATTCAATTGGCAGATTAGCTTGAAACCTTAGTGCCATTGCAACATTGAGTATATGCCTGTGCTTTCTCTCTACTCTTCCGTTCTGTTGTGGTGTGCCCACACAGGATGTCTCATGAAGAATACCAGTTTGTTGGAAGTAGCTGGTGAGGGAGAGGAACTCAGACCCATTGTCACTCCTCACTGTTTTAACTTGTTTGTGAAACTGTCTTTCTGTTAAAGCAAAGAAATTCTTCATAACTTCTCTTGTTTCACCTTTATCAGTAAGTAAATATAACCAAACCCCTCTGGAGAAGTCATCTACAATTGTGAGAAAGTATCTAGCTCCATTGTGTGAAGGAACTCTATAGGGACCCCATAAGTCGACATGAATCAATTCAAAAATGGAAGTAGTTTTATTCATACTCAGAGGAAAACTCTCTCTGGTTTGTTTGGCACGAAAACATACATCGCACTCTTTATTGAACGTTGCTACAGAAACTGAACTGGAAATACAAGGAAGCACTCCAAGAACTTTTGCAGATGGATGTCCCAACCTCTTATGCCACAACTCCAACTCCAAGGACTCGTTCTCTCTTGTTGTGATAGAAGCTGCGATCTCCGTTCTGCGAAAGTGGAATGTTCCGCCAACTCTTTTACCAGCTCCAATCACCATCCTCGAAGCTCGGTCCTGAACAACCAGAAACGTATCAGTCATCTGAACTACACAACCATTCTCATCCATAAGCTGACCAAGCGAAATCAAGTCAGACTGCAACTCTTCTACATAATAAACTGATTTTAGTACCAGACCAGAACCGAGTTCTACTAAACCCTCTTTGCAAGACACTCGTTGTCTCCCATCAGCCATGATAACCAAAACTGGTGACATGTCTCTAACATTTGACAGAGTATCGAACCGTCCTGTCAAATGATGAGACGCTCCCGTATCCATAATCCAAGAAAAGTGTGAAGACTTACCCGATGATTTTTCAGAGGCATTGTCTTTCTTAGCGTTGAGGATTCCCTTGATAGCACGCCACTGATCGTCCGTTAAGCCTGTAACACCGTCACGGTCTTTGTCAGTTATGACATGATTCACTTGTGTTGTACTGACTGGTTCGACAGCAGGGACAACCACATGATTTGCATACGTAACATGGTGACCCTTTCCTCGTCCACCGCTAGAAGAAGCTCCACCACGTCCTCGACCTTGTAGCGACCGGCTCTTTGGTCTATCGCCCCACCATTCAGGGTAACCTATCACTGCATAACAGCGATCAGCAGTGTGACCAGACCGATTGCAGAGTGTGCACTGCATCCCTTCTTTGTCGTCAAGGCGAAACCTTGGTTTGGTGTTCACCGCAAAGGACACCACCTCCGATGTCGTGTCATTGATTACACGAAGATCCTCCTCTTGCCTAACAATGTTGTACACTTCTTCCAAGGGTTGCACCGGAACTCTTGCCACAAGACTTGAACGAACAGCTCTGAACTGATCATCTAGTCCACATAAGAACTGATGCACCTTGTCTTCCTCACGATCAGTTTCTTGTGCTGTGCCAACATCACACGTACACAAACCACATTGACACCTTCTTATCGATCGGTATGTGGCAAGGCTGTCCCAGATCCTGTTGAGTTTCCCATAATACGCTTCGATTGCAAGACCTCTCTGTTTGCAACAAGCTAACTCAGCTTTAATTTGCTGAATCCGTGAACCATTCATCACAGCAAATCGTTTCTTCAAGTACTCCCATAGATCTTTAGCCACATCTCTGTGCGAGATTGTCGAGCGTAACACCGGATCAATAGTCATCCGGATCCAAGAGACAAGCAGAGCTTGAATCGTCCACCAGTCTTCCAAGTCAGCCGATCCTTCTTGTGGTTTAGCGATACTCCCATCCAAAAAACCAAACTTTTTGCGAGACGTCAATGCAGTTTTCAAGCCGCAAGCCCATTCGTCATAATTCGTTCCCTTGAGGAGAGGATGCGAAATCACCGCACCAGGATTATCTGCCGAGGTGAGATCATAAGGTGAGATGGTTCTCCTCACCTCCACAGTTGCAGTCGTTGTCGGTGTCGTTGCTGAAGCTTCAGCGATCGGGTTCGGGGTCGGGTTTGTTGTCATTTTCAAGTAAAATTTTTAGAGATCAGGCTCTGATACCATAAAGAGAATCAGAAGCTCGAGAGAATTTGTGTGTCCTTTATTACTCATTAACAAAATACATATATAGACTCTACTGAACGACAATCTGATATCTCGGAGAATTTACAAGTTGTTACACAAATATATCCTACAGTTGTGGATCTTGTTGTAGTTGTGCAGATACGCTAAGATGTTGAGAACCGTTGTAACCAAATCCCAATATCATACGTGCAATTGTTTAAAACTTTTGCCATTCGAATGGCTAACCCTTTTTTATACCCTTTAAAACTAAGTATCAATTCGAAGACCGATCTCAAGACCTAATGAGGTTGTAGCGTATACAGGACGAGATTGCTTATATAAAGCTTATCCGAACCTTTACGATTCCCACTTAATATTTATATATTAAATTAAGAAGAGTAAAATGGTAGGGATCAGTCGTGAATCTAAGCCGGTCCACTACACCTTTAAGTGTTCCCACCTCGGAAAAAAACGACTCACTTGGCTTTGATGTGATAGAGAGTCTTTTCCTTGATGTTTCTTCGTACGGTGGGTCACTCTTGTGCTAATCTATTTTTGGTTACATCATAATTTAATTGGATAATATTTTGTGACCAAATTTTATTAATTAAGTATATGTCATATCATAACTTATAATCAAGTATAAGCCATAGGAATTTTTATTCTATGATCAGATTGTTGAGTTAATCTCACATTGTTTTGGACATGTACTTGGCATAGTGTACTTGTAATTATTTTAGTTTAGTTTTAGAATATCTATAAATTTAAAATTTAAGTTTGGTTTAATTATTTAAATATTTTTTAAGTTTTAGATACTATTTTTATTGTATCATTCAGTCTCTTCCAAATATATTTACAATATAATTATTGAATATGTAATTAAGATAATGTATGTATATTTATATATTTACAATATAATTATTGAATATGTAATTAAGATAATGTATGTATATTCTTTATAATGGTGGGTATCAATTGAAAGTACCTTTTTCTATTTTGTTATTGATTGCTGAGTTGTTTTTTTTTTTAAAGTCGTCACATGATATTTTAGCACGGTTGCTAAGATCAACGTATCTTCTATATATTAACTAATAATGGATTTAACAACATATGATATACTTTAAAATTTGTATTATGAGTTTTAAACCAGCTAAAGATTTTACATAAACAAGTTGGAATTTTGTGAAATTAACATTATATTTTGAAAATATTTCGGTTACATCTCTCTGGCTAGTTTTTGTATTTTGTTTCTAACAGAAAGACCTCTCTAGTTCAAAGTTCCCCTCTCACCCATATCTTACCGGCTTGGCCACTGCAATACCTCCGTGAAAGCATATATAGCCGCACTTACTCAGTAAAAACAATAGCTAAAGTTCAACTGTTTCCTTTACGGTCCATTTCGATCATTAGACATCACGAATGACATATATATCGACAATGGTTGCGTGTGGATTATTTATTATAATAAGAATCTCGTTTAGGCCATAGCTTAAAATTCTGTATAATGATTTATTCCTTTGTTTGTATTAAACTATTCCCTTTGGCGTATACGATGATATCATCATTCACTTCACTGAAATTTAACTTGGCGATTTAGAGTGGAACAACCATTTTCTTGGAATGATATATATATATATATATATATATATATATATTTGATGAAAAAAGTAAGTGTGGGGATTAGGAATATTATATTATTATGGTAAAATTATAGTGCGTTCAATTAGTAACAAAGAATATTATAAGTATTTCTTTATGTTTATTACATAATTGGATAATTAAGTCTGTTTCATGCCAAAGTCATTAGAAGTGGTTACATAGGATTATACAATGTTTTTATAGAAGATTTTGGTGGTAGCAAGTGGGAACTCGGACCATAGATTAAAAAGAGGATATTGACAACTCTAATATATATATAGGTGTTTGAAGGACCACTTCATCCTCTAATCAACCCGAACTCAAAGGTCGTCCATTTTCTCTGAAAGTTAATTTATTCGAAGCCCCTCTACTTTAGTTTCTTTTTAGGTAGACAGACTTGTACCAATGGTTTGAGTTTAGGGCCAGATCAATATTTTTAGTTCGAACCGGAAAACAAATATTCGGATCATGTCTTGAGAATCGGTTAACCACAATCTATTGTCGATTAAGATCATCAAACCGGAAATAATTTTTACATTTCGGAATTGAAATAGTAGTCCAACTAGAATCTTAAAGAAGAGATCATTGAATAACATATTCACTAGTCACAAACGAATATTATATCTTTATCTATATGAAAAAAACCAAATAATGAACCATTCCAACTCTTACGAATTGGAAAGCGAACATAAACACAAATTATACCAAACCAAAGTTTATAAAGTACAAACTATTTTTGGTAAAAATAAAACAAAATAAATAGAAACCATACTTTACAGAAATGCAGAATGGCACTTTAAAAATTAATTGTAGACCCGTATGGTAAACATATTAGAAAGTCTTTTTATAAAACATGTTACAAAGGTTCGAAGATGAATTAGAAAAAAAAGGTCGAAGTTGTGAGAGATCACGAAGTTTATGGAGATGAAATCTCAAAAAAAAAAAAAGGGATCCAAAAATAAGTTTAACGTGAAGGTATATATATATATACCAGCAGCTAAATTAAAATACATACTAAAATACATAAAATAAAAGTCAAGTGATATATTAGATGTTACACATCAACCACCAAAAAAAGTAAATACATATATGAACCACTAACGTACCATTCATAACCTTGCTAATACGGACTTGCTTATTTTGATAAGCAATCTTTGTTACAATGAAAAGCACTCTTACTTAATTAGTTTACTTATGTAGTACGTTTCTATCAGTTTCTGTAATTATTTTCACATTTAATCATATGTTGATAAGATTATATATAAGACGTCGACGATATCTTTAGTCTACTTATGTTAATAACCTCTCCACTACATATATATAAATAAAGTGACGAAGATAAGGATGGATAAAATAGAGACATAGATCTGTTTCTAGAAGAATAAAGAACCTGAAAGATATAGTAACCTATACTTTTTTTTTGACGATCAATATAGTAACCTATACTTACAATAATCAAATGAGGAAAAGAATCTATAGAGCAGAGATACAGAGACATTCATAAATAACGCTACATACAATGTAAGATTGTCACTGCCCATTTTTATGATTAAAGATTGACAACGACGTGTGTATATGTAGTTATAGCTATATATATATATATAAAGTATTAATGGAAAGCTTACTAATTCAGTTATTCATTCTTATAAAAAAAAATGCAGATACCGGGGAAAGTATTGGAGAAAGGATCAAGAACGTGGAACAAAGGGAAAACATGGATAGAAGGAGCAAAGAAAGAAGTGGTGGAAGCATACGCAGAGCAATCAGACAAAGATTTGGATGATTTCTTGAGCTGTCGGAAAGAAGAAATGGTGAAAGGAGGAGTGTTGTTTGTGTTAATGGGTGGTCGTCCTGCTGGCACTAGTAGTCAGTTTGGGGACCAAGATACTCGAACCAAACATCCTTTCACAACTACCATGGAACAAGCTTGGCAAGATTTAATAGATGAGGTAAAATCTAAATATATATACATATTACTAACACGTGTATCTTTCATGATTACATATACATAACTGTTCATGATGCTGTCACAACTACCATGAAAAGAAGTTTTTTTCTTTTATTAATTACATGTTTTTTTGCTAACGCTACTTCAAGACAAGAAAAAAAAATATATTTCTTACTATAGTCATATAATTTTCAATAAATTAGGTAAATACATTTTAAGGCTTATACCACTCAGATTAAACGTTTTATTTTGCATGTCAAAAGGGTTTAATAGAAGAAGAGACAAGAGACGGATTCATCATTCCGGCGTACATGAGAAGTCCGGAACAAGTGGCGGCCGGGATAGACCGTTGCGGTGGTTTCAAAATAGAGAAAATGGAATTTATGAAAATAGTTGAACACTCGGATGAGAAACAAGAAGAGTGGAAGAAAGATCCGGTTTCGTACGGACGAGCCAGGACCAATTTAGTTCAAGCTGCTATTCGTCCTATGGTCGATGCTTATCTTGGACCTGACCTATCCCATGAACTCTTCAAAAGATACGAAAACCGTGTCTCCACAAACCGAGAATTTCTCCACATAACTTGTTTCTATGGAGTCGTCGTTTTGTCCGACATCCGAATTTAAAGATGATCATATAAGTAGTGCCTTCGTTCGTATCGTTTCCATCTAAGTTTTTGTGGTAGCTCCATCAGATAAATCAGGTTTCATGTTGTAATTTCTCAAGTACATGTACATAAAGCTTGTAGGGTTGGCCATATATACAAAAATATCAAGAATTGTATTAACATCAATTAGTTTTGACCAAAAATACTGTGATAGAAAGACATCAATTAGTGTTGACCAAAAATAAAAGGTAAGAGATCAATTTGCATTTAAGAAAAAAATCAATAAGTAAACAATGTTTGAATCAGAAGAAAAGAAATTCGTAAAAATTAAATTGAAACAATCTATAGAAATTAATTATATGTAAAAACAGACAATAACATTATAAATCAAAATTAATTACATTAGTTATTGTTGACCAGAAAAAATGATGATAGTCAACATATATGAAATAGATTGAATGGATATAGAAAGACATTACTTAACTTTGGCCAAAATAAAAAAGGAGAGAAATCAATTAGAAATTAATGAGATGCATGAATCAAAAAAACCCACAAAAAAAGGTGACATGACTAAAAATTACTCCCTTTCACAAAGAGTGTCATTTTGACATAATGCACACAAATTAAGAAAATTGTTTAAATTTCTGTTTTACCCTTTATAAATACACTAAAGTTTTTTCTCTTTCTAATTAATAAGCTTAAATAATAGGGATAAAAAAGAGATTT
This sequence comes from Camelina hispida, assembly GCA_023657505.1. NCBI lineage: Eukaryota > Viridiplantae > Streptophyta > Magnoliopsida > Brassicales > Brassicaceae > Camelina > Camelina hispida. The sequence continues at coordinate 26,349,502 of CP094636.1, read as the reverse complement.
AACTTTAAAATTTACATTGGAAATATAAAATGACACTCTTTTTGTAACAAGAAAAAAGTGTCAAAATGACACTTATTGTGAAACGGAGGGAGTAACTAAAAGTGAAAACTTTGTTTTTTAAAACATGTATCATCCACAATCAGGATTCCCACATTTATGGATATTTTCCTTCCCGAACGGTTCCTCCTCTAGTTCACACCTCCTCCAGTTCTTCACTACAATACGCTTTCCCGAACAGTATATATATCACACCTCCTCTAATTCTTCTAAACACTCAGTGAAGTTTTTGTTCTCTCTGTCTTTTAGATTTTCAGTACCAATTCCACAAAACTTCGTAACTCAATCTTCTCTCACAAAACTTCGTAACTCAATCTTCTTCCTTTGTCCTTCTTCTACTTATCAACACTCAAACAAAACCCCATGGAAACGCCTCCGTTTGTAACCCCGTCTTCACAATGGGGTACTACACCTTCTAATCTATGTGGATTATATGGATTTATTTTTCATATTTGAACCCTATTATATATAGTTTGTTGTATAATAGATTTAGGAAAGTATGTACATAGAAAAAACTAATATATATGCATTAATGCATGCATGAATGAGTGTAAGTAGGCATATTGTGTTGGTTTTGTTGTAATAAAAATTAATGTATTATTAATCTGACGCTTAATTGTGAATTTTTAAATTCTTATTAGTAATATTAGACATGTTGAATCAAAATAAATTAATTAGGATTGTGTAAAATTTAAGGAAAATATAAGCAAAATATAAGAAAAAATTAAGCAAATTTCAAGCTACTTTTTTCAAGCTCAAAATATTAAAATGAATTAATTAATATTAAATAAACTACTGTTAGTTACAACTTACAACTTATAATGGAACCCGAGTAATAAAATTATGGTGCTTTTGAGGTCAAAAAAATAATATATATATATATTATGTTTATCTATACGGTGTTTTTCGTTATTTTATGAGATCGCGGGTGCACGGGACGGAAATGTGGATTTCCTACATTTTTTTTTATTTCGATGCGATGATAGATTTATAAGAAAAATTTTTTTATAACAATTTCGTGTATTGTTGTAGGATCAACTGGTTACGTCCTACGTTAAATTTTTCTGAGATCGCAGATGCTACGATAGGTTTATAAACATAAATTAGGAGTGTGAATTTCCCACATTTTTTTCGATTTCGATGCTTTGATAGGTTTATAATCATAAATTTGTATCATAATATCGTGTAACATCGTGGGATCAACCGGATACGTCCTACGTTGAATTTGTCTGAGGTCGTGGTAGTGTGAATTTCACACATTTTTTACGAATTTAAATTTTTTATTACTAATGTGTGAACCCTATCATATATAGTTTGTTGTATATATAGTAAGGGTTAAACTAGTTCGAGATTAAACCAAAATCTGTATTTATTATTTACTAAACTTGTTCGAGATCAAATCATTGTTACAAACTAAACTCTTTTATTTTTTGAAAAATACTTGGGTTCACCCTTAGGGGTGAACCTCTCCATTCACCCCCTCTTCTCTCAGCCAATTAGAATCTTCCATCTAATATTTCATTTAAAAAATAAATTAAAATTAAATTAAAAAGCAATCCAAATTAAGGAAACAAATTCTGTATACTTTTAATTAAGGAAAGTTAAATATTTGGCTTGGTTTAGTTTTTTATTAGAATTATATTTCGGTTTGGGTTTACAAATGAAGTGGTTAGGGTTTAGATTTTACAATTAAAACGAAATTATATGTTAGTTTTTGGATTTACAAATGAGGTGGTTAGGGTTTAGATTTTACAATTAGAACAAAATTATATGTCGGTTTGGGTTCACATATGAGATGGTTAGGGTTTAGATTTTACAAGTAGAACAAAATTATATGTCGGTTTGGGTTCACAAATGAGATAGTTAGGGTTTAGATTTTACAAGTAGAACAAAATTATATGTCGGTTTGGGTTCATAAATGAGATGTTAGGGTTTAGATTTCACAATTAGAACAAAATTATATGTCGGTTTGAGTTCACAAATGAGATGGTTAGAGTTTAGATTTTACAATTAGAACGAAATTATATGTCGGTTTGGGTTCACAAATGAGATGGTTAGGGTTTAGATTTCATATATGTCGGTTTGGGTTTATTAAAAAGTGGTTTAAGTTTTATAATTTATAATATGTATACAGATTTTTATTTTCTTATTTTATAAGGAGGTGAATGGATAGGTTCACCCCTATGGGTGAACCCAAGTATTGTTCTTATTTTTTTTAATCTTTGGCATCTGATATGTCTGTATTTTGCATCTCCTTAGCCTGTATTTGTCATGCATTTAGCTAGGACAACTATTTGTTTTGCATCATTTTAGAACCTCTTTCGTACATTTTGCATGTTTAGGAAGTTTCTGTATCATCCTTGCATACATTGTGCATTTCAGAGTTTTTCAGGTGTTTAGGAGACGTTGGAAGCGCATAGGATCGAGCTACTCCTCACTTCCGAAATCGAGCGCTCCTAACTTCCACAATCGAGCGCTCCTCACTTCTGCAATCGAGCTGCCCCTCACTTCCGCAATCGAGCGCTTCTCACTTCCACAATCGAGCGCTCCTCACTTCTGCAATCGAGCTGCTCCTCACTTCTGCAATCGAGCTGCTCCTCACTTCCGCAATCGAGCGCTCCTCACTTCCACAATCGAGCGCTCCTCACTTCTGCAATCGAGCTGCTCCTCACTTCCGAAATCGAGCGCTCCTCACTTCCACAATCGAGCTGCTCCTCACTTCTACAATCGAGCTGCTCCTCACTTCCGCAATCGAGCGCTCCTCACTTCCACAATCGAGCGCTCCTCACTTCCACAATCGAGCGCTCCTCACTTCTACAATTGAGCCATCACTGGAGCCACTCCTACTCACTCCACTCGACCTCACTCTAGGGAGAGACGACACGCGACTGGACCGCACATTTCAGGAAGACGTTATGTCTTATGCGCTTCAGGAAATTCCCAAACCGACGCTTCACCTTGTCGTTTTAAGTTTTAGGGATTTACATGTTTTTACTATAAATACATTTTGTTAAGTCATGTTTTGGGATATCTTAGTTTTTATCTCGTTTTGTTCTTAAGGTTTTACCTAGCCTCCAAAAACGTTCTCAGACTTGTATTTCCGATATCTTTGAGATTATTGAGATTTTGCATTTGATTCCTTTTACAAAGTTGTTCACCTTATTTTTATCCACCTAATGATGCTTGATTCAATTATTTATGTGTTTGCATGCTTGATGATGAATTTCGGATCTGAGTAGTGTAGTAGTTCTTGAGGATGGGATAGATTAGGTGGAGGATCTTAGGATGTAGAGTGTTTAAGCTTTAATTGTATGATTCCCTTCTGGACTAGAATTAGAAATACTAGTTTCTCTCTGATCAATTGGAACTAGGTTTTAGACATCTCCGCACCCAAAAGGTGTTCGATGAAATGTCTGACCAACTAGTGCCACAGACTTACGTTCCTAGCCTAAGAGATTAGTTGTCTAGGATGTTTGTTGACGTGAATGAACTTGTTTTTCATGCCATGCTTGATCATGTTTCTCTAGCGAGAGCTAGGTTTGGAAGTGGTTGAGTTTGAGTAGCTTTTGTCAAGAGATTGGATTAGCTAAGAAGTGATGTTCATTGTTTAGGGATGGTTTGCTTGTGACATGTTAAACACGCTATAGACTGGGATACTCCACCGACATCAATTACTCCCATCCTTAGGACTTCTTTCTTTCTGATTTTTATTACATTCCTGGAACTGTTTCGTTTGTTCATGCTTAGAATCGTTTTCAGTTTCTCTCATTCTTGCTTGCTTCTTGTCATGCATTTTCGTTTCTGTTTCTGTAATTCATTTCCATTTTGTATTTTGACCATTCTAGGATTGTTAGAAAAACTCTCTCTTGAATTGGCTTAACTTGTGATTGCTTGATTGCATCTTGAGTGACTAACATCATCCCATTTGGATTGACACCTTAAGTATTACAACGCATAAGGTTAATTGAACCTACTAGGACACACAAAAAAGAGACGAGAAAGGGACGAGCAGAGTCAAGAGTGTCGGTTTTATGTGGGAACAGAAGAAAGTTTAGGAGAGGGATTCTTCATTATTGTTTTTTTTCCTTTTTCACCTCACTCCCACGTGATATCCCCATCACCTCACCTTCTCCCGTCCTTGCTCCCTCTGACCAGACACATCACCTTTGTGTCCTATCTTCCCACATCTCTCCACTTGCACACTCCTTTTCTTAACCACTTGCACGACATCTTCACCACCTCTTTCATTATTTAACCCATCACCAACCAATCCAAACCTTCACCTCGCCTTCACTTCTCACCATCCCTCCCTTTGTTTAATTTTCACGCTCCCTTCACTAAAAGCAAAGGCATCACGTCCCAACCACGACGTTCATCTCGCACTTTAGAACCGCCTCCGCCAACCATTCGAGCCGTCGTGTTGTTGCATCCGCCCAAGCAAGCTTCAACACCGCTCGATCAGCCATCCGGTGAAGCAGCGCGTCACGTCCTCATAGCGTCAATCGAGCTGTGTCCAGGGAGCGTCAATCGAGCCGTCGTCGTGACCACACGACGCGTCCGCCGTTGAACTTGTCAACCGAGCCGTGTCCACGAAGCACCAATCGAGCCGTCCTCATACCTTCAATCGAGCCACGGTCGAACGTCTTCAATCGAGCCACGCTCGATTCTCTCCTCCACGCATGGTTCGAGCAGTCCCTCAAACCCTCAATCGAGCCGCGCTCGCTTAACTCAATCGAGTCGGTGTACCTCTCTCCCTCATTTCCTCAATCGAGCCGTCGCCATACTCTGTCAGTCGAGCCACGGACGAACTCTCAATCGAGCCACGACCCGCGCACGAATCGATCGGTTATCTCTCTCTTAGCACTCTTCATTTTCAACTCGGTAATTGGTTTTGTTATTGGTTCACTAATCTATTAACGCTTAGTTTTGAGTTTACATGTTTCAGAGAAACAGAAAAAATACAGAGCTTATACACGAGATGAGAGAAGCATACGGTTGTGTTGCTGAAGAACGTTCATCCCCCGAATTTATGGCAAGGCGTTTCATGAAAATGAAGAACATGGTTGACGAGGTTGTTGGGGGTTCAGAGCAAGCAGCGGGTTCGAGCAAACCAGACACACCGCTCTCTAAGAGCAAGAGTCGCGGGAAGAGACCGGCGAAAGCTTCAAACTCAAGAGAGGAGGGCAGTGATTACGAACAGGAGGAACCTAAGTTGCGCTCCGAACAAGCTCCCAGGAAATCTGTAAGACGAAGGAGCGCTGAGACGAAACTAACTCACAAGGAATACTATGAGTTGTTCCAGCAGTTAGAGTTCGCTGGAACAAGATATCCCCATGTTGAGACTATGCAGCAACTCAGGATTTTGGAGGATGTTCAATATTTGTTTAGGCGGTGCCATCTGGAGAGAATCATGAACACACCCAAAAACGGATATAGGGAGGAGACAATTCAGTTCCTCTGTACTCTGGAGACGCACCTGTATGCGGATGAGCCGGGAATGATGTCTGATATAGGTCTGGGCTACATTACATTTCGCGTTCACGGCCAGTTCTACAATCTCACTTTCAGAACCGTCGAAGAGATGTTTGGATTTCCCAGCGGGACGGGGACTACGCCGCAGTTTGATCGGGATGAGATGTCCGCACTCTAGGCAACGATTGGGAGCACGCCCTCATTCACTTCATCAAAGACAAAAGCACTGAATGTGCGAAGCCCAGTGTTGCGTTACTTCCAGAAGGCGGTCAGCAATGCGTTACTCCTCACTTCCGAAATCGAGCGCTCCTCACTTCCACAATCGAGCACTCCTCACTTCTGCAATCGAGCTGCCCCTCACTTCCGCAATCGAGCGCTCCTCACTTCCACAATCGAGCGCTCCTCACTTCTGCAATCGAGCTGCTCCTCACTTCTGCAATCGAGCTGCTCCTCACTTCCGCAATCGAGCGCTCCTCACTTCCACAATCGAGCGCTCCTCACTTCTGCAATCGAGCTGCTCCTCACTTCCGAAATCAAGTGCTCCTCACTTCCACAATCGAGCGCTCCTCACTTCCACAATCGAGCGCTCCTCACTTCTACAATTGAGCCATCACTGGAGCCACTCCTACTCACTCCACTCGACCTCACTCTAGGGAGAGACGACACGCGACTGGACCGCACATTTCAGGAAGACATTCTGTCTTATGCACTTCAGGAGATTCCCAAACCGACGCTTCACCTTGTCGTTTTAAGTTTTAGGGATTTACATGTTTTTACTATAAATACATTTTGTTAAGTCGTGTTTTGGGATATCTTAGTTTTTATCTCGTTTTGTTCTTAAGGTTTTACCTAGCCTCCAAAAACGTTCTCAGACTTGTATTTCCGATATCTTTGAGATTATTGAGATTTTGCATTTGATTCCTTTTACAAAGTTGTTCACCTTATTTTTATCCACCTAATGATGCTTGATTCAATTATTTATGTGTTTGCATGCTTGATGATGAATTTCGGATCTGAGTAGTGTAGTAGTTCTTGAGGATGGGATAGATTAGGTGGAGGATCTTAGGATGTAGAGTGTTTAAGCTTTGATTGTATGATTCCCTTCTGGACTAGAATTAGAAATACTAGTTTCTCTCTGATCAATTGGAACTAGGTTTTAGACATCTTCGCACCCAAAAGGTGTTAGATGAAATGTCTGACCAACTAGTGCCAGAGACTTACGTTCCTAGCCTAAGAGATTAGTTGTCTAGGATGTTTGTTGACGTGAATGAACTTGTTTTTCATGCCATGCTTGATCATGTTTCTCTAGCGAGAGCTAGGTTTGGAAGTGGTTGAGTTTGAGTACCTTTTGTCAAGAGATTGGATTAGCTAAGAAGTGATGTTCATTGTTTAGGGATGGTTTGCTTGTGACATGTTAAACACGCTATAGACTAGGATACTCCACCGACATCAATTACTCCCATCCTTAGGACTTCTTTCTTTCTGATTTTTATTACATTCCTAGAACTGTTTCGTTTGTTCATGCTTAGAATCGTTTTCAGTTTCTCTCATTCTTGCTTGCTTCTTGTAATGCATTTTCGTTTCTGTTTCTGTAATTCATTTCCACTTTGTATTTTGACCATTCTAGGATTGTTAGAAAAACTCTCTCTTAAATTGGTTTAACTTGTGATTGCTTGATTGCATCTTGAGTGACTAGCATCATCCCATTTGGATTGACACCTTAAGTATTACAACGCATAAGGTTAATTGAACCTACTAGGACACACAAAAATCCTAGTATCAGCATCTAACAAAAACATAAAGCTATACAATCTTGGAGGTTACGTTATCTTCGGATCAATGGAAACTACGGCTACTCCGGTCTCTCCTCTTCCGTCGCCAGCCTCGGCTTTAGGTTTTGAAATGGTAATGTTTGTTTTGGAAGCTGCTTGCTCGAGATGTGATTGATTGATTTCCCCGGAAGATTGAGCCACGTGTAGACAGACATGCCGACAAGAGCTGCCACAGCGCCGTAGATGCTGATGAAGCCAGGATCGGACCCGAAGATAACGTAACCTCCAAGCAAGATCACACATGTCTTGAATTTGCCTAATACTACATGAGATTTTGCCGAGGTTGCCTGTAACTAAGAAACAACAACTTTAACCTCTTAAGTATGGTGGTATAAAATGTAAACCAAACCAAATCCACACTAACATTTTATCAAACTCAAGAGTGATCTTCAAAACACCGAAGCAAATAACAAAAGACTACTAACCCGAGAGCGAGTGCACCAGACCATTGGAGAAGAAAGCCGAGAAGAGCCGAGATGAGGATGGCAGAGAAGTTACCTAAACCCCATTTGAACAGTAAAACTCCAGGTGGGTCAAGCCATGGCATGAGAGCAGAAGAAGACGGTAAATGACGTTGTCTTCCACATTAATCTACGTTCAGTGATGAGTTGATTTTAAGAGACTTGTATTGCTTAAGCCATAAGTTAAAAGTAAACGAGAGCTAGAGAATTAAGTATATCTTACGCTAGGGCAGTCCAATTAGCTTGTTGCTGAAGATTAGACCAGAGGATTTTATTGATGGCACTTGGGATAATCCAAGCAACAACTACCAATGCGACAAACAGATTAAATTCTAGATCTGTCACTGTCGCGATTGCCACCCCTAGAGATACTACAGCTAATGCCATGACCTGTTGTGATAGGACAAAACAAAACCCCAAAACAGAGTAAGCACCAAAAACCTGCATGTAATGATACATAATTGTTGAAAATGTCATCAAACTTAAGTAAAACCTTTGTGGAAGAAATGGTTTTCTTGAAAAGGACACTGCGATCGATCTTAGCCATCTGATAGAATCCACCGCTGGGAAAAAAACAAAAACCAAAGCTTTCAAATATGAAACAGAGTTATCAAATGCAAAGTTAAAGGATTGAGCTACGAACCTGTTGAGTTTGAGACTGGTATCAGCGAGTCCAGAAGCAAAGGCCATGACAGCTCCAAAAGAGAAGAGAGAGGAGAAAGGTGTAGTCTTTGACGGAGGAGACATTGGAAGCAAAGAGAGAGATTTGAAGAAAGCTAAAAGAATCCATATAGTGAATCAATGTTAGGAAGATTGGAAAATTGAATCCAACTCTTCCCATCACCTGCAAAATTTCAACCATACAAATCACTATGACATGGGCAAAACAGAGAACAACAGGACTTTGGAATTTGGGATTACTAGTTTATTGGGCAAAATCTCTGTTGTTGCCTTTTAGCTCCTTTTGATGTTTTAAGCTCATTGTATAATGAACTTATGAGTTCCTCCAAAGCTCGTCCTGCAAATCAAAACAAAAGCACAAACAGATCAAACAAACCTTAAAAGGTGATTCATTTCACGAAAACAGAAACAAACCCTTAAAACAATGCGATCAAAACAGATGAAGATCGAACAGAGACAATGTGGAAATAAAAGCATCATCTTTTAACATTAAAAAATCTGATCTTTTTATAAGGAAGATGAAACAGATTCATAATAATAATCACAATCACGTACCTGCTTCTGCAGCATAACTATCTTCAAAAGTCGAGACTAACAAATAAGTTACCAAATATTACAAAAGTCGAGCTTCTCAGTCTTTCACATTTTTCTCTTGATCTTATATTTGGCATTTAACTTGTTCAGTGCTTACTAAATTGACTAACTTCTAAATCTGATATCATCCATGATACCCTTAGCTTTCTAAACATTTGCTGTGATCAAAACATAATCTTCCCTCGACACTCCTCTTTTTTTTTTTTTTTTTTTTTTTTTTTTTTAATTTAATCAGATTAAAGTAAACTTTTTTTTTTTTTTTTTTCAAAAAGAGATATCGGTATATTAAGTTGGAAAAAGATTACAACACAGTTAGTTTCAAATCATCTCTATGGAGTACAATTCAAAAAGCTTAATCTTTTATGCGCTTTTAGTGCCTCTGGAAGTTTTCAAACCATAGGTAGAGATAAGTATCTTGAGGTGAGGTGGTAGTTTCCGCCATGTTGTCTAGAGCTATTAGCTTCCTCCTGAGTAGAAGCTTTATCTCTTTCCTCAGACGTTCTGTCGATCGAAAGCCTGAAGTATGAATTCTCTCATTTCTCTCTGACCAAACAAAGTACAGTAAGGCGTGAAATAGTAGCTTGCAAATCACATTTAGCTTCCTGCTTGTGGTAGGACGATTCATCTTTTGCAGAAAGCCTGTGAATGTAGTAGGCAATTGAGGCAGCAAGTAAGCGAAAAAGTCAAGCCATAATACCTTGGAATATGGACATTAGAAGAACAGATGGTCTCTTGATTCAGTTCCTGTGAGGCAGAGAAGACATGAATCTGGTACCTGGATGTTCCAGCTTCTCATTCTATCCCTTGTTGTGAGTCTGTTCAATATTGTAAGCCAAGCCATGAATGACATTTTTGGGATTTTTTCCTTGAACCAAACCTGTGAATGCCAGGAAACCCGAGGTCCAGCAGGATGCAAATGTTTCCAAGTTCTCATCAAGGAGAAAAAACCGTTTTGTTGATCTGGAGTAGTCTTCCAACTGAAAACATCCTCCCCTAGAGTAGAGGTAGGCGTCGGATTGTCTGTAAGACAATTTCGAAGAAGTTGAACCTGAGGATTTCTTCCCCGAGGTATTAACCACTCTCCATTTCTTGAAGCTTCTGCAACTTTCGAATGAATCCTTATGCCAGTGACACGAGGTCCCACGTCCCAATAATGTCAATCAGAGGTCCTAAACCAGTCCAGTTATCATGCCAAAATAGAGTATCCGAGCCTGAGACTATGTGAGAATGGATAAATGGTCTAGCCAATTCCCTCAGTTTCACAAGTCTTCTCCAGATCCAGCTTCCAGAGGTTCTGAAATCAGCATTCCAAAAACATCTTCCCCTGATAAGATGAGTTTTAACCCAAGAAACCCATAGCGATCCAGCTTGAGAGTAGAGTAGCCAAATCAGTTTCAACCCGAAAATCCTATTCCAGTCCGCCAATCTCCTTAGACCAAGGCCACCTGCTGATTTGGGTGTACAAACAACATCCAAAGAGACTTTTGCTCCTCTAGCAGAGTCTGCGACTCCCTTCCACAAGAAGGCAGAACAAATTCGTTCAAGTTCTTCAAGGCACTTTGAAGGTAGCAAAAAGATTGACGCCCAAAAGTTGATTGTGCTGTTGATCACTGATTGAAGAAGTTGAAGTCTGCCAGCAAACGAAAGATGGCGATGAGACCAGCCAGAGATTCTGGATTTCACCTTGTCCACTAATGGTTGGTAGTCTGAGGCAGAAAGCTTCTGTGTAGTAAGTGGAACCCCAAGATATCTTACAGGAAGAGATCCATGGGTTAGGTTGAGACGAGCAGCCAAGGCACTTATGGCATTCGTATTGTTCCCATCGAGAAAGAGGCACGACTTTGCTAGGTTGATGCCTAGGCCCGAACTGAGCTTGAAATTATCCAAGGTTTCCAGAATTCCTATCAATGATGATTCCAACCCATCAAAGAAAACCATGAGGTCATCTGCAAAGCTTAAGTGAGTGATGAGGGGCTGAATGCAGAGCGGATGCGGTTTGATCTTTTCCTGGGAGACAGCTAGATCCAACTGCTTTGATAGGATATCCATTACTAGTGCGAACAGAGGAGCAGATATGGAGTCTCCCTGCCTCAGACCTTTTGCGCCTTGAAAATATCCTATTAGCTCACCATTGAGAGCTACTGAGAAGGAGGGAGTGGTGAAACATGTGACCAACCAATTTATGAAAGTAGGAGGGAGTTCTATAGCTTTTAGGATGTTGGTGAGGAACTCCCAATCCACATTATCAAACGCCTTTGATATGTCAATTTGGAGGCATCCTCTAGTAATCGGACCCGGCTTGTGGAAATCATTGACCAACTCCGATGCCAGCAATACGTTTTCACAAAGTAATCTTCCTTTGATGAATGCTACCTGATTCCTCTGAACCGCCAAGTCTGAAAACAGTTTTAGTCTCCTAGCCAGAATCCTTGAAATTACCTTGTATATGGTGTTGCAACAGGATACAGGTCTGAAGTCGCCTAGTTTCTCAGAGACTGTTGTCTTCGGAATGAGCGCAATTATGGTTGCATTGACTTGTTTCATGAGCTTCCCAGTAGTAAAGAACTCATTGACTGCTTCTATCACAATTGGTCCGACTGTTCCCCACCCATGAATGAAAAAATCTGCGGTGAATCCATCAGGGCCTGGTGCCTTGTTTCTCGGAAGAGAGAACATGCTAGAAGTGATCTCTTCTGGTGTAGGAATCGCTTGGAGTTCGGTTGCTAGCTCAGAACTACAGCGGAAGTGAGTCAGATTCTTTATTTCCTCAATTGACAAAGGTTGCACTGAAGAGTTCCTGGTGCCCAGAAGCTTCTTGTAATAGTCTAAGATTAGTCCTTTGAGCTGCGGGATTCCTGTTATCCTTTCCCCTTGATCATTGAGTAGGGAAACGATCTTGTTCCTGACTTGGTGAGCTTTGACAGAATTGTGAAAGAACCTTGTATTGGAATCGCCTTCAGTGTACCATTTGATCCTCGACTTCTGTTTTAGAAAGGATTCCTCTGCCGAGGATAAGAAAAGCCAATTCTTCTTCGCTTGCTTCTCTTCTTGAAACAGTGACTGAGATGGGTTAGAAAGAATTTGGTTCTGGATTCTTTTTAGTGCTTCTTGTGCTTCTGCAGTCCGAGCCTGTATGTTACTAAAGCAATTTCTATTTTGAGTCTTACAACTCATCTTAACTGCCTTGATCTTCTGACACAACCTAGCCATTGCTGTACCACTATGAGTATGGCTATTCCACACATTTTGGAGTATATTGGGGTAGTCCGGATGAGTGGTGAAAAGATTGTAGAATTTAAACGGAACTTTCCGTCTCTCTCGATCAGTTGAAGTCGAAACTAGCACGGGAGAGTGATCAGATCCGCATGGAGCATCAAACAGGGCGATGGACTGAGGATAAGTATTCAACCATTCTTCATTTGTAAGACACCTATCAAGCTTCCTGGTTATGGGGTTGGCCTCCTGGTTGTTATACCAAGTGTGGCTTGAACCACTTGCAGCCATCTCAATCAGCTCACAGTTGTCAATACATTCTTGAAATTCTGCCATACCAGACAAGGGCAGGGGATAAGGATGTAGGGAATAGTGATCCTGTGCTCTTAGGATTTGGTTAAAATCACCCATTATCATCCAAGGGTGGCTCTGCTGACTACCATATCTTTGGATCTCCTCCAATTCTGACCATAGCTCACGCCTTGCTATCATACAGTTTCTCGCATAAACAAATGAGATTGAGTAGGATTGATTCGTTGAAGTATCAAACACACCGCAAGTAATCATCTGATCGGTCTTCTTGTATATGAAAACCTTCAAAATAGGGTCCCAAACGACCCAAATTCTACCATTGGGAGCAGTGGGAGAATAATTGTGTATATACCGCCAACCTGGAAAGCTTGTAGCCAAAATAGGATCCGCATTTACTTCCTGGACCCGAGTTTCCAAAATGCCTCCTATAAGAGGTCTTTGAGACGAAACCCAACTCCTAAGTTGTAGTTGTCTTGAGGATGTGTTTAGCCCTCTTATATTATAACAAAAAATCTTCATCATCATTATGGTGGACAAAAGGTGTTGAAAGCAGAGCTTTCAAGCAAGATGATGGGGACGACCTTTAGTAGGCTGTCTTCCACTTGTAGAGCTTCTTGTATTCCTCCCACTCTTCGTCTGAGTCTGTTTTGTCTGCTTGGGAGGATCCTTTCTAGTTCTTTTATCATTAGAAGTACCAATGATGGCAGATTGATTCTGGGGCTTTGCGGTCAATTCCTTTCTTCCCCCTGCCTCTACACACTTTATCGCAGGGTCTGACTTCGTACTCCCCTGTTTGGACACATCATTGTGCGCTTGACCTGCTCCAACAATATCAACATTTGATTTAGGGCTCGAGTTCTGTGGGGAACGAGATCGTCGAGTGACTACTGTCCATTCGCTCCTGGGTTCAGTGGCTGGAGAGTCTAGATAAAGATGAGTGGCCTTTGGAATGGGTTGAATGATTGGTTCAGGAATGACAACTGGAGCTGTTTCTCCCTTCTGTTTCCCTGATACTGTGGTCGGCTCTGTTTGATGAACAGACTTGATAGTTGGAGCATCCGCTTTCGGTAATGACTTGTTTGGAGTGAATGATGGAGCCACAGGGCAACGGTGAAACAAATGCCCATATTCACCGCAGTAGTCGCATTTTGGTGGGAGACGGGGATATTCAATCCAAATTCGGACCTCATTCCCGTCATCATCCTCGACCAACACTGATTGAGGCAGGTCCTTTTTGAGCAGCACTTCAACCTTAATCTTGGTATCCGGAGCTAGAGGTGGTAGTTGGTGTTTCTCCGTGTGAAGCGGTTCCCCTAATGCTGAAGCTATCGTACTAAGTCCCGGTAAAGAGTATAGCTGAGGGGGAACATCTTTAAGGATTACCCATATCGGCAAAGAGACTAGTTTGACAGGCCTGAGGGTTGCTGTTGGAGACCAACCTCAAGAACCCATTTGCGAGTAGATTCAGAGGGTATGTGGATTAAGACTAACCCATTTGGTAAGCAACGAATACTTATTCCACCTTCCCTGCCCCAAATTGGGTTCAGATCCACGAAGATTTTACCTGCAGGTGGAGGGTTTCCGTGGAAGTGGGCCACGAGATGCTCCTTCCAAGTGTCCGATGCTCTGAGTATGACGGAAGCTGGAGCACGTACACGGGGAGTACCATCCTCCGTGAAGGTAGGTTGAGCGGCTTTGCTTAAATTCCGGAGGGAGGAGTCAAATCATTCCGCCCATTGCAGTTGCGTGTCCGCAATTATCGGTGGAGTTTTCAGTCCCTCTTGCAAAGTAAGTGGGACATCAGAGCCTGTCTTCGTGATTTCAACGGTCTCCTCATTGGATGGAGCACTATCGGGTTCCTTAGCTTGGGTTTGAACCTCCGTAACAGGCTTGATTTTGATGGAGGAAGAGATACTTTCGTTAACTACTGCTAGATCTGGGATGATTGTCCCTGTCGTGGGTTTGGGAGAGATTGGTTTCGATCCATCTTCTAAGACTAGATCTGGGTCTGGGGGATCTGAGCTCGCCATAGAATCCGGAGAAGAAAGAAAGAGGGGGGAGAAAGGAGAAATTCTCGCCGGTGGCGTGAGGCCAGCCGACGGCTAGTACGACGAGATTAGGTCTCGCCTTTTCTATCGCCTCACTATCGCCTCACTATCGCCTCCTTGCAATAAGTAAATTTTTCATTGATCTTGTTAGCTCTGAAATTGTACTAGCCGTCGCACTCCTCTCCCTTATTTATACTTCAGATACTCTCAACCGCAAACCTTAGAGCCTTCTCTTCAACCAGCCAGCTTATTGGCCACGTCACCACTCTCTTCTTATGTTGAATCACTAGACCAACCTTATCACAACAGTAAGACTTCACTGAGAATCAAGCAACAAGAAGTTGCTAATGACAACATATGCAGCTGCAAATACGTATAGTACACGAACTAAAGTTTCCAAATTTCGTAAATTCAATATCCATACTATAACGCATTCAGATCATAGAATTCAATTTCAGAGCTAACAAGATCAATTCAATTCGAATCAGGAAGAAGAAGAAGAAGAAGAAGAAGAAGAAGAGGTACGAACCATGATGAGGGAGATCTCAAGAGGAGGGAGGAGAGCGAGGTTAGAGTGAAAGAGCGGCACAGAATCTGATATCTCTACAACTCCGTCGTCTTTAGGGCTGAATCTTCCGATTAGGACTCCGTTGCCCGCCGCCGTCTTGTGTCGCAGCGAGTGGAGAACGAGTTTGAATGTTGATGTTCGCGTTCTGAGAGATCTCGCACAAAACCGGGTTCGGATCCTCCCGGTTTTATACCGACTACCCGGTTCCCCAATATTTTCACTTAAGTACATTAAGGTTTAATTATTTTACTAATTGGACCTCATCTTACTAAAGGACCCCGTTATACCCCAAAACTATTTGTGAATTAAGTAAATATAAAATTGATTTCATATTTTTGAAATATATTTTTTTCTATAACCAGTCAGACCACTATTTCCGAATGAATAATTAGTATAGTGTATAATAGATTAGGAAAAATGTAAAAAAAAACCTCCAACTTACCAAAAGTGTTAAAAAAAAACATCAACTTTTTTTTTTTGGTGGTGAATTAAATTAGTTGACTTTTAGATTAAATCGTTAATTACTTAAACTTAGCTAAATTAGGTATCTCGCTAAGTCAACTAAAAGATGAATTTAACAGGTTAAGTCAAACAGTAAAAGTTTATGTTAAACGGAGTAAAAAAACAAAAACAAAAACAAAAAAAGTTGAAAATTGAGTTTTGAACACATCACCTAATGCATCCATTATTGTTACTCAACCAACTAAGCCAGATTTATTCACTGATTATTATTCACAAACACATTTTTGTAATAATAATATTTTCATCAAACAACAACGGAGAAGATGACAAGAAAAATTAGGGGTTTTTAAAAATTCTAAGTTGGTAAAAAGGTAAACATTCCACGAGACTAAAACTCGTCAGACCAAATAGCGGCCCGCCACTGCCACATATGCTACCGTTGCTTCCACAACCGACGAACCAGTCGGCCTCACTCCATCAGTTATGGCTACATCTGTCCTTCTTCCCTCAGGATTCTCCATAGTACTAGTGTGAAGTTAACTGTGAAAGGCTTTGAGTACGTTTTCGATTACCAAACATCTCTAATTAAAAATACTGATACCATATAATATGAGATGATTTGTACGTTGTCTTTTAAAAATCATTACGTCGCACTCAAACTCAACATGACCATGAACGCACCTAATATGTATGCAAGAATACAACAGTCACCATATCTATACTACTATAGATGCATGTTGAAAGATAATAAATCTTACTTTAGAACCGTTGATTTTGAACTCAAAACAAAATCGCTTCTTTCGTTTAAAACGTATGCTGAGAGCTACGTAAAATTGGCTGTTCATTTCATGCAAGAGGCACTGATATAATATAATGTACGTGTAACATCAATATATCAATTGCAAAACCTGTATCTGTCTTTTTTATGTTTTCATTTAGTTTGGTCTATTTGGCACCAACATTTATAGTTTGTACAATGGCAATATCCTTGCAAACTCATTCAAATATGCTGAGAAGACTAGTCATTCTCTTAGTTCTAAGCGTCCTGTCGAAAAGAAGCAATCGTTGCTCGGTCATACATATCATAGTATAAAATTGTGATTTCAGTCCTACGGTAAGAAGAAGTTTCGATAGGTAACAACTAAGATCGCACATCAAAAAGGAAAAATAAAATACATGTTGCAAAATAGAAAGTCAATCATTTTAAGAAAGCAATCAGAACCTTGATCCAATATTGTGTATTCAGTTCAACTTTAATGTTGAGTGATCCCAAAAGGATTGATTTATTCCCAACAAAGCATGTAAGTGAAAGAAATCTAATATTTTGAATTTTGATGACCGTTTAGAATTCAACGGTATATAATATAAAATTTTACTAGGTCATTATTTTTTTTCGGCTACCCAAGTAGATCATATATATATCTTATATACAATTAAAAATAATTGATGCATTTTCCTGGCGACTTAACTATGTTATGAGACATGCCTAAATTACCAACCCTAACCATATATATAAGTGTTTGATAAAAAAAGAAGGGGCATTCTCAATAATGCCCTTTTTTCCATATCTCTTTTTTAAAATACCCCTTCATGTTGACCATTTTTAAAACTACCCCTCTTTATATACAAAATGACCAAATTACCCTTTTTTGAGTGACAGCAAGAATGTACAGTCATCAAAATCGAAAATATTTTCCCGCCAAAAAAATTTCCCGCCAAAATTTTTTTCCCGCCAAAATCAAAAAATTTTCCCGAAAAAATTATTTTTTCCCGCCAAAAAAAATTTTCCCGCCAAAATCGAAAAATTTTCCCGCCAAAAATATTGAAATTTATACCATTTAAAAACCTTGTAAATGCTTTTAAAAAACTTTTAAAAGCGTTTACAAGGTTTTTAAAAGGTTTTTAAACACATTGTAAACGCTTTTAAAAACCTTGTAAATGCTTTTAAAAAACTTGTAAATACTTTTAAAAAGCTTGTAAATGCTTTAAAAGGTTTTTAAACACCTTGTAAATGCTTTTAAAAGCGTTTACAAGGTGTTTAAAAACCTTTTAAAACCCTTTTAAAAATCTTATAAAAACTTTTACAAGGTTTTTAAAAACATTGTAAAAGCGTTTAGAAGGTGTTTAAAAACCTTTTAAAAATCCTTTTAAAAACTATTTAAAAACCTTTTAAAAACCTTTTAAAACCCTTTTAAAAATCTTGTAAAAGTGTTTACAAGTTGTTTAAAAAACCTTTTAAAACTCTTTAAAAAATATTGTAAAAGCCTTTACAAGGTGTTTATAAGGCTTTTATAAGGTAGAAACCTTATAAAACCTTTTAAAAACCTTGTAAATTTTTTTTGGCGGGAAAAATTTTGGCGGGAAATTTTTTTTTTCGAAATTTGTTATCAAAATTTTTTTGACAAAAAAATTTTTGGCGGGAAAATTTTTTCGAAAAATTTTTGGCGGGAAAATATGTCGAAAATTTTTTGGCGGGAAAATTTTGTTTTTCTTTTTATTGAATAAAATAATTTTCATCTAAGGGTAAAATGGTCATTAAAAATTAAAAGAGGGCATCAATAAAAATGGCCAGAAAAGAGGGTATTTTTGAAAAGGGATATATCAAAAGGGGCATTTTTAACAAATTCTCAAAAAAGAAACCATATATACGTTATCTCGTAGAATGAATGATAAAAATAACAATTATACACGTAGAAGACCAAATCGTAGTATCTTTCCTTTAGATTCCATTCATGGATGACAAGCACAATCATACGCATTTGTACACATAACTAATGATATTTATTATGAATTTGGTGAAGAAAACTTCTCTCAAAAAATATAATTTTTTGTTACCTTCTTATTTTTCTTCATAAATATATTGTTTAGAGCAAATATGTGTTGACAAAAGAAGCCATAATTAGTGTTCATTTTAATGTAGAACCTTTACACATTTCGTGTTGAACTCTAACTAGCTATTAGACTTATAACCAAACCCTAATTTCGAAAATTCATACGATGTGAATCTTATTCACATTAGTTATACTTGTAACCAGAGCCGGCGCTCAACTTTCTAGGGCTACAAACCAAAAAAAAAATGCGGATCGAACTTGTAAAGTGGTGCCTATTTTAGTACAACTAAACCACTGGTCTAAGTAAAATTTTTGTAGAAAATGGCCGAAAGTTTTTATTTATTATGCACGGTTGCAAGCTAATGCTTGGCTTGCTTGGCCTCTTGGCCGGTTCTGCTTGTAACCAAGGACAACAAAATCCATATAGATGTTTTCCACATTAATATTTACATGTATTTTTTGTTAACTTACACATGTACATTATATTTTAGTTCTTTGTGAGGATAGTGCTTAAGGTCAGTAATTATATATAAAACAAGTTAACATTTTATGTTAAAAAAAAAATAGAATCTATATATACATTTTTGGAGACTTTTATGAAATAAATACTGAAGTTCATACATATTTACAAACATGCCATTGACATTAATTACTCATTTGTTTTTCATTTAATTAATTAATATTAAATTTCAGTTTTGGTAAACAAGATTTTCCATCCTAATAAAATTTTCAAAACAATAGGAACCACTCCCTTTAACATTAAGTATTAACTTTACTATTAATTTAATTAATATTAAGTTTCAAATTTTACAAAACAATAGAAATTAATTCTATAAATACATACAGTATTTTCCTTCTATAAATCACTACTTATTTAATTGTATGTTATAGTTTTTATAATATAAAACAATAAACCTCAAACAAAATACTTTATACACTAACTAATTTTTATATATATATATATATATATTTGTAAGGTATATTTTAAAAAATAGAAATTAAATATTAGTTATATATATAGTTAATCTACAAAATAAATAACATTTTATTTTTATTAAAAAATAGGCCTGCAGTATACTGCGGGTGAATATCTAGTATCATTTATTTTTAAACAAAAAAAAGTAATTCTAAAACATAAATTAAAATGACTTACGTTATTCAAAAATAAATGACATATAGGATATATTTTTTTAATATATATGAATCGAATCAAATAAATAAACTAACAAATTTTAGCCACACTGCGTCAATAAATAACGACCCCTTGCGAGGGTTAAGACAACACAACAAAAGCTTTTTTCCAAGTCTTGAAAACAAAATTCAAAGCTCTATTTTCTCTCTTCATAGTGTCGACATGCAGGCCGGTCCATAGGGCAATCAACTGAAGCAAAGGATTAGGGCATCAAAAAATTTAGGACATACGTTTATAAAAAAATTTATAAAGCTTTTATATACATCTAAAGACTTTTACAAAAATGTGAACTTTAATATAAGTGCAAATCATATTTTTTGAGGTTAATTGTTAGTTTTGGTTTTGATTTTTTCTTTTTTTAAGTTAATAGTTTGCTTTGTTAAACTATTAGATAAACCTTTTCATCAAAACTAATGTTTTGGCTTTGGTTTGTGTTAATAAAATTTCAAAACATTAAGCAAAAATCTTATTTACTATTGGTTATAATTTTTTGGTAATGTATAAAGGGCATGTTTTTAAGTTTTGCATAGGACACTAGTAAATGCCGGACCGGCACTGTCGACATGGCTTACGAAAGTAACCTAGTTGTGAAAAATATCATCGACTTATACAACCAAATCTCAAACCTCGAGAGCTTAAAACCATCCAAGAATGTCGACACTTTGTTCGGACAACTCGTGTCCACGTGCTTACCAACGGACACAAACATCGATGTCACAGAAATACACGATGAAAAAGTCAAAGACGCGAGATCTCATCTCATCAAACTTTGTGGTGAAGCCGAAGGTTATTTAGAGGAACACTTCTCAACAATCTTAGGCTCTTTTGAAGACAACCCGCTAAACCATTTACACATCTTTCCCTATTACAACAACTATCTCAAACTAGGCAAACTCGAATTCGATCTCCTATCTCAACACACAACCCATGTTCCTACCAAAGTTGCCTTTATCGGTTCGGGTCCGATGCCACTTACTTCCATCGTCTTGGCCAAGTTCCACCTCCCCAACACAACGTTCCACAACTTTGACATCGACTCACAGGCCAACAAACTCGCTTCAAGCCTCTTTTCTCGCGATCCTGACCTCTCGAAACGCATGATCTTCCACACAACTGATGTGTTAAATGCTAAGGAAGGGTTAGACCAATATGATGTCGTTTTCTTGGCAGCTCTTGTTGGGATGGATAAAGAGTCAAAGGTCAAGGCTATTGAACATTTGGAGAAATATATGGCTCCGGGAGCTGTGTTGATGCTAAGGAGTGCTCATGGTCTTAGAGCTTTCTTGTATCCAATCGTTGACTATTCCGATCTTAAAGAATTTGAGGTGTTGACCATTCATCATCCCTCCGATGACGTAGTGAACTCGGTGGTCATCGCACGTAAGCTCGGTGGTTCGAATGGAGTTAGAGGCAGCCAGATTGGACGGTGTGTGGTTATGCCTTGTAATTGCTCTAAGGTCCACGCGATTATGAACAATTTTGGTATGAAGAAGAATTTGATCGAGGACTTTAGTGCCATCGAGTAAACAAGTAATAATTACAACACGTCTCTTTTCTTAAAATTATGTGTTTTTTAGTTTTGCTATTTTCGATATAATGCCTTGTGAGGAGTGTGGTATACTGGTATGTTTTTGTTAAGTATTATCATTTTGTGAATTTCGTGAGTTCTTTGATCTTCATATTAGTTTGAAGATACGGAACCTTGTTGATGTTCTTTTTATATTGTGATCTACAATGTATATTTAAAAATCATGAAGGTTTTGTTTGTGATTGATATCTGTAGTGCCTAAAACTATATATATATATATATATATATATATATTTTTTATGAAAAAGAAAATATATATATATATTTTTCTTCATTTTCTTTATGTATCTTCAGTAAATATTTACAAATCCTTAAAAATACAAATATATCCGTTTTCAGTTCAGAATTTAACTTTACATTTTCATGCAATTTCAAACATTTGATGATAATAAAATGTTTATGAGCTTTCTTGTAAAGTTAAAAGAAAAATCAAGATTGTAACAAAAGAGACCAAAACTAAGTATTCAGACTACTAAACCAAGATAGTAACAGACGAAAACTGTTTCCTAAACATGAAAGTAGAAGATTTCCTAACCGGAAAGCTTGAGTCACTACATCCACTTCCTCTCTTGTTGGACTAACCAGGGCAAAACTCAATCTCACGCATCAAATCTAAACCTTCTTTATCGCCGAGAATCTTAAGTTTCCACTCACTAAATGGATATAATATACTTATTCTGTTTCATAAAGAGTGTCATTCTAGCCTGATTTTTTTGTTTCAAAATAAGTGTTATTTTAGTTTTTCAATGTAATATTAAGCATAAATTTCCAACTTTAACCTTATATTCATTGAAGAATATCAAGAGTCAATGTCAATTTTAAGGGTATAAAAGATATTTTAATATGTTTTCTTAATTTGTGTGTAAAGTGTTAAAATAACACTTATTATGAAACAGAGGGAGTACATAATATATTATTTTTTGTTTCTAAACCTTAATAGATAATAAACTAATTTTTTTTTCATGGTGTACCATTGGTAATCTTAGTTACAAAACCTACAGTGGAATACAATATAACCTTCATAATATATATATATATATATATATATATATATTTTTTAAATTTTGATAAAGCTTATATTTATTTTTGTTTAATTTTATCATTATAAATTTGTGATCATATGAATTACTAACTGTGAAAACAAAACTTATATAATAAATTTATGTAGCCTATATTGAAATCTCACTAGTAGTTTCTGAAATTTCTTTTATTATATCAAGGTAGTGAACCAATTCCAAGTAAAGTGTACTACGGTCCACATATTTTATTTATACTAATATTTTTGAAGTACGAATTTGAAATAAATTTTGATTTTTTTAAAAATTATCTATGTATCCAAACAAAATTTACTAAAAACTTATATTATTCATATAAGCAAACAAAATTAAAATATTTTAGCATAAATTAGAATTATATGTATCCATATATTGTTCCATAATTAACACTAGTAATATTAGATATGTTGAACAAAATTGATTTAATTAATATTTAGCAAAATATAAGCAAAATATAAGAAAAATATAAGAAAAATTTAAGCTACATTTTTCAAGCTCAAAATATTAAAATAAAGTAATTCATATTAAATAAACTATTGTTAGTTACAACTTACAACCTATAGTGGAAGAGAATAAATTTTCTAGACAAATCAGTAAAATTTGTCTAATCATTTGATTAGTTGATTGGATATAACTCTTAATGGTTTGGAGTAGCCGACATACATTTATCTTATGAGTTGGTGCACTATTATTATCCAGAAGACCGGTTTAACGGCAGTGTAAGTTTAAATTTGATGCAATGAGATCTAAGCGTTCAAAATCAATGAATATTAATGTTTCAGACTCAACGGTTAAAATAAGATGATTCTGAAACCATACACACAGCAGATTTTATTTAAAATAAGTTTAAAGTCGGACCCACACTATTCTATTTAAAATAATTTTATTGGTCCCAGACTCCAGACTGACCCGGATCCGAAACAGAAACACGCAGCCTCGATACTGAAAGCAAGAGCTATTGCTCAAAGTTAGAAACAGAGAGATGGTGACTGAAAATATATTTCCTTACTTTATTAACATCCAGAATACATTATCTGTCTTTATATATAAGAAGACAGGAGGAGACATAATGACCTAATGATTACAAAGATGGATAGATGTCTGACAAGTGTCTCAATCAACAACATAGGATCGGTGTGGTAAGAGCTGCAAACTGATTCCTTGTTTGGACCACATGATGAGCTGTATTTGGCACTACCTCCGTACGCTGCAGAGCACATGATGAGGTGATCTTTTCCTTGTTACCGTTAGAGACTGTGGTGAGAAAGCAAACTGCAGTGGGCTTGATTGTTTCTTCAAGGCCCAACCTTGTTTGCTGAACTGAGTTTTCAGTGAGTCCAGTAGTATCACTCCTTACATCCCCCCGCAAACTTTGTGTGGGTGGAGAGACCACGCCAAGTTTGTATCGAAGATCAGTGTAGACCTGGAGTGGCAGGGATTTGGTGAAAATGTCAGCAAGTTGATACTTTGCTGGAATGTGATAAACAACCATGGTACCGTCTGCAACTTGTTCCCTGACGTAGTGATAGTGCACTTTAAAATGTTTGGTCTTCTTGTGAAGTGTCGGGTTTGCAGAAAGATAGACAGCAGAGAGGTTATCACAGTACAACTCTGGGGCATGAGAGAGTGGCATACCAATGTTTTCGAGGAGATCTCTTAACCAGTTTACTTCAGCAGCAGTGTCTGACAAGCAACGATACTCTGCTTCAGTAGAGCTACGGGAGACTGACGTCTGACGTTTTGCAGACCATGAGATGAGATTAGACCCTAGAAAGGTACAGTAGCCTCCTGTGGAGCGACTAGTGGTTTGGCAACCAGCATAGTCACTATCACTGTATGCTCTTAAGGTGAAATCCGCATTCCTTGAGAAAGAGAGACCATAGCCAATTGTGCCTTTGATATATCGGATTATTCGCTTTAGCAGGTTGAAGTCAGCAACAGTCGGTGCGTGCATACGTTGACAGACTAGGTTGACTGCAAATTGTATGTCTGGCCTTGTAAGAGTAAGATATTGGAGCTTACCAGCAAGACTCCGAAAATGTGTTGGTTGATCAAAGAGATCTTCTTGTCCCTTGACCTTTTGAAGCTCAAGAGGTAGTGGTGTGGAAGCAGAAGCACAATCTGCCATACCAGCCGCCAAAAGTAGTTCCTCTGCATATTTGTGCTGATTGAGAAAGAGACCGTCAGTGTGATAGTGAGCCTGTAGACCAAGAAAATAGCTCAAACGTCCAAGATCTTTCATACGAAACTCATCATTCATTGACTGTAGCAATTCTTGGATCAGGTTTGGACTGTTCCCAGTAAGAGCCATATCATCAACATAAAGTAAGAGGATGATGACATTATTATCTTTGAGGTATATGAAGAGAGATGGATCTTTGAAGCTGCATTCAAAGCCAAATTTCAACAGAAAGGAGCTGAACTTATCAAACCAGGCTCGTGGAGCTTGCTTCAACCCATAGACGGCTTTATTGAGCTTCCAAACATGTGAAGGATAGCTACTGTCTTTGAATCCTGGAGGTTGTTGCATATACACTGTTTCAGTCAAATCACCATGGAGAAATGCACTCTTGACATCAAGCTGCTTGATTTCCCAGTTATTGACAACTGCAGCATGTAGAACAAGACGTACCGTTGCAGTTCGAACTACAGGACTGTAGGTTTCAAAGAAATCTACCCCTTCCTCTTGATCATACCCTTTGGCAACTAGACGCGCCTTTAGTCTATCCAGACTGCCATCAGCCTTGAGTTTTGGTGTGAAGACCCATCGACAGCCTAGAACATTCATATCTGGCTCATAGGGAACTAGGGAGAATGTATTGGTATCAACAAAAGATTCAACTTCATCTCCCATAGCAGCTGTCCAACCAGGATGCTTAAGAGCAGAGGCCACTGTTTTTGGAGCTTTTTCAGTAGTGTGTGTCGCCTGGAGTACATACTTTGGGTTTGGCTTGCGAACTCCCACTTTTCCTCTTGTGACCATGGTATGATCATTCACAACTGGAGCTGGAAGAGGAGGAAAGTCATTCTCTGCAAATAGTGGAGCATCTGGAGAATCAGCGTTGTTATCATCAATATCAGTGTCAGTGTCACTTGAGTTCGTCATAGAAGGTGAGGATTCTTCTAGAGGTGACACGATAGCGTTTGTTGGCATGTCAGATGAGACTGCAACAGGTGGTACCAGCACAGAGTCCTCTTGTGGAGAAGAAACTGCTGTAGAAGTAGACTGAGTAGATAGAAACCCCTTTTGCCAGGCGGACAGTAGAGGTGTAGTTGCAGCAGGAAGCATTCTCGAGTAATCAGATTCAAAGGGATACGCACTTTCATCAAAGAGTACATGTCTGCTTATGTAAACTCGACCTGTAGGAGGATAAACACATCTGTAGCCTTTGTATTTATCATTATAGCCTAGAAACACACACTTCAGAGACTTAGGATCGAATTTATTTTCTCCATAAGCTCGAAGAGTAGGATAACAGGTGCTGCCAAAGATCCTTAGATATGAGTAATCAGGTTTGGTAGCAAACAGAACTTCATGAGCACTTGCAGAAGCCTGATGAACAGATGTAGGCAGAAGATTGATGAGGTGATTTGCAGTGAAGAAAGCCTCAACCCAGTAATAGTGTGGTACTTTACTCTCAAACATCATACTTAGACCAAGTTCAGACAAATGCCTATGCTTTCTTTCTGCTAAACCATTTTGTTGTGGGGTATGTGGACATGAGATGAGTTGTTTAATGCCATTGTTTGCAAGATGTGTGACAAATGACGTACTAATGAATTCACCTCCGCCATCACATTGAAAACTCTTGATTTTCTGATTTAACTGAGTTTCAACTAAACTTTGGAAAAGCAAGAAGACTGAGTAGAAATCTGATTTATTCTTCAAGGGGTAAAACCAAGAGTAACGTGAGTAATTGTCAACAAATATCACATAATACCTAAACCCCTGAATTGAAGTGACAGGAGCAGGACCCCACAAATCACAATGCAGCCTCTCAAGAGGCCTACTAGCTACATAAGCAGAAGAAGAAAAAGGTAGTTGAGCACTCTTGCCAAGCTTGCACGACTCACAAAGCTTGTTGGTGCGTTTATTAACTGATATTGCTGCAGAAGAAGAGAGGTGTTGAAGAATCTCTGCACTAGGATGACCCAACCTTTTGTGCCAGACATCATCACTTGCAGTAAGTTGCCGTGTAGAGTAGTGAGCTTGAAATGCAGGATTTCTCAACACATAGTGATCCCTACTCCTGTTTCCGGTTGTGAGGAGCTGCTTGGTATGCTTGTCCTTTACACGCACACTATCAGAGTCAAACTTAATGGAACAAGGATAGTCTGTACATAGTTTAGAGACTGAAAGCAAAGATTTTGTCACATTCGGACAGACAAGAACATCATTCAGAGGCAGAAATTTACCTGATAGAGTCTGCAGAGGCACAGTTCCAATGTGAGTGATTGGCAAGAACTCCCCATTACCAACCATAACTGAATCATTACCATGATAGGACTGTGAATGTTGCAGGTTCGCTGTGGAGTTGGTTATGTGAGCTGTAGAACCGCTGTCAGGTAACCATTCAGTTCCATTGTTGTGACAGTCATTCTCAGAGACACGCATAGCAGCTAGAGCAGTGGTTGTTTGCTGGACATAGTCTTCATTGAAACGGTTGTAGCAGTCATACGCACTGTGGCCATATTTACCACAAATCTGACAAGTTGGTCTGGAAGAGCCTGTTGTCTTATTCTGACTGTCATGACCTGAGGAGCCTCGACCATGTTGTTGAAAGCCACGACCTCGTGTCGAGTAGCTACCTCGACCTCTGTAACCACCACCAGACCTGCCACCACCGCGATTACCAGAACCTCCTCTGTCAAAGTAGCTTTTCTCAGCTTGAAAAGCGAGATGAGGAGTAACTGATGAAGCCGTTGAGTAAGTCTTGAGCTTATCATCAAAGGCAGTAACTTTGAACACAACGTCCTCGTAGCAGGGTCCAGGAACAGAGTCCATTGAGTGCTCAATAACCGTGGATACAGACTCATATTCCTTCCCTAACCCAGACAATAAACCATGAATCTTTTCTAGATCGGTCATAGGAAACCCAATAGAGTCTAACTGATCAAAAATCTGCTTGAGTTCGCTAAGATACTCTTCCATAGTTCTTCCTAGCTTAAGACAAGCACGCAGGCGATTCTGAAGTTCAAACTTCCTAGTGGTAGAGACACGATTAAACTTATTTGCGAGAGCTGTCCATACCTCTTGTGCAGATTGCATACCATATACCACACGCAAGGCAGGTTCAGACAGAGAGCCAAAGATCCATGCCATAACAAGTTGATCATTTCGAACCCACTTGGTAAACTCCGGATTTGGCTCGATGGTGACTCCAGCATTACCAGTGACAGAGCGAGTGGCATCCGGACGAGTGATGGAGCCATTGACATAGCCAAGCAACATTTGTGGTGAGAGAAAGGACTCAAACTGAGTCTTCCATAGCAAATAGTTGGACTCAGTAAGTTTGAGAGTCACAACCTGAGAGATAGAAAGAGTAGAAGAAAAAGGCTCTGATGTAGCCATGGAGGCGTGCTACCAGAGCTCTGATACCATGAAAGCAAGAGCTATTGCTCAAAGTTAGAAACAGAGAGATGGTGACTGAAAATATATTTCCTTACTTTATTAACATCCAGAATACATTATCTGTCTTTATATATAAGAAGACAGGAGGAGACATAATGACCTAATGATTACAAAGATGGATAGATGTCTGACAAGTGTCTCAATCAACAACATAGGATCGGTGTGGTAAGAGCTGCAAACTGATTCCTTGTTTGGACCACATGATGAGCTGTATTTGGCACTACCTCCGTACGCTGCAGAGCACATGATGAGGTGATCTTTTCCTTGTTACCGTTAGAGACTGTGGTGAGAAAGCAAACTGCAGTGGGCTTGATTGTTTCTTCAAGGCCCAACCTTGTTTGCTGAACTGAGTTTTCAGTGAGTCCAGTAGTATCACTCCTTACAGATACATTGCACTGATTGATGATAAGCAAAGTGGAAAGTTGAAAGTGGAAACTAATTTTGGAAATTATTCTGTAACTAATGAGTTTTTCGCAGGTCTTTTGTAGTGACGGAAATAAACATTTAATGGGAATTTTGCATATTGTGGTAGTACTTAGTAGTGAAGGAAATAAATTAACAAAAAAATCAACTTGATCGGTTCTCCCTTCTTTCAACGGTTCTTCCTCTCTCCTTCTCCCGACATCCAAGAATCATATGTTTTAGTTCATGCTTACACATTAAGGATTCCCACATCTCGCACAAAACCGAGTTCGGATCCTCCCGGTTTTATACCGACTACCTGAGACCATCTTTACTTTAGAACAGATAAAACATGCTCAAAAAACAAAAAATAAAAAAATTTGTTATACATATTCCTTTTTTATCTTTATTATATTATTTAAGCAACCCTATAAACAAATAACCTTACTACATGTAAGATATTACACAAAATGCCACTGTATTTTAATACAACATATAATAATATAATTTAATATTAAGTTGTTTTAATCAGAAAATGATTACCTAAAAAATAGCAACTATTAATTTATTAGATTACAAGAAATCATTAATAAAATAATTTTGGAATTATTTAATTAAATAATAATCAAATAATTTCGAAATTATGTAATAAAATAATTAAACAGATTATATTTATTATTTTAGAAATCTTAGGAAACAATAACAAACTATTTAGAAAAATTGTAAAACTTAAATTTATTTATAAAAATAAGATTAAATATTTACATATCTAAATAATTTAATAATAACAAATATATATTAAAATTAAGATACAACATTGTTTCTATTTTTAAAACATATCTATATACTTATTTAAGCTATGTTGTTAAAAATTTAACCAGTTCTGATGTGACATATTACGAAAATGCTATTATATTTTAATTATTCTAATAAACAAAAAAAAAATTTGGATTTGTTTACAAAAAAATAAAACTCTATTTATTGTTTCATATATCTTAAGAAATAATAACAAACTATTTAATTGGCTAAAAATTAATTGTTTATACACAGTATTCATTATATAAACAATACCAAGTGTATAATGCTGATAATATACATAACCTAATTGTAATTTTCACCTATAAAAATAATATATAACATGTTATACCAATAACTTCAATTTGTAAATTTGGTATATTAAGATCTCTAAACACGATCACATTAATTTGTAATATCAAATCACGGGTCAATACATGTTTTGTTGGGTTTTTTTAGCTTTACTGAATGTATAATTAACGAATTTGATATTGCACCGAACCAAAATAGTAGTACCAACTACGGGTCGAAAACAAAGTATGGCCTTAAGCAAAATAAAATATATGATTTTATAAAATGTATAGAATTAATTATTTTTCTACTATTATTTTGTAACAAACAAATCTAAATTTACATAAATATTTCCTCACGCTGGTAACATTATTCTACAAAGTATTAACGTGTATTTATGAGTCAGGTAATAAAACGGGTAATGAGACGGGTAACGGATGCTCAAAAATTAAATTAATATCCAATACTCGATCATTATTCACGGATAATATAATTATTATACCTTTCACTTGACCCTAAAGCTGCGGGTACCTTTTTTGGGGCGGATACAAACCGAAAATGGGTCGAATACGGATATCAGTAGTAGTTTTCAGGCCTACCTATTAATAGTTTAATATAAGTCAAAACTCACCATTTAGTACTATATTATATAATATGTAAATGAATAATACAACATATTATTAACAAATAACAAAAAAAAAGTTTTTCCGCGCTACCAGCGCGGGTCATTATCTAGTTGATTTATTAATATATGTACCAATGAGTAACTGACACATGTCACTTTAGTGAAAGAACCGTTTCTTCAGATCCTTCCCCAAGCACCAATTCCTCTTGTTTTTTCCCTCTCTTACTTTTGTTATTTTTTTAATAAGAGTAATTGCAAGAGTAATCCCCAGTAATAATGCTCTGATTCCTGAATATTTTCACTTAAGTACATTATGGATCTTGAAATTACAGAAAATGTCCACAAGGTTTGATTATTTTACCAATTGGACCTCATCTTACAAAAAGACCCTGTTATACTCCAAAACTATTTGTGAATTAAGTAAATATAATATTGATTTCATGTTTTTGAAATATAATTTTTCCTATAACCAGTCAAACCGCTAGTACCAAATGAATAATTAGTATAGTGTCTAATAGATTGGGAAAAATGTAAAAGAAAACACCAACCGTTGAAAAACGAATCAACTAAATTAAATAGTTAACTTAAGTTGATTTTTAGATAAAGTACTTAGTAGTGAAGATATACTATTAATGATCTTAAGTTTGTTAGATGAGAATTTTGCATATAGTGGTATCACTTAGTAGTGAAGAGATCCTACGGAACCCTTTTGGTCACCACCATTTATGTCTCTGACTCCATTACTAAGATTCCTGGCTCTCTTCCGCATATCCTCTTCTACACCTTAGTAATATACAAATTAATATCCCACACCACATATACGAACGATTACCATTTTTTCAATACGCTTTCCCGAACGGTTCCTCCTCTAGTATTATTATGTAATTGAGAACAGTATATATTTCACTGAAGGATATTTATATCTTAAACCCCACTCACTCACAATCTCTCTTTTTTCTGAAAGTTCAGCTTTTCTCAAGAAGAAACTCACTCCAATCCTTCTAGTTCTTCTAACATAAACAAAACACCATAACTCACACCTTCTCGCTTCTCCCTTCTCCCTTCTTTCCCTCCCCCCTCACAAGTTCAACAAGGTTTCTTAAAATTATGTGTCTTTATGTTTTGCTATTTTCGATTTTTAAATCCTTATTAACACTAGTAATATTAGACATGTTGAATCAAAATGAATTAATTAGGATTGTGTAAAGTTTAAGGAAAATATAAGAAAAAATAAAGCAAAATTGAAGCTACTTTTTCAAGCTCAAATTATTAAAATGAATTAATTAATATTAAATAAACTACTGTTAGTTAAAACTTACAATTTATAGTGAAAGAGAATACAACTTCTAGACAAGTCAATAAAATTTGTCAAATCATTTGATAAGTAATAAGAAGAATGAACAAAAAACACCATTTCATATTTTAGTATTCTTCTAACTCCTCGTAATCTCTCTTCTTTTGAACATAATAATACTACCAATTTCATTCACACATCTTCGTATTAAGTATTCTTCTCACAATCTCTCTCTTTTTCTAAAAGTAATATTACTCCTCAGCTTTTCTCAAATAAACCAATCAAGAAGAAACTCCATAGACAATCTTCCAGAGGTTCCTCTGTCCTCTTCTAGTTCTTCTACTTATCAAGACATAAACAAAACTATTTATATACGGTGTTACACATAAAATTATTTTATGTATCTGAAATATTTATGATGAGCATGGAATGTTGTACAAATATGAAAAACTAATCCATATGATCCACATATATATAATATGTAACTATGTATGATGATTTGTTTTGTCGACAACATAAATCATCATACATAATTATATATTATATTATTTATGTGGATCATCTGGATTTATTTTTCATATTTGAACCCTATTATATATATTTTGTTGTATAATAGATTTAGGAAAGTAATATATGGGATTTGAGTAATCATAGGTGATACGATGATATTCTTCCCTTAATAATAACTAATATATATATATATATATATATGCATGCATGAATGAGTGTATGTATGATGTAAATGAGATGGGGCCAATGATAACATAATAGTGACCTTTTTTTGTGATGACAACAACCACACGTGCTCATTCCTTCTACCAAAGGTTTGCGCACTCGCTAGGCCTTTTCGTTGCACCTTTTTACTACAATTTATTTGAGAGCCATAGTTCTCAATCCGAGTTTTTTACTCAAACCTGTTTTTTATAACGCCATTCCATGATGTTGTTTTACTCCTTTTAACTAGCTTTCAAGTACTCTGTCTTTGGGATGGAAACTCAAAACTGGTTTTAGTTTCAATTCATTGACGTTAGTCTTTTTAAAACACGCTCATGTAATCATGTACTATACGTTTTACATCCTTTTACATTCTCATAGTCATAGACACTAAATCTATCTTTAAATTTTGTAACTAATTACAAAATTGTCTTTGGAAGATTTTACAGATTGTATCTCTGGAAAGACTACTTAATTTTGTTTTCTTATCAGAGTTATATCATCTATGCATTATCTTTATTCACTTGAAATTCCCATGAATCATGAGACACAAGTAAAATAGAAAAGAGACTTTTCCGAGTTTGAACTACTAAGAAGAGGTAGCCCGAGAAGAAGAAGAAAAACCAACCTCTCTGACTCCTCCAGCAAGTAACAACTTCGACCATAACCTAACGCTCTCACGACTGACTCAACTTCCTCTCAGCAACTCCGGTTCAACTTTCAACACCAATCTCTTTCACACAACAAACCAAAGCGGCTATCCCACTACCCACAAGGCTGCAGCCACCCCAACACCAACCATTGCCGCCACAAGAATCGCCACCGTCCCAGCCAAACCCGGAGAAAATACCAGCATCAGTGGAGAAAACGATGAGAAACAGAGTCACCGTGGCCCGTGGCCACGAGGCTAAAACTCATCAGACCAAATAGCGGCCCGCCACTGCCACAGCTGCTACCGTTGCTTCCACAACCGACGAACCAGTCGGCCTCACTCCATGCTACATCTGTCCTTCTTCCCTCAGGATTCTCCATAGTACTAGTGTGAAGTTAACTGCGTAAGGCTTTGAGTACGTTTTCGATTACCAAACATCTCTAAAAAGACTGATACCATATAATATGAGATGATTTGTACGTTGTCTTTTAAAAATATCATTACCTCGCACTCAAACTCAACATGACCATGTACGCACATAATATGTATACAATAATACAACAGTCAACAGTCACCATATCTATACTACTATAGATGCATGGTGAATGATAATAAATCTTACTTTAGAACGATTGATTTTGAACTCAAAACAAAATCGCTTCTTTCGTTTAAAACGTATGCTGAGAGCTACGTAAAATTGGCTATTCATTTCGTGCAAGAGGCACTGATATAAAATAATGTACGTGTAACATCAGTATATCAATTGCAAAATTTGTATGTGTCTCTTTTTTATGTTTTCATTTAGTTTGATGCTTAAATTATAAAATCCTATTTGGCACCAACATTTATAGTTTGCACAATGGCAATATGCTGAGAAAACTAGTCATTCTCTTAGTTCTAAGCGTCCTGTCGAAAAGAAGCAATCGTTGCTCGGTCATACAAATCATAGTTTAAAATTGTGATTTCAGTCCTTCGATAGGTTACAATTGAGATCGCACATCAAGAAAGAAAAAAATACATGTTGGAAAATAGGATCAGTTAAACTTTGATGTTGAGTGACACCAAAAGGATTGACTAATTCCCAACAAAGCATGTAAGTGAACGAAATCTAATATTTTGAATATTGATGACCGTTTAGAATTCAACGGTAAATAATAAAAAAATTAACTAGATCATTATTTTTTCAGCTACCCAATTAGATCATATACTAGATTAGCACCGTGCTAGAGCACGGGTTAAAATTTCTTTTATTTATATTATAATTTTAGAATAAAATATGATTTCTAAGATCATGATTAATGTTATATTAAGACTTTAAAAACTTTTAAAATCAATAATATAAATTATAATTTATTTTAAAATTATAATATAAATAAAGGAATTTCAACCCGTAATCTAGCATTAAGGTTTAATTTTTAATTTCTGAATATGATCCCAAGATAATGATTAATCTTGTTAAATTAGCGAGATTTTATTCCTTTTTTATGATTGAGAATTTATTTTTATCCTTTTAATAATTTTTTTATTGATGTGGTTTATCAATAAAATCTGTTAAAAATAAATTGGTAATATTGTGATTCTAGATATTTGGAACCATATATGTAATTTTCCGAAAATAAAATTTGGAATATCCATGAACTATCAATTTAGAATAACCCGTTTAAGATTTTCTGTTACAATTAAAATTTTATTTGTTACAATTAATATATGGATTAATTTATAATATATGTATAACCTATTTGTAACCATTTATTAAAATTATATAGTCTACCAAAACAATGTTGTGTACTTCCCTTTTATTATAAAGGGGATATATTTCTTTTATACTATTAAAAATAACTAGGAAACCGGTCCGTGCGTTGCCGCACGGGAAAATGAAAGTATTTGAAAAGACTAACATTAGTCATGTTTTAGAAAGAAAATTTGATAATAATTTTCTTTTTGAGAGTATTTCGATTATAGAATTTCTAAACTGGTTCTTGTTCAGTTTTCTGATTTAGCAGGTTTTGTTAAAAACATTATTTTATAATTTAATCACTTTTTATTTGGATGTGTTCATCATTGGCTCTTTTCTGATTAACATTATTCATTGGCTCTTTTGTACATACATGAATTGGGAGTGCCTAACATTTTTCCTAGCTTCCTCAACATTGGAGTTGTCAGCTTGGCAAAAACATCGTTATAACCACATCTTAATCTCAGTAGAAGTATATCCTTCACCCAAAAAAATGACTAATTTATGTTGTTATAACCATATCTTTAACCACATGGTGGGGGCTAATAGTTCACATATGGTTGGAAGAGTTTCCTTGTTGGTCCATGACAGGGATCAATTCCCCTAGATACATAATTGCTATTCATTTACTATGTGGCCAAATGGACATAGATCCTTGCTTACGGTCCATTTGAATATTCAGAGAGAGGATCTATCCATGGGCTGCACCTTCTCCAGGGATTAGTCTTGGGCCCCTCCATAGGCCTGGGGATTTACCCTGAGTTATCAAAAAAAAAAAACTACAAACTCCATTGTTATATATGTTTTACCTCAACATATATAGGGACATTTATCAGCAAAAATAGAAATGCTCCAAAGTCATGAGCTCATTTATCAACTTTAAATCCAGATCCATATAAAATGTCCAATATGAACAAAACACAAATCATATGTGAGAAAAAATAGAAACATAAACATGTATATATATATATATATATATATCTACCGCCCGTTTTAAGTTACAATTGATGTTATAATATATATACTCAATTCAAACATATTGCCAATACAATGTCATGATAGTTATGCATGTTGTCCAACTAATTAAACTCTTATACGTTAAAAGTAAAATCTGAATTAACATTATATATATGTACTTATTACAACTATCTTTTTCAGTAAAGCAAAAATAAAATCTAAATAGATATGTATTTCATCAATTAAGAGGAATATATATATATATATATATATATTATAATGATGTATGAAATATGTTCACTTAAATTTTAAGATGCTCACCCGTTATTTTATTTTTTATTTAAGAGTCAAAAGAAACGATGGTACTCTATGGTACTTTATGCAAATTTATATCTTGGTCATTTTTATATTTCGTAGTTACAAATTTTAAAATGATGAAATTGACACTTTCGTCTAAATTTCCCTATATTTTCCACTATTTACTTATAATTTGAAGATGCATATGCTGCAAAATATATTATGTAACAACTTAGTAGACACAATTAGGGTAGTAATCAAACCACAACACATAGAAAACAACAGTACTTATTAAGTTACCAGTGACATGGATTTTTATCTGCCAAATACAGAAAAGTATACAACAACGTTTCCAAAACAACACTGTTACAATTTTTAAACTATAAAGCTAAAAGAACATAATCAATGCCAAAGGCAATATATTCGACTTACACTCATCATAATCCATAACAGATAAACCATTTTGAATTATGCAAAATACTTTCCATCTTATCAAACATCCAAATAATATTCCAAAAATTAAATATACACACATGTGTTTCCAACTAAATTCGTTCAATTGGTATAATAACCCTTGGTTGAAAAATAAAATTTAATTGTTGTAGCATGTTAAGTAGAAATCGTAACATTGTTCTACTCTTAGTAAAGTCTCCCATATCAAGCATCATTATATTTATTCTTTGTAAATATAATAATGCTCGATGAGTGTTTTTACAAAAAAATATTTTTTTTTTAAAAAAACCTCATTAAAAATGTTCACAAAGGTTTTTCTGGCCTGTAAATCATTTTTTCTCTAAAAGGTTAGCAGCTTTGTTGTTATTACTTCTAGTGCATTGAAATTGAATAGTTGAAAATAAATGATTCATCATGATTGTATTGGACCCGCGACGGACTTTTTGAAAGACTTTTTCGTTTGAAATACCGATTTAATTACATACATGCCTCTCTGACTACTCTCCCTCTCATCGTGAAGGTAGGGGAGTTAGATAACATCCATCATATTTATAATATAAAGAATCATAGTATCCTTTTATAGTTACAACACAAACAGATAAAATGGCTAAACATCTGTTAATTATTTCATATATTTTATTTTATTTTTGTAACTGGCCAATATATTTTAATTATTTTATTATACTTTAGATTTGATCATGTAGAGTTGTTCTATACTATATAGCAATACAATATGATAATAAAGGAACCGAAATCATGACTCAAGCGGTGCAATAGTAGTGACAAACTGTAGTATATGGAGGTGGATAGTTTTGGTGATGCGGGTGCGTGTTGACTTCCCAAACATTACCACCGCCAAATTAAAATCTTTCCAGTATGTCTTTCTTCCAACACAAAACTTAACACTTTTTATGTCTGGAAACAGAAAAATCTCCCCTTTCATCAAACAGATTCATGACCCCTTGTACGAAGAAGTTTTTGTTTTGAAAGCGAAGAATCATTGTCTATTAACTTAGAAAGATAAAAAAAAAAGTGGTTGATTAGAATAAAAACTTTTTGAAGCAAAGCTGCTTATATCATATCAAACAGATTGATAACAACAACAAGTCTACCGTCTATGACATGAGCAATTAAATGTCGATGATACTGCATACGAAAATGATGAAAAACAGTTGTAATCAGCAAATGTACTAAGTCATCATAGTCAATCTAAACAGTACATTACAGTACATTATAATGATGGTTACTAATATCAGTTCCACAGAAAATCAACATATGGCTTTATAAAATAGCATGCCTTTACGACAATTAGTGGACTAAGCGACTAACTCAAAGGGTATGATGAATTGATCCCCATTCAAGGACTAACCAATATAGTTCTCCATCTGTCGTAATGAAAGTGACTCCCATCTGCAGATTTCCATATAATGTTAAGAATTACATTTGTATCAGAACGTACAAGTCAAAGGATTACTGGTGAGTTTAATTGTTACATTGGAAAATAATTAAGAGAGACAGAAGAGGTAAGAGTTACATAAAAGAGAACACCGTACGTTCCTCTCGCCATCGCCACTGTTGCAATTTTAAAAAATATACGTTAAGAAAAAGGATGAATCACAAACATAAAGGAAGACTCACACGTCAACGGGTCTTTTAATATATTACAACGAAGACTCACATAAAGAAAGAATCACAAACATTGAAGATGGAAAAGCCCTTGGTAAGCAAACGTTCAAACCTTCCTCCACAACCACCGGGAATGAACCCAACCTAAAGGCTAAAGCTTTTAAATAAACGTTATGAAATTTCACCTCTTTTTCTACTAACGGCATGCTGCTGAAAATACGTATAAAATAAGCATCGTATGTTTACTCAATCAAAGAAATAAAGTCATAACTACACCACGTATACACGAAAAGGAGAATCAGAGATCGAACCCAGATCAGCAGTGATGAGAGAATGGAGTACCAAATCAGGGATTCTAAAACAGAACAGAAAATAATCATACAAAGTCATACACGTATTGTATAACTCAAGAACCAACGAATCTATTAAACAGTGGCTAAATTTTACAGTCAATTAAACGATGTTTTTTTGAAACAGAACTCACTTGGTATAAGAAGAAGAGACAAAGCAAGACTTCACAAGAAGATAAGCAGACGATATAATATAGAACAGGGATCACCCTAGAGGCGATCGAAATAAGTAGCGATGGTAATATTCTGTACTGGCGGCGAAATAATACATGGAGGCGAAATTAGGCAACGTTGCACACACTCACTGGAAAATGTGAAAATTAATTAGATCACTTTTGTACCGTTTTGATTTTTAGTTTCAGTCGTTCAAATATTTTCAACATGCGAAACCGTAGAATGAACAACAGAGGAGGACAATAATTAAAAGAGTTCATTGATAAATATATA
Source organism: Camelina hispida (assembly GCA_023657505.1). NCBI lineage: Eukaryota > Viridiplantae > Streptophyta > Magnoliopsida > Brassicales > Brassicaceae > Camelina > Camelina hispida. The sequence goes on along the minus strand of CP094636.1, from coordinate 26,310,866 downwards.
TATAAATTCTGTAAAGAGGCAACTCAGCAGGGTTGTGTCTTTTAGATTGTAGAGAAGCACTGTTTCGGGAAAGATCGTTCGTTTGTTTTAACAAAAGAGGCGACTTTTACTTTCATTTTTTTCTTCTACTTCTCAACCGTTAGATTATTATTATGACCTCAGGAGTCCCTCCTCAGAATTATTAAGTTTTCTGTGATATTGTATTGTAAATCCTTTAGACACAGAATCAATTAAACTAATTTGAAAAACCTTCTTCTGAATCCTTTAGCCACAAAGACGCCGCAAACTCACTACCAACGCGCCCGTTGGTTTTGGTTGCGATTCTTTCTTCTCACAAGTTACACACCTTGGCAGCAAAGGTTCACAATTCATTCTCATCACTCTGTTTGCTAATAGATTGCAATTCTGTTTCAAACTAATTAAAGAGTACTGATGGTAAAGGTGTCACATCTGGTTGACTATAGTTAAGAGGATTTTATGATAACAAAGCCTGGATTTACAATGGCAAGTAAACGGATGATTATATATCGCCGGTTCTCTGCAAATTCACTTCACACGTACATAACATAAGCAATGCAACAACATCTGTTTTGTTTTAACATGTAATCGAACATTCAAAAAAAAACTAAATATAAAATTTACACATTTGAGAATTGAAACATTAACCATACAAACATATGGCAGGCCTACTTACCATCAATGAATTGAAGTCAGGGACAAACGATAGATTTGAAAAACTTAAGAAACAAAAAGTTCACAAAACAAAGATAAATGATGAACGCTAACAAAAAGTATATAGATAGATTGTAAACCAGAACAACTAAAATGATTGAACGAATTCCAAATATATAGATCTGAAAAGAGGTAATTGAACAGGTTTTTTTACATAGAGACACGTTGATTCGACAGGGCTGAACAAAGAGAAGCGACGATTCGGGGAAGGAAGAGAAGTACCTTTTCATTTAATAAATTAACGACATCAGCTTTGATCTAAACCGTTGGATGAGAAAATAAAACAATCTCAAGTCGTTGGATTAAAAAAATGACATCAGCAGTCCCTAAAAAATGGGTTTGCTATTATATATAGATTGTTGCATTTTCGTGGCGACTTAACTATGTTATGAGACATGCCTAAATTACCAACCCTAACCATATATACGTTATCTCGTAGAATGAATGATACCAATTAATAACAATTATACACGACTATACATAGAAGACCAAATCGTAGTATCTTTCCTTTAGATTCCATTCATGCATGACAAGCACAATCATACGCATTTGCATACAACACTAATGAAAATTTTAACACACGAGCAATGCGTAGATTTATTATGAATTTGGTGAAACAACTTCTCTAAGTTTTTTAATATTTTTTGTTATAACCTTCTCGTTTCTCTTCATATATATGTTGTTTAAAACAAATATGTGTGATAAATTAAAAGAAGCCACAATTTGTGTTTTCTTCGGTTCAATCATAACTTTTTAATGTAAAACCTTTACACATTTTGTGTTAAACTCTAATTATAAGACTTTGTAACCAAACCCTAATTTTGAAATTCATTCCACGTTAATCTTTTCCACATTAGTTAGACTTGTAACTAAACACAACAAATTAAATCCATATATAGAATCCATCACAAATATCAGTTGAAGCGTGAGTACCAGTTTTCATAATTAATTTTATTTTTATTAATTATGATATATTTTTAATTTTGAAATGTATTTTTTTAATATGATTTTTTAAAAAAATGTTTAAAATGTGTTTCTTTATATATATGATTCTTAATGTTTGGATGCAAAATAAAATAAAGAAAACAAATCAGAAATTTTTTTGATTGAAGTAATTAAATCCCTCAAAGTTTTGTTGTTTTGGATTTTATTATTTTGTGATAAATTGTTAGGTTCTTAGAGCATCTCTAACCCCACTTTATTTTATAGTCAATATTCTGTTATAGAGTAACATTTGCTCTAACTCTACTCTATATATTACTCTTAAATAGAGTAAATGGTAGGATTACTCTACATACAACTTTAATTTTTTACACTAACTCTATTGATACATTGCAAAAACTATGCTCTATTTTAGAGTAAAAATTAGAATATATATTGGAGATAGTCTTAGCACACATGAAGTTTGTGTAGAGATCATATATCAGACATTCGAAACAAAAATTGAGTATTGAAAATAGTCTACAAATATTACCAGATAAATTTCATCTTTCCCTACATCTTTTCCAAAACTGTAATATATGGATACGATCAAAAATTATATGATGATTCGCTAGATCTCTTTAATCAGAAAATTATTATCGAAACTCAGTAACCATGAAAATAAATAAATAAAAATTATGTTTTAGTCTCAATCGTAAAGAAAAGAATTGATAAATATATATCTTTCTGGGAGTAGATTTACAACTTTATATATTCTTTAACTCAATCTTAATATTTGATTATTTTTTTACTCCACAATATGTTCCTATGGTTTGATTTTCTCTAGTTAGCCTTTTAACAAATTTTTTGTGAATTAAAAATTCTATATGAATGCTTAAAATGTGTTATACTTCTATGATGGTAAGTTCTTTCTCCTTGTCTCTATTTTTATTCATTATGTTCTTTTAATCATCAAAAAATGAACTCTCCAACATGTCAATTGGTGTAGATGGAAGGGAAGACAAAATCAGAAAATTGATATCAACAATAGATACATTCCAATTATTTTTCTGACATAACTACATTTCTAATTTATTTTAACTTAATTACATCTATTTTTTTAAAAAATAATTATATTTAAACTTATAATATCTATATGTTGACTTTTCCATCAGATTTTGAGTCGGTCTTTTCCATCAGAATTTGATTGGATGAATTTGAGTCGGTCAGATTGTTGATTCGATGAATTTGAGTCGGACCGATTGTGTGGAAAAAAAAAATCAGACCGACTCAAATTTATCCAATCAACAAACTAAAATTCTTAAACCTGAATTTTGTACTATACTAATGAGATTATGAATCTAGACAATATGTTTTACAAGGTAACAGAAGAATCAATAATAATTATTTTGAATAACTAATAAGTGTACTCACGATTTATCATATGCTCCAATGTTTAATCTCTAGTCTTGTAGTCATTCTTAATATATAAAAATTGGAATAATGCATAGTAAAATATGGCTGATGTCATAAAAATTTATGAAATATCTTATACTATATCTCGCATTAATTTTTAATAAAATTCATAAAAGTAAAAGTGTGTCAAAATTAATGTTTTTTAGATTTGATATATTATCTCTATTTTCTAATCATTTTAAAATAAATAGTATGATTACCATTAAATTATTTTGTGAAACAATTTTTTTCAATTATTTTATGGGGTGATTAAGCAATTATGTTATTTTTATTTTCTTTTAGTACATACGTTTTAAAGACAATCAAACTGTAACTTATAGAAAATTAAATATTATTTAATTTTATATGTGTTTTGTCTTTAATATAATATATATGATTATTGGATACAATGTGATTTTTAATATATTAAAATATATTTATATTTTTAAATTAGTCTGTCATAAATTATTTTGGCTTCAATTTTTATTTTAAAAGTATAAAAACTTTTACTATTTTAATTGGTTTGATCAATAGTTTTATTTTTAGGTTATATGGTATATGCTTTCATTAGGAAATATATTATATGTTAAAACTAAAGGTTATGTTATGATACCATTATGCTATTTTTCTTTTCAGTTAGTACATACGTTTTAAAGATAATCAAACATTAACTTACATAATATTAAATGCAACTTAATTTTATTTGAGTTTTGCCTTTAATACAATACATATGATTATTGAATACAATGTGATTTTTAAAATATATTAGTACATATCCTATATTTTTAGATTAGTCTATCATAAATTAACTTGGTTTCAATTTTTACTTTAAAAGTATGAAATTTTTTTTTGTTTTAATTGGTATGATCAATAGTTTTATTTTTATCTGAGTTTTGTCTTTAATACGATATATATATTTATTAAATACAATATGATTGGTTAAATATATTAGTACATATAGTTTTTAAATTAGTCTATCATAAATTAAGTTGGTTTTATTTTTTTCTGTAAAAGTATGAAAACATTTTTTGTTTTAATTGGTTTGATCAGTAGTTTTATTTTTAGAATATATGGTATATGCTTTCATTAGAAAATATATTATATATTAAAACTAAAAGTTGGAAGTAACAATGTGAAATTTTTTTCTTTTAAAGCAAACTATATATCATATAAGATATAAATAAAATGAAGTATATAAAAAATGTTTAATTTAAAATTAGTGAAAAAGATATTTGTCACAAATATAGAGCGTCAAGTGTCGCACTGACAAAAACCTTCTCATATTATATAAAATATATATATATATATATATAGATATATATATAGAAAACAAGTTAGCATTTTATGTTGAAAAAAACGGAATAACATTTATTTTGAAACAATAACAATAATTCTAAAACATAAATCAAAATGACTTACGTTATTCAAAAAAACAAATGACATATAGGATATATTTTTTTAATATATATGAATCGAATCAAATAAATAAACTAACAATTTTTAGCCAAGAATGGATCCCACACTGCGTCAATAAATAACGACCCCTTGCGAACGTTAAGACAACACAACACAAGCTTTTTTCCAAGTCTTGAAACAAGATTCAAAGCTCTATTTTCTCTCTTCATAGTGTCGACATGGCTTACGAAAGTAACCTAGTTGTGAAGCAAATCATCGACTTATACAACCAAATCTCAAACCTCGAGAGCTTAAAACCATCCAAGAATGTCGACACTTTGTTCGGACAACTCGTGTCCATGTGCTTACCAACGGACACAAACATCGATGTCACAGAAATACACGATGAAAAAGTCAAAGACGCTAGATCTCATCTCATCAAGCTTTGTGGTGAAGCCGAAGGTTATTTAGAGGAACACTTCTCAACAATCTTAGGCTCTTTTGAAGACAACCCGCTAAACCATTTACACATCTTTCCCTATTACAACAACTATCTCAAACTAGGAAAACTCGAATTCGATCTCCTATCTCAACACACAATCCATGTCCCTACCAAAGTTGCCTTTATCGGTTCGGGTCCGATGCCACTTACTTCCATCGTCTTGGCCAAGTTCCACCTCCCCAATACAACGTTCCACAACTTTGACATCGACTCACAGGCCAACAAACTCGCTTCAAGCCTCGTTTCTCGTGATTCTGACCTCTCGAAACGCATGATCTTCCACACAACTGATGTGTTAAATGCTAGGGAAGGGTTAGACCAATATGATGTCGTTTTCTTGGCAGCTCTTGTTGGGATGGATAAAGAGTCAAAGGTCAAAGCTATTGAGCATTTGGAGAAATATATGGCTCCGGGAGCTGTGTTGATGCTAAGGAGTGCTCATGGTCTTAGAGCTTTCTTGTATCCAATCGTTGACTCTTCCGATCTTAAAGGTTTTGAGGTGTTGACCATTTATCATCCCTCCGATGACGTAGTGAACTCGGTGGTCATCGCACGTAAGCTCGGTGGTTCTAATGGAGTTAGAGGCAGCCAGATTGGAAGGTGTGTGGTTATGGCTTGTAATTGCTCTAAGGTCCACGCGATTATGAACAATTTTGGTATGAAGAAGAATTTGATCGAGGAGTTTAGTGCCATCGAGTAAACAACTATTAATTATAACACATCTCTTTTCTTAAAATTATGTGGTTTTATGTTTTGTTATTTTCGATTTTATGCCTTGTGAGGAGTGTGGTATACTGGTACGTTTGTTAAGTATTATCGTTTTGTGAATTTTGTGAGTTCTTTGATCTTCATATCAGTGTGAAGAAACGGAACCTTTTTTAAAAATTTTTTATTATGATCAATAAAAAATAAAATTGACCACAATGTATATTGATAAGTCATAAAGGTTTTGTTTGTGATTGATCTCAGTGGTGCCTGAAACCATTTTTTTTCTTTCTTATTAAACAGAAAATATATTATAAATCCTTAAAAATACAAATATATTGGTTTTGCTTTCTTAACATGAATATATTCAGTTCAAATTTAAAATTTACTGAAAATGAAATCGAAAATAAAAATATACATATTTATACAATTTCAAACATTTGTGTAGACTGATCGTCATATATTTATGATATACTACCCCATGATTATGAATCTTGTAATTTTAAAGAAAAATCAAGATAGTAACAAAGGAACCCAAATTAAGTAGTCATACTACGAAACCAAGACAGTAACAAATAAAAACTATTAAGCATTCAAATTAATAAAAGAACTGTTTGGTAAACATGAAAGTAGAAGATTTTCCGATAGGGAAACTAGAGTCACTGTAACCTCCAATTCCTCTCTTGTTGGAATAACCAGGGTAATGACTCAAGCAAAACTCGATCTCATGAATCAAATCTAAACCTTCTTTCTCGCCTAGAGTCTTAAGCTTCCACTCGCTAAATGGATACTCTGTCCTATGAATCACATGAATCTCGCCTCCCTTGTCTTCATCTTTCACCAACACTCTTGCATTCTTCATAAACCCTCTTACAAGCTCTTGATGCCTCCTAAATCACACAGTAAAATAAAAAATAAAAAAAATTAAAAGAAATAGGTTTGACATTATATTACCAAGAAATAAAATCGGTTCAGATATGTTTTTCCTACTGGTTCACTAGTTAATACCTGTACTTTTATTTAAAAGATATTACTAAATTTAAAAATTAAAGAAAAAAAAAAACAGACAACAGAAATATATCTATGGGTCGATACAAAGGGTATATATAAACATACATGATGATTTTAATTTCGTGCTCACGGCCATAGTCGAACCCTGCATGAGGAAAATTGAAGATGACTCTATCATATATAGCGGAACCACCAAGGGTAGGCTTTGTGGCCATTGAGTGGACGTTAACTCCATAGACCACGCTGCACCCGAGTTTCTCCAACTCTTCTACGTTCGCCTTCCCATTCTTGAACTTACGCTCTAGCTCCCCTATACAACGTTCGTCATTCCAGAATTAATTCACATAACTAATGTAATTAAAGAAATTTAATATTAAATTTTGATTTACGTACCTTGTGTAAAGGTATAGAGAATGACAATCACTAAAAATACTTGGAAACGCGCCAAACAAATGCTTTTATTCAAACTTATAAAACTTCTTTTTACAAGTTATGAATCTAAGCATACTCTCTTGTCTATCTAACACAACACCCTGTGTAGATCTAAAAGAGTAACACACACTCACCTTCAAAGCTCTTTTTGTTTGCTTGAAGGTTTACAAATCTCTCTCTCTTATCTCTCGAGTGCTGACTCTTTTTGCGGCCAGCCCTCGTCCTCTTAAACACTTCACAAACGATCTCTAACCTAGATCTTTGTGAATCCCTAACTAAAAGGAAATATTCCTTTATCCTAAGAAATATCCTCCCTAATCCTCTCGATCAAATATACTCTCAATCTTCTCGTGTATATCTTGATCTTCTTCTTCCTTTCTCCTCACGCTTCTTATCACTGCGTCCATAATCTTCTCCCACGTCAGCTCATCTGCCACGTCAGCATATCAGCACTCTGAGACACTTCGCAAGCTCCTGTCATCTTCAGAGCTCTGATGCACTTACAATCTCCCCCTTTTTGACTGAATCTTGCCATACAAGCAACAGCAGCATCAACCCTGAAAACACACAGACAATACAGCCAAGACAAAAACACAACCGTACTAGCAAAATATTCCAGCAATCAACACAAGACGGTTAACCGATAAAGACTTGTTAAAAAATAAATTGTTCAAGACCAACAAAGAACCAAAAACACAAGTCTCAAGGTTTCAAGTTTTAAACAGGGGAGAACCACAAAAAGAACAAATAAAAAACAGTGAGCAATAACAAAAACTGCTCCCCCATAGCTTAATCTCCCCCTCAGGCCTCTGAATCAGACTCATCTCCCCCTGCTTGTTTGGCACAGTTTAGTCAAAAATACCAAGAAGCTAAATCAGAAAACTGGAGTGAACACCAAAGTGAGAAACTACTTACCAGCGTCCAAGGCATCTTGCAGGATCTTGATTGCCAACCGGATGGCTTTGCGCTCTGCAGACGACCCTTTTGACGAAACAGGTTCAACAGGGACGGATGATGTCTTCTTCCCCTTAGCCTTCTTTGCATCTTTTGATGACAAACTCGGAACAGGTCTCTGAGCAGTCAGCAGCTGATAGATGAGGCTGGGAAACGGCAACCGGAAACCAGACTGAGCTTGCAACCCTAGTTGAATGATCTGGTCGTAGATCATTCGTCCGAAATCAAACGAGATCCCATGCATGATAATGTAGATCACCAGAGCCCTATTCGTCGAGATGTACCCTGTGTTCATTGTAGGAGACCAGTTGCTACAGCAGATCCGATGCAGATCCTTGATCACCGGGTTCTTGATTGCAGTGGACACCAGCTGTTTGCAGGATTTGACTCTTCCATCAGAGAGAAACAGAGCCAGATCCTCCTCCAGAATTGCAGCCGTCTGCAACCTCTGTTCGCGCACATCCACAGACTTCAGACCAAACAGGGCATTGATGCGGTTTGGAGAGAATTCATAGACCCAGTCTCGGAAGAGCACGTCGACAGACTCCCCCTCAATCTTGACCGTTGGAAGATTCGCCTAGAATTCATAGACCACCTCCGAGTCGTACGAGCCAAACTGAGTAACAGTTTTAAGCAACCCACCGTTGTCTATGAACTCTCTAGTCTTGTCTGCAGCATCGAGTGGATAACAGACCTCTGGGGCAAGCGTGCGAGAGGCAAAGAACCCATATCGTCGAACAGCTTCCGAGGAGATGAACCGTTTGGCATCGAAATCCCTTGACGAGGCTCCTCGGGATGTAGTGGATGTGCCCTTATATTTGTGGAGAGATGGGCGCTTGGAGTCACGACTGTCTAGATCAGCAGGCGGCTGTCTTTTGCGTAACCGGGATGAGACTCCTTGAGACGGTAGGGCAGGTACAGGCACATCACCGGTAAGATCGACCACCGGAGATCGAGAAGTCACCTCTCTCGGCGGAGAAGACGAGGAGTCGCATGTCTCTTGATTCCCGTGAGAAGGCGAAGGAACTCGATTCACCCGAGTTGGTGATGCGGTGACAGACTCCTCTCGAGGCTGGTAGACCACCATGGCAGTCGCGGGATCGATCGGAGCATGTGGAGTGGGTGGTGGCAATGAGGATGGTGGGGTGTGAAGCTCCTCATCTGAGCTGGAATCATAGTGGAAACCACTAAAGATGGACTTCATCGTTGATAGAGCGTTGATCGAATGGAGAAATAGGGATTTTGAACAGAAGATTAATCGACACAGGATTGTAATTGCAAAGGTGATGAGGAAAACGCCAAAACCCTAGCTGCTCCTTTTTATACACCTCCGTGAGTTCTCAATGGGCTGCACAAACTCGGCCCAAAACATTAAAGTTTTCCTGAAACCACTTAATTAAATATTAGTGTACACTGCATCTATTTCCTCATTTGACTGCATTCAATCGTTAACTCAATCAATCACAATTAACATTAATCCATTAATAAATCTCATTCTTCCTCTTTCTCAATCCATGTTAACAGATTCATGAATCCAACACACAGATACACACAGCCACTAATGTCAGATTCTGAGGGACCCTGAACGAGAATTAAACACACATGAGCATTAAATATATATATATATATATATATATATATATTTTTTTTTTAAAACTTAAATCAGTGCAGAAGACAGAACACTAACCAGACCTTTGTCGTATCAGCCACTTGTTCAGAACCTTCACCAGAAACTATCACAACCTTTTGAATTGTCGAAGATCAGAGAACTGTTGCATATGGGTAGTCTTTCACACTGGCATGCCTTTAGTCACCAGTCCATCCCAAACCTTTTTTTTTTTTTTTTTCTCCAAACAGCCTTCTGATGACTGCTTCAGCATTTTGGGCTTCAGTGACATCATTTGATTGTGTCAGCCACTGATTTGAAACTCATCATTTCTTAGGTTATTAAAACCTTCGAATGACTGTGCATGTCTCTTCACAGCTCTTTGACCTCCTTAATCATGACAACGTTTAACAGGATGGACAGACCGGCATGACAGGCAGCTATTTCCCACACTCTTTCAGATGTTGATCTTCTATATATTCCAGAATTTCTATGATCTGTTCTAGCTCCAGTTCCTGCCTTAGACCAACACAACTCAGAGAAATAGTTAGAGTTCACAGACACCAATAGACTTCCTCAGATTTATGAATCTGTTGAAATCCAGAGGCTTAGTAAACAAATCAGCCAATTGAAAATCAGTGCTCACATGGTCTATCTCAATCAGTTTCGCCTCAACAAGTTCACGAACAAAGTGGTGTCTAATATCTATGTGTTTTTGATACTAGGATTTTTGTGTGTCCTAGTAGGTTCAATTAACCTTATGCGTTGTAATACTTAAGGTGTCAATCCAAATGGGATGATGCTAGTCACTCAAGATGCAATCAAGCAATCACAAGTTAAGCCAATTCAAGAGAGAGTTTTTCTAACAATCCTAGAATGGTCAAAATACAAAATGAAATGAATTACAGAAACAGAAACGAAAATGTATGACAAGAAGCAAGCAAGAATGAGAGAAACTGAAAACGGTTCTAAGCATGAACAAACGAAACAGTTCCGGGAATGTAATAAAAATCAGAAAGAAAGAAGTCCTAAGGATGGGAGTAATTGATGTCGGTGGAGTATCCTAGTCTATAGCGTGTTTAACATGTCACAAGCAAATCATCCCTAAACAATGAGCATCACTTCTTAGCTAATCCAATCTCTTGACAAAAGCTACTCAAACTCAACCACTTCCAAACCTAGCTCTCGCTAGAGAAACATGATCAAGCATGGCATGAAAAACAAGTTCATTCACGTCAACAAACATCCTAGACAACTAATCTCTTAGGCTAGGAACGTAAGTCTCTGGCACTAGTTGGTCAGACATTTCATCGAACACCTTTTGGGTGCGGAGATGTCTAAAACCTAGTTTCAATTGATCAGAGAGAAACTAGTATTTCTAATTCTAGTCTAGAAGGGAATCATACAATCAAAGCTTAAACACTCTACATCCTAAGATCTTCCACCTAATCTATCCCATCCTCAAGAACTACTACACTACTCAGATCTGAAATTCATCATCAAGCATGCAAACACATAAATCATTGAATCAAGCATCATTAGGTGGATAAAATTAAGGTTAACAACTTTGTAAAAGGAATCAAATGCAAAATCTCAATAATCTCAAAGATATCGGAAATACAAGTCTGAGAACGTTTTTGGAGGCTAGGTAAACCTTAAGAACAAAACGAGATAAAAACTAAGATGTCCTCAGCCAAGACTTAACAAAATGTATTTATAGTAAAAACATGTAAATCCCTAAAACTTAAAACGACAAGGTGAAGCGTCGGTTTGGGAATCTCCTGAAGCGCATAAGAAGGAACGTCTTCCTGACATGTGCGGTCGAGTCGTGTGTCATCTCTCCCTAGGGTGAGGTCGAGTGGAATGAGTAGGAGTGGCTCCAGTGGTGTGAGTGAAAATGGCTCGAGCATGGTCTGTGAAAGTGGCTCGAGCTGGGTGTATACGCATCTACTAAAACGATGATAACTATTGAACCACACCTCCGATTGGCTTGAAATAAACGGCATTGGAAAGATGACTCAATTCTCTACAACTTTCATGAAGACGTCAAAAGCTGAATCCCTAGACCGGTGGCTCGAGTGATGGATCGATTGTGGAAGTGAGGAGCGCGGCTTGACTGTGGAAGTGAGGAGCGCTCGATTGTGGAAGTGAGGAGCGCTCGATTGCAGAAGTGAGGAGCATGGCTCGGTTTAGGAAGTGAGGAGGGCTCGGTTTAGGATGTGAGGAGCACTCGATTGTGGAAGTGAGGAGCGCTCGATTGTGGAAGTGAGGAGCAGCTCGATTGTGTGCGCTTCCAACGTCTCCTAAACACTTGAAAAACTCCAAAATGCGCAATGTATGCAAGGATGATGCAGAAACTTGCTAAACATGCAAAATGTACGAAAGAGGTTCTAAAATGATGCAAAACAACTAGTTGTCCTAGCTAAATGTATGACAAATACAGGCTAAGGAGATGCAAAATACAAACATATCAACTCCCCCAAACTTATTATTTGCTTGCCCTCAAGCAAACTATCAAGAACAAAGTATGGAAGAGAGGTGTGAAGATGGGGTCTCAGAACCTAAAACATGCTGAATAGAGTAGTTAGAATCAAGGTCCTTGTTTTTAGTTCTATGATGCATGGTGAAGGAACTTTATTTCAAATCTACACATGCTATCCTATCAATCATCCCCTTTAACATTCATTAACAGAGAACCGTGAATCAAGCTAAGCAATGTCATTGAAATCATTTGGCTAGGGTAAAGGTTTGAGACATAGATGGTCTCCTCATCACGTGGTTTTATCAATACAGAACAAGGTTCTCTCACGAAAAGGAGTTGAGCTTAAGAGAAGGCTAAAGGTTGAAACCAACTGATACATACAAGAGCAGTGTCCTGTCTACCCAAAGAACACTCCAAACCGAAGTTGGTCCTAACTCTACCCTTCATCAGAAACTTCATCTCAAATTTTCTACACTTAGTCTTAGGAGGAGTTCACTTCTTTTCATTCTAGCGGATTGGGAAATCTTTATTATCACTATGGTTCGTTTTCTTTTCTTTGCTTTGTCTAATCTTTTTATTTTATGCCCAGAACCAATAACTCTTTTTACTTTGCTCAACCCAAATCCTTTACTAGACTTGCAAACTATGTAAACACATCCCCCTCCTAAAGACTTTCTACCTCTTTACTTTCCTACAAAAGTCCATACCCAATACCCAAAATCGAGTTCTCACCTAGTCCTACTAGTCCGGATAACGCGAACTAGAACTACACAGGATCCTACTCTTGTCGGCTAGAACCTAACACTTTTCTAACAAGCTCAACTCGGAAAAGGCCTCACACTCAAGAATACAATTGGCTTGAAAGAACGGTTGGTTAAGGGTGCGGGGAACTGTTCCAAAGATGGGAATCAGCTACTTGGATTGACAAGGGTGGTAAAAATGTGAAAGACAATCCAAGTATGTGTATGGTATCCATGAGTTCAACTTCAATGCATCACATGATAATTGCAAGTCAAGATTAGGTTCAGGTAGATAGGGAATGATATCAATTCAAAACATGCTTCAATCTTACATCTTCAAGTTCAATCAACAAGCATCAAAGAACTAATAACAAGGGCCTTGATCCTATCCTATTGAATCCAACATGCTAACAAGGTTACAATCATCATCAACCCCTATGCTAAATGCAACAACCCTACATGCACAACACTAGACTCAATCCTAAAATGCAAGTGCAAATTACATGAACACTCTGTTTTTGTGGAGATTTTTGTTTTGTTTTTTTGTTTTTTTTTTTTATATGCAATAGATGGATACAAACTCAAACATGATATAATGCAAAAATTAAAATAAGAATCACAGAACACAACATCAGATACATCATCTCAAACCCTCCCCCAAACTTAAATTACACAGTCTCCTGTGTAAGAAAAATTTGCAGGAGGATTTAAGAATCACAAGAGAAACAATGCAGGAATGAAATGGTATGTACAAAGGGAGGGTCGGAGTACCTCAGTAGTAGAAGAACGAGTCTGTGCTCGCCCAAGGAGGAGCGTGAAACTGACTCTGTCCTTCACCGTGTTCGGGATCCGCAGTAGTGGTCTCACCTGGTTGGTCGACTTGATGCTCAACCGCTTGCGTGTTCTGATAAGTGTTTGGCTGCTCGTCGCACTGCATGTCGTCGACTCTGGATTCGCCATGGTCCGAGACTAATACTACCACATCCGTAGGCTGATAATCACCTTGCTGCCCAACTTGTTGCTCAACCTCTTGCTCAGCTTGAGCTGCAGAATGACGCGCTGATCAACGACTTGAGGAGGCTCTTGAACCACGCGAACCGTGCCCCCTTCTCTCCCTAGATTCATGTGACGAGTGGCGTGAAGGGACGGGAGAAGGTTGGCGCTGCCGTGGCACATATGAAGATTGACGTGCTGGGGATGGAATCGGAGAAGGTGTTCGCTCTAGGTTCGCAGAAGGGCGTCCTGGCATTGGTCTGGTATCCTCGGGGATAGACCTAGGGCCCGCGGTTGTGGAAGTGGAACAGCTAAACTTACGCATGAAGTTCATGACAGTCTTGGTGAAACGGCTCAACATTTTGTCTCTGGTCTTCCCCCATTGTTGAAGCAGGTTGAGTCTATGATGAGCTGCTCTGACCCCCTTGGACATTCTCGGATCCGAGTACTCCTCGAAGTGGAACTGCTCTGGGCGGTACTCCTCTGGGCGGTATTCCTCTGTGTCCTCTTCCATTGGCTCGGCGCATGTTTCCGCAACGTCTACATGATCCCCTTCAGCTTCAGAATTGTATAAGAGATCCGTGGGAGGGATAAACTCGATATGCTCTCCCCCTAAGATTGAAGTCAACTCAACGCAAGGGAGGAGTAGTCTCGAGGGACCGACCGCAGGATGCACAAACTTGTAGATCAACCGTCCCTGTCTCAGACCCCGCTCCAGAGTGCGCAACTGTCGCAGGTTGTTGATGTCAATCCAACGTGGTGGATACGACTCAGAGTTTAGGGGAACACCAGCTGCCTCAAGGAACCAAGTCACTACGCCTCCCATGCACATCACTCCGGGAGTGTGTTTGATGCTAACTCGCGAGACCCAATTCTTGTATGTCATCATGTAGTTGATAAGGTAGAGGGAGACGGAAGTGTTGGAGATGTCACCTTGCAGCGCGGTGCAATCCATGGCAGTGAAAGAGAGTCCCTTAAGCGCCAGATCGATCATCTCAAGCTCGCCATTCGTCATGTATCCTTTAATCTCTTTGGCGTAAAATGCATTGGTGACCGCCTTCTGGAAGTAACGTAACACTGGGCTTCGCACGTTCAGCGCTTTTGTCTTTGATGAAGTGAATGAGGGAGTGCTCCCAATCGTTGCCCAGAGTGCGGACATCTAGTCCCGATCAAACTGTGGCGTAGTCCCCGTTCTGCTGGGAAATCCAAACATTTCTTCGACGGTTCTGAAGGTGAGAGTATAGAACTGGCCGTGAACGCGAAATGTAATGTAGCCCAGACCTCCATCAGACATCATTCCCGGTTCATCCGCATACAGGTGCGTCTCCAGAGTACAGAGGAACTGAATTGTCTCCTCCCTATATCCGTTTTTGGGTGTGTTCATGATTCTCTCCAGATGGCACCGCCTGAACAGATACTGAACATCTTCCAAAATCCCGAGTTGCTGCATAGTCTCAACATGGGGATATCTTGTTCCAGCGAACTCCAACTGCTGGAACAGCTCATAGTATTCCTTGGGAGTTAGTTTCGTCTCAGCACTCTTCCGTCTTACAGATTTCCTGGGAGCTTGGTCGGAGCGCAACTTAGGTTCCTCCTCCTCGTAGTCACTGCCCTCCTCTCTTGAGTTAGAAGCTTGCGCCGGTCTCTTCCCGCGACTCTTGCTTTTAGTAAGCGGATTTGCTGGTCTGCTTGACCCCGCTGCTTGGCCTGAACCCCCAACAACCTCGTCAACCATGTTCTTCATTTTCATGAAACGCTTTGCCATGGATTCGGGGGATGAACGTTCTCCAGCAACACAACCGTATGCTTCTCTCATCTCGTGTATAAGCTCTGTACTTTTTCTGTTTCTTTGAAACATGTAAACTCAAAATTAAGTGTTAATAGATTAGTGAGCCTATAACAAAACCAATTACCGAGTTGAAAATGAAGAGTGCTAAGAGAGAGATAACTGATCGATTCGTGCGCGGGTCGTGGCTCAATTGAGAGTTTGTTTGTGGCTCGACTGCCAGTGTATGGCGATGGCTCGATTGAGGTAATGAGGGAGAGAGGTACACCGACTCGATTGAGTTAAGCGAGCGCGGCTCGATTGAGAGTTTGAGGGACTGCTCGAATCGTGCGTGGAGGAGAGAATCGAGCGTGGCTCGATTGAAGACGTTCGACCGTGGCTCGATTGATGGTATAAGGACGGCTCGATTGATATGTGCGAACGGTTCAGGCGTGTCGATGTGCGGTAACTCGAGCAAGGGTGTGTAGTGAGAACGACGGGTCGAGCAGGATTCCGAGAGCGTTGTGCGGTTGTTGCTCGAGCGGAGTTGAACGGTGGATGGCGGAAGCGGCTCGATTGATGGCTCGATTGATGTCTCACGGAAGCGCGGGGTGAGACGGAGGTGATGAACGGGAGCGTGGAGCTTCGGCGAGAAGATGGAGGGTGAACTGCAGCAGGTCGAAGATGGAGAGTGAGCAGAGGTAACAGAACAAAGTGAGAAGGTAAACAAAGAGTGATGAGGGAGTAGAAATAATAATGGTCGTGAGGAGAGTGTTTGTTTGGTAGGGGTGAAGAGTGAAGGGAGGTGAGGGTGGAATTTAAAGAGGAGAAAAGAAGGAGGAGTGGTGGAGTGATGGGAAGAAAGAAGACATAAAGTGATGTGTTTGTTGTGAGGGAACAAGAGAGGGGGGAGTGAGGTGATTGAAGATAATAGAGGTTCAAGTGGGAGGGGAAACCAACAAAGAGAGAGAGCAAGTGGGTTGATTTCTTTTCTTTGTTTTTCGTTTTTTTCGTTTTTTTTTTTTTCTTTTCACTCTGCTTTTCTCTGTATCCTCTATCTTTGTTGCACCCACTCCCTTCTGTAGATTCCTGAACACAGAAAACCAAAAACAAAAATTAAAAACACAAGGATCCTAAAAATATTTACAGTGATACCTTTGGGACTTCCTCCCAAGTGAGCTTGTTTAAAGTCCCTAGCTTGACTTTTCAGCTTTTTATGCTTTTTGGGGTTCATGGAGGAGCACAGAAAACCCCTCTGGTCGGACCTGATCAGCTAAATATTTCTTGATTCTCTGACCATTTACAGTGAATTCAGTACCATCCTTGTTCAGAAGAGTGATGGCTCCGAATGGCAGAACTTCCTTGATGTCAAAAGGTCCAGACCACCTAGACTTAAGCTTTCCAGGAAATAACTTAAGTTTGGAGTTGAAAAGCAAAACTTGATCCCCAGCCTTGAGCTCCTTGACAATAATCTTCTTGTCATGAAAATTCTTTGTCCTTTCCTTGTAAATCTTAGAGCTCTCATAAGCATCAAGTCGTATTTCTTCTAGCTCATGGATGTCTAGAGTTCTCTTAGCTTGAGCTGTGTCAATGTCCAAGTTCAACAACTTAATAGCCCAAAGCGCCTTGTACTCAACTTCTACAGGGAGATGACATGCTTTACCATAAACCAGCTGAAATGGTGTTCTGCCTATTGGCATCTTGAATGCTGTTCTGTACGCCCAGAGAGTCTCGTCCAGCTTCACAGACCAATCTTTCTTCGAAAACCCAACAATCCTTGACAAGATACCTTTAATCTGCTTATTCGAGACTTCTACCTGTCCGCTGGTCTGAGGGTGGTACGCAGTAGACACCTTGTGCTTGACCCCGTATTTTCGCAGCATACTCTCAAACACCTTGTTGACAAAATGAGTACCACCATCGCTGATCACTGCTCTGGGTATCCCGTACCTTGGAAAGATTATACTTTTGAACAGCTTCAGAACTACCTTGTGATCATTGGTAGGACTGGCAATGGCTTCAACCCACTTGGAAACGTAATCAACTGCTACCAGAATGTAGACGTTACCATTAGATGGAGGGTTGAAAGGTCCCATGAAGTCTATACCACAAACATCAAATATTTCTACTTCCAGGATCGGAATGTTGCCCATCCTCTGACAAGCGTCACACTTGGTGATGAAGTTGTGAGCGTCTTTGAACAAGGTTGGCCACCAGAGACCTGCTTGGAGAACCTTCTGAGCTGTCTTGAATGTGGCGAAATGACCTCCATAGACGGAACCATGACAATGCTCAAGCACTCCCTGCACTTCCCTTTCTGCTATGCACCTCCTGAACAGACCGTCAGAACCTCTCTTGTACAGATAGGGTTCATCCCAGAAGTAGTGGTTGACCTCTCTAAAAAGTTTTTTCTTCCTGTATGGATCCATGTCATCAGGAACTTCTCCACATACCTTGTAATTCACAACATCTGCATACCAGGGTGCAGTCTCAGAAGTGATTGCCATGCATCTAATTTTGAGGTTCTCAACCCCTGTGTCATGCATCCGCTCACAAACCTGGGCTACCAGAAGTTGTTCCTCAGGCATTGAATCATATATGGGGACGACATCATCAATTCTCATTCTAGACAAATGATCTGCAACTCCGTTTTCTATGCCTTTTTTGTCAACTATCTCCATGTCAAACTCCTGAAGAAGCAGGATCCATCTCAACAGTCTTGGTTTGGTATCCTTCTTCGAGTAGATGTGTCTCAGAGCGGCATGATCGGTGTATACAATGACCTTCGAACCCACAAGGTAACTCCTGAATTTTTCGAATGCAAACACAACTGCTAGGAGTTCCTTCTCTGTGGTAGCATACCTTCCCTGAGTCTCGTCTAAGGTGCGACTCGCGTAGTAGATGACATGAAGTTTCTTGTCAATACGCTGTCCCAGAACTGCTCCAACTGCGAAGTCTGAAGCATCACACATGATCTCAAAAGGATGATCCCAATTAGGAGCTTGCACTATGGGTGCTGAAACCAAGGCTTCCTTGATCTTGCTGAAGGCTTCCAAACATGCTGCATCAAATTCGAACTCAACCTCCTTGCACAGCAACCTTGTCAAAGGTCTTGCAATTTTTGAGAAGTCCTTGATGAATCTCCTGTAAAACCCAGCATGTGCCAGAAAACTCCTGATGTCTTTCACCATCTTGGGCGGTTGAAGCTGAACCATGACCTCAATCTTCGCTTTGTCAACCTCAATTCCTCTTTCAGAAATCTTGTGTCCTAGAACGATCCCTTCTTCAACCATGAAATGGCACTTCTCCCAGTTCAGTACCAGGTTCGTCTCCTCACATCGCGTCAATACCCTGCACAAATTAAACAAACAGGAGGAGAAAGTGGAACCGTATACAGAAAAGTCGTCCATAAACACTTCCACTGACTCCTCAATTAAATCCGAGAAAATCGAAGTCATGCACCTTTGAAAAGTGGCAGGAGCATTGCACAAACCAAATGGCATGCGTCTGTAGGCAAATGTGCCATAAGGACAAGTAAATGTTGTCTTTTCCTGATCATTTGGGTGGATAGAGATTTGGAAGAATCCACTATACCCATCAAGGAAACAGTAATAAGGATGACTAGCTAGTCTTTCCAACATTTGATCAATGAAAGGAAGAGGAAAATGATCTTTCCTAGATACAGCATTCAACTTCCTATAATCAATGCACATCCTATGTCCTGTGATGGTCCTAGTTGGAATCAGCTCATTTTTTTCATTTTTCACGACAGTGATTCCTCCCTTTTTAGGTACACAGTGCACTGGAGATACCCAAGTACTATCAGAGATAGGATAGATAACTCCAGCATCAAGTAGTTTTAGGATTTCTTTCTTGACTACCTCTTTCAGATTAGGGTTCAATCTTCTTTGGGGCTCAATACTAGCATAAGACTCATTTTCAAGATTGATCCTATGTGTGCAAAGACTAGGTGAGATTCCCTTGATATCATCTAAAGAATAACCTATAGCCTTTCAATACTTCTTAAGTTCAGTCACTAGCAACCCCAATTCATCATCACTCAACCTAGCATTCACTATGACAGGGTAAGTAGAATTGTTTCCCAGAAAAACGTACCTTAGTCCGGAAGGGAGAGTTTTGAGTTCTACCTTTGGAGCTTTTAGTTCCGACCAGTCGTCAGCATGGGATTCTGGAATGATCGCAGTCGAGTGGGAGATATCACGTTCTGAACTTTCTGTCTCAACTGCACGTACTTCCTCAGCGTCAGATAGCTGCTCGAACTCCTCTTGTCCATTTGTTTCTCTGTGGGAGTCTAGCAGATTCTTGTAACAAGTTGTCTCCTCATGCAGGAACCCTTCTTCTCCATCCTTGGTTAGAACAGTTTTGAGATGATCCTCCTCAGCCAATTCCTCTAACAGCTCATCAGCCAATTTATCCATCTCTTCAATGTAGAAGAGTTGCCCTCCTATTGTTGGCTTCTTCAAAGTATCCTTGATGTCAAACTTCATGATGAAGTCGTCGCCAAGATTGAGATCGATCCTGCCGTTTTGGACATCAATGATGGCTCCCGCAGTCGCCAGGAACGGTCTTCCTAGGATCAGAGGATCTTTCGGTTCTTCATCCATCTCCAGAACCACAAAGTCAGTTGGTACTTCCATGTTTCTGATCCTGACAGGTAAGTCCTCTAAGATACCATGTGAAAGTCTCACTGATCTATCTGCAAGGATGAGGGAGATGTCGCATCCCTTAAATCTTGTGAAACCCAACCTCTTAGCCACAGAGAATGGCATCAGATTAACTGAAGCGCCAAGATCACATAAGCACCTCTCAAAAGACATAGGTCCAATGGAGCAGGGTAGAGTGAATGATCCAGGATCTTTGAGCTTCTTGGGTACAACCTTCTTCTGGATTATGGCACTGCACTCAAGACTTAGTACCACCATGCCTTGAACTTCTTTTGATCTCTCCATCACTAAGTCCTTGAGGAATTTCTGGTAGTGGGGAACAAGTGCGAATGCATCCAGCAATGGCATTCTCAACTCAATCTCCTTAACTTGTTTTTCGAACAAAGCTTTGTACTTCTCTGTAAGTTGCTTCTTAAACTTCACTGGAAAGGGTAGAGGAGGCTTGTACGGTGGAGGGATGAACCTCGCAGGTCTTTCTTCAGGAACAGCGGGCTCCTTAACAACTTCAGGCACGGATTGCTTCACTGGCTCGATTGGATCCTTGACTGCCTCGACGGGGTTCTCCAGCTGAACGTCATCCTGACCAAAATCCTCCCCATCGAATTCCTCACTGTCCTCAGTGACGTCTGGAACTCCTTGCCTGGAAGGCAATGTTTTCCCACTTCTCAGCGTAATGGCGTTGGCGAACTCCTTGGGGTTCTGAACAGCTTTACCTGGGAATTGGCCAGGCTTTGGTGCAGAAGTAGATGCAGATTGACCTTCCATGTACCGTATCTTCGAATTCAGTGCTTCGAATTTGACGTTCAGATTGTTGTATGAACATTCCATTCTCTGACTAAGGTCAGCAAACTTCTTAGCAGTCTCCATAGAACCGCTAGCTTGGCCCTGAAGAAGTTGTTGCATCATCTGTTTCATTTCTTGATCTGGGGCTGAGGTAGTCTGAACTGGTTGAGGGCGGAATCCTGGCGGTGGTCCTGAGGGAGCTTGGTAACCCTGCTGGAACTGTTGTTTTGGAGTGAATCCCGGATTATAAGACACAAAAGGTTTTTGTTGACCTTGTTGTTGTTGTTGAGGCGGGTACACCTGATCTTGTGGATTAGCAAAATTGTTACTTCGGTAAGACAAATTAGGGTTCCTCTTATAGGGGTTGTAACCTTTGTTGTATCCACCCTAATTCTGGACATAGCTGATCTCTTCATTCTGCTCCCCCTCCCCATCTGGAACTTGGAAAGGGTCGTCCTCAGAGACGAAGTGGACGCTCCTCTGCTGGCTCAGCAAGATACGGTCGAGCTTCTCATTGACATTCTTGAGGTCCTTCTTGTACTTCTCTTCAGACCCAGCGTCGCCGCGAAATGTGCGGTCATAATCTTCGTTGTAGTTACCGTCAGACTGGGCGAGATTCTCAACCAGTTGCCATCCTTCCTCAACCTCTTTGTTTAAGAAATTACCGTCGGAAGCAGTGTCAAGCAGCATACGTATCTTTGGTAGTACACCACGGTAGAGAGTGCTCAGCAGTGACTCGTTGCAGAAACCATGGTGTGGACACTGGCTGTGGTAACCCTTGAAGTCTCATGCTTCACAGAATGATTCTGAGCTCTTCTGAGTGAAGCTGGAAATCTCATTCCTGAGACGTGTTGTTCTGGAGTTTGAGAAAAACTTGGCCAAGAATGCTTTCTTGCAACCATCCCAGGTGGTGATTGATCTCTTGGGAAGGTTTTTCTCCCATTGATGAGCCTTGTCTCCCAGAGAGAATGGGAAGAGGCGCAACTTGTAACCGTCCTCACTCACACCGTTAATCTTGGTGAGACTACAAAGACGGTCAAACTCGTCCAAGTGGTCGAGTGGATCCTCCATAGGCAACCCGTGAAACTTGTTTCCTTGGATCATGGTGATCAGACCACTTTTGATCTCGAAGTTGTTGTTCTGCACGGCGGGAGGGACGATTCCAGCACGTTGAGTATGAGTGTTCGGTGCATCCCCAGCACCAATGTTTCGCGGTCCCTGATGTGGTTCATGTTGTTGTTCCATAGTGACGTGTACGGGATGATCAGTAGGTGGACGAGCTTGTCGTGGTCTTTGTAACCGATTGATGTCGTCGATAGCAGGGAGGAGATTCTGATGTCCTCTTGATCTGGTGTGCATGCAATGCTGCAATCAACTGCAATCAACAGGTTCCTGAGATGCAAAACAAACAAGCAAACAACCAAAACAAGTCAGTACTCAGAATGATAAGTGTAACAGAACTTAATCTTGCAAAACTTGAAATCTCAAATGTAACAAAACGATTCCCAAATGGCAACGGCGCCAAATACTAGGATTTTTGTGTGTCCTAATAGGTTCAATTAACCTTATGCGTTGTAATACTTAAGGTGTCAATCCAAATGGGATGATGCTAGTCACTCAAGATGCAATCAAGCAATCACAAGTTAAGCCAATTCAAGAGAGAGTTTTTCTAACAATCCTAGAATGGTCAAAATACAAAATGAAATGAATTACAGAAACAGAAACGAAAATGTATGACAAGAAGCAATCAAGAATGAGAGAAACTGAAAACGATTCTAAGCATGAACAAACGAAACAGTTCCGGGAATGTAATAAAAATCAGAAAGAAAGAAGTCCTAAGGATGGGAGTAATTGATGTCGGTGGAGTATCCTAGTCTATAGCGTGTTTAACATGTCACAAGCAAACCATCCCTAAACAATGAGCATCACTTCTTAGCTAATCCAATCTCTTGACAAAAGCTACTCAAACTCAACCACTTCCAAACCTAGCTCTCGCTAGAGAAACATGATCAAGCATGGCATGAAAAACAAGTTCATTCACGTCAACAAACATCCTAGACAACTAATCTCTTAGGCTAGGAACGTAAGTCTCTGGCACTAATTGGTCAGACATTTCATCGAACACCTTTTGGGTGCGGAGATGTCTAAAACCTAGTTCCAATTGATCAGAGAGAAACTGGTATTTCTAATTCTAGTCCAGAAGGGAATCATACAATCAAAGCTTAAACACTCTACATCCTAAGATCCTCCACCTAATCTATCCCATCCTCAAGAACTACTACACTACTCAGATCCGAAATTCATCATCAAGCATGCAAACACATAAATCATTGAATCAAGCATCATTAGGTGGATAAAAATAAGGTTAACAACTTTGTAAAAGGAATCAAATGCAAAATCTCAATAATCTCAAAGATATCGGAAATACAAGTCTGAGAACGTTTTTGGAGGCTAGGTAAACCTTAAGAACAAAACGAGATAAAAACTAAGATGTCCTCAGCCAAGACTTAACAAAATGTATTTATAGTAAAAACATGTAAATCCCTAAAACTTAAAACGACAAGGTGAAGCGTCGGTTTGGGAATCTCCTGAAGCGCATAAGACGGAACGTCTTCCTGACATGTGCGGTCGAGTCGTGTGTCATCTCTCCCTAGGGTGAGGTCGAGTGTAATGAGTAGGAGTGGCTCCAGTGGTGTGAGTGAAAATGGCTCGAGCATGGTCTGTGAAAGTGGCTCGAGCTGGGTGTATACGCATCCACTAAAACGATGATAACTCTTGAACCACACCTTCGATTGGCTTGAAATAAACGGCATTGGAAAGATGACTCAATTCTCTACAACTTTTATGAAGACGTCAAAAGCTGAATCCTAGACCGGTGGCTCGAGTGATGGCTCGATTGTGGAAGTGAGGAGCGCGGCTTGACTGTGGAGTGAGGAGCGCTCGATTGTGGAAGTGAGGAGCGCTCGATTGCAGAAGTGAGGAGCATGGCTCGGTTTAGGAAGTGAGGAGGGCTCGGTTTAGGAAGTGAGGAGCATTCGATTGTGGAAGTGAAGAGCGCTCGATTGTGGAAGTGAGGAGCAGCTCGATTGTGTGCGCTTCCAACGTCTCCTAAACACCTGAAAAACTCCGAAATGTGCAATGTATGCAAGAATGATGCAGAAACTTGCTAAACATGCAAAATGTACGAAAGAGGTTCTAAAATGATGCAAAACAACTAGTTGTCCTAGCTAAATGTATGACAAATACAGGCTAAGGAGATGCAAAATACAAACATATCAGTTTTGTTCTAGAATGCTGGACAGGATTCTTGGAAATGTTTATGGCACTCAAATTATCACATTGAATTAACAAGGTGTCAGAAACCATACCATAGTCAGAGGACATTTGACGCATCCACAGGAGCTGTGTACAACAGCTGCCCAACGCAATGTATTCTGCCTCAGCGGTTGACAGTGAGACACTGTTCTACTTCTTGCTGTGCCATGAAATTAGATTGTTGCCCATAAAGAAGCACCCTCCGCTTGTACTTCGGCGATCATCAACAGAACCGGCCCAGTCAGCATCACAGTACCCGCTCAGACTGGTGTTGGTATCCTTAGTGAACAAAATACCAAAGTTCATTGTCCCCTTGACATACTTGATGATCTTCTTGACTGCTAGCAAGTGTGACATCTTAGGCTTGGCCTGGTACCGTGCGCAAATCCCAACTGACAGACAAATGTCAGGCCTACTTGCTGTCAGGTAGAGCAAACTCCCAATCATACCTCTGTATAGTCGTTCATCCACGTCCTCTCCTTCCTCATCTTTTGAAAGCTTGTCATTGACTCCGATAGGTACCTTAGCTTCTTTACTCTTCCCTAAACCAAACCGTTGTACCAATTCTTTGGCATAGGTGCTTTGAGACACAAAGATCCCATCAGCTGATTGTTTCACTTGCAGACCCAGAAAGTATTTCAGCTCTCCCACCATACTCATCTCAAACTCCTGTGACATGTTTTTCACAAACCTTTGCACCAGAGATTGACAGGTAGAACCAAAGATAATGTCGTCTACATAGAACTGAACAAACATCAAGGCATTGTTGCTGTTAAGAACAAACAGTGTCTTGTCGACACTTCCACGAACATATCCTTGATCTAGAAGAAACGTAGTTAACCTCTCATACCATGCTCTTGGAGCCTGCTTGAGACCATATAGTGCTTTCTTCAGGCGATATACATGCTCAGGATGTTGTGGATTCTCAAAACCTTTTGGTTGTTCTACAAACACTTCTTCTTGTAAAATCCCATTCAGAAATGCACTCTTAACATCCATCTGATGTAATGTAAACTTAAGAGCACATGACATACCAAACATGAACCTGATGGATTCCAGCCTTGCCACCGGAGCAAAGGTTTCATCAAAGTCAACTCCTTCGACTTGAGAGTAACCTTGAGCCACAAGTCTTGCTTTATTTCTTACAATGCATCCACTGGCATCACTCTTATTCTTGAAGATCCACTTTGTTCCCACTATATTGACATTAGCTGGCCGTTTAGTGAGTTCCCACACACTGCTGCGCTCAAATTGTTCCAGCTCATCTTGCATTGCAGCAACCCATAACTCATCTCGAAGGGCCTCTTTGTGATTCTTAGGTTCCATAGTAGAAACAAAACAGGCAAACTGAACTATCTCAGAGTCCTGAGAGACTGTGTCGGGAATTACAGGCTTCTGTTTCCTTCCAGCCAACTGAGCAAAGTCAATCTGTTTGCCCCTGGTAACTCTACCCCCCTGAATCGCACCGATAACATCATCTGAGGAGTGATTCCGATGAACCTGAGAAGTTGGAGGAAGCTCGTCTGTTGACAGTCCAGGGCTGGCGTGATCACTAGCACTCCCAAAGGCTTGCTCAGTCTTCTCATCATCAGTTACCAGATCCTTGTCAGAGAGAACAGGCACCATATCAATCCGTTGAAACGAAGTATCATCAAAGACAACATTGACTGTTACCTGAACTGTTCTCGTGCGTTTGTTGTAGACACGGAAAGCAGTGCTGTGTCCGGAGTAACCAAGAAAGATCCCTTCATCACTCTTCGAGTCAAACTTGCCCAACTGATCCTTGTCATTCAGAATGTAGCATAGGCAGCCAAACACATGAAAATAGCTTACAGTTGGTGGTTTACCTTTCCATAACTCATAGGGAGTCTTGCTGGTTCCTGGTCGGACATACACACGTTGATAATGTAGCAAGCAGTGTTGACAGCTTCATCCCAAAACCGATGTGGCACTTGATTCCCATGCAACATAGCTCTCGCCATTTCTTGCAATGTTCTGTTCTTCCGTTCAACGACACCATTTTGCTCAGGGGTTCTCGGAGCAGAGTACTGATGAACAATGCCCTGATTTCCACAGAATTGATCAAACTTGTCATTCTGAAATTCTCCTCCGTGGTCACTCCTAATAGCTTGGATGGAACATTTTTCACTTTTAATTTGCAGGGCAAGAATACGAAAGCATTCAAGAGTATCACCCTTCTCACGAAGAAAACGCACCCAGGTGTAACGCGTAAAATCATCCACCATGACAAAGATGAACCGTCGCCCAGAAATACTCTGAACTTGAATTGGACCCATCAGATCCATATGTACCAACTGAAGTGCATGGCTAGTACGAACATCCGTCACAGGCCCATGAGACGTCTTGACTTGCTTGCCTTTGTTGCAAGGACCACATATAAAATGTGAATCACCTTTTAGCTTAGGAATTCCACGCACAACCTCTTGATTTGCCAATTTCATCATCGTGCGAATGTTGAGATGTCCAAGCTTCTGGTGCCACAGCTCTGTATCTAACTCAGCAGTCGTGTTAAGGCAATGTATTGGTGATTTCCACATGTAGCAGTTGTTACCAGATCTTCTGCCTCTAAGTCGTACTGACCCTTGTTGATCCACAGCCTTGCACCCTTTCTTAGTGAATGTGACGTCCAGACCTTCATCACACAGATGGCTGATACTTATCAGATTTGCCTTCAACCCTTCCACCAAGAAGACATCCTTAAGGCGTGGTTGAGAGTCTCCACCAGTTGTGCCTTTCCCTCGGATTGTGCCCTTTCCTCCATCACCAAAGGTAACTCTTCCTCCAGCAACACCCTCTAGATGTGATAGGTTATCACGAGCACTAGTCATATGTCTGGAACACCCACTGTCAAAATACCACTTGGCTTGATCAACCTCTGTTTTTTACGCTGTGAAGGCCACATGGCAGTAGAGATCATCTTTCCTGACATACCCCTGTGTGCTTCTTCTTACAGCTGGGTAGAACTCACCACGTTGCCTACGGTTAGACACACGATTCTGGAACTGATAACATTGGGCTTTGTAGTGAGTTAGATGCCCATAGTACCAACATCCTCTCCTTCTGCTACGCTGAACAGGTCTTTGAATTGTCTCCCTCAAGCTACTAATATCATATGGTTGTCTAGTATTTATCTCAGGGAATACCACCATCCTTGGGTTTCTTGAATTGGGATTCACAGGAACCTGATCACACATTCTAGTTGTTTGAGACAACTTTCTCTCCTTCAGCTCGGGTTTAGACTCCACTCCTTTGACAAATTGAGTGGCTTGATTGGTGTTGGTTCCTTGATAGCCCAGACCCCATTTTAGGTTGCTGGACCTTCCAGAACTAAGAAGTGTATCCAGATCTTTGGTTCCTTTATTCAGCATCCTGATATTCTTCAGCTGTTCATCTAACTGCTTCTCAACCCGCAGAGTCTGTGCCTTTTCTTCACTTAATTCTTTAGAGATCGTTTCAACCTGAAGTTGCAAAGCATCTCTCTCCGCCGTTAGCTGTGTGTTGTCTTGAGTCTTCTGAACCACCGTCTTGATGAGAAGCTCTATCTGATCTTCTACCGACAAATCCGCCTCTTCTTCATCTGAATCAGAATTTACCTTTTCATTTACGTCCTTGATTTCCAGCACCACATCATCTTCTTCATCTTCCTCAATGACACCCAGCAGTGCAAGGAAGCTGTTAAGAACTTCTCCTTTGCTGACCTCTTCATCCGAGTCACTCTCGCTCCAAGTGATGTAGGACTTTTGCTTGTTTTCACGTGACGGACAATCAAACTTGGTATGACCGTAGCCCTTACATCCATAGCATTGCAAAGAATTTTTCCGTTTGTTGTTTGGACATTCAGACTTGTAATGCCCAAAACCCTCACATTCAGCACACTGTCGTTCTTGCTTGTCACCCTTCCTGATCTCCTTATCAGTATCAGATTTCAGGACTGATGATGTTCCCTTCTGTTGACCTCTTTCCATCTTGCGAAAGTATTTCTTAACCAACAAGCCCACCTTTTCTTCATCTGCAATTTCCTGGGACTCTGCAGTCTTCTGTTCCTGAATGGCTTTAAGAGCAAATGATTTCTCATTTATCTTCTCTTTCTTCTTCAGTTGTATCTCAAATGCCTGCATCATCCCAACCACTTGATTGTACTTGAGCTCATCAGAATTCAGTGACACATCAATAGCAGATCTGTGTGGTTGAAACTTATCTGGCAAACTCTTGAGAAATTTCTTCACCAGCTTCTTATCCTTGTAACGTTTGCCCAAAACTATAGCTTCTTGTGCGATACCACTCAGGTGGCTGCTGTAATCTGCAACTGACTCAGTTTCTATCATGTGCAAGTTCTCAAAATCTGAAGCAAGATTGTCCAGCCTTGTGCGTTTGACCCTACTTGTGCCTTCGAACGTAACTACCAGAATGTCCCATGCTTCCTTGGCAGCTTCACATCCTTGAACTTGGTTGAAAATGTCCCTAGGCAGCGATTTGAAGATAACTGACAGAGCTTGTGAGTTATGTTTGGACTCCGCTTTTTCTTCGGTTGTCCATTTCTTCCTGTGCTTAGGCACCAAGTCTCCCTTCTCATTTGTTTCCGTCGGATGTGACCAACCATCTTCCACAGCAAACCACGCTTCCATGTCGATGCTTGAGATGGCCTGCTTGATTGACACTTTCCAAAAACCAAAGCACTCAGGATCGAGTTTCAATGGTGATTGAACCGCAACCAAATCCAGTGATTTCTCCATACCCTTGCCGCAAGATCTCACCTGTTGAAAAAGGATATCAGAACTTTTTATCAGGTGCTTGCTCTGATACCAATTGTAAAGGTATAGAGAATGACAATCACTAAAAATACTTGGAAACGCGCCAAGCAAACGCTTTTATTCAAACTTATAAAACTTCTTTTTACAAGTTATGAATCTAAGCCTACTCTCTTGTCTATCTAACACAACACCCTGTGTAGATCTAAAAGAGTAACACACACTCACCTTCAAAGCTCTTTTTGTTTGCTTGAAGGTTTACAAATCTCTCTCTCTCTTATCTCTCGAGTGCTGACTCTTTTTGCGGCCAGCCCTCGTCCTCTTAAACACTTCACAAACGATCTCTAACCTAGATCTTTGTGAATCCCTAACTAAAAGGAAATATTCCTTATCCTAAGAAATATCCTCCCTAATCCTCTCGATCAAATATACTCTCAATCTTCTCGTGTATATCTTGATCTTCTTCTTCCTTTCTCCTCACGCTTCTTATCACTGCGTCCATAATCTTCTCCCACGTCAGCTCATCTGCCACGTCAGCATATCAGCACTCTGAGACACTTCGCAAGCTCCTGTCATCTTCAGAGCTCTGATGCACTTACAATCTCCCCCTTTTTGACTGAATCTTGCCATAGAAGCAACAGCAGCATCAACCCTGAAAACACACAGACAATACAGCCAAGACAAAAACACAACCGTACTAGCAAAATATTCCAGCAATCAACACAAGACGGTTAACCGATAAAGACTTGTTAAAAAATAAATTGTTCAAGACCAACAAAGAACCAAAAACACAAGTCTCAAGGTTTCAAGTTTTAAACAGGGGAGAACCACAAAAAGAACAAATAAAAAACAGTGAGCAATAACAAAAACTGCTCCCCCATAGCTTAATCTCCCCCTCAGGCCTCTGAATCAGACTCATCTCCCCTGCTTGTTTGGCACAGTTTAGTCAAAAATACCAAGAAGCTAAATCAGAAAACTGGAGTGAACACCAAAGTGAGAAACTACTTACCAGCGTCCAAGGCATCTTGCAGGATCTTGATTGCCAACCGGATGGCTTTGCGCTCTGCAGACGACCCTTTTGACGAAACAGGTTCAACAGGGACGGATGATGTCTTCTTCCCCTTAGCCTTCTTTTCATCTTTTGATGACAAACTCGGAACAGGTCTCTGAGCAGTCAGCAGCTCTTGAGGTAAACTTGATCAGCAAATTTGCCCCAAGACAAACAAACCACCAACTGACCAGCCGCATCTTGGCATGCATGGTAAACTTGATCAGCAAATTTGCCCCACATTGTGCATGGTAGACGGTCATTGCTACATCAACGATAACATAGTAAAAAATTAGGGATGGTTTTATTGACAGTAAAATAAGTGGGAAAGTCATTTC
This sequence comes from Camelina hispida, assembly GCA_023657505.1. Taxonomy (NCBI): domain Eukaryota; kingdom Viridiplantae; phylum Streptophyta; class Magnoliopsida; order Brassicales; family Brassicaceae; genus Camelina; species Camelina hispida. The sequence continues at coordinate 26,280,235 of CP094636.1, read as the reverse complement.
TTTTACCTTATGTTTCTGATTTCAAACTCCAGCTTTTTGGTTGGTTTGTTGTTTACCTCAATGGTATCCATTGGGCCAACATTCACCACTTGACCAAGAACATCTAAAAAATACATGACATGTAAACACCCTTTAGTTGTTATTTATTAAGGAATACCGCAGCTTAAATTTTAAATAAGAAATAATTCATGCTTCCAAAAACTAACCAATCAAGTAGAAGGGATTAAGATCCCCAACAATGATGTTTTGAAAGTTGGGCAATGTGAGGTACATATCATCAGATATGGGCACACACGGGGTTACATGAGTGTTGTTCACGAAGCCCATCTTAAACGGATGGTTGGTAACCCTGTACTGTCCTCTCACCTAGGTTAATCCGAAATTTTCAATGACCCTCCACTCACCTTTTGTTATCTGCCTCTCGAACTTACCCACAAGTTGTTTCTTGATGGAAGCATGAATCTTGGAACCCTGGTTTTGATGGTTGTAAACGAAAAAGAAGCAATTAAAACATTGAATATAAGCTGTTTTCTATGTATTGAATAAATATACGGATAAAGATACTATGTTTATAAGAACTAACCCTCTGGTCAGCTAACACCATCTCAAATGTTTCTCCAGATTGGGCAGTGTACTGCTTCCATGAATGTAGGACCTTAACCTGAACACGCCAAGTGCTTTTGTACGGCTTGAGATCAGCGAGGTAAGTCATTGCCATAAGACCATTCATGTTGAGTAAATCGTTTGCTGAAAATGCTAAGATAGTTGTTTGCGTAATCGCGTTGATGGTTTGTAGAAAGCTGCTAATGGGCTGTTTATATAGTAAATGTAGCAGCGAATATGTTAGGTTTTAGTCGCCGAGAAAACAGTTTGATCCTATCATCAAGAAAGGATCATTCGATAAAGAAGATCTTTTACAATATATTCCAGGTACGATATGATCAATGTATGATCCCTTGTTTTAGAGTAGGTTCTCAAACTGTTATATACCATAAGTGAGATACGTTAGTTGTCTAGTTGCGGGATTGTAAATTTCAAATCATGTTAATGTTGAAATGAGAATCTAAGTAGGTTGATCTTATAAATTATTTTCTATTTTGGTGGGATTTCGATAGGATGATTAGATTAAGAAGATCTAACACTGGTATATTATATTGAATGTTGTTGTTGCGGGATACTAAATTTCAAATCATGTTAATGTTGAAATGAGAAAAACAGAAATTTGATCTAGTTAATTATTTTATGATTGTCTTCTGATTTTTCAGTTCAGGTTCTTGTTTACGTTTGAAGAATTCTATTTTGGTGGGATTTCGCAAATCTGCTATGATCTCATAGTTTCATAGATGATCTTATTTTTGTAATGTATAGATAGGAAACATATCTACTATGTTATTGTTGTACGACTATTCAGTTAAATAGATGCAGTCTCATGTTTAATCATACTCTCATGTAAATCTGTATGTTATATATCACTTGTGGTGTTCATTAGCATTATGATCATGTGTACAAAAAATAAAATACTTTTGTGGTGTTAATTAACGTATACTATGTTATTGTTGAACGACTATTCGGTTAAATAGATGCATCTCTATTTATTCATACACTTATGTAAATCCGTATGTTATATATCACTTGTGGTGTTCATTAGCATTATGATTATGTCTACAAAAAAGCAAATACCTTTGTGGTGTTAAATCATGTTAGTTCATATGCTATATATCGGTGTTGAATAGCATTTTGATTTTGTCTGAAATATAAAATACTTTTGTTGTATGGGGTTGGGTTATCAAATTTCTTACTATAATATATATTATATTAGTAATTAGTTATTTGCTATGTTGCATGGAAACGGAAACGGAAACGGAAACGCGGAAACAAAACGTTTCAGAAACGGGAAACGGATTTTTTTGAAAATTAGATAATGGAAACGTATAGGAAACGTATATATATATAATATAGATATAATAAATCCCCAAACATAAAAAACATAATAAAAAAAAATTCTGAAAAAAAAACTAAAACGTTCAAAATCAAATTCTTTGACCAGCATGGCCATTCTCATTTTCATTGGTTTCACCAAACAAAACTGCCTCTAAATTATAAAAAAGAGTTTCCGTCGTGTTTCCAAAACGAAAACGGAGTTTCCATCGTGTTTCTAAAACAGAAACGGAGTTTCCATCGTGTTTCCAAACTAAGAGTTTTAGGAAACATGTTTCTGTGGCTTGTTTCCGAGTTTCCACGAGTTTCCGTTTCCAAAACGTTTCGGAAACGGGAAACGCACCTCAAAAAGAGTTTCCATGCAACATAGGTTATTTGTAACCATTTTACGATTTAATATAAAAGGTAATTTGAATTTGAAATAGCTATTAATTAGGGTAACCATTTTGTAGATATTATATTTTGGTATTAATATACAGTGGCATTTTGTGTAATATTTTACATCGGGTAGGATTATTTGTTTAAAGGGTTGCTTAAATAATATAGTAAAATACGTCATAAAGGTTTTATTTTTGATTGACCATTTTATTTTTTTTTCTTATCAAACAGAAAAATATATTTACAAATCCTTAAAAGTTAAAAATACAAATATATTGGTTTTGTTTTCTCAACATGAATATATTCAGTTCAAATTTAAAAATAATTGAAAATGAAATCGAAAATAAAAATATACATATTCATACAATTTCAAACATTTGTGTAGACTGGTCGTCATAAATTTATGATATACTACTCCATGATTATGAATCTTGTAACTTTAAAGGAAAATCAAGACAGTAACAAAGAAAACCAAATTAAGTAGTCGAAAACAATACAGTAAAAAATGAAAACTATTAAGCATTTAAATTAATAAAAGAACTGTTTTGTAAACATGAAAGTAGAAGATTTCCCGATAGGGAAACTAGAGTCACTGTAACCTCCATTTCCTCTCTTGTTGATATAACCCGGGTAATGATTCAAGCAAAACTCAATCTCACGAATCAAATCTAAACCTTCTTTCTCGCCAAGTGTCTTAAGCTTCCACTCACTAAATGGATACTCTGTCCTATGAATCACATGAATCTCGCCTCCCTTGTCTTCATCTTTCACCAACACTCTTGCATTTTTCATAAACCCTCTTACAAGCTCTTGATGCCTCCTAAATCACACAGTAAAATAAAAAATTAATTTAAAAGAAATAGGTTTGACTATATATTACCAAGAAATAAAATCGGTTCAGATATGTTTTGCCTACTGGTTCACTAGTTAGTACCTATACTTTTGATTTTAAAAGATATTACTATAACTTAAAAAAGTAGTTACAATAAATTTGAAAAAAAAAAAAAAAAAAAAAAAAAGACAACAGAAATATATCTATGGGTGGATACAAGGGGTACATACATGATGATTTTAAGTTCGTGCTCACGGCCATAGTCGAACCCTGCATGTGGATAATTGAAGATGACTCTATCATATATAGCGGAACCACCAAGGGTAGGATTTGTGGCCATTGAGTGGACGTTAACTCCATAGACCACGCTGCACCCGAGTTTCTCCAACTCTTCTACGTTCGCCTTCCCATTCTTGAACTTACGCTCTAGCTCCCCTATACAACGTTCGTCATTCCAGAATTAATTCACATAACTAATGTAAAGAAATTTAATATTAAATTTGATTTACGTACCTTGAGTATCAAGAGAGGTTGCAGTGAGATTAGATGCGGAACCAAAAGCTCTTGCTAGAGACAGAGAAAAGGAGAAGTCTCCTTCTCCGACCAAAAGTATTTTTTGTTTGTTACTGTAATGTTTTAACCTTTTAGTTCCTTGAACCTCCATTTCGTCTCTGCATGAGTTTGCCTCTCACACCAGGATTATAATGTATGTATGCATATAAACAGGTATACGTTCATATGTATTTATGGATGCATGGGTCAAAGAGGACTTAAATGTTTTATTTTGTTTGTTTACTAGACTATATATCCAACTGGCTCTTCGAACTTTGTGGGTATTTATGTAATTCGAAAAGCATTCAATATTCTGTTTATGTATCCATCCTTTTGAAAAAAAGATGCAATAACCTTTTTTATTGCAGAGAGTACATAAATTTATAATGCATCAATTGATACATTTTTCTCTTTTTGCGTGTGTTATAAAAGAGATGGTTGAAAATAAAATAAAATAAAATCCTAGTTAACCAAATATTTTCAATAATGAAAAGACAACCCGTGTGGTATACTATATACTTAGATATAGTGCAATAATATACTCCCTCTGTATCAGAATACTTGATGTTTTAGAGTTTTTTCTTGTATCACACATGATGATTTTCTGTATACTTTTATTAATTAATATTAAGAAATTGCAAATTTCAAGAATCATTAAATGAGAATTTAAAAGTTTGATGAAATACTATTGGTTAATAGTTATAAAAATATGTTATTATAAATAAATAATATATTTATTACTAGACATTAAATATTTTTCTTGATTCATGTAAAAATCCTATAACATCAACTATTCTGATACAGAGGGAGTATGTATTTTCTTAATCGTTTGGTTTCCTAATGCTCCATTTCATCCATGTTTTTACTTCTCACACCATGTCCATTAATAGTCCATATATATTACACACATATAAACATATATAGTGACATAGTGGCATCAATTCATATATGGATGAATTTGTCAAATTTAGAGACTACTAATGTTAAACTCTGGTTTTCTAATCTGGCTATTCAAAGATTGTGATTGTTTATGTACTCCTAAGAACATTCAATTTTCTGTTCATACACTCTTAAGAGGACAAGAACTGAAGCCTCATTCTATACCAGGGTTTTTATTTTCAATTCCTTTAATTAGTTTTTTTTTTTCATCAAACCAATTCCTTAATTAGTTGGATCATTTATTTTAATGTGCGAAGAATGAAAAAATTCTAGCTTCTAGCATATGCTAATTAGAATGAGGCGGAATATAATTATTTATTTTTACCATTCAATTAACATAATCATTGGTATACCATTACAAATCACATGTAATATTTTGAAAATTATAGCAGTGATTATTATTCAAAGTTTCAAACAGTCAAGTAACGGCAAAAGAACTTTAAAAAATTTTAGGAATAGTGCGAAAGATAAATATATAATCTTCGTCACATAAATTTTATCCACTAACAACCTGGATACAAAACTAGTAAGCTTCATGATATTCGTCACACAACGATCCAAAATCCAAACCCACTTAAGTATATGTAGCAGAAGAGTTTTTTCATAGAATCAGTTTCCGGAACATGAAGGTAGAAGATTTCCCGACAGGGAAGCTACCATCACAGTGACGTCCACTTCCTCTCTTATTTGAGTAACCAGGAAAACATAATTTGTTAAATTCCATCTCCCGGACCAAACACAAACCCTTTTCTTCAGCCAGAGTCTCGATTTCCCACTTGTCAAATGGATGAGCCGTCTTATGAGTAACATGAATCTCACCACCGATGTCTTTTACCATCTTCTTCGCACTCTTCATAAAACCTCTCACCACTGCTTGGTGTAAGCTGTGATACACATACACACATTTTCAATACACCAAAGATAACCATAAAAATGGAGCCAAAAGACAAGTCTTATAGATTAATTACATGATGTAGTAGCTCTGGTGCTCACAGCCAAAACCAAACCCTGAATGAGGAAAATTAAAGATGATTCTATCATAAAGTTCCGATCGTTGACCATGTTTAAGATCTTTGGTCATGGAATGCACATTAACCCCGTGGACTACGGTGCAACCTCGTGTCTTCAACTCTTGTATGTTAGCTTTTCCATTCTTATACTTAAGCTGTACCTCCTCTGCATTATTCGTATTTCAATTATTAATCACCAAAATCATATTATATATGGTTTCATAATCGCATTAACAGACGAAACCCATACTTGTGACCCGGATTATATGATTGTTCAGTAACATCCAAGAACACTAGATCAAAACAGAAATAAAAATCTTTACAATAACAATATATACCAAAAAATTTCTAAGAAGATAGACGATTAAAGAATTGATTTACCAAAAGTGTCGAGAGAGGTTGCGGTGAGATTTGTTGCGGAACCAAAGGCTCTAGCTAAAGATAGAGAAAAGGAGAAGTCTCCTTCTCCAACCAGAAGTATCTTTTGCTTATTGCTGTATTCTCTTAACTTTTTAGTTTTCATTTTATCTCAATGTCTTTCCATTTTCTCACAATGTTGTTATATACACACACATGAAAATAGATATATCAAATATGCAAACATAAATAGTAGTATTAAATGTTTGGTTTTGAAATCACTCTCTTCGGACTATGTGATTATTTATGTAATTCGAAGTGAATTCAATATTCAATCCATGCACCATTTTGGCGACAAGAATCAAACCCTCTTTTGTTTTCAATTGGGTACCATATATGTACCACGCCAATTAGCAAGTTTATTAACAGAAAAGATGCATTGATTTGTTCTTACCGATTCATTTACCCGTCTGAGTTAATTAACAAATTCTACATATTTCTCAAATAAAATCTAGTGTCCAAATAATATTTTAAAGTTTTAAACCAATGAAATTTGCAACCTAGTATTACTTTTCATAAAAAACGTCAATGTGACACCATTTATGTCTAAATTTGACTATGTAACATACAACGTATATATGATTTATGTATTTCTAAGAGCAATATTGCATTTGTATTCATCCACCATTTTGACGGCAAGAATTAGACCTTCCTTTAAGTTCGGTAGGTACCAATTGTAGACCTTTCGTTACCCCACCCTGCAGTGCCAAAGAGCAGTTATAAGACCATCTCCAATGGTTTTCCTTGTTTGTACCTCTAAAATAGAGGAATTCTATAATAGAGTTGACTTTTGCTCCAATGGATACCTCTATTTTTTTTTTCTAAAAAAAAATATTTCGTAGAGATTCATTTTTTATTTTACTATTAATATCTTTTACTTATAAAAGTTGCAAATTAACCCATTTATTTTAGCATTTGTGAAACTTTCATAAAATTATGATATTATTTAAATTTTTAACATTCATAAATATTATTTAAATATCACATTTATTAAAATAAATATATTGCATCATATAAAATAATAAAACATAGTAGATTGGACAAATTTTTAGGGAAATTGGTGGATCCGGAAGTAATTTACCAGAATATTAAAAAATTAGTCTTTGTTGTATTAAAAATAATATTATGGTATGAATAAAACCTAAAATATTAAAATTATTTATATTTAATAAGATTTTATATAAATTTTCTTTTGCAAATAATAGTCTCAAATTTTAAAAATGTTTTTCTATACAAAAACCTTTAAAATTTTTCTATATGAAAATCTTTAAAAATTTTAAACCAAAATATTAAAATTAGTCAAATTTAACTTTATAATCAATTATCCTATTAATATACAAATTAAATTATTATTAAAATATTTAAATTATTATTAAACTATTTAAATATTTATTTTATTTATTTTGATCATAAATATAAAATGTTAAAAGTTCAAAAACTATTTTATAAATAAAAAAGTTCAACTCTATTATAGAGGAAAAAATAGAGTTCCTCTATATATAGAGGAAAAAATAGAGATCTCTATTATAGAGGTAGAAATAGAGATGGCTTGGAGTAGATTTTACTCTAAAATAGAGTTAAAAAGCAAATATAGAGGTGGGTTGGAGATGCCCTAATAATGGTTGTGCTGATTTGTTCTTACCTACTTTTGTGCTTTTCTGAGTTAACTAATAATTTTAACATTCTTCTTTAACCAATCGATTTTTTACAAATGTAATTTTTGTTGATGTCCATGTTAATCCATTAACTAGGTATGGACCCGCACATACGTGCAGTGTTATTTTTACATATTTTTGAAAATATTATAAAATTTTCACTTAAACCTCTATTCAGACATGTATGAGTGATATATATAAGAAAAAATTAAGATATAATTAGGTAAATGATATTACGTGTATTAAACTAATCCAAACATTTCCAACTGTTTGTTTAGGGGTGTTAAATCAAATTTGGATTCGGTTTCAGTTTAATTTATTCAATTACAAATAAATAATATCATTCATATCATATCATCAAATAATATCAACTATCATATCGTCAAATAACCACAACCGTATATAACCATAACTGATAGTTAATAAACCGTAATCGTACCCGTGTTCATGCCTACTTGTCCATACCTATCTCGTTGCATATCATAAAATTTTCAGATAACTTAAATATAATTGTCAAGCGATCAAACCCGTCTAATATGTATGATTGCAACATTTAAATTTTTTTTTACCCAAAAAAACCCCATTCCTCGTAATTCACAAGAGTAAATAGTATGTCTGCATATGTTCTGCTTGAATTATTGTTCCCAAAATTCTCGTCCCATATTTTTTCATACATGAATATACCCACAAAAAATTCTCATAACCTGATTATTATAGAACTAATTTGAACGATTTCCTAAATTATAATAAATCTGTTGTTTAATCTTTTTTTTCTTAATATGTAAATTAGGTCAGTTTGGCAACATGGATATTTGCTATGAATTTTTTTTAACCCTTACATGTATTTCCCAATTAATAATATAGATTTCTGAATGAAATATTCCTTAGTTATACTAATGACAATTTAACGTAAATAATATAATAAGAGAAAGGCAAATAATAAAATGGGATATAAAGCGTGAGTATTTTATATAGAAGGTATTTTATTAAGGAAAATTATATTAATTTGGATAGGATATTATTAGTTTTTAATAATATATGTGTCCGTAATTGATGGAAAAATAAAATTAAAAATCAAAAATCAGATTTTATTGTTTCGTGAGGGGGAAAACTATAATTATTCATTAGATCCCTTATATAATTGGTCTTAGTTACAATATTATATCAGTGGATTTTATAAATTTTAATTGGTCATTAGATCCCTATATATCTCAGCTATTGGTATAATATTATTACTTGTTTTCATTTTTATTGGACTGGATTTTCTAAATTTTAAGATTTCTGTAAAAACACTATAACTACATATTTATATATAATGTTTAACTACATATTTATCCAAATTAAAGTATATATTTATGTCATTTCAATTGGTAAACATATGTTTTTTTGGCAAATATAGGTATTATTTTTAACAAAAGAATAAACATTGAGCCAATTTCAAATGATCTTCGATTCTTTCACCATTAGAGCATTATAAAATTATTAGAAATGTAACAGTATTTATATTTCTGAAGATATGATTTTAAATATATATTTCTTTACATCTCATAATATAGTTATATTATTATATTACAATACATACTGAAATTAATTTAATTTTGAAAATATGTAGGGGATAATATTTATCAATTTTTGAATAATATTTACCAATTTTAGAATTTACAGGAGCAAAATATTGTGTATATAAATAAAATGAGTAGGAGTGGCAGTTGCCAATATATATATATATATATATATATATATATATATATATATAGCAGTGGTAATTTTATGTAATTTTATGGAATACTAAGGGCGAATAATAAATTGGGTACAGAGCTCTCTGTCAACGACACGTAAGCTTTTTCTCCATAATGCTTCTCTTTTAATATATAGGGGATGTTTGAATTCAACTTTTATGGAATACTAAGGGCGAATAATAAATTGGGTACAGAGCTCTCTGTCAACGACACGTAAGCTTTTTCTCCATAATGCTTCTCTTTTAATATATAGGGGATGTTTGAATTCAACTTTTATCTATATAATGTGGTATTTAAGTTATAACCACAAAAAAACTCAATAATGTTTAAATTATTGCAAATATAAAACATTAATGTTAAGTATTCGCTAAAATTGACATCTCTGTCAAAATTTGAGTTATATAAATTGAATTTCATTTATATAGATAATTTTATGTAATTTCTAAAGCTACGTAATACATTAGGAAATAAGATCTCACGATTTGTTTATTTCAAATATTCAGAAGTAATTAACATCTACTGATTAGTGTAGAAGCCAGTCCAATAACAACAGTGGGCCTTGACAAAACAAACTCCACTGAAGCCCAAGCCCACCAATCCAGTCTCAGTCAACACAAGAAGACAACGACCAAGGTTTCAAAACAGAGTAACGTTGGTACGGGAAAGATGCTCTTCTCCGATGTTGTTCGCCAGCTCAAATCTGATGAGTCACCACCTACAGCTGTAGGATAAGATTGCTTTAGTGTATCTAGATTGTTCCAAGGATGTATATAAAAGAGTGATGTAAAACCCTAATGTAATTAAGGAAAATACAAAGTCTTTTTCAAATCCTTCTTGTTCTCTCAAATCGTTCATGGTATCAGAGCCACTGTAAACCTTCACAGGTCAAACAATGGCAACAACTTATCCTTTCCCGGATAATGTTCATGTTTCTAGCTCCGTTACGCTCAAGCTCAATGACAGCAACTACCTCTTGTGGAAGACGCAGTTCGAGTCTCTTCTGTCCAGTCAGAAACTCATCGGATTCATTAATGGAGCTGTCGTGGTTCCTGCTCAAACTCGTCTTGTCGTCGATGGTGATGTCACCACTGCAGTACCAAACCCTCAGTATGAGGCTTGGTTCTGTACCGATCAACTTGTCAAGTCTTGGTTGTTTGGTACTTTGTCTGAGGAAGTCCTTGGACACGTTCACAGTCTAAGCACCTCTAGGGAGATCTGGACCTCTCTTGCAGAAAACTTCAACAAAAGCAGTGTCGCTAGGGAGTTTTCTCTTCGTCGATGTCTCCAGCTCTTGTCAAAAAGAGATAAGTCCCTCTCTGCTTATTCTCGTGAGTTCAAAGCCATATGTGACTCACTCAGTTCCATTGGGAAACCTGTTGATGAGTCTATGAAGATTTTTGGGTTCCTTAATGGCCTTGGCAGAGAGTACGACCCCATTACTACAGTGATTCAAAGCTCCTTGAGCAAGCTTCCTGCTCCAATGTTCTCAGATGTCATTGCTGAGGTTCAGGGTTTTGATAGCAAGTTACAATCTTATGAAGACAATGCCTCTGCTACACCACATCTCGTCTTCAACACTCAGAAGACAACCCCCGGTGACCCGCAGTACACACCAAATCAGAGAGGGAGAGGTCGTTCTGGACAAAACCGAGGAAGAGGAGGTTACTCAACAAGAGGAAGGGGATTTACTCAACATCAGTCATCTCCTCAAACTGGCGGACAAAGACCGATTTGTCAAATCTGTGGTCGTGTTGGACACACTGCAGTCAAATGTTACAACAGATTCGACAATAACTATCAAAGTGAAGTTCCTCAAGCCTTCTCCTCCCTGCAGATCTCAGACGACACGGGAAAAGAGTGGCATCCAGACTCTGGTGCCACGGCTCATATCACTTCCTCTCCCAACACCCTTCACTCTGCAGTTGCCTACACTGGTAATGACACGGTTCAGGTTGGTGATGGAACATTCCTTCCCATAACTCATGTTGGATCTGCCACTATCACTTCATCAAAAGGTACACTTCCTCTCAATGATGTTTTAGTGTGTCCAGAAATACAGAAATCACTCTTGTCTGTCTCCAAGCTATGTGATGATTATCCTTGTGGAGTTTACTTTGATTCTGATAAGATCTGTGTTATTGATATCAAAACTCATAAAGTGGTGTCTCAGGGTCCACGCAGTAGTGGTCTCTATGTGTTGGAGAGCCAAGGACCTAAAGCTTTTTTCTCTACTCGACAATGTGCAACCAGTGAAGAGGTTTGGCATCATCGATTAGGACATTCAAGCTCCAAGGTTCTCCAACAACTTCAAAGCAGCAAGGATATTCAAGTCAATAAGAGCAGACATTCCACCATTTGTGAGCCTTGCCAGATGGGGAAGAGTTCTAGATTAAGTTTTGTACCTTCTGATTCTCGTGTTCTACATCCCTTGGATCGAATTCACTGTGATCTTTGGGGACCATCGCCAGTTGTATCCAACCAAGGGTTTAAATATTATGTGGTTTTCATTGATGAGTTTTCCAGATACACATGGTTTTATCCACTTCGAGCTAAGTCTGAATTCACAACTGTCTTTATTGCCTTTCAAAAACTGGTGGAGAATCAACTAAATACAAAAATAAAAAGTTTCAAAGCGATGGGGGGGAGAGTTTACAAGTCAGAAACTTAAGACTCACTTCAGTGAACATGGTATACATCACAGGATATCATGTCCCTATACGCCTCAACAGAACGGCATTGCAGAACGGAAGCATCGCCATCTGGTTGAGCTTGGCTTGTCGATGATGTTCCACTGTCACATGCCGCAAAAATTCTGGGTGGAAGCCTTCTATACGTCAAACCACATTGTCAACATGCTTCCCTCTTCTGTCCTAGACAATATGAGTCCTCATGAAGTCTTACTGCATCAGAAACCAGACTATTCATCTCTACGCGTGTTTGGTTCTGCCTGCTATCCGTGTCTGAGACCTATTGCAGAGAATAAGTTTGATCCTAGGTCCCTGCAATGCGTGTTTCTTGGTTATCATAGTCAATACAAGGGATATCGGTGTCTCTATCCTCCAACAGGCAAGGTCTATATCTCGAGACATGTTGTTTTTGATGAGGAAGTTCTGCCTTTTAAGGATCAGTACAAACACCTGATTCCGAATTACAAGACTCCACTCCTTCAAGCTTGGCATTGCTCTGATCCTCCATCAGAAACTCCGACACAACCAGTCTCATCACCAGTTTTGTCTCGACCCTTGCCTGTCTTCATTGAAGGTCAAGTCCACCAAGAAGACAACGCCAATACAGACAATGATGAAGCAAACGACTTAAATGTTCTAACTTCAGAAGAAGAAGAATCAGAACATAGCGTTTCTAGTCAAGAACAAGAAGTGATTGTAGATCATGGTCAGGAAGCAGATCATGGTCAGGATGCTAACAATTCTCATCCCATGACTACTAGAGCCAAAGCTGGCATTCACAAACCCAATCATAGGTATGCTCTTATTGCTGCAAAATCCACTACTAATGAACCTAAAGGTATTGTATCAGCTATGAAACACCCAGGATGGACTGAAGCTGTAATGGAAGAGCTACGACGAATATACATGCTCAACACCTGGTCTCTAACTGAACCAACCGATGACATGAATATTCTGGATTCCAAGTGGGTCTTTAAAACAAATCTGAAGCCAAATGGAGAGGTAGACAAACTAAAAGCACGATTGGTAGCAAAAGGTTTCGATCAAGAAGAGGGATTGGACTACTTGGAGACGTTTAGTCCTGTGGTTCGAACAGCAACTATTCGGCTTGTCCTTGATACTGCAGTTGCTCGTGGCTGGACCTTGAAACAACTGGATGTTTCCAATGCCTTTTTACATGGCGAGCTACAGGAACCTGTGTTCATGTACCAACCAACCGGTTTCATTGATCCAGAAAGACCGAATCATGTCTGTCGCTTGACAAAAGCTCTCTATGGCTTGAAACAAGCCCCTCGAGCGTGGTTTGACACCTTCAGCACTTTCCTTCTTGAATTTGGATTCACCTGCAGTACTGCAGATCCATCTCTGTTTGTGCTTCGGCAAGGTGAGAAGATCATTGTCCTGTTACTTTACGCTGATGATATATTACTAACAGGCAATGATCAACCACTTCTCGATCAGCTGCTTCAGTCCCTCAACACAAGGTTTTCTATGAAAGACCTTGGTCCACCCCGTTACTTTTTTGGTATACAAATAGAACCTACTGATGATGGCTTGTTTCTGCATCAAACGGCGTATGCCTCGGACATTTTGTATCAAGCGGGTATGTCAGACTGTAATCCGATGCCAACGCCCCTGCCTCAACACATTGACAAGCCTGACACAACTCCCTTTTCAGAACCAACGTACTATCGAAGTTTGGCTGGTAAGTTACAATACTTAACCATTACGCGTCCTGACCTTCAATATGCAGTAAATTTCGTTTGCCAGAAGATGCACGCTCCTACCAATGCAGACTTCAGTCTTCTCAAGAGAATTCTGCGATATGTGAAGGGCACACTAAACATGGGCCTTCCGATCATAAAACATGGAAATCCAGTTCTAACAGCTTTCTGCGATAGTGATTATGCGGGATGCAAAGATACAAGACGGTCCACGGGTGGTTTTTGTATCTTGCTTGGCTCAACGCTCATATCTTGGTCTGCCAAACGTCAACCAACTGTGTCAAACTCTTCAACTGAAGCAGAATATAGAGCCCTCTCTGTTGTTGCTCGTGAACTGACATGGATATCCTCGCTTCTTCGAGACATTGGCATCCCTCAATACCAACCTACTAAAGTATTCTGTGATAACTTGTCTACAGTCTATCTCTCAGCCAACCCTGCTCTCCACAATCGCACAAAACATTTGATACAGATTTCCACTACATTCGAGAACGGGTGGCTCTTGGCTTCATTGAAACACATCATATACCGGCACTTCTCCAACTTGCTGACATCTTCACCAAACCGTTGAACAAGCCAGTGTTTGAGAATCTACGTCGCAAACTTGGTGTCTCTGTTTCTTCGATTCCAGCTACGCCAAGTTTGAGGGAGAGTGTAGAAGCCAGTCCAATAACAACAGTGGGCCTTGACAAAACAAACTCCACTGAAGCCCAAGCCCACCAATCCAGTCTCAGTCAACACAAGAAGACAACGACCAAGGTTTCAAAACAGAGTAACGTTGGTACGGGAAAGATGCTCTTCTCCGATGTTGTTCGCCAGCTCAAATCTGATGAGTCACCACCTACAGCTGTAGGATAAGATTGCTTTAGTGTATCTAGATTGTTCCAAGGATGTATATAAAAGAGTGATGTAAAACCCTAATGTAATTAAGGAAAATACAAAGTCTTTTTCAAATCCTTCTTGTTCTCTCAAATCGTTCAATTAGGAGTCTAGGAAACTCTTGAGCTTAGCTTGTTCCCGTGGATAAACAAAATCTTAGGATTAGTTTCTGCTTAACATATTTATTCGATTCACTAAAAGAACAACCGTTTCCTAAACATGAAAGTAGAAGATTCTCCAATAGGGAAGCTTGAGTCACAGTTAATTCCACTTCCTCTCTTGTTAGAGTAACCCGGATATTGCCATGTGCCAAACACCACTTCTCTGGAAAACAACAAACCCATTTCTGAACCCAAATCTTTTATATTCCAACTGGCAAATGGATATGCCGTCTTATGAGTCACATGAATCTCTCCGCCGTAGTCTTTAACCATCTCTTTAGCACTCCTCAAAAATTCTCTCACTACTTCTTGGTGATTCCTGTGTCCTCACTCACAAGGATACACAAACATTTGTTTACTACACCAAAAAACTGCAAAACTGCATAAATGTACCATTACCATACAAAAACAAAATTATGTACATGATGGTGTGGATCTCACGTTCGCGACCAAAATGAAACCCTGCATGAGGAAAATTAAAGATGATTCTATCATATAGAATCGATCTGACGACACGATAATCTGTGTTCATGGAGTGCACATTAACACCGTGGACGACAGTGCATCCAAGTCTCTCCAACTCTTCTACATTATTTTTCGCATCCTTGTACTTCAGCTCTAACTCCACTACAACAAAAGTAAGATTGAATTAACCGCAAATTTACGTGTCAATAATATTGTATTCGTCATATATATAAGAGAAACTACAAACACAAACAAAGAATGATGATCTCAATACTATGAAATGATTTTATAGAGATCAGATTATGTCGATACGCGGCAAATGAATGATATATGTAGCTACCTCGAGTATCTAGAGAAGTTGCAGTGATGTTAGTAGCCGTACCAAAGGCTCTGGCAAGGCATAGAGAAAAGGAAAAGTCTCCTTCTCCGACCAGAAGTATTTGTTGTTTACTATTGTAATGACTACAGTATAAAGTTTGTGAAACCTCCATCTCGTCTTCATGCATATGCTGCTTTCACCATGCATTATATAGTTTAATTATAAACGGATATGAATGCATGGATCAAAGAGTTTTTTCTCTTTGTTAATTTGGCTCTTCGAACTTTGTGAGTACTTATTTACTTTCAACATGCATTCACGATTCTCATTCATCTGCCATATATACATCTTGAGAGAGTTTTAAACCTTCTTTTTTGACCAGCGTTATTAATACTTTTGGAATGCTAATTTCCAACATACGAATTAATTCAACCCTATGATTATGAAGTTCCAACATGCGATGCGAGCATAAAATACAGTGTTGTAATTTGTTATTTTTCCCGAAATTATTACACTAACAGATGTATATACATATATACATTTTCTTCAATGGCCGGCAAACTAGAGCTCGACATGAATATGGTCAAACCGCACAATTCCTTTCTTGTTCGGATTGGTGAAGTGCAATTGCAATAGCATATTCCCGTTGAAATAAACGACTCAAGAACAACTTTGAATTTATAATTAAGCTTTATATAGTAAAAAGATATATTGGGTATATGTTAGAATCTCATTAGTAGTTTTTGAAATTTCTTTACTATATCAAGTTGTGAACTTAAAAAATCAAATAACCAACATAAAGTGTACCATAAAAAACTAACAAAGCTGTTTACTGAATATTTTGTAGCAAATTTTGAAGCAAATTTGAAGCAAATTTTGAGCATATGTTTTGCAAGCTCAAAATCATAGAACTAAATTAACCAATACTTCTAAACTAAAACATTAATTAACTATTAATTATGTAAAGAAAATTCAACCAGTGATAAAATAATGTACAAAATATAAAGAGCCCAAAACAATTAAAAACTAATTAATTTTACATTGAAAACTTAAAACATCATATAATTTAGAATAAAAAATTTTCTAATAAATCAACTATTAAAAACCGAAAGGAGTATTGAATAAACGTAACTACTGTTAATTACAACCTACAGTTAAATACAGTAAATCTTCTAGACAAATCAACAAGATTTTTCAAATCATTTGATCTCAGATTTCAAAGGGACTAAATCTCTTTATTTTTTAGGAAACGAGAAACATGAAATAAACCATTGTTGAAAGGACAAAAATAAAATTCCAACATGCACTTTATAGAGAAAAGATGTTCCTTAGTGATGAAGTGTTTAGGGAGCCACACCTAACGACACTAACATTATCAAAAAGAAAAGATCAAGAATACCAAAAAAGACACCTGGTTCAAATAATACCGAAACTCACAAGCAGCAATACGCATTCTAATTACGTAGCTTAAATGATTTATTTATCTAAGGCTATATCGTAAGATAATCCAAAGTATTAGTAAAACAACTAAAAATTATATATTTATTAACATATATGTTTCCATCTTTTGTATACAATAAAGTTTAATAAATAAATGCAAAACAAAAGTTTCAAAAATGATGCATGGTGCAACAGTGCAACTCTACAAAACAAAACCCATCCCATTAAGGAAAAGCTCCCTCCTTTTTCCCCACTCACAATCTCTCTTTATAAAAAAAATTAATATTAACTTTTAACTTTTGTTTTTTCTATTAAACCAAACACCATTACACATTCCCAAAATTTCCTTTCATTCAACACACAACTTAGTTCTCCTCACACCATCAACACATCTTAGCTTAAACTCCATAGACCTTCTTCCTCTTCTAGTTCTTCAACAAGCTATCAAGACATAAAAACCCCATGTCAAGTCTTCATCCACCGCAACCGTCCGAAACACCTCCATGGGAAACGCCTTCTTCAAAATGGTATACTCCAATAAACACACCATGGAGAACAACTCCAAGAAGCACAAATTCAACTCCAAGTACAACACCAATAGCTCTTACTGAAGTGATTGTGTCTAAATCACCTTTATCTCACCAGAATAGCCCTACAACGCCTAAGATAGACGGTATCGAAACACAGCCTTTACACGAGACGATGGTTCTCTTGCAGCTAAGAACAACCCGGACCAGTCCATGGATCTGGTGTGGTGCAGCTTTGTGTTTTGTCTTCAGCATACTTCTTATAGTCTTTGGTATTGCTACTTTGATTCTCTTTCTCGCCGTCAGACCAAGAACCCCTGTTTTCGACATCTCTAATGCAAAGCTCAACACCATTCTCTTCCAGTCACCAGTTTACTTCAACGGTGATATGTTGTTGCAGTTGAATTTCACCAACCCAAACAAGAAACTAAATGTGAGATTTGAGAATCTTCTCGTAGAGCTCTGGTTTGCCGACATAAAGATTGCCACACAAGGTGTCTTGCCGTTTTCGCTAAGAAACAGTAAGACTAGGCTAGAACCGATCCGTTTGATTTCAAATTCGATCTTCTTGCCTGTAAATCATATAATTGAGCTCAGAAGACAAGTGACCAGCAACCGGATAGATTATGAAATCAGAAGTAAGTTCAAAGTGAAAGCTGTTCTTGGCTTTGTTCCTTATTCGTATTGGCTGCACGGGAGTTGTCAGCTTCAATTGACCAGTCCACCAGCCGGTGGCTTAGTTTCTCGGAACTGCACTACTAAAAGATGGTGAAGAACAGCGGTCATCTTCAAATTCACAAGATGTAAAGAGGAATCAAGATTCAATAGACTCTATGCAAGAACCGAGATAAGAGTCTGTTCTGTATTGGTAAGATAGATTTAGTAATTAAGATTGGTGTAATTAAATGAGTCAAAGAGACAATTCTTATTAGGCCATATATTCTAATCCCTTATTCAAACATGCTACAAGATTACTAAAATCTGATCCAGATTTGATCCACAAGACACAATCTCAAAGAACAAGGATCTCACAGTAGATTCCTATGTTGGTTCCTTAAGTGTTTAAGTAATCAAAAGAATTATATTCAAAGTAAAAAGAAGCCAACTCACAACATGGAGTTGTTCTTTAATTGAAAGCCTTTAACTTAAAGTGAAGCTAGAACTGATTGGCTAAAGCTCAACTAGCTTACGCGGGACAAGCATGTAAACTTGATTGTATAAGATTAAAAGCCTAAAGTCTTAGCAAAATCTCTAAACAAAAGCTAAAGTAAAAGGACCTAAAATTAATTCTAGTGTATATATAGATATGCTGATTTATAGAGTATTAATTTATAGAGGTTTTACTGTATTAGACATGTTGAATCAAAATGATTTAATCAAGATTGAGAAAATTATAACCAAAATATAAGTTAAATATATGCAAATTTTAAGCGAAAAAACTCAAAATATTAAACTGAATTAATTAATATTAAATAAACTACTGTTAGTTACAATTTACAACCTACAGTGGAAGAGAATAAATATTCTAGACAAATAAATAAAATTTGTCAAATTATTTGATAAGTAATAAGAAGAGGACATAAACAAAACTGTTTATATACGGTGTTACACATAAAGTTATTTTATGTATCTGAAATATTTATGATGAACATGGAATGTTGTACAAATATGAAAAACTAATCCATATGATCCAAATATATAATATGTAACTAATTTGTTTTGCCGACAACAGAAATCATCATACATAGTTACATATTATATTATATATGTGGATTATATGGATTAATTTTTCATATTTGAACCCTATTATATATAGTTTGTTGTATAATAGATTTGGGAAAATATGTACATAGAAAAAATTAATATATAAATATATATATATATGCATGCATGAATGAGTGAAAGTAGGCATATTGTGTTTGTTTTGTTGTAGGTATGTATGATGTGAATAACCCGTAACCACCTGAGAAACGAGTTAAAAGGGGACAACAAAAGAATCGGTTAACTAATCTACACTTTAGTTATCGCGAATTGGTTTACTCAATTGTATAGTACACAATCTTACCAATAATTTATTATAATCACAAAACTATAGATAAATATAAGATACACAATTAAAAAAATATATCAAACAATATTAATAAAATATAATTTTTTATATGATAAAACAACATATTATATATATATATATCAACAAAAAAAATTACATGTAAAATATAAAGTTATTCAACATAATTATTTCCATATATATATATATATATATATTCGTCCCTTCGGGGACATCCGATATATATATATATTCAAATAATAAATTTATATAGATATATTTCAAATCATAGAATTTATATAGATATAAATCAAACATTTGTATTTATTTAGATATATTTCAAACAATTAAAATTGATAGAACTTTTTGTAATATATAAAAGTTATAAGAACTAAAATAAAATATAATATTTTAAGGGGCTCAATAGTGCACCCTCAAATTTGAGGGTTCACTATTCAAACCCTTAAAAATTGAGGGCTTAAGAGTCTGTTGGAATTAAAAACCCCTCAAATTTTGAGGGTTTAAGGGTCTGTTGGAGTTGCTCTTACCACTGGACCAAGGCGACTTTTCTCCCTTTACCACGAGACTTTTCCTTTTTATTCTATTTAGAAACTTTGTTGGCATGCTTTCAATTAAGGAGTTGATGCTAAGATGATCCCTTCTAGTCTCATGTCTACCCAACATTGTGGTATATGTGTATATTTACACCTACCTGTTTGCTATTTGTTAGCTCATATTGTTTTTTAAAAAAATGTCAATGGCAACAAATTAAACTGCATTTACCCAATCAGGCAGGGCTCTTGTGATTTTTGGGACCACAAATTAAGGCAGCTGACTCTGCCATGTCGCGGTTAACTGAAGAGTGTTTGATGTTAGCTGGCCAAAGGTTACTTACTACTCTCTGATCTTCTATATCTCCACATATGTGAAAACTTCATAAAACCCTTCTTTCTTTTTCTCTTACATGATTCATTGTGGAAGAAGTTATCCGAGGTCTGCTTTTTCTTCTCTTCTCAAAGTAGATTAAGAACATATCTTTTTGGTGCCCTTCCCGGTCTTTATAACTTTTTTTTCTTCACCAATTGTAGATACAAGCCAAGGAGATTGACATCCTCAAGCGCATAAACCAACAAGGAACCAAATGAAAAAATCCCTTCTCTTAACAACAGCACAAAAGAACACTTCTCGGTTTTGGTTTAGTTTTTGGAATCTAGCTGATGTAATCCCATTGTGTCATATAGGTGGCCACAAAATTTTTAAAATAGGAGACCCATATTTATATACTACTATTGGAGGATACAATTTAATTAAGAGATCAAGGGTTCGTAGAATTTAAATCACTACACAATTAATTCATAAAAAAAATCAAACAGTATTTATGAACCTCCAAATTTGAACCTCCCGTTGACCTTGCTCTAAGTGTTTAAGTAATCAAAAGAATTATATTCAAAGTAAAAAGAAGCCAACTCACAACATGGAGTTGTTCTTTAATTGAATGCCTTTAACTTAATGAATATTTTTTCTTCAGAAATTAGCTACAAAAGTGGGAGAGAACAAAAGTATTCATTAAGTTAAAGAGGCATTAGCTACTTTAAAAACTACTAACTAGACTATCTAGACGAATGATAAAAGAAAGAAGACCTAAAATTTTTTTTTTTTTTTAAATACAATGTTTGTCATTACTTTCATCTATGTATCCAAATAAACTTTACTAAAAGTTTATATTATTCATATTTATAAATATATTTTTAATTGTATCAGTATATATATATATATATGTAAATTTTCATTATTATTAATTTATGATATTATTGGGACCATATTTTACATGAAATTTTTTTAAAAAAAAATATTATCTTATTGAATTTTTTAATTTTTTACACTTGCCCGACTTGGGACTAGCAAATTTATTAATTTATAGTATTTATTAATTTATAGAGTATTAATCTATAGAGGTTTATTGTATTAGACATGTTGAATCAAAATGATTTAATTAAGATTGAGCAAAATACAAGAAAAATATAAGTTAAAATATATGCAAATTTTAAGCAAAAAACTCAAAATATTAAAATGAATTAATTAATATTAAATAAACTACTGTTAGTTACAATTTACAACCTATAGTGGAAGAGAATAAATTTTCTAGACAAATAAATAAATTTTGTCAAATTATTTGATAAGTAATATATAAGAAGACGACATAAACAAAAACTGTTTATATATGATGTTACACATAAAATTATTTTATGTATCCGAAATATTTATGATGAGCATGGAATGTTCTACAAATATGAAAAACTAACTAGGATTTACCCCGTGGTACACCACGGGTCCAATTTTTTTATATTTTTTGTTTGTTTTATAAATCAATAACCTCGTGCAATCTGAATAAATTAATTCAAATATTTATAACAAATAGATCAAAATTTAAGTTGTATTTATGTGTTAGTTTTGTTTAGTGTAAGATGATATAATTGTATTTGACTGTTAGTTATAGGATTTAACCTACAGTTTACCGCAAAATAATTTGTTCTTCTACATTATCATAAATTATTCAATTTAATATATCTAATATTATAATATTGATAATGTTAGCAAAATAATGAAATGATAAAATATTTGTGTAACACCAAAATAATGATAATTAAATTTATATTCATATTGATCCAAATCATTCACACAATATAATTTCATTGTGTGTTATTTTAACTTTTAATTGAGATATTCATTATATATTAAAATAACTCAAATCTAAATAATATATATCTGAAAATACTTGTTTGGTTACAAAAATCCTAAACCAATTTTTAAAATATATATCCGTTTATAAAAATTCAAATCACATCATATGCTGAAAAAAATCTAAAATTTAATTAACTTTATGTATTAAATAGTAATTCAAATAATTAAATATAGAATTAAATAAAAGTGAAAGGAGAATTCTATTTTAATATAGCATATTGCTTTAAATTAGGTAGATAGATTTTAGGAAATTAATATTATCAAATAAGGAAATGATTGTGTTTGGTTGTAAGGATTGTAGAAAATTTAATTGGGACTTGTTTGGATACAAAGATAAGAGAGAATGACACAAAAATGTACTTCAAAAATGTTAAAATAGATCCATATGATCCACATATATAATCCCCTTTTTAATAAAAAGGAAGTACACAACTTCAAATTGGTAGACCATATAATATTAATGTAGGTTATAACTAAAATTAATTATTTGATAGGTTATATGGATTAATTATTTAATAGGTTATATAGATATAAGATTATGATCTTCTTAAAAAGGATATTCTAAAGAATAAAATAATATCTCAAAGATATTTAACTAACCATATATAGACAAAAAATCTCAGAAATTAATAACTCTTCCATATATTACAAATGATTTCCAAGTATACTAAAAAATAAAATCTTACCTAACTTTATCAAAAAAATTTGACTGAGTAACGGGTCAAAATTTGAATATTGAAATTCATTTCATATTATTTCTTTTGTTGAATTGTATAGTTTTATATACTATAATAAACTTTTTAATAATTTAATTTGGAATCATTAAAAATAGTTTAATTTGATATTATTAAGAATATCATAAACATTAAAAATAGTTTAATTTGATATTATTAAGAATATCATAAATATATGATAGATCAAAAAGTTAAAAATTATAAACAATCTAATTTGATTTGTTATAGCACGGGTCAATAATATATCACTATAATATGAAAAAAAAAAATCAAAATATGATTTTTTGCTAGAGCATGGGTTAAAATTTCAAAAATATGATTTCTCGGATTAAATTTAAGTTTGAAATAATGTTGTTTGGTAGGTTTTCTCGGTCACGATAATTTTGACAAAGATATGTTACATATTTGGTCCTAAAATTAATATGTGTTATACTATAGGTTAAATCATAGAATAACAATCAAAATACAATATATAATTTTAAACACTAAACAAATCAAATAAAATTAACAAACAAAAATTAAATTTTTATCACACAACTTAATTCGCGTTATACTGCGGGTCAAAATATAGATATAGTAGAATATATCTTACAGAATATATGTTATTTTCATTAGTCATATTCAATATATGATTTCATGTCATAGTATTCCATCCAAAGAAAATCTTTCAAAACAAATAAAATAATCACATATACGATGTTTTAAATAAAAATTACCAAATAAACAAAAAGAACAAATTTAAACCCGTCATATTCTAGTATCCCCTATATAATAAAACGGAAGTACACAATTTTTTTTGTAAACTATATAATTTTTATAAGTTGGTTACAAAATAGGTAATAAATTAAATATATGTTGGTTACAAAAAAGGTAATAGATTAATTGGTCAATATACACTTAAGAATATCCTAAAGAATCCTCTGAAAGAGAATATTCCAATAATTTATACAATTTCTAAAATAAAATTTTTAGTATTCCATGTATTGTTACAAAATATATATTGTTAGGCATAAGAAAGAATAAAATCTTGGAAATTTATCACATTTAATCGTGACTTCTGGAATCTTATTGTGCAGTTAAAAATAAAATCTTACCTAAGCACGGATCATATTAAAACACTTTCACCAAACATATTCAAAAATTAAAACAAAAACAAACATCAAACATAACCATATCTCATACATAAAATTACAAAATTAACAATATAAAACTTACAAAATAGATGTTTTTATAAGCCATCATATTTAACATATAATTTTATTGTATGAAATTTTATCCAAAAATTTTTTTAAAAACAATCATATAAATTATATAATATTCTAAAATTATAATATAAATAAAATAAATTTCAACTCGTGCTAGAGCACGGATCCTAATCTAGTATAACTACTATGTATGATGATTTGTTTTGCCGACAACAGAATGATCATACATAGTTACATATTATATTATATATGTGGATCATATGGAATAAGTTTTCATATTTGAACCCTAATATATATAGTTTGTTGTATAATAGATTTAGGAAATTATGTACATAGAAAAAAAGTAATATATATGCATGCATGAATGAGTGAAAGTAGGCATATTGTGTTTGTTTTGTTGTAGGTATGTATGATGTGAATAACCCGTAACCACCTGAGAAACGTATCCCTCAAGTTAAAGCCTTAAAAGGGGACAACAAAAGAATCCGTTAACTAATCTACACTTTTATCGCGAATTGGTTTACTCAATTCAATTGTATTGTATGTGAATAAGCGGGCTCATTTTCTCATAACAGGCCTAACGGGCCCGCGAATTTCAAACCCATTTATGTATGATGTATTTGGATCGGTTATGATCAGTACATAATATACACACCCCGTTAATTCATATCAAAATTAAATTTTGGAGAGACTCATGCATGCATGGGGCATGGGGCATGGGGGCACATGACTTGAAAATCATGAGATGATGTAATTGTTAGTATGTCACAATACATGGATCGAACACATGAAGTGGTTCCCGTACATTCCGCATAATCATCATTATAAGCTTTTGGTTGCTTCTGTCTGTTGCGAGACTTCGTAATCCTTTCTTTTCATGTTCATTTTTTTCTAATGCTGAATAAATATCTTACGGAACTGTCCAAAGTCCAAACTACACAAATAGTTCCATTAAGCTTTCTATTGCTTATTTCGTATGCTTTCGTCATAGTTGTTCCAAATACCAAAAAATAACCATTAATACCACGACCACGAGTGATGGATCTATACAAACTCCTCACATTTTCTTTTTTAAAAATGTGAGGATAATATTACTCTTTGCACTATAATGGCCGCAGATTGACAAAACTCAAAATTCAGACTAATTTTTGGAAGTCGCTGTCAAAATGTCTTGAACTTAAGAGATTAAATAGACAATCATAAATACAACAAAGAGAAGCAACACTCGCAAAACTGAAAACTGTCGTTCTTACATTTGGTTTAGGCATGTGCACTTCTTATTATTGTGTGTTTGTGTACACACAAACTTTTTTTTTTTTCGTTAGCTTAAAAAGGTTATTTGAGACTCTTTTTTTTTTTTTTGATAATAATTTGAGACTCGAGTCATCATCTTCAATCTTATATTATATATAAAAACCAAAATATATACATATTTATTGTATGTAAGATGATAAAAATTGGTGATCGTTGGCTGGAAAGTCATTGTTATTCAGACAACACATGATCATGTGATGGGGTGGCGCGTGGGTCCACGTGATCCCACGTCGAAAGCCTCTCTTCTCAATTTCACAAAATTTAGCAAACATCCAAAAGATTTTATATAATTAGATTATTGAATAAAAGTTTTGAATAAAGAAGAACGAATCTTTCCTATGTATATAACTCCAAACACTCCCGGCCTTTTCCCTCCAGTTTTATTTCTTGAATCCTCCAAAATTACAAAAACAAATACCTTAAATTTTATATAAATAATATACTCAAAATGTTCTATTTTTGGATAATATAATTGTGGGTCGATGAAACTAATCCTCTTCTTCCTCTTTTATCTACGCACTATGCACGCGCATATACACCAAAATTATTTTCTGCAATGGTCAGACAAATTGGATTGAATATGCATTATTCTTGGATCTATGAATTTTCGGTTTATCTCTACTTATTTTGTTTATAATTTACTGTGGAACATATAAGATAATAACAAAATAAACCACTTCCAAATCTATTGCAATTATTGTACATTACATTCTTTAACTCGTTTGCAAGAAAATAAAATTAAAACTCACAAACCAAAATAATAAGCTAAGCTTAGATCTTTCTTTTCCTGATTCTAACAAATCATTGACAACAAATATTCACACACTTTTTTATAAAATGTTATCACCCTAATCGTAGTAGACGTTGTGTAGTTTTCTTTTATACGGATTCATCGGAAAAAGCAAAGGAACAATTAGATGAACCTCGAGGAGTACTGACAATTTTCTCCGGTGGTAACGGTTGCGGCTGCCATTTCTTTCCTTTTTTCATCATATCGGTTTCCGATTGCTCAATATCAAATTGCCTAATCTCTTTAAGCATTGCCACAATGTCTTTCATCATAGGCCGATCGGCTGCCTTATTGCTCACGCAAAGGAACGCAACGGCTAAGGTTTGTAGCATCTCATGCATTATCGGATCTGCCCGACCGCGTAGTCTCGGATCAAGAACTTCTCTAGGATCTTTCTTTCCAGCTAAATGATCTCTCACCCATTGAACCAAATGAGCACCTCCCAGTAGATCCGGATCCAATGGATGCTTCCCGGTTAAAACTTCTAGCAACACCACTCCATAGCTATACACATCACTCTTCTCGGTTATATGTTGCATTGAAGCATGTTCTGTAAACCAAACAAAATAACATACGTTATAAATTCTACATTTTCAAATAGACAATTCATGACGTAAAAAAACAAAATTCTGAATTTTACCTGGAGCCATGTAACCATAAGAACCGGCTAACGGAGGCCGGTTACTCAATTTCGACGATTCTCCATCGATAACTCCCTCACCAGAGACGATTTTAGCTAAACCGAAATCAGCTAAGTAAGATTCGAACCGGGAACCCAATAAGACATTCATAGCTTTAACGTCACCATGTAGAATCGGAGGAAGACAATCATGGTGAAGATAAGCTAGTGCATGTGCAACGCCTAGAACCACGTCGTAACGTGCTTCCCAATCAGGTCCTCCACTTCCTTTACCGGCACCATGAAGCAGAGAACTTAAACTCCCGTTAGGAAGATAATCATAGAACAAGAGTTTCATATTCCGGTTCGAACACCAACCCAAAAGACGGATTATATTCCGATGTCGAATCGAACCGAGAGCGTTGATCTCCGAGTTAAACGCACCGTTTTCTTCTTTTGACCACATCTTTTTCACGGCCAACGTTTCACCGGACGGGATTGTGACTCTGTAAACAACACCGGAGCTTCCCGTTCCGATCACGTTAGCTGAAGTTAGATTCTTGACGATGTCGTCGATGGAGAAGTCTAGTTTCTGATAAAGAGTCACTTCCCAAGAATCTAACTCCTCATGTTTTCCGGCGACTTTTTGTGCCTTGACGAGAGTGTAAATCGCCATGAGAACAAGAACGACGCTAGCTGCGACGAGGATCGACATGGTTAACTTCACGGCTGAGCGGTGTCGGGTTTGGATCGCGTTCTCGGGTCGGGTCGAAATGAAAAGCCCTTTGTTTGATTCAAGAACAGAGAGTGGCAGTTTCCGGAAAAACAGAGTGTTCGGTAACTCGCCGGAGAATTCGTTGAATGAGATGTTGAGTGAGACGAGGTTCTGTAGATCAGCTAAGACGTTCAAGTTTCCGGCGAGTTTGTTGTGAGAGACGTCGAGGGTTCCGAGATTAGTAAGGCTGGAGAATCTCTCCGGGATCACTCCGGCGAAGTTGTTGCAGCTGAGATTCAGAGAGATCGCAAGAGACGGGATACGTCCTAACTCGTTTGGGATTTCTCCGGTGAACTCGTTGTCGCCGAGGTTGAGAAGCTGTAAGCTTCGACAAGAAGAGATCTCTCTAGGGATCTCTCCGGTGAATCGGTTCTTGGCGAGGTTAAGCTTCGTGAGTTCGGTTAACGATCCGATTCCGGTTGGTAAAGAACCGGTTAACGAATTATCTGATAAATCAATGAATTGTAAACTCTTCGGAAGCGTACCGGGTAAACCACCGGTTAAACCGTTTGAATGTAGATCGACGAATTCGAGACTTGTACAACCGGAGATCGCCGAAGGAATGTTTCCGGTGAGACGATTCCCGCTTATATCGATAAAGTTTAGGTTTTTCAGATTCCCAATCTCCGCCGGAATATTCCCGGCAAGTCTGTTTCCGTTGAGTCGAAGCCGGTACAGATTCGTGCAGTTTCCAATATCCGGCGGTATGGCTCCGGTTAAGTTGTTAGAGATGAGAAGAAGCTTCGTGAGGTTTCGTATCTCGAAGACTCCGTTAGGGATGGAGCCAGAGAGGTTGTTGTAAGAGAGATCAATCGCTTGAAGCTCTTGGCATTGAGATAAAGACTCCGGTATTTTTCCGGTTAACTGATTCTGCCACGCGAAGAACATCGTCAAGCTTGTTAATTTCCCGATCAACGGCGGAATCTCGCCGGAGATTTGGTTGTTGTCGATCTCTAGATGTGTTAGCTTCGTGCAATTCGCTAACTCTTCGGGGATCGTACCGGAGAGCTGGTTAACGCTGAGCTGAAGCTCTTGGAGATTCGGAAGGTTTCCGAAGCTTCTTGGGATGTTTCCGGTGAGAAGGTTTTCGGATAAGTCGACGAGGAAAAGGTCCGGACAGGTTCCGAGCTCGGTTGGGATTTTTCCGACGAGGTTGTTTTGCCATAAGAGAAGACTTTGAAGCTTCTTGAGACGTCCGAGTGATACAGGAACCGAACCAGAGATTGAGTTTTGGTATAAGTAGAGGTTTTGAAGCTCTGTGCAGTTACCAATCTCATCAGGGATTGGACCAGACAAGAGTGCTGTGTACAGAGCTATTGTCTGAACTTTTTTCAAGTTTCCGATCGATGCCGGGAGTTTACCGGAGAGACTTGTCTCGGCGAGACCTAAAGTCACAAGACTCTCGCAGTTACCTATCTCCCAAGGAAGCTCACCTCTTAAGTTCTTGTTACCACCTCCACGGAAGATTTCAAGACTCTTGAGTTCTCCGACGGTTCTAGGAATCTCTCCGGCGAGTTTATTGTCGAAGAGTTTGAGCTCGACGAGGTTAACGAGTTCCCCTAGCTCCGACGGAATCACACCTTCGAGATTGTTTGTGTTGAGAGACAGAGTCTTGAGTTTCTTGAGATTGAAGATTTCTACTGGGATTTCACCAGAGAGAGAGTTATCAGCTAAATCAAGAACTACTAGCTCCGACAAGTCTCCGAGCTCTTTAGGGATTGAACCGGTGAGATTCACGGAGGTTAAAACTAATGAAGTCAGATACTTTAACTTCAGGAGATTCGTCGCCGGCAGAGGACTTTGAAAGTCCATGACTTGGAGTTGTATCTCCGAGACTTGACCTCTCGCGTTGCATTTGATTCCGAACCATTGACAAGGATTGGATTCGGAGGGTTTCCAAGAAGATAAAGCGTCTCCGGAGATGTTTAACTGAGATTTCCATGAGAGGAGAGCTAGACCTTGTTCGTCTATGGAGAAACAAGGGATGAAGAAGAAAACAGAGGAGTTAAAGAGAAAGAAGAGGAAGGGGAAGAAGCAGAATCTAGGGTTGCGTGGCATTGGTGAAGAGGGAGAGGAGGAAGAGGAAGAAGAAGTGAGAGAGAAGTGCGTTGGGATTGTGAAGCGAAGAACCCCATGGATTTGGTTTTTACTTTGTTTTTATAGAAATATATAAAAAAACAGAGCAAACTAAAGGAGAGAGAAGAAGAAGAGTGAGTAGCAAACGAAGATCTGGATCCCCAAAAAGCACCTCTACCTTTTTTCCTTTATTATTATTTTCCAAATTTTTTTAACTTTGTTTATTTTTTTTAATTTTTCATTTCATTTATTTTGTGAACAAAATAGAAAAAAGAATTTTAATTGAGTTAAGGAAATACTAAAGTCCATTATGTATTTTGGGGTAAATATATAAATGATGCATAAGTGAGTGTTTATAATTCTTTTTACATGTAAGTTAAGTGGATTTATTTGTGGTAAACCACCTTTTAGATGAGGCATGCTGATAATTGTTTTCATAAATGGTAATTAGACAAGATAAATTACTATTAGTAATCGAAAAGCCTATAGTATACGGCTCAAGGTTCAAGTTACAACTCCTATTGACCTAACTATAACATGCGAGTCATACATCATATAAGAAAGAAAAAAAAAGGTTATCAAATCAGAAAATGACTTGTTAAAATTGGCCCTATTGTTTTTGGTATTTTCAGGAAACAAAAAGAAGACAATGTTACACAAATCAATAATAATTTCTAGTTACAAATCATGATATTTGTTGAATACTACCACTTATTATTGATAAACAATGCTTTACGTAATTGTATTCTTTAATGCTTCCAAAGACGATTTAAGAAACTTTGGATTGTGTTTAATTGTTTTTGATCAACAATGCTTCACATAATTGTTAGTTTTTGTTTACTTCGGGGGAGTCGGAATTCGGTATACCGTATACGTATATAACTGTAATCTGGAGATATCTACTTTGGAACCCTTTCTGATATAGTATAGATTACAGTATTAAATTAGTAGTTGGAACATGGAATCTTGAAGAGAGTGAACTGCACATGCAAGCTAAGAATTTATGTGAAAAGATTAATCAAATTTACTAATGCTCATCTCTGCTCATCTTGTCGGTCCATTTCATTCGCTGTAATTATATGATACATCTGCTAATATCTATATATATATATATATGTGTGTGTGTGTGTTTGTGTGTATGTTTGCTCATACACATGTGTATGCAATTATGCATGCTTAAAGACTAAATGAAGTAAGAACTCTATAACAACATCAAAACCAAGCACAGCCAATCGACTATAGTTCATGTAGTTGCTAGCTAGTAAATATATGTTGTAGATGTTCATACAAATTTAAGATGCCAAAGAAAACTTAAATATATCAAGATTTGTAGTTGTTTCGGAAAAGAAAAAACAGCAACATTTACCTACCTTTTACTTAATTGCACTTTAAATAGTTTGTAAGGTTTATTAAATTAAGATGACGATGTTTAGATCCAACTTCTTGGACAGAAGTTTTAAGAATACTGATTACAAAAATTAAGAGAGGGGAGAAGTGGACAAAACAAAACAGAAAAAATGGAAAAGATAAAGTAAATTAAAATTAAGATCATGGGTCAAGCATCATTAGGGTCAAGAAGATTATATATAAAGATATAACACCACACCTCTAGTCACATGCCATAGTAGCATCAAAAGATTAAATAAGAGTATCAATAGATATATAGAGAGATAGTCATGTGCATATCAGCATATCTATACACATATTTACACTAAATTGATAGTAAAGTAAGAGAAAGCATTGCGACAACATGGTTTTATTCTGCAGGTAATTAATTATGGAATAGTGTGTACTCTAATTACCGTAAATTGCACTTGAAAAGATGGTGATACTAAATATCAATCACATATCACGAAATGTGTTTCGTAATATGTAATTTTTGTTTTACGTTACAGACAACATATATTCTCTCGTTTAAAAGAGTCTTTTTCATTTTGAAGAGTTACATTGATGGTAACAAGCTAAGTAACAAGTTTCTTTCTCACGAAAATATATACAAATATCTCTTGGGTCTACTACATTTGTTTAATATATACATACTAATTAAATCATATGCACATACAAGTGGGGATGTCTAAAAGTGATCAAACTTGACTAGTGAGTAAGGTGTTCACTGACCTCAACTTTAAGACCAAAAATTTGCTAAAGTTTCGAGTTCGATTTCGCTGTATGTACACTTTGATCATTTGGACTCGGCTCCAAATTTTCTGACGAACCTTGATTTACAACTTTTTTCTTTAGTTTTTAACTCATTTTTTAATCTAGTTTTGATAAATAAATTCATAAGTAAGAGATACGAACATGAGTGGGAAGAGTTAAATGAATATGGTCCATAAAGAGGAAAAATAAAAAGGGAAAATAATAAGACCAAAAACCAAAAACCAACAAACAAGAAGGAAGTAAAGAGACAGCAAAAGATGCTAGAGAAAAGACAAGCACCCAACTGTATTTTTTCCAAACTTGTGAAAATTTATATTTCTTTCTCAAAATCATATGATTTTCATTTAATGGTCCATATTGTTCTTTTGCCTAGCTATCGCATATCTATCATTATTTCGAAACAATTTCGACAATTCGGGACTGTTATAACTAAGCAGCTCTCAATTATATCTCAAAACTTTCACATGTATACGATGAAGGGTGATGGGTATTATGATAATGATACGTGATTATTTTTATTACTTTTAACAAAGTTAATAGTGATGATAGCAATTTAGATAAATTAACAGATGTAGACTTGATTACGACAATGGAACAAGATCTGGATCTATATCACGTTTCGATTAGGTCAGAGATCTCACCACATGATGATAGAGCAATTAAAAACAAATCTACGGATACATATTCAACTTAGGATAAATGTTAGTTTTAATTCCTATCAAAAATTACGAATAAATAATTTAAAAAAACATAATTCTTTATTTTAAAGTTAGTCTCTAAAACACGAGATACAAAATTATAATTCAAGATTGTGCTTGGAGACAACAATTGAAGCAGTCACTTAAACAATGCTAGTAATTAGTATTCGGTATTACAATTTCGTAAACATTTGTAAATATAAAATCATTTTTAGTTAACTCTTTTTTGAGGTTTCAGAAACCGATAGTTATGTTTTATTATATACTTTCAAAACATTTGGAATCTTGGAACGAGTTAAGCTTGTTTAGTGGATAAATCAGCACTAAGCGAGTGTTATAAATTAATTAAAGTGTGGGATCTGATCGAGGACTACGATGGGCAATTGTTTACTTAGTTATTTTTAATATATAAATGATTATATACAAGCATTTGTCTTTATCAAATTTATAAATTCAATAATTATAATAAAAACTGGTCCATTGTGGGGTATTTAGTAGCAGAAGCAGTCCAAGAATGTAGTGGCAGAAGTACAGAAGTGTGAATAGAAGTGGGCATCGATCAAAACTACTTGTTTATTTGTTAGATTTGTCGATCCAATGAATATAACATATATAATATGGTTGATCATGATAATGCTACGTCTTATGAGTGGTCATGTTGATAAAATTCTATTGGTTGTAACCACTCATACGAGTATATACGACCACGAAGACACTGTAGTAGGAAAAGTACCTTACATATACATGCTGATAATATAACTTTTTTTCGGAAAACCAACCAATCCATAAAATAACAATGCAAAAAATATCCCAAAAATAATGTTCTGTCTTTTATTTTTTCTAAATACTACAACAAACAAGTTTGAGAACCATATTTTGGTAATCTTATGGATAATTATTTACAAAATATATATTTTAAAAAAACTGAACGTTATTTTAACTTCTTTTAGTGCGTTCTTTTGTCGTGACAATTTTGACATAGTCAATATAAACTTTTTCTGGTTAATAATATTCAATAATAAAGATTAAAGATTATACATAGAAAGGAAGTTTTGATGAGGATATAGAACATAGTTAATATATAGTGTGAAGAAATATATGTGACATTTTCAATCAATTGTTCGCAACTGGTGTGTGCCCGGGGGTCAAGTTAGGCGCGAATGATGCGAGTGATCTCTTGCGGGATGAGTGTCAATGAAAAGTAGACGGGCATACTATAAAAAGGGGAATAATTGGATTCCTAGCCTGCTTGTATCATCCAGTAAACTAAAACACGAGAAAGATGATGAACCATTGGAATGGTTCACATATGAAAAACTAACCCCATATGCACATATAAAATGATTTTTTTTGTTTGAGAATATATAGGATGATATATAGATAATTTACATTTAACTTTTTATTACTAATTTGGGACATCTCCATATCAAGTGTGAACCCTATTATATATAGTTTGTTGTATAATAGATTTAGGAAAGTATGTACAAAGAAAAAACTGACATGTATGCATGCATGAATGAGTATAAGTAGGCATATTGTGTTTGTTGTAGGTATGTATGATGTGAAATAAGATGGGGCCAATGATAACGAGATATGGCTTTAAGAGGGAAATCATAATAGTGACCTTTTTTTGTGATGACAACAACCACACGTGCTCATTCCTTCTACCAAAGGTTTTTGCGCACTCGCTAGGCCTTCGTCGCACCTTTTTACTCCAATTATTTCAGAGCCAAATTCTAAGTACTCAATCCGAGTTTATTAGATCGATACTCAAACCTTTTTTCCTTTGTCTTTTAACTTCATTTCATTGATGTTAATCAACTCTTTTTTAGCTAGCTCTCTCTTTTTTTTTTTTTGGACAAAGCTAGCTCTCTCTTTTTTTTTTTTTGGACAAAGCTAGCTCTCTCAAGTACTCTATTTTTGAGATTGAAACTCAAAAACTGTTTTAGTTTCATTTCATTGACGTAACTAGTCTTTTTGAAAGACGCTCAAGTATTGTATATTTAACATTCCCTATAGACACCAAAGCACAGTCTATTAATCTTTGCAACTACTTTGACAAAGAAATCAACAAATTTACGTATTAGAGGTATTATTCTTTTATGTAATGAGAGAATATCTTAATACTGTATAGAACGCATAATTCTGTTGAAACTCAATTTTCAACAAAACATTCCTAGCCTAACTTTTAACTAAACTGGCCAGATAGTTTTCTTTAACTTTGTTACTTTTACACACCATTTTACTTTCTTGGTCAACAAAATATGTTTTGGAAACATATAAATATAATATGTGTAATTCACCTTTCACTCTTTTTCTTCGTCCTTTAATCCTTTCCCTAATCTTATTAATTAGATTTTCAGCTTTTTTTTTCCTTTCCGCTTCATATACTGTCTTTTTTTTTGTTTTCCTTTATTAACGATCATGCTAATTTTTTCTATCATAATTTTTTTGTTAATTCCTATTAAGTTTGCGTAACCATGAAAAATTCTCACCGAGAGAACCAGCCTTTTAAAACTTTCCTTTTTGTTATCTTTTCTACTTTTTATATCGCTTTTCACAGAATAAGAAATAGACGACAACAACAACAAAAAGTGATGTTTTTAGAAAGATAAAAAATAACATAACACTAACCTTGATGTGTCTTTAAAAACTAAACATTGCTTAGTGGAGAAGTTGGGCTTATGCAATCAATTAATCTTTTATTAATAAAATTTTAATTTAATAAATAAATGGGCCTTCGATGTTTCTGGAAAAATAGAGATAATAATAATACATCTGTGATGAAAGGTGTAAATTAAAAGGGTCAAATATTCCTTCCGTATTTCCAGGACTTGGGTTTCTCGCTCAGATTAAATTAAGGAAAATCTAATTAAAGTCTAAACATACTTCCACTAATTGTTAATATCAGTTGCCTTTTTTTGTTAATCTAGATGATAATACCGTAACATTGATAGTCTAAATATTTCGGAGAATGAAAAACATGCATGGTTATGTAATTGTGTATGATGGAAAGTTCTATTTAGCTTAACTCTAAACATTAACTGAATAGTAATTACACAAGACTAAACAATAATAATTTTGTAAAGATATTAGGAAGATGCCAAAACAAAAGAAAAGGGAAAAATGTGATTAGTGAATATGTTAATCAATAGGCTCCCTTGTTTTTAACCTAAGTAGCCTTTGCTTTTTTAACAAAAGACTATAAAGAGTCTCTCACTTGCACTAATGCCAAGTTCGTGGTGTATTATATTTCTCCACTAAAACGGTCAAATTTTTGTACTCAAAAGCAGTGTTTTTCCCCTTGATTAATTTTGATTACATTAATAAATTAAGATCTAATCGTTGCATTATTGGTGATTTTTTTGTATCAAAGCCAGTCTCTGATATTGACGAGTCTTTTTGACTGATGGGGTCCTGTTTAATAGAGGCCCATACTATACAATAGCGGACATTTTTGGGCCCAGGTAAATATATATATATATCATTTGTTTGCACTTTGCAGTAAAAGATGTTATGCAACACACTGCACGTATCTTCCATCTTTAAATCGAACAGAACTTGAGTTTTTGATGACTAACAAAGCAATTTTTTTTCCTAACTCCTAAACCATGTTGCCGAAAAATACTTGTCTTTTTGTTTGTTTGCACTAATCCTAATTTTTGAAAATTGGAAGTTAAGAGAACATTTCAGTGTACATGTTGTATCTTTACTAATTCTGATGCAATAATTCACAGCAAGAAACTGAAGCTAACTCGTAACCACCACAAGCCACAGTCTTCAAGTTCCATACCTCATCCACAGTGGCTGGTGATTTGAACCAGTTTGGTAGGAAAAAAAAAAATTCAAAAAATAGAAAAGTCATAACAAAACTGTCTTTTGAGCCTATGCGCCAACATATATTACCAGGGTTGTCATTTTAACCATTGTTCAAGATTTTCCATCCTTCTTTATACACCATAGAATCAAGTTACTTTCTTTGAATAGGTCGAGGCAAAAGCTTATCTCCCAAACATTCTAAAGACAGAGGAGGTAAGAGTAGAAGTGAGGAACTTCATTCCTGATGATCCACCAGGGAAGTAGGATATACAGTAGTAAGCCAGTGCAACAACCTATTCACAAAGAACAAATACAAGAATTTTTCATGAGATTTACTAAATAGAATGCGCATATATGCAAGCTAACGTATATATTCTTTGTTATAAACGTATATATTCCAACATGAAGGAACTATTTTACAGAGTTATATAAACGTATATATTTAGGTGCAATCCAGATCGATAATGGGTGGGTAAATAATTAAATCAGAGCTGTTTCTGTCGCAAGTAGGTTGAAGTAGATAAAAAGATATAAAACAAGCCAAAAAACCAACCGGGATATAAGACATTCTCAGTTTCTTCATACTAACCATACTTGTATTAAGAAGCAGCATTAAGAAAAGTCTAGATGTCTGTTCCTTAACCCATTATGTTTCCGAGGCAAAAACTTACTATGTAAGTTTCTCATTCAAGGAATCCAGGGGAAAAAGAACTTTCAACATAATCAGATTTTTGAAATGATATAGTGGAAAATTTTGACAATGAGAAACAGAGGATACTAAAAAAGGTAGAGAGTGGAGAAGGAAGATGAAATTAAGTACCTGTAACGCAGAGAAAATCACAGAGAGAATGTAGCTATGGAGCACCATGGAGACATAGATGGTACCAACCATGGTGGCAATGAAACCTAAAGTTAGTGGAAGCCTCTGAAGAAAGCCAGCAAAACAAGAAATTAACTTTTGTAAGAGAAAATGTAAATGAAATGTACACAAAAAAAAAAAAACAACTAGGTCATGTTATAACCTCTGTCGATGACATGTGAGCGAGTTGATTTTGTGGACCACGAAGAGCAAAGAATGATCCGATGATAAATCCACATCCAAGGGTAAAACAAATAGCAAATTTCTGTGGCATAAGCACCATGACTGGAAGAAACATAGTGAAGGCAATGAAGATGAAGAAGACACCACTTGCTAGAAGTAAACCGAAATACATCAAAGCTTTTCCTGAAGGCATACTGTTTGTTGCAGACTGTAGGTTATCTCTAACTCCTTTCGAGACGCTGTTAACACATTCAGATTAAGACTTCTAATCAACTCTAAGTCATCAATCATCTTCTCAATCGAACTACGCTAATGAAGAGATGAACATGTATTTGCATAACACATAACAAACAACAATCTTACAGGTCTATCATAGATTTATTAGCTTCAAGTCTACAACAATGCAAACTTGATTAGTGCTTTGATGCCTAAAGAAAGAATACAAAGCCTTAAAGCTCCTCACTAATCAAAAACTATTCACTAAACTTACAGCTCCAAATCCTAAGATTCCAGATTTGGTAAAATCGCAATTTCGCAGATTCCAGATTTAACAAGAAAAGAATCCTCAAATACATAATAACAGAGCAAGTTGAAGAATCGATCGTGTTTGAAAATGAAAGAAGAAAGGGAAATAGATCGGTTACACATTGAAGGTGCCGGAAACAGTGTCGTTGGCAGATCTAACGGCGGATTCGATATCGAAGCTTAGAGTTGTTCCTCCGGTATCTTCTTCGAAATCTCTGGATGCTGCGTAAGAATTCCAATCAGCTAGTAGAGACGTTCCTGTTTGCTGCTGCTGTGACGGCGGCGCCTGATCTCCGCTGCTACTACTGGTGCCGCTCATCGAGAACCACTCTTTCGCTAATTTCTCCATTTTTTTATTGTGTGAAATTTTTTGGAGCAAAAATGTTATATCTAAGGGAAATTTCAAAATCTAAAATACCGACGAGCGGTGGTTTTACGTCGGAGCTAATCGCTAGACTTCGAATCGAGGAATCAAGGTTCTGTGAGCGGCTTAAAACGACTGTGTTTTGAGTGTTGTTCTTTACTTTTTTTTTTTTTTTTTTTTTTTTTTTTTTGTGAGTTTCTAACGGTGAAGGAATGTAGTCGTCTTAAACCAACAGTAAAACTAACTATGCAACTTTTTCTATCGATCCTTAAATAACATAGTTATTAGTTAGAGAAAATTATCCAATTCTTGTCAAAGTAATACCACAGTTTATGGGTGAAAAAAGATTACGCTATTATGTAAAACAAATCAGTAAAAGATAATATGGTAGTGAATGAAACTTTTTAATTGTAATCTTGTGCAATATTTAGTCCACTTCCTCCATCTTGTTACCTTCGGCATTAGCATCATCTTCAAGAGGAGGCATCTCAGCATCGGCTTCAACGGCATCATCTTCATCAATGCTCAATCCAAGCTTCAACATCCTGTGGATTCTGCTTCCGAAAGTGTTGGGCTCATCGAGGCTGAAACCTGAAGTGAGAAGGGCAGTCTCAAAGAGTAGAAGCAATTTATAACGATTAGCTAAAGAACTAACCAATCAAAAACGTTGTATTTCCATATATACAAAATTTATAAATCCAGAAGTACTTTTTATCTTTTTTGTTGTGGTTTACTAGAATTTTAAACTAATAATTTTCAACAAAACAAAAAATATAAGAAAAAATTACTAGTAAAATAATAGTAATTTTTTTTTTAATTACGCATAAGATTTGTATTAGAAAAACGGAGAAGTTGGCATGCAATATTCTTGTACAATCACATTTTATCCGTTTTAAACAATATTTTCTAAGTTTGACTTCTTTGAATCTACCAAAATAATAAATAGCTACTGCAAAAATAAATAAATGTATCATATATATATATATATTTGGTTCATCTCAAAAGCAAAAAAAAAAAAAAATAAGCAAAATTTTGTTTAGGATGTTTTGATTTTAAGTTTGATTTTGAACTCAATTTTAAATTCAAATTTGTTATGGATTTGAATTTATATGTTTTATTTTGCCATGTATTTTGAGTTTTGAGGTGGATCCTAATTTTGGATTAGTTTTTGAATTACATGATGTTATTTGGTTTTAGTTAAAAGACAAGATATTCCAACTTATAGTCTTTTATATATATATATATATATATATATATATTTTTTTTTAAAAACAAAATTCTGATGATGAATTTTAATAGAATAGAATACATAATATGCCTCCACATAAAAAAAAAAAAATAACTAGTCAATTTTTAATGCTTATTCTATGTACTTTTCTTATTATGTATTTTCGTACTCTTTTCTAAAATATGTGGTTGGTTTGCTCTTGATATTTTTCACTTTATTATTTTTTTTTGTTAATAATTTGATTTTCAACTTTTTAAAAAAGAGATATGTACTAATTTGGTAATTCGTAGCTAGACATGAAAGAGTCATATAAAAAAAAAAGTAAATTAGAAAATTAACAGAAAATATGTAAAAGTACACCTGTTTGAAAAGAAAAACAAAAAAAAGTAAAAAGAAAAAAGTAAATTGGTGTATTTTGGTATTTCCATTTAATATTATTAATATTAACCATTGATGCAGATTATGTGGGTCTACATATTAAAAAACTAGCTAATTAACATAATCCAAATGCAAAACTTACATTAAAAATTGAAGAAGGATCTAGAAACCCTTATAACAAACAGAAGGATCTAGAAAAAGGTTACCACTATATATAGATTTGTTTGCTCTCTCCTCCCCCAAACTCGCATCAATACTTTCTCTGCTCTCTCAAGATTTGTTTGATTCATAAACCTTTTAGATATTTCTCTTCCGATAAACGACAATGGCGGACGCAGAAACCTTTGCTTTCCAAGCTGAGATCAATCAGTTGCTGTCGCTTATCATCAACACCTTCTACTCCAACAAGGAGATCTTCCTTCGTGAACTCATCAGTAACTCTTCCGATGTACGATCTCTCCCTCTCTCTATGTTTTATATGTTTATCTCCTCCGATCTGTAGATTTAGGTTTGATTAGGGTTTAGTGTTCATATCGATTTGAGAATTTGGTTTGT
The DNA here is from genome assembly GCA_023657505.1 of Camelina hispida. Lineage (NCBI taxonomy): Eukaryota > Viridiplantae > Streptophyta > Magnoliopsida > Brassicales > Brassicaceae > Camelina > Camelina hispida. Next base: position 26,239,502 of record CP094636.1, on the reverse strand, counting down.
AATTTTAAGTGGAGGCAAGTGTTTAGGTAGTTAGTGTTGATACCAATGAGATATAGTTAGATTAGGATTGTTTATGGTTAATTTGGATTATATGTTGTGTGTAATTTGTTTCTTACGATTTTAAGTGTTTTGCTTTTGTGAAAACAGGCTTTGGACAAGATTAGGTTCGAGTCCTTGACGGACAAGAGCAAGCTCGATGGTCAGCCTGAGCTTTTCATTCACATCATTCCTGACAAGACTAACAACACCTTAACCATTATTGATAGTGGTGTTGGGATGACTAAGGCTGGTACGTTATTGTTTTTGCTCTTTTTAATCATGTATCTCTGTCTTTGCTTTGTTGTATTGTTTTGGCTAATGCGTCTTTCTTGTATTGTACAGATTTGGTCAACAACCTAGGAACGATTGCGAGATCTGGTACCAAGGAGTTCATGGAGGCATTGGCTGCTGGTGCTGATGTTAGCATGATTGGACAGTTTGGTGTTGGATTCTACTCGGCTTACTTGGTTGCTGACAAGGTTGTTGTCACAACCAAACACAATGACGATGAGCAGTACGTGTGGGAGTCTCAGGCTGGTGGGTCTTTCACTGTTACCAGAGACACCTCTGGTGAAGCTCTTGGTAGAGGTACCAAGATGACACTTTACCTCAAGGAAGACCAAATGGAGTACATTGAGGAGCGCAGGCTTAAGGATTTGGTCAAGAAGCACTCTGAGTTCATCAGCTACCCAATCTCTCTCTGGGTTGAGAAGACCATTGAGAAGGAGATTTCTGATGATGAAGAGGAGGAAGAGAAAAAGGATGAGGAAGGCAAGGTTGAGGAAGTTGATGAGGAGAAGGAAAAGGAGGAGAAGAAAAAGAAGAAGATTAAGGAGGTTTCTCATGAGTGGGATTTGGTGAACAAACAGAAACCTATTTGGATGAGGAAGCCTGAGGAAATCAACAAGGAGGAGTACGCTGCTTTCTACAAGAGTCTGAGCAATGACTGGGAGGAGCATTTGGCTGTGAAGCACTTCTCTGTGGAAGGACAGCTTGAGTTCAAAGCTATCCTCTTTGTTCCCAAGAGAGCTCCTTTCGATCTCTTTGACACTAAGAAGAAGCCCAACAACATCAAGCTCTATGTCCGTCGTGTCTTCATCATGGACAACTGTGAAGACATCATTCCTGATTACCTTGGATTTGTCAAGGGTATTGTTGACTCTGAAGATCTTCCTCTTAACATCTCTAGAGAAACGTTGCAGCAGAACAAGATTCTCAAGGTCATCCGCAAGAACCTTGTGAAGAAGTGCATTGAGCTTTTCTTTGAGATTGCTGAGAACAAAGAGGACTACAACAAGTTCTACGAGGCTTTCTCTAAGAATTTGAAGCTCGGTATCCACGAGGACTCCCAAAACAGAACCAAGATCGCTGAGTTGCTCCGTTACCACTCAACCAAGAGCGGTGATGAATTGACCAGTCTCAAGGATTACGTGACAAGGATGAAGGAAGGTCAGAACGATATCTTCTACATCACTGGTGAGAGCAAAAAGGCTGTCGAGAACTCTCCATTCCTCGAGAAGCTCAAGAAGAAGGGTTACGAAGTCCTTTACATGGTTGATGCGATCGACGAGTATGCCATTGGTCAGCTCAAGGAATTCGAGGGAAAGAAGCTTGTCTCTGCAACCAAGGAAGGTCTGAAACTTGAAGAGAGTGAAGATGAGAAGAAGAAGAAAGAAGAACTTAAGGAGAAGTTTGAGGGACTCTGCAAGGTGATCAAGGACGTTTTGGGAGACAAGGTGGAAAAGGTTATCGTCTCTGACCGTGTCGTGGACTCACCGTGCTGTCTTGTTACTGGCGAGTATGGTTGGACCGCTAACATGGAGAGGATCATGAAAGCACAAGCTTTGAGGGACAGCAGTATGGGTGGTTACATGTCCAGCAAGAAGACGATGGAGATTAACCCTGAGAACTCCATCATGGACGAGCTGAGAAAGAGAGCTGAAGCGGACAAGAACGACAAGTCTGTGAAGGATCTTGTGCTCCTTCTCTTTGAGACTGCCCTTCTCACTTCAGGTTTCAGCCTCGATGAGCCCAACACTTTCGGAAGCAGAATCCACAGGATGCTGAAGCTTGGATTGAGCATTGACGAGGATGATGCTGTTGAAGCCGATGCTGAGATGCCTCCTCTTGAAGATGATGCTGAGGCCGAAGGTAGCAAGATGGAGGAAGTCGACTAAAACTATTAGCGGTGTTGAGACTTTTTGGGGTTTTTTGTTTCTCTTTTATCTTTTCGTTGAAACTAATATTTAGGGAAATCTTTTTTCCTATCGGTTATTATTATCCAAGCTTGATTTTTCTCTGATTATAACAAAATTTTTATTATGCTCAAAAGTCAAAACCAAGCTGACTATTATCTTAACACAATATATTTACAAGCTCTAAATTATTTATTTATTTTTCATTGAATATGATACAAAAAAGTTCGCTTAACCATTAAGATCAAAGTGTTTGGAGATAGAAAAAATCTTATACACCTAAACTATGTTGAGACAACATATATAAACTATATTGCATACAACTATACAATAATACAAGTAAGTATTAGTGTTGAACGTAAATTATTCAAGTAGATATGTTGTGTTGTATTTATTTGATAAGATTATGCACTAGTAATTTGTGTTTTGAAACTGTATAAACAAACTAGATAACGCTTGTATTATTACGCGGGTTAAAATTTAAAAAATTATTCAGAATAATTAAGTTGTAATGTAAATGTTTTTAAATTTTATCTTGTATCATTTTAATATTGAATATGAACCTCTCATATTTCATTTTAATATTTTTTCAGTTCTATTATATAAGAGTTTTAAGGTTTTTTTCTCTATTTTATAATATTTTCTCAAATTTCTATGTACAATTTTTATTAATATAACAACTTATGACTATTTGAACTATGCTGTATATTTTCTTGTTGGTTGAAATTTTATAAATGGCATAATATTTGTTGTTTATTAATCTTTATGCTTTTACCCAAAAAAATTTATAGGACTGGAAGTACTATTTAAATATCTATACCATTATAATAAATCATATTTTAGTTCAGTTACACATTTCGTCTTAATGCATAGAACTAAATATTTTATATCAAACACAATTAATACATCATATCAAATCTATCTCGTAGTAAGAATTGAAAATACAAATAAAAATTAACAAAATATAATTTGCAAAAAAACTGAATCAACATTATTTAAGATATATATGTTATGTTGTTATCTCATAAGTTCCTATTCTACCTCATGTCTTAATCATTTTTAAATGAGTGGAATTTATAAAATAAAAACATATATAAAAAGATATAAAGATATTCTCATCAAATAACTAAAGATTCATTCCTATAAACTATAGTTTATTTCAAATTATTTTATGTTTTGACATATGCATTACAAAAATACATGTGTTGAAATTATAAAATCAAACATTAAAAATTACTAATATTCTTAAATGATTTTTTTAAATAAGACATATTAATATTTGAAAATTTTTGATTCTAAAATAAATTTCATCGTTAGATATTCAGTTTAGTAATCACGTTTAATTAATTGTAAAACCATAATTCACTTCTTCATGTATTAGAGTTAAAATTTTAATAAAAAAAGAGGTAAAAAAAATTAAGAAAAAATAATATGAGCATCATATGAGATAATATGTATATTGGTTAGTATTTTAAATTTAACAATAAAAATAATCAGTAAAAAATCAGTTAACATCCACTAAATTTCTGGAAATCCACAAAATTTTTGGAAATCCAAAAAATAACTTAAATATTATTATTCTATATGTCATAATTTTATAAGTAATATTTTGTCAATTTTCATCAATTAACACAAATTCATTCCTACATTTTTTTTTCAGGTTTCTCATATTACTACATGCATTAAAATCTTTAAAATAAAACATGTAAAACTATACTAATACACATCACGTATTGGATTTTTTTTTAAAAGTTCATTATTCTTTCAAGGTTTTGTGTACTTAATTACAATAAAAATTTATATTACAACAATAAATACAATTTACATCCGATGAAAATTATGTTAAATAACTTATTGCTTAGACATGCCAAATTTTATTGAGAACACACATATAATATAATTAGCATACAATGGAAAATATCTTGATTTTGTTAGTTTTCCTTTTTGATATAGGAAAATAAAATTTTAAATTATAAAGATGTAAAATTCTGTAAGTATATTTTTACACGTGTCAATATCTAATCAATATATTTGACATGTGTCACGATCTTGTTAATGAGTAATTTTGACATCAGCTTTATATAATAAGATAAAAATTTATATTACAACAATAAATATAATTTACATCGATGAAAATTATGTTAAATAACTTATTGCTTAGACATGTCAAATTTTATTCAGAACACACATATAATATAATTAGCATACAATGAAAAATATCTTGATTTTGTTAGTTTTCCTTTTTGATATAGGACAATAAATTTAAAAGTATAAAGATGTAAAATTCTGTAAATATATTTTTACACTTGTCAACATCTAATCAATATATTTGACACGTCACGATCTTGTTAATGAGTAATTTTGACAACAAGCTTTATATAATAAGATGTAAAAAAAATACTGGTGCATGCCGACAACAAAGAGAAGATAAAATGTTAGGAATGTAAAAATGAGATAGGACCTAAACTAATATATAAAAATATATATCATTTGTTAATTAATTTAAACTTAGGAAACTATTATTTCGCCAAATAAAAGTATACTGTTGGGCTCTGGAAACGCATTAAAATGGAACATATAGTAGTTATGAAATATATAAAGTATGGGTCATCTTCCTAACACACATATGGTATGAGTCATCTTCTAAATGTCGTCAAAGCAAACCTAAATATCAATTGAAACTCCATAATCCATAGTCACTTAATAAAAAACCTTTATGAACCTTAACTTTAAACCAAATCAAATCGAACTAGAATATCCAACTCTTCTTGCTTGAAGTTTGTAGTTATAAATATCTTTTGTACACAAAAGTAATGTATCTTTGTCTAACAGTTCATTCATTACCATCTAAGTAAATAATATCATTTTTCAACATAAAGATCTTATCAAGTTGAAAGCTTGGCAATTAGAATTTTTTGTAACAGTTTTTTCTTTCATCCTTTTATCATCTAACTACATGTATCAAAGAGAGTAAAAGATCCAAACTTTGAAAAAGGTAAGGGAAATAAAAATATTCATCTACCAAAATTCAGAACAAACGTGATGTTCTATAGAGGAAATATCAAATCATTTAAATGTGTTTTTTCATCATTTAATTTTACCATCCAACAATGTATCAAAAGAACTAAAAGATCTTAATTTTGATAAAAAAATAAAGTAAGGGAAGTAAAAATAGTCATTTACCAAACTTGAGAGTAAACATGATGTTTCATAGAATAAATATAAAATATCTACATGTTTTTTTCATCAGTGAAGAATTATGTTTTAAATACAAATATCTTAATCTCCATATAATAATAGTTTAGGATATTAGCTCAAATATTTTATATATTACAACAAAATCCAGATGAAAGAAATTGTTTACTACCCAAAATTAACTAAGCATTGAGCTCATTGGAAGGTTACTGACCTTTGGCTCGATGTGTCACTAATGAAACTACTTAGCAATGAAAATTAGAATTCTAACTAATTTTTTTTCCAGTAAAATGGAATTCTCATCAACAGTTAAGAAATCAGCTTGGAAGAAGCTATGAAGAATTCCATTTTTAAATGCTAAAAATTGGCGATTAGATCATGAAGGCAATCTGGTAGCTTCATTTGGTTCTACTACTAAATGTGCTATCTCTCCAACTTATGTTCAGATCCAGCCAAATAGTTATTTTACATAGAAGAATCTGAAAATTTTGGCTTATCATACTTTTTAAAGAAGACCAGTTAATAAGTTTTCCAATGCAAATTTGAACATGTTAGATATATCTATTTTTAGGGTTGGGAGGTATGAGAAATTATTTGAGAGATGTATTTCAGTTTTAAAGAAAGAGAAGGAAGGAACCTACAAGTATCAGCACAAGCGGTATATAATCCAGATGAGTGATAAAGATAATGTATTTGATTCTCTCTCGCTTACCGCACTATTCATATTTATGCATCTGTGGTGGAAGTGTGGTGGAAGTGTTTATGTGAAGAGTTTGGTTTGGTAATCTTGATTAAGATCTTATTTAATTATGCATTTTGATTTGGGTTATAAGCTAATAATGTTTGAAATCGGCAATATGCTTGGACGACTAAGTTACTATATTTTTTTCTACTTTCTTTTGTCAGAAAAGTTGTGTATCAGTTTTGAGTTCTAAAGAGAGTCAAGATCTTTACCAAAATTTGATCTTAATTCCTAACTTAAAAAAATGATGAATATGAATGTATCACTAGATCATTTTGTTTTATTTGCCTATACTATATCGGTCTCAAATCTCTTAATTTTCATAAGTTTTGCAGATTAATTATATATCAGCCTCAAATATCTCACAACTAAGAGATTTATTGCTATCAATAATCAAGTATGTTATATCAATCCACAATAATAAAGTAGAATCCAATACCAATCATATATGAATGAACAATATGTGTACTGTCTGATTATGTTGCATTTTTTCCCAACTGCAAAGTAGCACATCTATCATGACTTAGTAAAGATCATTGTATAATGTTTTTCTATTAGATTTTAAGTTGCGGTACAGCGCGGACATATATTTTAAAAATTATTTTAATTATTTATAACTTAGGTTGTAGTTTAATGTTTGTTTGTGAGAATTTAATTTTTTTTTACCGAAATCTATTTTTGTCAAATTTTTAAGGAGATGGTAGAAAGTTCTTTTTAAAACTGTTTGTCTAGTCGGTCGTCTGTTGTATCTTCTTCATACACGGACTTAGGTCTTTGACTTGGTCAACGGTTGATTGTAATCTATTATGTATGATTATGAATGTTAAATTATGAGTGTAACTCTATTAGCAAAAAGTCTCTTCTTAAGAAGTCGACAATATTTTTTTGTAATCCTTTTGAATTGTATGTTTTCCTGACAATAAATGTATTTTTTTTTTCTCAAATTACTAACATAGTCTTGGCTTCTTCTACTCTCTTTTTTCTGAGTCTTAAATTTGTGTTTGAAAAACCTGCTATATTAAGAGTTTTTATACAATAGACATTGAATGTTAAATGTCCATTACTGATGTAGACAAGTAAACTAATTGAGGAACTGAACCTTGGTTCTGTGAAATCATCGGCTCAATTTTACGAATGGAAGTTATGGAGGAAGAGCTTTTCGAAAGAGAAGCAATTATGCAATGAATTCGAAAAGTGGAGTGCAAGAGAAGAAGAGGATTGGATAAGCAAGTTACCTGACACTTATGTCAGATGCTCTTGTTGCAGCTTTGGACATAAGATATTGTTAAAACTAGTTTTGTCCAAGAGGTGTAAAAACTATGGTTTTTGATTCTTTGGTTTATTTTTATTTTTTTCCTTCCAATAACTTTCATTAATCAGTAATGTATTACACAGGTACAGAGCAAATACAAAACTTCACAAAACAAATTATTACATAAGCAGAAATATGTGCCATATACTGAGGATAACAATGCATGAAAAAGAGAATTCGATGATGCTTAGTTGTTCCATAAGCCTTACTCGCTATCATGTTATTAAACATGTTATGTCCCTTCTTCATCAGCCATCTTACTTGAATGTAATATGTATGCTTTGTTGACATTTTTTGTTTGAAACTTCACATCACATAAAAGAAACCCATTGCTTGTGGAAAAAGTTTTAATTTACCACAGTTTTGCAACTTGAAAATAGACCTGCTACCACAGTTTTGCGATTTGTTCTGTTTGCATGACCACAGTTTTGCAAGTGTTGGTTAAGTGAGTCTATCCTACAAGTGTTAGTAATTTATTCTAGTGTGCTTGCGTCTATAGAGTGTGTTTTTGATTTGGGCAAAAATTCTCATTGTTTGTTAGTGTTTTATTTTGCAGGCAGTGAGAGTTTTGATCACAAAGCTTGTGTGCCTTAAATTGTGCTATGACGCTCTCTCTTACGATATAACTCATTATAACAAAGCCATGCACATTCGTAGAACCTTAACCTTTTTATTTAAAACATATTGAAGATTTTCTTATATATTCTTCCATCAAAACTTCTCACACGGGCAACCAAAACATTTTAAAGAGAACAATTTAAAGGTCTGACTTTTACTAGAAGGCATCAACCAAATGAAGAAAACAAAAAGGTACTACTACATAAGCATGCTTTTTCCCTAAGAACTGGCAAGAATATTTAGCATTATTAAATGACTAGTTTTGCTTACAATCTACAAATCCATTGAACTAATAAGATGAAAAAGCAAACTCAAATAACCAAAACAGGAAGCAAATCTTTATACTTTGGATTAATAAACTTAAAAAACTTTACATATCATAAGATCAAGATGCAAAAGTTGTATCTACAGATAGGCCGAGCGAAATCAAAATGGACAAAAACCAAACAAAAATAGGGAATTTTGCTTCACAAAAAAAATCTCAATAAAAAATAAATGAGTTCAGAGATTTAGAGATGAAACAAATAAACAACCATAACGAAAGAACAACAACCTTCAACAGTACAATGTCTTGCTGCTTTGTTTTTGTTTTCTTAGGTATCTTCCACCTGAGAATGGAACACAAAGCTTGGGAATGTAGTTGTGATATCCCTGCAAGCACACACAAATAACATCACGACCTTTACTACATATCATATAGAGAATGAGAAATAAAAAAACTAAAGAAGCAAATTTAATTCAACTCCAGTTACATAGATAGAAAGATTTTTGAAACTCACTTGAGATACTGAAGAGTCATGTTCTTCAGAAGGCTGGGATGTCTAAGAACAAGGCTTCTCCACTCTTCCTTATCAATCTTTCCATCATGTTTTGTGTCTGCTTCCTCAAACGTCTGAACAATCAAAACTCAGGAAATTACTTTCAAAGTAAAAAAAATTTGGGCGAAGAAGAAAAGTAACTAACTAACTTACCTTGTCGATTATATCCTCGATGACAGTATCCTTCAAATTCATCCCAGATTCAGCAAGCGTAGCGACAACCATTTGTTTCACCTATACAGATGAGTGACGTTAATGTCTCTGAGGATGATACAAAGCACTTTTCACAAGGTTATTTATGAAGAAGATATAGAAGCTTTACCTCTTGCCGTTCGATGAAGCCTTGCTGTTTAAGATCATAGAGCTGAAATGAAACTGCAAAAGCAATATATATACCATTAAAATATGAAACCAAAATAACGTGGATTTTCATTACTCCAAGTTATAAAAGACACATACAGTGGATTTTGTCATCTATAGGCGCATTTGGGTGAAACACAGAGAGAGCACGAGCAAACTCCTCAAACCCGAGTATTCCATTGTGCTTTGTATCGAACAAATCGAAAACCTACAAACCAAATCATATATTTCAAACATTTCTTCTTAACTTGATCTTGACAAAAAGGGTTAAAGAGCATTTAAAAACATTACCCGATCAGCAAACAAGCTCTCTTTTTTATTAGTCTTAAACAAAGCCAACTGAAACTCCTCCTGATACAAATAAATTTAACAAGAGATTAGTAAGATCACTCAAGCTTTCAACTAATGAGCAAGAGATAAGACAAGCAGCTAGCTTTACCTTGTTTATCAACCCATCATCAATCACGGCACTGCTGATTTTCTTAAAGAGCTCATAAAGAGCTTCTATTTCACTCACACTAACTGCACTCAAAACAAAAAATCCAATCATCATAACTCACAAGTAAAAACATTTATTTCATTCCTCTAATAGAGAAAAATAAATAACAGGAATAAAAAAAAAAAAAAAAGAAGATGATAGGGGATCATACAAACGGTGTCTCTTGCAAGCAATTCAGGGTCACCAAGGCCACCAGATCCTTTGTACAAATCAAGATCAAAACACCCTAATACAGAGGTGCATAAATGCTTGATACCGTCTACGCACTGCGACATGATATAATAATCTTAAGAAGTAACAAATCAAAACTCTCCATGCCTGCAAAACAAAACTAACAAACAGTAAGAAACTTCATTTTGGCCAAGTCTATAAAGAAGAAGCAAAAGCATATAAACACTAAAACAACAATAAATTTACCTTTCAACCATTTCCTAATTAGTCTGTAATGAACGCAACTTGCTTAAATCTTTCGCTTCACTGCAAGAAAATCTAAAAAAAAAAAGTGATATTATGTAAAAGCAACTTGACAAAATTAAGATAAGGATCAGAGACCAAGAAATCATAATGTTGTTGTGTTGTAATCCTAAATGGTCCAGTAAAGGCAAACACATTGCTTACGAAACTAGAAAAAGTAAAGTCATTGTCATTGATTGTGAGATTAATGTCCCCATAATAATAATATCTCCTTAGACAACAATAATATTGAAGATAAGATAACGAATTGCACACAATCTAAACACTAATCAAAAGGTTAACCTAAATCTTTTTCTCTTCCTTAAACCGTCAACAACAATTAATAATTCAATCGGGAATCAAAATTTTGCATAATGAAACTTCAAGTCACGGATTAAAGACAATCGTATGATGTCGTAATTAGGGTAAAATCGATTGGTGGTTTCTGAGAAACAATAGACCGATCTAGATCGATTTGGTTTGTTTATGTATGGATGGATTCAAAAACATCCCAGATTCAATATAGATAGAATAAAATAGAAGAATCAATGGTGTGTAAGAAGTTGAGACAAGAATCTTTGGTGTGTAAGAAGTTAAACTCAAATTAAAAAAAAAAAAAAAATCAGTAGATGAATTTGGATTTGCATATAAACAATAGATTTAATACCGGATTAACGTTGATTTGTTGGATGCTTCTCAATCTGAAGTAGTCGGCTCTGGTGTGGTGGTTGAAGGCTTTGAAGCTTGTGCGAGAAAGGTGGAGACGATATTTTTTTTCTTTTTTTCTGTAAGCAGCGGAGAGAGAGAGAGAGAGAGAGAGAGAGAGACTTGGAAACCAAAAGAAAAAAAAAAAAAACAAAAAACAAAACCTGATAAATATCTTAAAAATATTTTGGGATTTTTGGTTTTTTAATTAAACCACTAAAACACAGTCACAATTATGCGTTGCACTTATCGAGTGATGTCGTTTTCAGTCGCTCATACGGCGTCGTTTATAAGTCTTTTTGGTTTGGTTTCTTCTTATACGGTTCTTGTTCCCGGTTAAGAGCTAAATTGAACCGGACATAACTTGTCTTTTCACATTTGTGGTCGTACTATTTTTTAGAATTATACTACAAAAACATAAATTACCCCCAACTACAATATTATCTAACCATAAAAATTGATTTTATCCGAACAAGATTCATTACCCAATAATGGCCAATACTTTTTATTTTATTGTGTTGACTATATTCATTACCTTAAAAGAGAGATTCTGAGTTCTCCATATTTGATCCTTTAACACTCTCTCCATATATCTTATTAAATTTGAATTGTTGAGAAAACAAATATTATAGTCTTCTACTAGTTTTTTTTTTTTTTTTTTCATATCTCATATGTGTTGTACCCACGATCTGTCATCTCGGGTAAATGAGCGAAAGTGGGCATGGGCCGAAGTTATCCAATGGGCTAAAGAGTGTGTAGCTAATCGGCCCATCAGGACAGCCAGAAAGGAGAGCGCGGAGACGTTTCAAGTCGATCAGCTCGCAGTTCGGTCCCGGTCAAAGATTCCTACATTCAAGAGTGTTAGTTAGTCCGCGCGAATCATGCCCTATTAAGTGTACATTAATAGGGTAATTAATTGGTCAGTATAAATATGTAAAGGGGGGATCGTTTGTAGGGATCCGAAATTAGAATCTGTAATCAAGAAATAGCAATACAAACAGAAATATTCAGAAACTTTTTGTTCAGTTCGAAACTGCTTAACGGCGATAAGCTCCTCCACGTTTTTAATCACTTCGGAAGGGAGAAGCTCATTCCCAGTTCTCACAATATGGAATTTTAGTAAATGATAAAGCGTATAAAATGTGAAATGCATAAAATCAAAACTAAAATATAAATCAAATCAGTGAAAATTTTATAAAGTTTAACCTTGAATCGGTCGATTTCAATCGGTTTAGTATATACATTATTGAAATAAATAGGACGTCGATCCAACAATGTCAACAATAGAATAACAAAACCGATAATTATTAGACCGAAACAAAATACAGTAACCGGCTTACGGAGCTCTGGTTTACTGAGCCTTGAGGGAGTCACTAAACCGGCTTGACTTGGATGACAACAGCACCGCGAGGTTCGACCCAATAGACCTGACACGTGTTAATGAATAATCAACGCGGTGGTGCCTGCACCTGAAAGAACCGGCGTGTGTCGTAGGAGAACATAGACAATTCTGCCTCGTCGGTTTACTTGAGGACGATCCCCAACGGCGTGAAGTCAGTGAGTTTTGGTGATCTTGGCTCTGTTTCGTGATCGATCCATAAGGTTTTGGATTGATCTTGGCTAGACTTGTGGAATACTTTTCCTCCGCCGTAGATTGTCCAAGAACTAGGGTTGAAGGGTTTGCTTTTGTCATGGTTTCGATGAACGTAAAGAATGATTTGGGAGTTTTGTTTTCTTATGGGAGTGTTGTTTCTTTCTTGGGAAAGAAATCAAAAGGTCATTTATATGGTGACTTGTGTGAGAAGGCAGCTAAATATAACCTTGGAATGTTGTTGACAAGCTGCTTTTTTAAGTTATTGGTGGTTAGTATTGTAGAAAAGTATTAAGAACAATTTTACTGGAAAATATTTGACTTGGAGGTTATATTCTTCTTTTTATGGCTACACATTTGTGCATGTATAAATGTTTTGAAATGTCTAGCAATTAGGAACATGCTATATATGCATAAATACAAAAATTTGTTTAGTAAAAAAATAGTTGTGTTAACGCCAGTTGAAAATCCATAACAGTCTAATTGAAGATCTTGTAACCCACATATGTGCGGGGACTTACTATTTGTATTAAAATTCATATGTGCGATATTACATATACGATGCTGCACCGTCGGTGCAACATCTCTTTTACTGTTTGTGCAATATATTAAATTAAATAAACGAAAGACAGTTCATGAAAGATGTAATATGATTATAGTTTAAAAAGCTCAGGAAAGAAAATCACAAAAGTCCGAATGGTTGACCACACGTAACTTATGTTGAGCCTTTTGTTGTGTTAAGAAGACTTGAGCTGTTGAGCATGTGATCATGTTAACATTCTTGAGAGGCTTTTCCTTTGGCTTAAGATCCATGTCGTATCATTTGACTCACAACACAACCATGGAATTTCTGTTTATTTATGTGCTTTTCTTGCAGCTTTCTTGAATGCTTCTTCATTTAGCTTTCTTGTTTTCCTAATTTGCCTTCTTTCTAATGCTTAACTTTTGTACTGTATCGGTTGTTCAAAAAAACAACTTTTGTATTGTATCTCATTGTCAAACCTGCTTAAGAAAAATCCATTTGTTATATGTTCTGAAGGATATATAAAGAAAAGGCTATAGACAAAAAAAGGCCATCAAGGTGTACAAACTTGTGATTAGTAACTCGAGAACAAAAGCAAGAATTTTTGTACTCTTCTTGTTTTCCAAAATGGAAAAAGAATAATTAAGGGGAAGATTAACTATAGAAAAGGAATATATGAGAACTTAATAGTTAAAGAGAAATAATACTATTTGTGAAGGCATATGACTATACCGTTATATACTGTATATGGCTTTGCCTTCATCAAGCTTTCAACTAAAACTATTGGACCAACTTGATTGCAGTTAACATAAGAGTGCAAATATTCTGCCCAGTTATCCCATAAAGTAACATCGATGACTGATTCTCTGAAACAATAATTGAATCTTTGTTTCAATAAAAATGTTCATTAGGCAGATAATGAAGATAAAAGAATTTTTAGAAAACTAACCCAATATCTCTGAGCTGTAAATTTAATAACTTTGTCTGTCGCCCCAAAGCAATAACCACTTTGAGTTCATTCATTCGAATGATCTCACCAATAACGTCTGGAAAATTAAAAAAAACATTATATCTATATATACATTTTTCAAGTACAATTATGAAATAAATCCTGACCTTCCCACTTATTTACAACATTGCCATTGAGTTAATTTTAAAAAAAAGTTTAAGAAACGGATTGGGTTCGACAATTAAACATTACTAACAGATCAAGGTCCAAGCCCATTTCATTTATACATCTTGCTAACCCAAACTTTTTCCCCCCAAATGTTTATATTTTCTCCACCAATTTCGTAGCTTACATATCAATACACTTGCCTTCTTCACCGATCCTATCCGAGATTTGTGTTGAAACCTCTTGATATTCAAATATTTTCCTCCACCATTTTCGTATCTTACATATCAATAAATAGAAACAGAGTTAAATGTTTATATTCAACAATTAAATACAAATTAAACACAGATTTACTTACCTTCTTCGCCGATCCTATCCGAGATTTGTGTTGAAACTTTTTGATACCCAAATATTTCCCCCCACCAATTACGTATCTTACATGTCAATCAATCCAAACAAAATTATAAATCAGTATATATAATATCCCATAAAGATACCATAAATAGCAAATCACGTAATTATCTCTCTAATCCGTTTATAAGTAAAACGCTGGTGAAACGCTAGAGTTGGTTTTGTCAGATTCAATGGTAAGAATAAATGCTAATGCATCTTTTGTCTTTCATTCTTAGGTTTACGAGATACAATACTTTACTCTTACTAATCCATCTTTTGTATTCTTTCAGAGTTGTTTGCTAAGTTGCGATCTGGGAGGGTTGGATAGAGGAGAAGATTCTATAACTCTATAACTCTTATTAGCTAAGTTGAGAATACTAATACTAAACAAAGAGGGAAGATTCAGAAGCAAACAACTAATGTTGTTTTCAAGGAAGTTTTCCAAAACATATACCGAGTCAACAACCTCTACAAAGGTAACTTTGATCCACATTATATTACTGGCTATTTCATTTATTGTTTGGAAACAATAAGATCAATAGCTTCCATACAATAACTATGTTTTATTAAAAATGCAGGTGCCTCATTTCAAAATAAGACCAAGCTATCGAAACCCATGATTTCACAATATCACAATCCGTAGTTACGACTATGCTATGAATTTATATTTTACTTATTGTAATCTACACATGTTTTGACTAAACACAGTTTCTACTTTCAGTTTACTACATTCACCATGACTGTTTAAACACTACTTATTTTATTGTGTTTGACCGACAAGTATTTTATTTGTTTGCAAATCACTTAAATTTGTAAAAGTCAATGCAGTGAACACACTCAAATCTCTAAAACTAAGTTCGTTGAATGCATATATAGATACTAACCTCAATCTGTAATAAATGTTAGACGCCAAGTGCTGGTAGAGTTGTAACGCCCGTGAACCAAAAATCCCGGTTTAGGTTCTGCATCGGTCGATGCAAGTTGTGCATCGGTCGATGCAAGGTCTAATTTCTGCGTTTTGACTTAAGTCAAACGCTGCGTTTTGGGCAAAGGGAAAAGGAAACCCTTAAGTCGTGTTTTGGTTTCATTCGAGGGTGGCAGCCGTTTTTGAGAGCGAACGAGAGAGAAAAAGGAGTTCTTGAGAGTTTCTGGAGTTTTCTTGGAGATTTGGTGTTTTCCTGTAGAGATCTGTAGCTGGGATCGTTGTAGGAGCTTCCTAGAGGCTTGTTCTTGCTTGTTTCTTGTTCAGATTCGTCTTGGCACAGGTAAGTGCATGACCATGGCTGATCTAAGCTAGAGGAACCTTTAACTTGCTTGTTTTAGGTGGTTAGACGTGTTAGATCGTAGTTAAGGACGTTAGGAAGCTTTCTTGTGGCTTGGGAATGAGTTTCTGTGGTTGTAGGAACGAGATCCGGCGAGAAGCTTCGGGGAAATCACGGTGCTCGACGTTGCATCGATCGATGCATTGCTTGCATCGGTCGATGCAAGTGCGAGGACGGCGCGGTAAACTTTAGGGTTTTCGTGTTGCGTCGAGCATGCGTCGGTCGATGCAGATTGGGTATCGGTCGATGCAAGTGCAACTTGCATCGGTCGATGCAGCTTCTGTATCGATCGATGCTTCCTCAGTTGGCATCGGTCGATGCATGTTGGCATCGGTCGATGCTGAGTCCTGGTTCGTTGATCGGTGTGTGTTGATTGTTGTGTGTGGTTATTGGTTACTCTATTGCTTGTGTGTATAGCCCAGTAGATGGGAGGATTGCCTTACTGAGTGTTTGTAAAATACTCATGCATTGCAATATGTGTTTGTGGTGCAGGTAAAGGCAAAGTGTGATCGTGGAATCAAGGCGATGAGGAAGGGATGTTCTAGAGACTTGATTGATTGTGGTCTAGCTATTGCTAGGTTGATAGATTAAGTCATTGGAACGTTGTAGGATGTTAGTCTTTGGATATTGCTTATTTGGATTATGATGTTACTGCTTCATTTATGTTGGAACTTTGTTGGATTAATGGAGATTGTTTTATTTGTTTATCCGCTGTTATTGATTGTTGCTAGGATGTTAGTGGGTATGGGACCACTAGTAAATTAAGGTATAAAAAAAAAAAAAAAAAACGGGAAGGGTTGTTTCATTTTGGTATCAGAGCCCTTACGGTTCTAGGTCTAGGGTTCATTGTGCTTTTGCTGTTAATGTTTAGGATTCCATGCTATAGTTGATTGTGTGAATGGCAATTGTGTGTGGCATGAAGTCCTAGAACATCCCCTTCGAGCCTGTTTGTGATTCCACGGTGAGTTGTGTTTTTGTGTATTAGAATTATTGTTTGCTTAGCCTTCTGTTCTTGGATGGCACAGATGGTTAGAGGTGGGGTTGCTGCTGGTCGCGGGCGTGGTCGTGGTCGGGGTCGTGGTCGTGGTCGTGGTCGGGGACGAGGTCAGGTTCCTGTGGCCAGTGAGAGTGTGACCCAGAGCATGGCCAGTGAGGAGGTAGCGGAGTCACAGGCTGATCCTATTGTGTCTGGAGACCAGGCTGGTTTGGGTGACGGTGTTGGTCACGGTGTTGCCCCGGGTGTGGGGGTTGCAGCGGGAGGTGCTCCGGGCAGGGAGGATGTCTTGATAGACTTGCTAGCTCAGGTAGCTCAGGCTTTGCAGCGACTTCCAGCAGTTGTGCCGCCAGTGGTTGGTGGGCAGGGTCCAGTGGTGCCGCCAGTGGTTGGTGGGCAGGATCCAGTAGTGCCGCCGGTGGTTGGTGGGCAGGATCCAGTAGTGCCGCCAGTGGGTGGTGGACGGGTTCCAGTGGTGCAGCCTGCAGCGGGTTTGCAGGCAGGTGTGCAGCCGGGGACCGAGGTAGTGGATGCACAGTATGTGCGGATGATGGAGCAGCTGCGGCATGTGGGAGCAGGGTATTTCTCAGGGAGTACCGATCCGAGTGTAGCGGATGAGTGGAGAGAGCGGATGGAGGATATTTTCCTTTCGCTTAGGTGTCCCGACCGGTACAGGGTGAATCTGGCAGTGTTTTACTTGTCAGGAGATGCACGTGTGTGGTGGAGGTCGGTGACAGCACGGAGGGTGCAGCAGGGTATGTCTTGGGGAGATTTTGTGAGTGAGTTTAACTCCAAGTATTTTCCTCAGGAGGCTCTTGATCGCATGGAGGCACGGTTCTTGGGGTTGACTCAGGGAGACCGTACAGTGCGGGAGCTGGATGCAGAGTTCAGTCGGCTTGTGGGCTATGCAGGCAGGGCATGGGAGCCAGAGGCGGCTCAGGTGCGGAGGTTTTTGTTGGCTCTGCGGGATGATTTGAGGATTCGGTGCAGAGTGAGGAGTTATGCTACGAGAGCGGAGTTGGTTGAGGTTGCAGCTGGGATAGAGGATGATTTGAGGTCACAGGTGATTGTGGTCAGTTCTTCAGTGCAGCCACAACAGTCTCAGCCGTCTTCTGTTCCTAGCAAGGGCGGCAAGCCTGCGCAAGGGTAGAAGCGGAAGTTTGATGTCATGCAGAGATCGAGGCATGGGGGTGCGAGATGCTTTGGGTGTGGTAGCAGGGACCACAAGTTGACTAGCTGTCCACAGAGAGGTGAGCAGCGGGTAGTGACAGAGCAGCGGGCGGTGACGGAGCCGCGGGCATATACTCGAGTGTGTTACTACTGCAGAGAGACGGGGCATATCAAGCCTCGTTGTCCCAAGTTGCAGCAGAGGGCAGTAGCAGTGTTGCAGGCTGGAGCTCAGCCGGGGACGCAGCAAGTTGTGCAGCCGGTGGGTTGGATCGAGCCGTCGTCTCAGGTGTATTCGACCCAGGAGCCCGGTGGCACTAGTGCGGGAGCGATCACAGGTATAACTTCTGAGATTCGAACTTGGTTAATTCAATAGTTCAATTATATTTGTTTTTGCTTGTGGTCAAGTGTTAGGTTCTCAACATATAAGGTTTGTGTAGGGACCTTGTTGGTAGGCGGGTTTAAGTCCCATGTTATGTTTGATTCTGGAGCTTCTCATAGCTTCATTACTCTGGAGTGTGCCGAGAGTGCGGAGATCAGAGGGGATTCTGGAGAGCGTTCAGGAGTTGTCAGAGTTGCGGGAGGCAAGTTCCTGAGGGTTATTGGACGAGCTGGAGGAGTTGATATTCAGATCGCGGGAGAGTCGTGGCCATCGGATTTGCTTATCAGTCCAGTGGAGTTATATGATGTCATTCTTGGTATGGATTGGTTGCATCGGTATAAGGTGCATTTGGACTGCTATCGGGGTAGAGTGGAGTTTGAGCGTCCAGGAGGGAAGTTGGTTTTTCAGGGGATTAGACCGACTTCGGGGAGTCTCGTGATCTCAGCCGTTCAGGCTGGGAAGATGATCGAGAAGGGCCGTGAGGCTTATCTGGTTACTATATCTATGCCAGAGTCAGTGGGGAAGTCTACGGTTAGCGGTATTCCGGTTGTGGAGGACTTTGAGGATGTGTTCCAGTCATTGCAGGGATTACCACCATCTCGGTCGGATCCTTTTACTATTGAGCTGGAACCGGGGACGATGCCGTTATCCAAGGCTCCTTACAGGATGGCTCCAGCAGAGATGGCAGAGCTGAAGAAGCAGCTTGAGGATTTGTTGGGCAAGGGTTTTATCCGTCCTAGTTGTTCACCGTGGGGAGTTCCGGTGTTGTTTGTTAAGAAGAAGGATGGGAGTTTTCGGTTGTGTATTGACTATCGGGGTCTGAACCGAGTTACTGTGAAGAACAAGTACCCTCTCCCGAGGATTGATGAGTTGTTGGATCAGTTGAGGGGTGCTACTTGGTTCTCCAAGATCGATTTGGCATCAGGATATCATCAGATTCCTATTCATGAGGCAGATGTAAGGAAGACAGCCTTCAGGACGAGGTATGGGCACTATGAGTTTGTGGTGATGCCGTTTGGGTTGACAAACGCGCCAGCTGCGTTTATGAGATTGATGAACAGCGTGTTCCAGGAGTTTCTGGACGTGTCAGTCATCATTTTCATCGACGACATCTTGGTATATTCTAAGAGTCCTAAGAAGCATGCAGTACATCTGAGAGCAGTGTTGGAGAAGCTGCGGGAGCAGAAGTTGTTTGCTAAGCTGAGTAAGTGCAGTTTCTGGCAGCGTGAGATGGGGTTCTTAGGACACATTGTTTCTGCAGAGGGAGTTTCAGTGGATCCAGAGAAGATTCAGTCCATCAGGGAGTGGCCGAGGCCGCAGAGTGCCACTGAGATTCGGAGTTTCCTGGGGTTAGCAGGTTACTACAGGAGGTTTGTTCGGGGTTTTGCGAGTATGGCACAGCCGATGACTAAGCTTACAGGGAAGGATGTTCCATTTGTATGGTCACCGGAGTGTGAGGCGAGCTTTGCAAGTCTCAAGCAGATGTTGACTACCACGCCGGTGTTAGCACTGCCTGAGCAGGATGAGCCTTATGTTGTGTATACAGACGCTTCTAGAGTGGGGTTGGGTTGTGTACTTATGCAGCAGGGGAAGGTTATAGCCTATGCTTCGCGGCAGTTGCGGAAGCATGAAGCTAATTATCCTACTCATGATTTGGAGATGGCAGCAGTGATCTTTGCTCTTAAGATTTGAAGATCCTATCTGTATGGTGGGAAGGTGCAGGTGTTTACAGACCACAAGAGTCTGAAGTACATTTTTACTCAGCCTGAGCTGAATTTGAGGCAGAGGCGTTGGATGGAGTTAGTAGCATATTATGATCTGGATATAGCTTACCATCCTGGTAAAGCTAATTTGGTTGCAGATGCCTTGAGTCGGAAGAGGGTGGCTTCGGCTCAGGAGCAGGATATGGAGGCATTGGTAGGTGAGATCAGTGCATTGAGTTTGTGTGCTATCTCACAGGAACCTTTGGGTTTGGAGGCAGCTGATAGAGCGGATTTGTTGAGCAGAGTGAGGTTAGCTCAGGGGAGCGATGAGGGGCTGATGAACGCCTCTAAGGCTGCGGGTGCAGAGTATCAGGTTTCTGCTAATGGTACTATCCTTGTGCATGGTCGGATCTGTGTGCCCAAGGGTGAGGATTTGAGGCAGGAGATTCTGAGAGAGGCTCATTCGAGCAAGTTCTCTATTCATCCCGGGGCGACCAAGATGTACCGTGACCTCAAGCGGTATTATCACTGGGTCGGGATGAAGAAGGACATGGCCGACTGGGTGGCGAAGTGTGATACTTGTCAGTTGGTGAAGGCAGAACATCAGGTTCCTGGTGGTTTATTGCAGAGTTTGCCTATTCCAGAGTGGAAGTGGGATTTGATCACGATGGACTTCGTGGTAGGTTTGCCTGTGTCGAGGACGTTTGATGCTATTTTGGTCATTGTGGACCGTTTGACTAAGTCTGCACATTTTCTGGCCATCAAGAAAACTGATGGAGCAGCTGTTTTGGCCAAGAAGTATGTGAGGGAGATAGTCAGATTGCATGGTGTGCCTGCTAGTATTGTGTCTGATAGAGATTCCAAGTTCACTTCGGTGTTCTGGAGGGCGTTTCAGGCGGAGATGGGCACGAAGGTGCATATGAGTACAGCCTATCATCCTCAGACGGACGGTCAGTCAGAGAGGACAATCCAGATTTTGGAGGATTTGTTGAGGATGTGTGTGCTGGATTGGGGTGGTCATTGGGCAGATCACTTGAGCTTGGTGGAGTTTGCTTATAACAACAGCTACCAGGCTAGTATTGGGATGGCTCCTTATGAGGCTTTGTATGGGAGGCCGTGTCGTACACCGTTATGTTGGACTCAGGTGGGGGAGAGGAGCATATTTGGTGCAGATTTTGTTCAGGAGACCTCGGAGAAGATTCGGGTTTTGAGGCTGAACATGAAGGAGGCTCAGGATCGGCAGAAGAGCTATGCTGATAAGAGGAGAAAGGATCTTGAGTTTCAGGTTGGGGATAGAGTGTACCTCAAGATGGCCATGTTGCGGGGTCCGAACAGGTCATTGACAGAGACTAAGTTGAGTCCGAGGTACATGGGTCCGTTCAGAGTGGTTGAGCGGGTGGGACCAGTGGCATATAGGCTGGAGTTGCCTGAGGTTATGCGTGCGTTCCACAAGGTTTTTCATGTGTCGATGCTGAGGAAGTGTCTTCACGAGGGGGATCAATTGTTGGCTAAGATTCCTGAGGATCTTCAGCCTAACATGACTTTGGAGGCGAGACCATTGAGGGTGCTTGAGAGGAGAGTCAAAGAACTTCGGAAGAAGAAGATTCCTTTGATGAGAGTCCTGTGGGACTGTGACGGAGTAGAGGAGCAGACTTGGGAGCCCGAGGCGAGGATGAAGGCAAGGTTTAAGAAGTGGTTTGAGAAGCAGACCGCTTGAGCTTGTCTAGCCGGGTCCGAGTTGTAGTCCGTGGCTGGAGCGGGTACGGAGTATTCCAGCCCATCTCTCTTGGTATTTGGTCGCTTGGGGTGGTTGGTTGTGCGACTAAGTATCAAGATGAGGTGGTGCTCGGGATGCGGGTTGATGGCTCCAGTTGCTGTATTTTTATTTCCTGATGTATTTTCGTTGAGTTGTAACGATTATGACATTTGAGATTAATAAGATGAGTATTTTTTTCTTATGTTTGACTGTTGATGTCATGGGAAAAGAGAATTAGTTCGGGTTTCTATTTTTGGAAGTTTCCATAAATAGAAAGTTTCCACAGAAGGAAAGTTTCCAGAGTTAGAAAGTTTTCTAGGAAGGAAAGTTTTGTGGAAACGTTGAGGTAGATCTAGCAGGGAGATACTCGTTGGCATCAGTATTTGTTTTGCTCAAGGCCGTGTGGGCCCAACTCACGTGATACCGATAGCTCGATGGACTTTGTGGCCAGAGAGTGGGAGTGGTATGTTGCTTCGGATGACGATCCGAGAGCGCGCTTGAGGGTGACGACCCAAGAGCGGGATATGTGAGGCTCCCTGGATACCGTAGCTGTGAGCCGAGGCTCGGCAGTGAGCCGGTATGTCTCGAGGGTTGCGACCCGAGAGCGGGGGGAGTGGGTGTGAGTGACTTCCTGGATGCCGTAGCTTAAGGCGGTTGGCCTGATAGCGAGCCGGCATGATTCGTTGGTTGCGACCACGGACGGGGGAAGCACTGAGTTGTGAGCAAATAGTGTTATGATGCGAGTATATTGGCTAGAGGGAGACCTCGAGGGTCAGTCGGAGGTGTGCGGGCTGTTGCGACAGTGGCACGGGAGACCTTGGCTGATGGTATATAGTCCGGTCTGGGGACGTGCGGGCCGTGTTGACGGTGGCACGAGGGTCCTTGGAGGAGGATGGTGTTGCGGGATTCGGGGACGAATCCATATTGGTGGGGGAGAATTATAACGCCCGTGAACCAAAAATCCCGGTTTAGGTTCTGCATCGGTCGATGCAAGTTGTGCATCGGTCGATGCAAGGTCTAATTTCTGCGTTTTGACTTAAGTCAAACGCGCGTTTTGGGCAAAGGGAAAAGGAAACCCTTAAGTCGTGTTTTGGTTTCATTCGAGGGTGGCAGCCGTTTTTGAGAGCGAACGAGAGAGAAAAAGGAGTTCTTGAGAGTTTCTGGAGTTTTCTTGGAGATTTGGTGTTTTCCTGTAGAGATCTGTAGCTGGGATCGTTGTAGGAGCTTCCTAGAGGCTTGTTCTTGCTTGTTTCTTGTTCAGATTCGTCTTGGCACAGGTAAGTGCATGACCATGGCTGATCTAAGCTAGAGGAACCTTTAACTTGCTTGTTTTAGGTGGTTAGACGTGTTAGATCGTAGTTAAGGACGTTAGGAAGCTTTCTTGTGGCTTGGGAATGAGTTTCGTGGTTGTAGGAACGAGATCCGGCGAGAAGCTTCGGGAAATCACGGTGCTCGACGTTGCGTCGATCGATGCATTGCTTGCATCGGTCGATGCAAGTGCGAGGACGGCGCGATAAACTTTAGGGTTTTCGTGTTGCGTCGAGCATGCGTCGGTCGATGCAGATTGGGTATCGGTCGATGCAAGTGCAACTTGCATCGGTCGATGCAGCTTCTGTATCGATCGATGCTTCCTCAGTTGGCATCGGTCGATGCATGTTGGCATCGGTCGATGCATGTTGGCATCGGTCGATGCTGAGTCCTGGTTCGTTGATCGGTGTGTGTTGATTGTTGTGTGTGGTTATTGGTTACTCTATTGCTTGTGTGTATAGCCCAGTAGATGGGAGGATTGCCTTACTGAGTGTTTGTAAAATACTCATGCATTGCAATATGTGTTTGTGGTGCAGGTAAAGGCAAAGTGTGATCGTAGAATCAAGGCGATGAGGAAGGGATGTTCTAGAGACTTGATTGATTGTGGTCTAGCTATTGCTAGGTTGATAGATTAAGTCATTGGAACGTTGTAGGATGTTAGTCTTTGGATATTGCTTATTTGGATTATGATGTTACTGCTTCATTTATGTTGGAACTTTGTTGGATTAATGGAGATTGTTTTATTTGTTTATCCGCTGTTATTGATTGTTGCTAGGATGTTAGTGGGTATGGGACCACTAGTAAATTAAGGTATAAAAAAAAAAAAAAAAAAACGGGAAGGGTTGTTTCAAGAGTACTTTGTTACATGTATGAACTTCAACCTGAAGAAACAAAAAACAACAGAAAGAACAAACTAACACAAAGTAAACAATTATTCATTACATTATGAATACAACTCAATGTCGTTTGAGATATCTATAAACCGTAATTGTACTTATCTTTCTCAAGGGTGTATTATTCATGTATACAGAACATACAGATTGAAAATTTGCTTCACATCATATTAGCTCAATCCTCAAATGACGTCCATAGCTGATAACTTTACTGTGCGACCCAATCCGATCCCAAACTGTTTCCTTATCGATGAATTACAATCTTATAAACAATCAATATGATATGACATGGGATAAACAAAACCTTGATCGGAAACAAAGAAATTTATTTATAATATGAAATAACAAATTAATTTACGGAACACATTATAATAGCTGAAACGTCGATGGCCGCAAAAATTGCATCGCAAGTTTCCAAATTCAAATTTGCAGATCTAGAATCTGATTAACAACCAATCTTATTGAGAAGGAGAGACCCAACATAAAATTCGCAAACAATTTTTTACAAAAACGACAGAGAGAACAGATTAATTAACCTGGAACTATTTGATAATTTGCTCAGTTCTTGAATTCTGGTGATGAAACCGATATGAAATTATGGAGATGAAAGCTTCGAATATCAGATTCATATTATCAACGAAGTTCTGATTTCTCAGATTTAGGATAACCAGATAGAGGAAGATGATAAGGAAAAGAAAAATTCGAAGCTTAATTGTTGAATGATTTCTCAGATCCACCAAAACCAGATAGAGGAAGATGATAAGGGTAAAAAAATTCAGACATAATTTTTGACGGAGACCTTCTGCTTCACTCGGTGGAGACAGAAAAAAAAAAAAAAAAAAAAAAAATTGGGCCTTTCGTACAAAAAGACAGGAGTCCAAAATATTAGCCCGACCATACAGCAATGATATAATATTTTATTTTATATATTTCTGATCAATACTAATAAAAAACGATTGATATAAATACAAGTATACAACTATACAAACAAAAATACTCCATCACTTCAAATAAATTGCACAACTATAAATACAACATTGTTAAAATGATATATGGATTAAACAACCTAAATTACAAAATAAAATTATAGTATAAACATATAACTATAAAATATTTAATATAAAATACTATTACTCCTACATTGTAAACAAAAGTAACTAATCACATAACACTATATTTGTTGACTCAAGTAAATTAAAAGGATATTCTCCCTATATAATAAAGCAAAAAATTTACATGAAATTATACAATCCATAATTAATTTATTCAAGCTATAGTATATTTTAAAATTATAAAAGATTTTAATTACATTTATAGATTATATAATAAATAAATTATATTATTTATTTATTAAAAAAAATAGAGCCGCGGTGTACCGCGGGTTAAAATCTAGTTCAAAGGTAAAGTTGTAAGCTTAAAATTTAAAAAATATATTAGGAGGAAGAATCTATACCGATGAAAACTTTGTCATTGTCAGATCGAGCTTGTATATCAGGGAAAGTGACAAAGTTGAAACAGAATTCCAAGTTTGATATCTGCTCACAAACTTAGTATATGAAGTTGATCTTGTAGGGATGAGAACTGGCTCTATAACTCCCTCCATTATCTAAAATCTCAAAGTTCATAATCATATAGCATTCTCCCTCTTCCAGTCTCCCCTGGAATTTTGAGACTAACTGCGATCTTATAGATGCTTGTATCCTATTTCCCTGGAAAAAAATGGGATAGTTATAAACAAAAATATTATATAGTAAAACAAGTATGTTTATATAAGGTATCTCCAAGAACATTTTCATCCACAAGAAGAAGTTCTAATCCCGTAATTTCTTTTGGTCTATCTAGAGACGGGAAATCCGGACCTTACCTTTGCATGTCGGGAGGTCAGAATTAAGTTGTAAGACATGTCCAGCGGCATTCTACCTTGAAAATTAGACTTCTATGGTTTCCTGAACATCGATAATAACATGGTTTTCGTTAAAGGAATAAGTAATAACGATAATTACTCACCTTTGTATTAGACTATAATTAAAAAAAAAAAAAAAAAAAAAAAAAAAGAAATACATTGGTTCTTTGGGATGAAGAAAGTACTTGATTTGATAATAATCTGAGAATAATCGATGTGTGATAAATTAAGAAAACAGATAAAGAAATAGTAAATTGGTTCTCCGGGATGAAAAAAGTGTCTGATTTCTGAAAATAATCGATGTGTGCTAACGAGAAATCCCTCGTTGAGATTTTATACATAGAGTAGTAGTTTATGGAGATTTTGGAGGAGAAGAAGTGGAAGAGGTGGAGATCGTGGCCGATGAAAGACAAAGAAAAGAAGCAAAGATTTTTCCGTTTTTTTTTGAAACAAAACTTAACTGTTAATTAAAAATAAAAAAGGAATTAAATTTTTTTTCTTGAGAATGTGAAAAAAAAACAAAATCTGATATAGTTTAATTTGATTGGACAGATGACTTGTGATTTATAAGATACAAGATATATATATATACACATTGTTTCTGTTTCGTTTGTGCCTATTTTGGGTTCGGACAAAACCCCAAAGACTCAGAATCCAGAGTTTCAGAGTTTAAACTTCTAAGTAAGACTTAGATAGTTGTTGTCGCCTTGTTCAAACTTTTATATGAGACTTGTATACTCTTTTTTATAAAGGTTTAATGAGACCTCTAACTTAATGCTATACAAGAATTCTTAAGAAAATCAACATCGATCGTTATTGAAATGTATACATATATTTTTGACGTCCAAAAAGAGAGACCCGATTATTTACAAGCTTTGTATTTTGTAATGCATGGTTGCAGATTTTGTTGGAGTATTATATGGCTATTTTAGTTCAAAAATTGAAAAGAAAAATATATACGAACATATAGAATATGTCTATTAATAAACACTATATAAAAATTTATAAATGATTTTGCCATTGTGATTTGCATCATCTACTCACAATGCACTACAAGAAAGTTGTGTATTTATAGCATAAGAAGATAGCATTTTAAGGGTTTATGCTATGTTAATAAAACGTGGAATTATAGATAGCGTTTGTTTATAAGTAGAAGCTATAAATGCATTGGTCAAACTTAAAAATTTTGATGTGTAAAGATTTAGGTTTTAGCGGGTATCAATTAATAGCATATACCATAAAAATGCTATTGAAATGTAAAGCGGAAATAATTTTTTAAATGCCCGCCATTTATAAAAAAAAAAGAAAAAAAAAAGGAATACGAAAAAATAGATCTAGAATTTTCGACTCACTCACGTCCAAACGCCTCACCTCTCACTCGTCTCTTGAATTCTCAGTCAATTCCTCATTTTTCAATCTCTAATTCTCAGTTTTCAATCTCTAATCTCACTCCAGCCTCGCTCGTTGATTTCTAAGGGATTCGTTTGTTGAGGGCCGAATTCGTTTGCTTAACAAAGACAATCTGTCAAGCCTCACTCGAAGTCTCACTCGTTGATTTCTCAAAACAGAAGGTGATATATTTAATCGATTCGTTTATCAAATTGTTTTCACTGTTTGGTATTTGCTCTCACTGGGATCCGTTTCTTTTGTTCTTTTGCATGCAAATTTTAGGATTCATTTGAGTTTAAGGTACTGTAAATTTGCCTTTTCGATCTTAATTTTTTTTTTCTAAATGTTATGTGTGGCTATATAGATCTAATTAGCGTTTATTTATTTATTTTTCAATTTTGTAGAGAACTTTTTTAATTTCGCAGAGACTTAGATCTATTCGTCTAGTGAGTAATTATTTAGGAGTTTCAGTTTTTCATTAAGTTCTATTCTTGTTCTCTTCAATCTGTGTTTTTAATTGGTATGGTTTGACAACATTGTGTTCGTGGTCGATTCAACAATGTGTTCATGGTCGAGCTTTGATGGTTTTTTAAGATGGACAAGTTTTGGATCTGGCTTCCAAGGTATGAAGTTGTCTTTTTTTTTTTTTTTTTTTTTCTTTCTGTTTTATTTTTTCCTTTTATAAGTATTAACCTTTGAAATATTTTTCACTTAAGGGCCAGCCTTGAGTTTTAGATAGGGGATACTACTTTTGTGCATGCATCTGCACTGAGATTGGGTAATCTTAGTGAGATGTTCTGTCTCTGTATAGATTGCCGCAATCTGTGCCATCAGCCGATAGCTACAGTGTTGAATCATCTAGTGATTAGGGGTATGGATCAGAAATACAAGAGAAATTCATGTTGGAGTAAGCATGGGGATATTAGGACTGATAAGCCAACTGATGATCCAAAATATCACTTAATTAGATGTTTATGACCTGATTAGGACAGCTTTCTTTGATGGTGATTCACAACTGACGAGCCACTTTGTAGATCAAGCAGATGATGTTGATGGTGATAGTAAAGAAGAGACTGAGTTTAGGGAGAAGCTAGATGATGTTGAAACTCCACTTTACTCCAGTTTTCCCAACTACACAAAGGTGTCTACAATTATGGGGCTTGACCGCATCAAAGTGAAGAGTGGAATGTCAGAGAACTATTTTGATCAGTTTCTCATTATGCTTCATGATATGCTTCCCGCAGATAATGTTCTCCCCCAATCAACTTATGGGATAAAGAAGTTCCTAAAGATGTTTGGCTTCGGATATGATATGGTTCATGCAAGCAAGAACGATTGTATTCTATACCGAAAGCAATAAGAGGCTATGGGAAGCTGTCCAAGGTGTAGTGTTTCAAGATGAGAGAGGGATAAACAAACTGGTGAAGAAAAAAAGGGGATACCAGCTAAGGTATTAAGATATTTTCCAATCAAAGACAGATTGAGACGGCTATTTAGATATAAAAGGACGGCTGAAGAGGTTCATTGGCATTTCAAAAATACTAGTTCAGATGGTACAATATGAGGCATCCAGTGGACTCTTTAAATTTGGCCAATGTGACTGATAAATGGCCAGAGTTTTCAGCTGACCATTTCTCTGGAAGATAGCTTACAGATCAGAAGAAGGTTATCTACTGAAAAATCCCCAAAGCTGAGATCCAAAGAGCTTATATAACAAGAAGAAGAGAACACCAATATATTCTTCATAAAAGATTGAAGAGACTCTTACGATTTACGAGTGTAAGTGGTTCTGCTTACGGAGAAGGCGGCCATGGTTTCAGGAGGAATGCAAGAGAGTTGTGTAGGACAAAAAGTGTAACTCAATTTATGGAACACCTTACATCGTAATATGTGAATGTGATCGAATTATATTTGAATTACCTAGCTACTGGGTTTAAAATTGAAAAGTGATTGGGTCTCTTAGGCTCATCATAACAACACCATAAGACATTTTCATAAATGAGTTTAGAACATCCGATGGTGATACCACCGGTGTAAGTGGGCTAGTGGTTTAAGTGCCGGAGTTGGATCCATGTGCTCCCTAGTTCGATTCCCGGTGGGAGGGATGCTTTACGCCATGTCACAAGGTATTAGCAAAGGCTGGTCCCGGGCCATGGGGGAGATTAAGGCCCAGGCCCGAACTCCTCCTAGTTAAAAAAAAAAAAAAAAAAAAAAAAAAAACATCCGATGGTGATTCCAAACAAATTACGAAAAGTGTCATCAAATGTAAACAACGTGAGAGAAAACTATGAATAACCTATATGAAAGCTTCATAAAAAATAATTCTTCCAATTCTTTTCTCTTCTTTTAGGCCCTGAAAGAGTGATAAATGTCGAAAGAAATCTCATCTCTTGAAAATTCTTGGTGAATATTATACATTTGAAAATCCTTCAGAAATTTTACACCTTCAAAAGTCTGTCGCAATTTCCGATAATTTTTCGACGATTTTTTGTTTCCGACCAGCAATTTTTTGTTTCTGACCAGCAATTTTCAAAGGTTGCAAATGGTTGCACGGTTGAAGAGATTGAACATGTTGAAAAAACTTATTCAACCAATTTTCACCATTTGCATTGTACAGGTTGAAGAGGTTGAAAAAAACTATTCAGCCCGTTCAACCCAAAAAGTTGAAAAAATAAACTAATCCTACAGCAAAAATCTTTAACTTGTTCAATCACTATTTTGGAGATGAATGAGTTGAATAATATTCAACTCAATTTTGTTCAACCCATTTTTTTAATTTTGTGCATCCATTTGCAGCCAAAGACTTAATTTTCTTCGGAAATCCATTAGGAAAAGGACTTTTCCAAAGAATACCAACAATTTGCTTCCTTAGAAATAGATTATTTTCTTGTAGTAATTTTTAATAAATTTATAAAAATTGGTTCAACTTTAATAAAGCTATACTATATAAGTTTCTAAGACCGTTCACGTATGATTTTAAACAAACAATCATGGTTAGCCATCTCATTAGTTAACATTTTTAAAATCTATAAAATTTTATATATTAAGAATCTTAAGGAAAAAACAATATATAAAAATAAAAAGAAATACATTAATATATGAAAATATTTCTATTTTTTTGTTTTCCAAATTAATAAATGATATAAAACTAATCAAAATATAAAATGTTATTTTATTTATTAAATTTATAAACGAAAATATTTAAAATATTTTTTTTATATTTAAGATAGTTAAGAAAAAAAAAATATACACCTAATTTCACAACTAAGTTGGCACCAGACTGAAAGTAGGGCAACTGATTTCTATCGTTGAAAGTTGATGTAAAAGATCAAAATTGCCTTTATTGAATACTCTAATAATTTTGATTTTTTGATTTTCTGTGAGGGCAAAACGATCGAATCCTATCATTGAGTTGATATTTTGGGTATATTTATTTACTTTATTTTAGTTCTGAGTAAAATTCTAATTTTAAAAAGTAAAATTTGGCAGGATAATTATGATGGTTAGCCCTAACGATTCAACTATAAATATTGCGTCTCCATCTCCACATTAGTATTTGCATGCATTCAGTTATGATTCAATTTTTATATAGTATAGATTTCTTTTTAAAAAGAAAAACCCTAATGTCGTCGTCGCCTAGAAAGCTTCCATTAGATCTGGAAGAAGAGATACTCGTTCGAGTTCCAACTCGATCTCTCGTTCGCTTCAGATCAGTTTGCAAAGGATGGAACACTCTTTTCAACGATAAGAGATTCGTCAACAAACAGTTGGCTTTCGGTCGTCCAGAAATCTTGTTAAAGACACCTTCTCATATGTATTCGATAAGCGTCGATCTCAACAAGGACGATCCAACTACAAAAGTGAGTGATTTATGTGTTGAATTTCACGATCGCCGTTATATTCTCGAGGGGACCTGCGATGGTAACTTCTTCATCAACGACTTTCATAAATTAGGACGCCGCGAATACGTGGTTTCGAACCCATTGTTGATGAGACATAGGATTGTGGCGGATGCCTTTTCATGTTGCAAGGGCATAGGTTATGATGGTAGTAAACCCCAAAAGAGTTACAAGATTATTGGGAAAATGACTACTTCTTGGCTGGGTAACGTTACTAAAGTTACTGATACATATTCAGTCTTCCAATTTGCAACCAATACGTGGAAGGTTACCGATTATACCAGTTTTCGCGGAAAGTCAGAATTAATAAGCATAATAAGCGAAGCGTACAATAATGCTAGAGTCTCCCTGAATGGAAATTTGTACTGGACAGCTTATACTTATCCCGAAACTGGTCAGTATTTCATCCAAATGCTCGATTTTTCGAAAGAGATAGAAAGGACCTTTTGTAGTCTACCGTTTAAGGGAGAGTTGAGTGTTACTCATACGCGTATCCTCTCGATTTACAATGGAGATCGATTTTCAGTGTTAGAACAATCCAACGAAACAGGAGATATTGAGATTTGGGTGACAAAGGATAAAATTGGTAATGGGGATAATGGAGACGATGTGGTGTGGATTAAGTTCATGACAGTCTCAGTACCTGACCTCCCCATGTTACTTAGTAACAAAGCTACAAGTTACTACGTCGATAATAATATCTATGGAAAGAGCTTTGTTCTGTGTTTTCCTTCTATGGGACTTAAACAAGCTTGGGTCTATATTGTGAGGGGAGATCTGTGCAAAAAGATTAAGATAGATGAAGTGCCATGTGAATTTCAGTCCTCTGTCTATGTTCCCAGTTTGATCACCATTCCTTGAGAGACTTTCCATGAAGCGGGTGAAGAAGAACAAGTTTTTTACGAGTTTGATTTCAATTGTTGCTTTCTTGTTTTTTTTTTTTTTTTTTTTTTTTTTTTGTAATTCAATAAAGCTTGTTTGATTTCCACAAGCTTCCACCTATCAGAATACACTTTGGATACAAGCTTCCACCTATCTGACATCTTTAGAAATGGGTTTAGAACTTCCGATGTATATGCATAGCCTAGCTCGGTTGCTTAAACCCTACAGACATCCATGTTATAAGAATATTTATCATGTAAGTATCCAACCTCAATTTTTTACAAGTAAAGAACAGTGTCTTATATGTATGCATAAAGAGAATCAAGAATAGAAAAAATAAAGATTAAATCCAGAGAATAATCACCTGATGTGTACATGTAGAATTTGACATAGCTGATGCCATTAATTTTACAGTTTTTGAAAATATGCTTTAAATAGACCAAATATTATTTCGGCGCCTACAGATTGAGTATTGAGTTGTAAGGTCATCTTTAAAGGGATAACTTTTTTTTGTGTTCTTAGATTAAATATATTAGAAAAATAATCTAAGATCAGTTGTTAAGAACTTTTGCTAAAAAATTAGTTATAGGGAGAACAAGTTTAAGATCATAAGATTAAATAATATAATAATATTAAACATATCAAGAACATTTACAAGTATCTACATTTTTGCAAACTTAGCTTCATACTCAAAAATGTTGTTGAGAAGCATAGTTGAGGTTTGTTTAACAAAATTTCGTTCAGGTTCAGTAATATTTGAATGTAAAAAATGCAGTTAAAAGAAAACCTTTACTCTTCCTTGGATCTCTTCCTCGCCTCTGCCTCCAAGAGATCCAGATCTTTGTTGAACTTGCAAATGCGGTAGATGCACCTGTCAATGAACAGAATATATGCCAGTGTGAGAAAGCTAAACTGCAGACCAAAAACTAACTGCGAACCAAGAATCAATCAAGTTGTGAGAAAGCTTCACCAAGAACTAATTGCCAACAGAGTCACAAGAACATTGTAAAACTCAAATTGATCAAGTTGTAAAAGAGGACAAACATTTACCACCGTGCAAAAGAAGTAGCTTAACAGTCAAGACCTCTTTTTGCAGCATGGTGCAGAAGAGTCCCAACATGATGACCTGAGAGAGAAAATGAACACATTAGCTCAAACACACTCTAAAACTAAAACTTCTTTCAATGACTATCACAACATACAATGTCACCGACAACCTAACTTAGGATTGACTCAGCTACTCAAGCTCCATTATTTCGTATATAAACTACCTTTCAAGTGCAGTACATGCTAGTCTCATTAGCGGCATTGTGAATGGTCTGATCCCTTCTGTTAGCTACACATGATCATAGTGCAGTCATTGCACAAGCATAAGTAGAATCTCAATAGAAACTGAGCAGAGAAGGGCAAGTCTAGTGCTTTACATCTCACTTCCACTAATCCAACCTATCGATCACATTAGCACTCAAAATAGCGAAACATAGACATGGATCAAACATCACGGACTCTAAAGAACACATTCTCAGCATATGTTGTTCATGGATACAAACAAGAAACAAAATCAAATTCTCAGCATATGTTGAATAGACATTCAAACAGATCCAAATTACAGAAAATTTTAGCTAAACATCATCAAAATCAGAGCTTTAGAACACTATCAAATTTGCCACTCATCGAGCTCACTATCTATTGAGCTATTCGAAGCCCGTGAAGATGAACGAATACTATCAACAGAGACAACCACTTCCTTCCCACCAAGACTCCTATCTCTCCTAACAACTAATTTAGGATTACTTTGGAAATTACCCTTTAAGACTGATCATAATTTCAAAAGAACCCTAATTGCAAAACCGAACACGAATCCAAGCATAACCACACCGCCGACGAACTGCATAGTTGATTTCTTGCAAGAAACGACGACTCTCCGGTTATCGTCAAGCGCGATTAGTGTTTGCAAGTCGGAGAACGCGTCTTTGCTTGAATCGAGAAACAATTGGAATCTGGAATTAGCTAGTTTTGAAATCTGGTGAACGTCTAGGGTTAAGCTGAGGCTTTGGTCTTCGTTTCCGGCGGGAGACGAAGTGGTGAGTGTGAGGAGATTGCCGTCGGTGTTGTCGTAAGATGAGCCATTGGATTTACGGTTCCGGCGAGGACGAGGACAACGGCGTTTTGGAGTGGAGAATGGTAAAAGAGGAGACTTGTAGGTTTGGGATTTGGTGAAGCAGAGTCGTGGAAGAGAAGAACCAGATGAAGAAGAAGACGAAGTCATGTTCATTGTTGTGTGATGATGTTCGCTTGTGGACTCGGCGTGAAATGAAAAAAGATTAATGTCTCTCCTCCAAAATTTTGTGACCAATTAAAATCCACCACGTGACACAAGAACATAAGAAAGAACTGATCTCAAATAAGATCAATTTTTCTGATCTAAGATCAATTTCTATTTTTTTCCCAATAAAATAAACCTAAGAACACCCACCAAGTTATCCCAATAAAGATGGCCTAATCGTTTCTAGAACCGTTCTATGTACTCCTTATTGGATTCTAATTGAAGATAATCATTGTTCATGAGTTCGTATTAACAACAATCTATCAGAATCACAACAAGATGCCCGCTTTCTCATAAATTCCATAGCTAATGTATTATTGTACGATTCAGGCTTGAATCGATTCACTAAAACAGCTCACAAATCACTCTCGACACTCTCGAATTAATTGTATAAAAATATTCCCTATTTTTAGAATTATACTATAAATTACCCCAACTACATAAATTATCTAACATTAAAATTGATTTTATCCGAACTAGATTCATTACCCAATAATGGCCAGTACTTTTCTTTTATTTTGTTGACTACAGTAAAACCTCTATAAATTAAGAAAATCGGGACAATGCAAATTTATTAATTTATAAAAATTTTAATTTATCTACAAATTAGTAAAATATTAATTTATAAAGAGGATTTTTCATTTTCATAGTTTTGAAAAAAAAAATCTATTAAAAGATAAGATATTTTTAATCTAATTCATATTTTTGTAAAAAAAAAATTAATTTATAATTCTTTATTCTTTTATAATTTACACATTGTTTTATGAATTCTTCCACTTTTATGATACATGTTCAGAAGTTCAGAGTTTAGAAGAAATCGATGCTACTATCTTTTATGGTAATCATGAAGTTTAAGAGGATATGGTTGTACCTTTAGAACCAATTACCCGTAAGGAAGCAATTATCGTTTTACAATTTTTTGATGCGATTTGAAAGACAACACAAAAAGTTTTTGATGCAGTCAGAAAGATTAGAGATGAGCTCACAATAATAAAAATTCAAGAATAGAGAAACAACAATAGTCATATTTTATAGATTTTATTATATATATATATATATTAGTATATTTGATTATCAATTTATAATATTGTTGGGATCATATTTTTGCATAGGAATTCAAAAAAAAATTATTATTTTATTATTTTATCGAAATGCATCATTTTTACACTGGTCCAATCTGGGACCAAATTTTTTTATTAATTTATAGCGAATATTAATTTAAAGAGTATTAATTTATAGAGGTTCAACTATATAAAGAGATTCTAGCTAGTTATCCATATTTGATCCTTTAACACTCTCTCACTCTCATCTCCATGGTCATGGATCTAATTAAATTATGATTTGTTGAGAAAATAAATATTATAGTCTTCTAGTTTGATGTATCGTCATATGGAATTTTAGTAACTGCTAAAGCGTATAAAATGTGTAATGTGTTTAATCAAAACTAAAATATAAATCAACTCGGTGCAAATTATATAAAGTTTTACCTTGAATCGGTCGATTTCAATCGGTTTAGTATATACATTATTGAACCATGTTTTCTGATAAAATTGAACAATGTCAATAGAATAACAAAACCGACAATTATTATACCGAAACAAAATACTGTAACTGGTTACGGAGCCCTGGTTTACTGAGCCTTGATGGTGTCACTAAACCGGCTTGATTTGGATGACAACAGCACCGCGAGGTTCGACCCAATAAACCCGACACGTGTTAATGAATATATAATCAACGCGGTGGTGCCTGCACCTGAAAGAACCGGCGTGTGTCGTAGGAGAACATAGACAATTCTGCCTCGTCGGTTTACTTGAGGACGATCCCCAACGGCGTGAAGTCAGTGAGTTTTGGTGATCTTGGCTCTGTTTCGTGATCGATCCATAAGGTTTTCGGTTGATCTTGGCTAAACTTGTGGAATACTTTTCCTCCGCCGTAGATTGTCCAAGAAGAACTAGGGTTGAAGAGTTTTCTTTTGCCATGATTTTGATGAACGTAAAGAATGATTTGGGAGTTTTGTTTTTTTTGGGAGTGTTGTTTCTTTCTTGGGAACGAAATCAAAAGGTCATTTATAATGGTAACTTGTGTGAGAAGGCAGCTAAAAATAACCTTGGAATGTTGTTGACAAACTGCTTTTTTAAGTTATTGGTGGTTGGAGATACTCTAAGAATGGAGTTACTCCAAAATGGAGTAAAAAATGAAGAAATCGGTTGGACATACTCTAAGTATATATTCTAGAAAAGTATTAAGAACAATTTTAGTCGAAAATATCTGACTTGGAGGTTTTCTTCTTCTTTTTATGGTTACACATTTGTGCATGAAAAAATGTTGTGAAATGTCTAACAATTAGGAATATATACTATACATAAATACAAAAATTTGTTTAGTAAAAACAATAGTTGTGCTAGTGCCAGTTGAAAATCCCGAACAGTCTAATTTGAAGATCTTGTAACGCAAAAATATATATATACACACATTGTTTTGTTTGGTTTGTGCCTATTTTGGGCTCGGACAAAACTTCAAAGACTCAAAATCCAGAGTTCTAAATAAAAACACCTTAAGACTTACATAGTTGATTACTGTGTCTAAACCATCTCAAACTATTAAGATGCCTTGTTCAAAGTTTTATATGAGACATAACTTTTTTTTATAAAGGTTTAATGAGACATGTAACTTAATGCTATTGAAGAATTCTTAAGAAAATCAACATCGATCGTTATTAAGTGTATATACATATATTTTTGACGTCCAAAATGACAGACCCGATTTTGTTGGAGTACTTATATGGCTATTTTATTTTTAAATTGAAAAGAAAAATATATACGAACATATTAAATGTGTACTAAACACTATATAAAGATTTTTATAAATGCTTTTGCCATTGTGATTTGCATCATCTACTCACAATGTAACTTACGATTACTGGTGAGCTCTTTTTGTACAAAAAATCTGACACTCACACAAGTAACCGACTTGCTTCAAACCAAAACTAAAAATTTTAAAATCTTTGAAAGAAAAAAACCAAAAAAAAAAAAAAAAGAGAGAGAGTATAGAACTTAATCAGAGATTTTGTTGACTCTTTTGTCTGCTTTTAGAACTTTTTTGCTTTGTCATCTTGAAAGATCTTGTTTGCAGAGAGGACAACAAGAGATGATACGAAGCCATTGATCTACACACTTTGAGTGGAACTTATGAGAACATGGAAGCTTCCTTACTTCTTCTTTGTCTTTATATTTTGCCAAACATATACAACACTCCTGCAAACCAAACCAAAAGTCAAACTCTTGTTCTTTTCAATCCTAAACTTTGGTTTAATCTGTGACACCTAATTGTGAAAGTGATATATCAAGATACTATTAGAAGGATTTTTATTTAAAATAAGATTCACTGGTCAACGAAATGGATATGGATTGGATTTTGAGTAAAAGGAGTAGGACTTACTGGATCATCGGTTGTGGTAGCTGAATCTGAATCAGAATCAGAAGCATTTTCGTCTATTCGTTTGTATTTCCAACTTGGTAGACTAGAGATTTGGTCATCTGATGCTCCTCTCTCTGAGGATCCCATGTTCATGTTATATCCAAGGATGCTACTTACGAGAGGCACAAGGCAACAAAGGAAGAGGAAGAGAAGAAAGGGAAAGGAATAGCAGACAGCGTTCCAAGCTAGAAGACAAACGCATAAGACGTGAAGCTTGGGAGCATGGTGGAAAGAACCGAACCTAGAATCGAACACCCAAACATTTCCTATCACAAACCAAATCGCAAAGAATAGCTCTAACGACGTTCTGCATTTGTTCATCAAATGAGATGACCTGAAATAACAACAGTTATAGATATCATCAGTACAACCTCAGCCTCAGGATCTTGCTGGATTCAGAACCAACGAAAGATAAGGTTTTGGGAGTTTACCTTGTATCTTCTCTGCCTCTCTGTTGCTGCTCAACATCTCCGAGGACAAAACCAACATCTAGTTGACGATACCGACCATACAACAACATGAGATTCAGAAGACATCCCACATCATAACCAGTAATCCATAGCCTCACTGGCCAAATAGGTCTCTCTTCTTTAGAGATAGCTAGCGTGAGTGTTATCACAGTGAGCTGAACAAGCAGAGCAACGAGCTCAGACATCATCCAAACACTGGAATTGAAAGGATTAGAGCCAAGATCGGATCTTGAACCGTTCTGGTAGTGAAACACTCTTCTCAAGAAGATAAACCACCTAGCTCTAGACACCTTCATAGCCAACCTTATGTAAAACGAAGATGGAGGAGACCTCTCTTGATCATTATAACTAGCAGTAGTAGTAACATGACTGTTATCGCTTCGAGGTGTGGAGTTTAACGAAGCAGACGATGAGATAGTGATGGAAACGTTACTGGAAGATAACTCCGGCTGACCGGAATAACGTGTATTCATCGGAACTTTTTTCAAGATTTTAAAACCTTCACAGGACAAACGAACAAACAAAAGATTGCATAGAGAGAATCAAATTTTCTGAATGGTTTTTTATAAGAGCACGTACATGGAACCGTAACTATAAAAACGAAAAGATCATGAAACAAACACATGAAAAAAAAAAAGTCATGAAACTTTCATGGTCCAACAATAATAACAAAAACACACATGAAAATTCACTGAGGAATAAAATCAAATACCTTATCTGCAGCTCCGTACACGAACTCCACGATTTGCCCCAAAAAAAAGGAACCTCTTTTAGAAAAGGAAACGTGATTTACCACAAACCCAAGTACTATTTGTAATCGAAATTAAAACCCACGAACAAAAGGAGAAAAAGCAACAATTTTTTTTTTTTTTAATTTGAGTGTGGAATGAAACAAGTTTGGAGGGAAGATCACGTTTCTAATTATAGGGAGAAGAAGATAGAAGAAGGTGTAGTGATTATGTCAGAGAAGGTGAAGAAGTTGGGCGAGAGATGGGCGACCAAGAATCAAACCATAAAAATGGAATCTTTATATTTTATTCGAACCAAACTCTGTTTTCTGGTTGGGTTTATGGCTTTGGTTTGAAGAATCAACGAGAAGCGAAGGAAGAAGAAGATAATAAAAGAGAACCGTTGGCCTAATCTTAACACCTGAGATCGATTTTTGTATATGAAGCAATGTTTTTGTTTTTATAAGAGAGAGAGATAGCAACTGCTGCTTCCAACCGCCAAAGCAGACCCTTCTCTACTTCTCTTTAGAATTGTGAGCAAAGGTAAAGATTGAGATTTTTCAATTTTCTTGTTTTGGTATTTATTATTATAATCTTTCTTTATCAAAAGAAATGGATAAGAATAACATATCTCAATGAAGTCATCAATTTTTCAATTCACCATATTACTATTTCTTTTTCTTTTTCTTGTTATAACCGAAAAATCCTCTCTTTTTTGTTTTTTTTTGGGATCATTTACCAAATATAGTAATACTGATACCCATATTTTATCTCCCTATGGATCTTTTTATACTATGGACCTATGGTGGTAATGATATAGAAAAAATGATAAAAAAAATAATTATCAAAACATATATTATAATAATTTGAAAATATTTTGATTTTTTTTGTGAACATGATTTTTTTTTTACTTTGTTTCATTGTTTTGACTTTTGAGGAAATATATATGGAAAGGCAGGTCGAAAAGCATAAAAAGAGCATGTATCGAAGAACCAAAAAAATAGCTGGTGCCGGTAAGAACAAATGAAATAAACAAATATTATTACGTTTGCCCAAAAAAAAAAAAAAAAAAAAAAAAAACAAATATTATTACATGTATATATTTTGGCAACAAAAAAAATAGAATAATTGGGCGGGTAACATTGGCGGAGGAGGAGGAGGATGTAACTGAAGGAGTGGGGATGGTTGGCTAACTAATCTCAACCATAAGAAGTTCTATCATTTACGTTCCTTTAGCTTTCTCTCCTTTTCCACGTTGTTATTCTCTTAATTTTTTAATATGATGTTCATTATCCGGATTATAAAATAGTGGTCAAGAGACTTATAAGATTAACCAATTTTGAATGACATTTAAATATTCAAAAATTCTAGAACGTTCAATTGATGTCGGAGGTCTTTGGTCAAGTACAATTTTATGCATGTCGAACTTATTATATAGATCGCGCGTCGCGGCTTTGACATTTCTCGTTGTTGTTGTTGTTGTTGTAGTAAAACGAACCTTTTCCAGTTTACATATTAATCGATATAAGTTTGAAATTGCCGAGACTATGTAATTGACCTATATGGTATATCCCTTAAAATAGTAAGTTTTAAAAGGTGACACTGACAACACAAAATTCCAAAGTGTATGTCAACTTTAATCTAACACAATTGTAATCCTTACCTATATAAAACAAAAAGATATAATTACGTTTCTGGATTCGTGTTAATGAACTCCATTCTACTTTGTAATAAACAACTAACCACTAGTAATTATGTATATACTCTATGATTTACACGTAGAATTAGGATAATTTAACTAAATTGTAATGTCATCTCATGACGTAATTTAAAGGCTATATAGACCATGTCTTTTGCATACATATGTCGGCCTCGTCGAGACGTCGACACCAACAATTCAGGGACCAATGGAGAAATATAACTTAACGAACATGATTACTTTTGACAAGAGAAAAAAGATCTCTATCCCTCAACATTATATTGACCAATTAATTATTTTTGGAAAGGAAGCTAAATCCAAAAACAACATCAAATCCTGACACGTGGATTCACAAGAGTACACAAGAAACGTGGATTATTATCAGCTTTGAAATCGTCGCATTATCAGTTTTTTGTCACACGGCTCTGACCCGCTTCTTTTGGTGGATCGTTATGCTTCCGACATCACTTAATTAAACTTATTATACTTAACCGTGTTCATCATATCTTGTTTTTGTTCTAGTATGTACTATGTAGTAGTAGACTTCCGACATCCTTTGAATATAATTTTAGGAATATGTTTTTGTTTTCTACTAGTCATGGTTTATAGTATTGATTTGCACAGTAACAACTAACAACAATACATCCCACGTTACGTATGATTGGGCTTTGAGCCATCCCATAACCGTGTTCGTGTAATAAGAACGTCTTCTATATAAGCGCCATGGTTTTATTTGGCTTTCATCCCTCTTAAGTCTTAACCGTCTAATAAAGGCATCATTCGTTTGTTTATTTGTTTCTGCTTTTTTTGTTACATAACATTTATCAGTTAAACTGTAAAAATATATGATCTTTGTGGATTATTATAGCAAGGAAACCCCACTATACTAAATTCAAAAGTTTTATAGCCTAAATTTATAAATAGAGAAAAAGTATTTTTTTTTTTAAAACATTTACACGGTTTCCCAAAAATAATCAGAACTCATACAAATACAACAAGAGACAACAACAATTGAAATTTACTGCTACACATTTCTCTCCACACTATAAAAATACAATCCCCCCAAAAAAACACATCAATCAACACTTCAGTCTCTCTCTCACTCTCTCTACACTAATCCACATGATTCAATTCTTCTTCCAATACAAAGCAGAAGCCATTGCAGCAGCACTTGAAGCTCATATCAAAGAAACCAAGATAAACAGCTAATTGATCTTCTTTGGATCATTCAGAACAAACTCTGCATACAGGTCCTTCAAAGCAATCACCACCGTCGTTATCAACGGTCCCATTATCGCTCCCTGCAACAACAAAAAAAAAATAACCATTACAAAATCGCCAATTTTTAGTTTCGGAATCCCAAAAGATCCAATCTTTTAGTGTTACCTCCAGAGCAGAAGGAAACAGAGTCACTCCACCAATGATACTTAGTCCAGTAATGTAAGCATTAGACCCTGGAATGTCATCTTGAATCTCTGAAGCACCATACTCCATCAACACAAGATGAGCCACAGATAAAGTCACTGCAACAATGTATCTTCCTTCTAGCACGAGCTGCAATGCCGCTGGGATAGTGGCGAACCAGTAAGGGAAAATGGGTATCAGAGCGCTGATGAAGGCGAGAACAGTCGACATGTAAAGGAAATGTATTTTGTATAGTCTAAACAACAGCCAAGTAAGACATCCTTGGAAGAAGGCGATTTCAGCTGTTGCTAATAACACGCCAGAGATGGCTAAGTCTAGGACTTCGACACATCTGTTTCTAGCGCTTGGATTGATAGGGAGCATGTTCATGACTTGCTCAGTAACACCACCTGATTCAGATGTGATTAGAATGTACAGAACCCAAATGAAAACCATCAGCTGAGAGACAAAGTTAAAAAACTCAGCTGCTCCCCAAATAATCGAGTTTCCTATAGAGAAAACGAACTTAGCCCCTCCCCCAACAACCGATGCACTGCTTGAGAAAACACGTTGCGACACATCCATTCCTTTAACAGCAAAGCCTTTAGCTTTCTCTACTAAATCTTCTCTCGTGATGATAAGCTCCCTGAAGATCACATCAACCTCTGAGTATATCTGACTCCATTCTTTGTTCTTAACCCGAGTCCTCAAACTCATAAGCTTCTCTGTATAAGGAGACGGTTTTATAAGCGCAGTGGATGGAGTCGACGTGTTCTCAGGATGCCCGATCACAAAATGCTTAATCCCAGTGACTAACTCCGTCATATTATACTGCATTGCCAAACTATCAATCTGCTCAGAAACCGTTTCATAAAACTTCGTAGTATACATATCCACCATTCCAGGGACATCATTCTCATCCATCCACTGCTTAATCCCAATCTTCTCAGCGTAATTACTCTCTTCAACATGAGACTTCAAAGAATAAACAGCATCTTTCCCTTCAACACCAATCTTATAAGAGAAGAAGATGACACCAGTCAATGATCCAACAATCATAAGCACAATCAAACCAATAGCAACAATTGTATTCAACCTCTTCATGATCCCTCTAGTGAAATAAGCAGTGAAATGACTTCTCCTGAAACTGTTACTCCTCAGAGAAGAAACAGCAGAGAGAGTCGAATCAACGTTCTTGGAACTAAACAAAAACCCTAAAGAGAGAATCACAAGAGACCCAATTCCACCAATCCTCTCGTAAGCAATCACAAAAACACCAAAAGAAACCAACCATTTAATCAATTTCGAAAAACCAGAACCGTTCTTCTTCCTCGTTCGTTTAGGTTTCGATCTCCTTAGAAAAACCCTAAAGCATAGGTTTTTAATATCAACGATGGAACCGATGAAGACATTGAAAACAGAGACGGGAACAGCGAGAACAACTTCCGTCAACCCTAATTTCAA
The DNA here is from genome assembly GCA_023657505.1 of Camelina hispida. Lineage (NCBI taxonomy): Eukaryota > Viridiplantae > Streptophyta > Magnoliopsida > Brassicales > Brassicaceae > Camelina > Camelina hispida. The sequence goes on along the minus strand of CP094636.1, from coordinate 26,195,779 downwards.
AGGCTCGCTCCAGAAATCAACAAGGGTTTCTTGAATACCTCGTAAAGGGATCGAACAAAGGATCGCCCATTGAATCGGTCTTAGATACTCTTGTAATAGCCTCCCGACGAAATACACAACACAAATTGCGAAAACGAGACCAGCGTGAGCCATTGCTATGTAGATTGCGAGACGGGCTTGTGAATCGACGGATGATAAAGATGTTTTGTTGCTTGATGATTCTTCTCCTCCATCTCCGGGAGGTTTACGAGACGGTGACGGCTCCGATGAAGACGGAGGGTCTTGAGGTTTACGGGTTGAAGCGGAACGAAACATCTCTTGCCACGCGAGGTTCGTGGGGATCGAAGGTTTCGTCTCCGTGTCGTAAGGGACCAATTCCATCAAATTGAATCCCCTCCAAGTTACGATTTTTTTTGAAATTTCTTTGAAAATGAAAGTTTTTTTTTTTTTTTTTTTGTATTGAAGCTTGAAGAGAGATGAATTGGAGAGAGAGAGAGGGATGTTTCAGATAGTTTATTTGTTTTTTTTTTTAAATATTCTCAGATGATAATTGAAATGTTATGATTGAGACATTAATGGAGGAGAGAAACTATCTTAGTAAACTTGTAATGACGGAAGTGCCCTAACCGACGACATTGTCTGTAACCACGACTGCTCCAAATTCTTCTACTTTACTAATTTGATGGTCTAATTCTGGAATTCAAATCGGTAGTTGTGGAGAAATCCAGATTAAGAAAGGAAAAGTTTATAAACTTATTCGATATTTGAGATTTTGTGTGATTTGGTTCAATTGACCCATCGATCGATACAAGTTGTGTGAACTAAAATGCATGTCACATGCCTTGAACATGCATGACACAACACAACAAAGCAAAGATATCTCTAACGCAAGTCACAATCTAACACGTTCTCCTGTCTGTGTTTTATTGTGTATAATAGAAAGAAAAAATTATTTATATACTTACACACAAAACGTGATTACCATTTTTTTTTTTTTGGCACATAGTTGCATTTCTTGATTACAAAATTATACTATTATACCAAAATTTCGAATGAAGTTTTCTATCAGGAAATTTTGTTGGGAAAGGATAATTTAAAAGCTTTAACATACGTATGATCAAGAGTTAATCCCAAACACAAAAGAAGAGTTTAATGTGCCTGAAACTTGTAGCTCAATTGGTTAACCTCATTAGTCATGAGTCATGAGGTCAGGTGGTAGCAGAGATTTGAAGAAGAAGAGATTAATGCATGAAACCTGAATTCTTCTATAAAACATATACAAAATCTTTTTAAAAAGTTCATTCTAATTTAGATGCTTTTTTCTCTTTTATTAAAGATACTTTTGTTTGGTTAATTTAATTTTAGATGCTTTAAAAAATTATTCCAAATCATTATGTTTTGATGAGATATGCCAACTCTGGAGTTTCTTCACCATCTATATCTCATTAGACGGCTGGTATAGATCGGGGCAGACCACTTAACATATTAGGCTGATTCAAATGGGCCGTATCAATAAGGCTCGTGAATTTTGTCTGCCTGTGAATTTACATACTTGTACTTGCATATATTTCACCTGTTCCGGTTCAAACAAATTTCGCCAAAAGGTTATACTTTTATGAACCAAACAGGACCCGGGGGACCTAACTATATCGGTGTTTATGTTGCAATCATAAAAAAACAGACCGAATTTAAAGTGGTGGATCCACAAATCTTAACATTTTATTAGAATAAGAGGTTAAATTTAGGAAAAGTTTATACAAAGATACGATGACGTTGCCATGCAAGCTTTTTGTTTATTGCGTTAGGCCCCCTCCAAAAGAGTTTGTTGAGACTTGGATATCTTGAAATTAAAGCTTCTCGTTTTATCGAGGTCAAGCGTACATGTTAAGTCACTTTTATTCGTAATATAGCTTTACGTATCAAATTTTTCATCACTCAATTATAAAAAATTACTCATTATGTAGTGATGTGTTAACTTATACGTATGACAACACCTAACGCAAGCTATTGCTATATTTTATCATTTGGGTAACTAACCCTACTTTCTCCTTTTTTTTCTTGGTAGGTTGTGGAACTAAGTAACGCTACTCTTTCCAAATATGACTATGAAGCAAACAATATTAGTGCTATGTTTCTACGTCAGTATGTTGCGTCTACAATGCAATATTTGTGAATTGTGATCACAAAATAGGTAGTTCTTTAATGTCAAAAATACATATAAGAACACTTAAATGAATGTATTTAACTTTGTTAGGTAGAGAGGCACTCTCGTAAATATAAAAAATATACCGTTAAAATCTCAATGTATTGCGCATTAAACCTCGTACCGATCTGATAAATTTGTTTTTTGATCAATGAAGTCACCAATTGGACGTTGAAGATATCAACACGTGGCAGCTCACACAATCGACAATTTTCTCAAGGGAAACAAAAAAAAATCCCTCAAATTTTTCTTAATTTTCAAAAAAAAATGAAAAAAATAAAATAAAAAGATATCGCAATGAAACTGCGTTTTCAAGCAAACTGCTAAATTGTTTTTTTCTTTTTTTCTTTCATCTCTCTATCGTCTCTATAAGGGCTCTGCCTCTTCTACACCAGCCGAAACAATCATACCATGACATTAAAGTCCAAAAATTTTAAATACATTTTCGTATTTTTGATTTAAAGTAAAGTTTTTTTTTTTGTTTTCCTCTCATCCATAAAAAATGGAGAATGTGATCTGGGTTTTTCATAGAAAGGATTGAAACAATTTTTGATTTTTCTTCTTCTTCTTCTTCTTGTCCTTGTGTGTGTAAATGGGTCTGGTTGATTCTTTGTTTGGAAAAGATGCTAGGAAATTTCTCAAAAGGAAAGATAGTGATGCTGCAGAAGCAGGTACGTGGTTATATTATTATGAATCCTGTTTCGTCTTCCTTATAAAAAAGATCAGATTTTTATTGGAAAAAGATGATGCTTTGATTTCCACATTATCTCTGTTTTCTTCATCTGTTTTGATCGGATTGTTTTAAGGGTTTGTTTCCGTTTTAATGAAATGAATCACCTTTAAGGGTTTGTTTTGATCTGTTTGTGTTTTTATTTATTTTGCAGGAAGAGCTTTGGAGGAACTCAGAAGTTCTTTATACAATGAGCTTAAAACATCAGAAGGAGCTAAACGGCAACAACAGAGATTTTGTGGCCCTGTTGTTGCGATGTCCTTCAATTTCATTGTTGCTGTTGGAATCATCCTCGCCAATAAACTAGTAAATCCCAAATTACAAATTCCTGTTGTTCTCTGTTTTGGCCATGTCATAGTGATTTGTATGGTTGAATTTTGCAGGTGATGGGAAGAGTTGGATTCAATTTTCCAATCTTCCTAACATTGATTCACTATACCGTTGCTTGGATTCTTTTAGCTTTCTTCAAGTCTCTTTCTTTGCTTCCAATGTCTCCTCCATCAAAGACTACACCTTTCTCCTCTCTCTTCTCTCTTGGAGCTGTCATGGCCTTTGCTTCTGGACTCGCTAACACCAGTCTCAAACACAACAGGTTCGTAGCTCAATCCATAAACTTCATTGCTCAAAATTGACCTTCAACAGCTCTGTTTCATATTTGAAAGCTTTGTTTTTGTTTCCAGTGTTGGATTCTATCAGATGGCTAAGATCGCAGTGACACCAACGATAGTTCTTGCGGAGTTTGTTCTTTTCAAGAAAACCATCTCTTCCACAAAGGTTTTTGCTCGATTTTTTTTGTACATTAAGTATCATTACATATATTTTGGTGCTTACTCTGTTTTGGGGTTTTGTTTTGTCCTCACACAACAGGTCATGGCATTAGCTGTAGTATCTCTAGGGGTGGCAATTGCGACAGTGACAGATCTAGAATTTAATTTGTTTGGCGCATTGGTAGCTGTTGCTTGGATTATACCAAGTGCTATCAATAAAATCCTCTGGTCTAATCTTCAACAACAAGCTAATTGGACTGCCCTAGCGTAAGAATTACTAATTCTCTAGCTCTCTTTTACTTTTACTTATGGCTTAAGCAATACAAGTCTCTTAATAGTAAACTCTTTACTGAACGTAGATTGATGTGGAAGACAACGCCATTTACCGTCTTTTTCTTATTGGCTCTCATGCCATGGCTTGACCCACCTGGAGTTTTACTGTTCAAATGGGATTTAGGTAACTCTTCTGCGATCCTCATCTCGGCTCTTCTCGGCTTTCTCCTCCAATGGTCTGGTGCACTCGCTCTCGGGTTAGTCATTTGTTCTTTGCTTCGGTTAGAAAGATCAGTACTGAGTTGATAATTAAAATAATAGTGCGGATTTGGTTTGGTTTACATTTTATACCACCATACTTAAAGAGGCTATATAGAGTACTAAAGTTGTTGTTTCTTAATTACAGGGCAACCTCGGCAACATCTCATGTAGTATTAGGGCAATTCAAGACATGTGTGATCTTGCTTGGAGGTTACGTTATCTTCGGCTCCGATCCTGGCTTCATTAGCATCTGCGGCGCTGTGGCAGCTCTTGTCGGCATGTCTGTCTACACGTGGCTCAATCTTCCGGGTAAATCCATCGATCACATCTCGAGCAAGCAGCTTCCAAAACAAAACATTACCATTTCAAAACCTAAAGCCGAGGCTGACGACGGAGGAGGAGAGACCGGAGTAGCCGTAGTTTCTATTGATCCAATTCACTCCAAGACTACAACTGCAAATATCGTATAGCTTTTATATTTTTGTTAGATGCCAAAGATTAAAAAAAAAAAAAGAGTTTACTTTGTAACAATGGTTTAATCTCGAACTAGTTTAGTAAATAATGAAATACAGATTTTTGATTTATTAATGTGACATAACAGTATGTCTGACTGGTGATGATTTATACTGTATAGAAAAAATATAAAATCAATTTTATATTATTTACTTAATTCTATTGTTTTTTTTTTGGTATGAAACAGGGAGACAATGTCTCCCAAACTTTATTCAAAACAAAAAAGAAAAAATACTACAAACGCACATGACGAGGATGCGTCGTCTCCATAGTATCTTCGACAAGAATTGAATAAAACACAAGAAGGACAATCCTCAAGAGGATACAATCCCTGCGGTTGCTCAAAAGCATAATTAGCCAACCCGTCTGCCAACCGATTCGTCTCTCTAAATACATGAGATATTCAGACTAACCAGTCCTTTTTAAGAAAGCCATAGCACAGATGTATTAGGAATGACATGGGATGAGTGTCACTGATCCCAGTCTTAAGAAACCCGACCACAACCTCCGAGTCCACTTCTAACTCCACCCGATGAGCCCTCCACTCCCAAGCAAAGACCAGTCCGTAATAGACCCCCCCCAGAGCTCCGCCAACGTTGTAGAGCACACCCCTATATTCAGCACAAACCCTCGCAACCAGCACCCTTCACTATCACATAGGACCTCCCGGCCGTAGCTAACCCTGGATTCCCACGCGATGCGCCGTCCGTGTTCAACTTAACCCAATCAGTAGCTGGTGAAACCCAAGAAATGTGTTTCACCATCATTACCTGCGTAGATGTCCCCTGTCTTAATGCTTCGTGTGCCTGCAAAACTTTCTTGGTCTTATCCTTAACAAACCGCACTCGATCACGACATTTACCATTCTCCCCAAACACATTACCACATCTCCATTTCCAACCCCACCATACCGCCATCCCAAAAACTTTAGCCCAAGGTACTTCAAACCGCAAGACCATATCACCCAGATTTCCAAACAACCATTCGAACAATGATTGATTAAAAAAAAACCCTCTCTTACTTGGCAAAACGATTCGACTCCAGAGTCCTGACATGGCCGGACAGTCTCTGAGGACATGGAGAATTGTTTCAACTCCACCTTTACAAACTTGACAAACCCTAGAGTCACTCAAATGGCGTCGATGACGTTCCGCATTTGTCATAATCACTTGGCTAGCTACCAACCATAAGAAGACACGAACCCGTTCTGGGAGGGTGGAACTCCAAATGCGACCAAAGAAGCTACCCATACTCGTTCTTGGTTCCGACTGTTTTGATAAGAAGTTGTAAGCAGAGCTCACAGTGAACCTACCATCCAATGTTGGACCCCATGCCACCCTATCTTTGGCCCCAGTAACTGAATCAACAACCACTGCTCCCAACCGTAGCCTATCCAACGAAGAAACAAACGGTATAATGCGAGATAAGTCCCATCCCAAACCACCCACCCAGAGATCACAGACTCTCAACTCCAGCAGATCCACGGGAATATCCCTAATCCTCCCGTTAACCATCGATTCCTCACCGAGCCAATGGTCTATCCAAATCTTCACTGACTGTCCATCACCCACAACCCACCTCAAACCAGGGAATACCACATCCCTCAGCCCTGATCCTACACTCCTCCAGGTCGAAGACCACGTATTCTTAGGTCTAGTCCAAGTAATATCTGGATAATCACCCACCTTATACTTACATCGAAGCACACAACCCCACAGACTCACTCTGTCAGACATTATGCGCCATCCAATCTTAGCGATCAGAGCTTTATTCATCCGTCAGAAGATTTAATACCCAAACCACCCTCATGTCGTGGTAAGCATATCTTCTTCCAGGCAACTAGATGTTGTTTCCTCTTCTCCACCGTGCTCCCCTAGATAAAATCTCGTGACAACGCATCCAGTCTTGATAAAGTGGATTTAGGCAACAGAATAGTGCTCATCGAGTGCACTGGGACCGAAGACAGCACAGACTTTGTTAGAGTAATGCATCCTGCTAAGCTCAACACACGACTTTTCCACCCTGAAAGTTTGGAGGACACCCTCTCAACAACTGTCCCAAATGTGTGCTTATTCATCCTCTTATGCAAAATAGGCATCCCAAGATACTTACCAAGATCCCATGCCCTCTTAATACCGCTTTCCTCACTAATCATCCTCCCCATATCACGACTAACATTCCCCGAAAAGATGATTTTGGACTTCTCCAGACTCACTTTCTGACCAGAGGCAACACAGAAGGTCTCCAACACTCCCCGAATGACCCTTATTTGGGCTACTGAAGCTTCTGCAAACAGGATAAGGTTGTCTGCGAAGCAAAGGTGTGAAAGCTTTGGTCCTCCTCGCGAGAGACTAATCGGTTTCCATTTCTTCATCTCAATGGACCGGTCTATCTGATGGCATAAACGCTCAAGACATAGCACAAATAGGTACGACGATAAGGGGTCTCCCTGCCTTAGACCACAGGAGGGTTTAAACGAAGTAGTCTTCTCCCCGTTCCAAAGTATACTCATCGAAGGACCTGAAACATATTTCATGATCCAATCTATCCACTGTGCCGGGAACTTTTCCGCATGTAGTGTGTCTTCAAGAAAATCCCATTGGATTCTATCATAAGCCTTCTCCAAATCCAACTTAAGCAACATCCAACCTTTCACTCCTTTCTTCCTTCGCATTGAATGAACAACCTCTTGGACAATAATAATATTCTCCGTACTTAATCTTCCCGGGATGAAGCTTGATTGAGCTGGTCCAATTAGAGAGGGCATCAAACTCTTTAGTCTCATCACCATAACCTTGGTAATGGTCTTGAATAACACATTACACAAGCTTATAGGTCTGAACTGTGTTATAAGCTCCGGCTTCTGTACTTTAGCTATCAGAACCACCAAAGCATCATTCATGTGTTTCAGAAGCTCTCCAGATTCAAAGAAATTCAACACAAACCTGACCACTGAGTCACCTACCACATCCCAACCATCCTGATAGAACACCGGTTGGAACCCATATGGTCCCGGTGCTTTATACTTCCCCATACTCCGCACAGAACGTTCCACCTCCACAGCTGTGAACGGTTTATGAAACTGGAGAGCCTCTGATTCTGAAAGGTGGAAAAACCCATACGAAGGTAACTTCGCCACCTCTTGATCCACATCATCCATAAACTATAAACGTTTATAATATGCTAGTGCCAGATCTTCAAGCTCTCTAGAATCAGAAACCCAACGACCATCATCCCCTTTGAGCATATCAATGTGATTCCTGCGTCGTCTAACAATCGTAGAAGTATGAAAGAATCTTGTATTTCTGTCACCACACGCGATCAGCTTCTCACGCGACTTCTGAAACCATATCATCTCTTCCTGTTCTAAAATTCCATCAAACTCCTTGGATAATGCTAGCTCACGATCCAAAAGATCATCAGTCTGGTGTAGCTCCAACTGAGCTTGGATAACTTTCAGCTCTTCCAGAACTTTCTCCTTCTTATGTTGGACATCCCCAAAGACCTCTCTATTGCAACGCTTCAACTTATTACGCAAAATGAGTAACACTTCTGGAGTTGATAAATCATTTCTCCAATAAGCAACCAAAAGCTCTTTGTAACTATCGTGTTGTAACCAAGCCGCTTCAAATCGGAAAGGTCGTCTTCTTGGGTCCCCTTTCACCTCTGGGCATAACTGAAGATATAGTGGAGCATGATCAGAAGAGAAAAAAGGAAAGTGGGTCACCGTGGCTTCCTGCCATCTCAATCTCGAATTTGCACAGCATAAAACATGGTCAAGCCGTTTCGCCACATAAGTTCTCTGCTCTCTCCCTCTCTGCCAAGTGAATTTTGCACCCATAAATCCCAAATCTATCAAAGCGAGATTGTTTATCCAGTCTCCAAACTCCAATGAGTCTGCAGACAAACTCCCACTCCCACCAGATCGCTCATCCAGACGCACAATAGTATTAAAATCTCCTCCAATAATTACCGATTCTGATATCAATTGTACCACTTCAGACAACTCACCCCATAAACCGCTTCTGCGACTGACTGAAGGAGCAGCATACACAACAAACAAATGAATCTTCTCCCACATCTCCGCCATAACAGCCAAATTCCTCCACTATGTTCGATCGCCTCGACCCTCCTCACGTTCTCAAATCCCATCCCCTGACATATACGCTGCGCTCGATCCCCACTCGCATGAGTTTCGAACAGAGCCAGAATGTCAACCTTAAACCGCTTCAGCATATAACGAATGGACCGTCGGAAATTGGGTTTATTAGCCCCCCCCCCCGGGCAATTCCAGAATAAACAATTCATCATGAAAGAACAACACCGCAATAGAATTACCGGGGAAAGCTGTTAGGCACATCGCTCTCCCATCTCTTCCTCCAACGGAGCACCAATGCAGCCAGTGCCATCTGCCTCTGTTGTATATACCGAACCACCAACCCGGTCGTACCTCCACCATCAACTTCCGAGGCACCCAGGTCTGAGATCTTGACCTCCAATTGACCATTCGCATCAAAAAAACCACCATTTTGACCCACATCAACTCGTTCGACTCGGAGATATTTTCTTGATTCCGATCGATCCACCTCTCCCCGTGTTGGACCAAAAACCAACCCTCTCGTGGGTCGATTCAAATTGGGCTTCGCCTTCGGCCCAAGAGGAGAACCTCCAACTTTCTTATCTTTTGGGCCCTCATGTACGGCCCCTTTCCCCTTTCCACACAGCTCCAACACCCTGCCTGCCTTTAGCGTGATTCCCACTCTTTCCTTCAACCACCTTATTCAAAACAGGTATATTTTCCTTATTCGACTCCAACGAATCTGCATCCCCATCCATACCAGGAAGATTACAATCTTTTCCCAACCTATCAAATTTATTGGTAACCGAGATAATCCCGGACTCATTAATGCCCGATATCCCCGTCAGATTTCTCCCGGCTCCGACAGAAGACCCTGCCGTAAAAGTAACGGCGGCGGAATTTGATCCCGACCTACCACCAGACCGCTTAACAGTTGTAAACCCATCTTCCCCTTGATCCAACCTTGGGGCATTTTCCCTTCGTTCAGAAACAACCTCCGCCGTTGGCTTCTCAACCGTCCTTCGGGAGCAGTTATGCACCGTATGACCAAACATTCCACATAACGAACATATGTTCGTAAGACCCTCATACGAGACAAAGTACCGATCGCCATTGATCATAATTGTCCCTTTGAGCGGTTTATGTAGATTAACTTCCACACATATTCGAGCGAAACGTCCTCTCTCGAAATTCAACGTTGATAAATCAACTTTCACCGGTTTCCCCAAACCCTTCGCTACCTTCATCAGGATTGCTCGATGATAAAAGTTAAATGGTATGTTAGACACCCTAACCCACACCGGAGTAGTAACAATATCATCCACAAGCGGATCAAATTTTGGTTCCAGAGCCTGCACCATCAAATGACTACCAAAAGCCCTCCATGGCCCTCCGGTAAAAGCTGCCAGATAATTTTCCTCCAACTCAAAGCGGATCAAAAAATACTGGCGAGGCAAATCCATGACATACATTGTACCACTTGGCTTCCACAACCGAACCCTCTCATCTACAAACTCGTCATCAAATAACTCCTTCGGGCTCAACCTTCCTCCCATATTGCCCCCCTACAACCTTCTGTGCCCACGACATCGGAATATCCGGCGGGTCCCCCGGCGGCCGCTCACGTTCGCCCACATCCATCATCGTAGCCTCGTTCTCTCCCAAAACCCTAGCCATTTCTTAAGAAACTTATTTATTTTATGTAGTCTTGTTTATGATTAGTTGAACTTTTTTAAAGTTTTTATTTCTTAATCTGCATGCTTTTACTCAAAAAAAAAAAAAACTTAATTCTATTTTTTTGTGTAGAACAAAATCGGTTATTATGTTTTGTTAACTTATTTTATAAACATAGTACTTCTAATTACGGCTTTAATTCAGCACTGCCAGTGGTATTCAGGCAACAAGTGCACTAGGCAAGTACCTAGGAATGCCAATCCTCCACAGGAGAATGGAGAAAGAAACCTTTAGGGAGATGCTAGAATGGGTTTCATCGCGGTTATCTGGCTGGAAGGGGCATATGCTGAGTTTTGCAGGACGCATTACGTTGACTAAGGCAGTGTTAACATCAATCCCTGTCCATTCGATGAGTACTATCAAATTACCGATGAGTACTTTGAATCAGTTGGATCGAGTGTCTCGAGACTTTGTATGGGGCAGTACGTTGGAGAAACGTAAACAGCATTTGGTAGCTTGGCATAGAGTTTGTCTGCCAAAAGGAGAAGGTGGGCTAGGGATCCGGAAAGCTTGTGACATGAACAAAGCTTTGTTAGCTAAGATTGGATGGAGACTTCTTCATGATCAGTCGAGTTTGTGGGCTAAAATTGTAAGGAGTAAGTATAAAGTTGGTGATATTCATGATCATACTTGGATGACTGTCAAGAGCAACTGGTCCTCCACTTGGCGTAGTGTGGGAGTTGGTTTGCGTGAGGTGGTTCTTAAGGGGCAGAGGTGGATCCTAGGGAATGGTAGACAAATTAAGTTCTGGTCTGATAAATGGCTATGGAGACGACCTCTTATTGAGCTGATCCCCGGTGAGCTTCCTGATAATATCAAAAGCTTGACGGCTAGGGATTTATGGATTGACGGTGTAGGCTGGGATTATCAACGTATCGCACCATTTGTTACTACAAACCAGAGCTTAGAGCTGGCGTCAGTGGTGTTGGACAATGTAACTGGAGCCAAGGATAGGCTTTCTTGGAGTGAGACTGCGGATGGCAAGTATACTGTGAAGTCTGCCTATGACTTGTTAACGCGAGAGGATGCACCAACACAGAATGTAGGCCTGTTTTATAAACGGGTGTGGAGGGTGATTGCACCGGAACGAGTACGGGCCTTTTATGGCTAGTAGGCAACCAGGCAATCATGACGAATGCGGAGAGGTATAGACGTCATCTCTGTGATACGGAGATCTGTCAGATCTGTCACGGTGGAGTGGAGTCCATTCTTCACATCCTCCGTGATTTTCCGGCTATGGCTGGGGTGTGGACTCGGCTCCTACCAGCGGATAAGGTACAAGCATTCTTCTCCCAGTCACTACTCGAATGGATATATTGGGGTTTGGGTGAGGGGGTTTGATGGCAGGAGCATGGCCTACTCTCTTTGCTCTAGTGGTCTGGTGGGGTTGGAAGTGGCGGTGTGGTAATATATTTGGAGAGAACAGACTCTGGAAGGACCGTATACGGTTTCTGAAAAATCAGGCGTTGGAGGTGCGTCGGGCTAATATGATGGTTGGGGATTGCGAGAGAGGTACTAGTCGGGTTGAGAGGCAGATAAGGTGGGTTTTACCCTCGAGTGACTGGTTTAAGCTTAACATTGATGGTGCCTCACATGGGAATCCAGGACCTGCAACTGCGGGAGGTGTGTTGCGTGATGGGTCTGGGGATTGGTGTGAAGGATTTGCTTTGAATATAGGACGGTGTTCGGCGCCTTTGGCTGAGCTTTAGGGGGTGTACTATGGTCTTCTTATGGCTTGGGAGAAGAGGGCTATGAGGTTGGAGTTAGAAGTCGACTCGGAGTTGGTGGTTGGGTTTTTGACAACGGGGATTTGTGATTCGCACCCGTTGTCTTTCCTGGTACGGCTGTGCCATGGCTTGCTTTCGAAGGACTGGATTGTCCGAATTTCACATGTGTATAGGGAGGCTAATTGTCTTGCTGATGGATTAGCGAACTATGTATTTTCTTTGCCTTTAGGTTTTTATTCTTTTGATGTTATCCCGGCGGAGCTTGTTCCGTTATTACGGGAAGATATTGCTGGACAGTCACGTTCACGCTTAGTTCCTTGTAATTCTTTAGTTTCAGTTTAATAATATGGGGGTTTCCCCGTTTTCTTACCAAAAAAAAATTACGGCTTTAATTTGATTAAGGTTAAGGTTTAATTATAATTACAGGTTTAATTATAATTACAAGTTCAATTTTAATTACGGGTTTAATTTAATTAAGCTTACCAAAATGAAAATTCTAATTTTTTTTATACCGTTATTATAATTTGCGACAGAAATATTAATTGCAAAAGCATCGCAAATTTGCGAGGGATTTACTATATACAAAATTGCTAGGATATTGCTAGAAAAATAGTTCCTCGCAAACTGCTTGGGATATGCGAGGGACAATTCTTCCTCGCAAAAGTTGCGAGGGAATTGCAACGTTGACCGATTTGCGAGAAGCGATTTGCGAGGAACGGATTTTCCTTTCAAATTTCTCGCTTTTATCGATTTGCGAGGGATACGCGATATATTCGTCCATCGCAAAAGACGTGTTTTCTTGTAGTATCATATAAAAGGTGAGTTTCCTCTTTGTGTTGGGGGTTTCTCTCCCAGCCATTTCTTGCATTTGAAGGAGAAGAAAGAGTTGTGGTTATCTCTCTTGGAAAGAGGAGATTGTTTGGAGTTGGACATGAGAAGAAAAGAGGCTGAGATGTGTTGTTGAGATGTGGAGGAGGGAAGGGAAGCACCATTGGTTGTGTAGTGTTGTTTCTTGCTCAGAGTCGGCCCTAATCCAAGGTAAATATATGTTATGGTGCTCATTTAGAGGATTGAGATGGTTAATTGGGATTTGTGATAGATAAGATGGACTGAGAGAATCCATGTGTTATTTTCTATTGTTATTGTCTCTATGAATGTGTAGTTTATGTGCTTAATCGATTAGAGAATTAATAGTTGTGAAGGTTTATAGTTTTGGGGCCAAGAGGGGCTGAAGGATATGGCTAGGTCGTGGTCGCAGGCATGGTGTCGAACGACACCATGGTGGTGTCGGTCGACACTATCAGCTGCACACGACTGCACAGACTAGTTCAGGATGGCCACTTCATGGAAACATTTGAAGGATGAAAAAGAGTCTGATTTGGGTGAATTTTGGTGGAGAGCTTTGTGGTTCTATAGGGTTCATACTCACGGGTGGATTTGTGGAATGAACGGTTAGTTTGTGTTTTAATCCAAAGTTAATATGGACATTTCCCATGGTTGTATTGTGGCAATGTTGGGGTGTCGAGCAAAAATGAATAAATGATTGGGTTCTAATTTATAAATAATTTTGAAGGCTTTAAAAAAATCCTCAAAAATGAATAAGTTAAAGATTTTTAAAGATTGCTAGAGAGTATTCTATAATTTTGTTGATTAGTTTTCTAAAATCTTGTGAAGTCTTCCAAACAATCTCTTTATTTTTATGATACTTTTCATAATTTTATTTTATGAAAAAGTGTATAAAACCATTAACCAATAACATAATATTTGAATCTATATATACATTTTTGGAAACATTTATAAAATAAATCCTGAAATTGACATTTATTTACAAGCATGCCATTAGTGTTAAATAATTAATTTAATAAACAAATTGATTCTACTTATATTCAATTTTTTTTTATAAAAACTAAGTGTTTTAAAATGTAACAAACATAACTGTAAATGCATATATTTTATTTCCTTATTTTGTAAGGAAGTGAGTGAAAAGGTATTATTCTTTAAAAATTTGAAAAACTGATTTGATAAAAAGTGACTTTTAGTCTCACATACTATTTTACTTTCACGGGTTTCATATGACGAGTTTTTGCAGATTAAAAATCTTTCAATATGTTGCATGATCCGTCTAGCATGACGGGTTTAGACTATAGAACCAACACTAAAACTATTAGTTTATTTCATATACAATAGATTTGTAGTCATAGTTTAGAAAATTAACTTATAAATTATTTAGTATATGAACTACAAAATGTTACACATTCTTAATATTCCAAAAAAAAAATTGTATAACACTAAACTTTAATAGAGTTTAACAAAATCTTGATCTAATAACAAAATATTTTACATAACATTTTAAGTATATAAAAATCTATTCAAATCCTAAATTAATAACCCCTCTCAACTTTTATGTAATCATTAGTCAAAGATGCTTATTAAATAGCTGAATAAGCTTGGGTCATGATTATTTTTTTATTCTCTGCTAAATTATATATACATGAACAATATCTTCGAAGAGGAAAAATCCTGTTTTAAATTAAAAAATAATTGACAATCGAAGAGAGTTTGAAAATGAGTTCTTCCAAATTGTTGGTTGCATTCACTCTCGTGGTTGCGATGGCCATTTCCTATGACCTCTTCGATGGTATGTCTCTTTACATAAACCATTATTATATTTTACTTCAATCATTACTCCTACTGGTAACCATTTAAAGAATATATTTTTTTGGTATTTCAGTTCCTTAATTTTTTTTAATATATATTATGATTGTAGGAATAGGAATCAATGCAAGAACTGTGCCTCCGACTTGCTACGAAAGATGTAACGCAACATTTCATAGGCCACAATGTAACAAAATGTGTGTAGGATTGGCTTATAAAGATGGTAACTGCATGTCTCCTCCCTCTGCTCATGATAGTCCTCCTCATAAGCGACTTTACTTTCCTCGTTGTTGTTGTAACCCTATCATCCTTCCACCTTCTTCTCTTTGATCAATGTACTTCCTTTTATTTATATATTTTTAAAGACCTATATATATAAAAATAATTCATCTATAATATCATATGGAACTATAATATAATAAAAACAATTAATTTACTTTGACTGTATTTGTCATTCTAGATTTACTTTTAATAGGATTTTCATGATTGCCATATAGGGAATAACTCAAATTTGATTTTTAATTTGTTGTCATGGAACTATAAAAGGATTTTTAATCCAATTGCTCAAATTTGTTAAGATTTTAAATATTTTTTTATAAATCAAAAACTAATAACACTAAACTTCAATAAAGTTTAACAAAATCTTGATCTAATAACAACATATTTTACATAACATTTTAAGTTTTTAAAACTCTATTCAAATCCCAAATTAATAACTCCTCTTAAATTTTATGTAATCATTAGTCAAAGATGCTTATATTAAAATAGCTGAATAAGCTTGGGTCATGATCATTTTTTTATTCTCTGCTAAATTATATATACATGAACAATATCTTCGAAGAGGAAAAATCCTGTTTTAAATTAAAAAATAATTGAGAATCGAAGAGATTTTGAAAATGAGTTCTTCCAAATTGTTGGTTGCATTCACTCTCGTGGTTGCGATGGCCATTTCCTATGACCTCTTCGATGGTATGTCTCTTTACATAAACCATTATTATATTTTACTTCGTTCATTACTTTATCTTTTTTTTGGTAATTCTGTTACTTATTTTTTCTATATATGATGATTGCATGAATAGGAATCAATGCAAGAACTGTGCCTCCGACTTGCTATGAAAGTTGTAACGCAACATTTCATAGTCCAGAATGTAACAAAATGTGTGTAGGATTGACTTATAAAGATGGTAGCTGCATGTATCCTCCCCCTGCTCTTGATGGTCCTCCTCAGAAGCGACCTTACTTTCCTCGTTGTTGTTGTAACCCTATCATCTTTCCACCTTCTTCTCTTTGATCAATATACTTCTTTTTATTTATATTTTTGTTTCAAAGACCTATATATATAAATAATTCATCAATAACATCATGTGGAACTATAATATAATATAAATAATTAATTTACTATTGACTGTATTTGTCATTCTAGATTTATTTTTATAGGATTTTCATGATTGCCACATAACAAAACAAGCAATTATCAATATATATAAATGTAAAAAAAGATCTTCAAATTACAATTATATATAAGTTTCATAATTTAAAGCCATTTTCATTTAGTGAAAGGGAAGACCATAATTTTCATATTTTTCTTCATTAAGAGAAGTAGATTTTGGGTTATTCTCATGAATTAAATTAGTTTGGTTTGAGTAAACCAGTTATAATTGGGCTAAAAAATTCAGTTCATATGACTTATCTGACTGGCAAGATGAGGCTTAAAATTTGGTAACTGGTTTTGTTTGCTTTGGTGCAAAATACTAATCCTACTGATTACTTAAAGAACAAACCCGAATTCATATTTTTATTTCTTCCTTCTTCGATGAAAAAAAAACAAAAACAAAAACTCAGTTCTAATTGGGAAATATAACTAATTAGATTTGAAAAACCTTAATTATCAATTTCGAACCGAGCAAAACTAAAAATCCAAGTTGGTTGAATTCAGATTCATTTTTAATAAATTTAAACACACCAAATTTACGAGGTTATGAATCATAATTTTACCAAAATTTTTGTATGCTCTGACTCATAGTTCAATTGTTATAGTAATTTTTTTTGCTATCTAACTTTTGGTATATCAATTTGGTTAAGAGAATACTTTTTTAAAAATATACTGTGAAGAAGAGATTTACATTATAATGAAAATAATAATAATAAATGTCCATAAACTCATGCTAAAGACATTTGAAGGAAAAATGACAACTTGTTGTAAACCAATAAAGAAAAATTGCTATCTCCTAGTACTATTTGTTACTACAAAAGTTAAATATGCACTTGAATTATTAATTTAATTTAAATTTAGTTAATAATCCATGTAAGTTAAACAAACTTAAATCAGAAAATAACTTGGGAGAAGTAATGGTTATGAATTTATAATTATTATCATATCTAATAACAGTAGACTCTCTATTTATTGTTGAAGCCATTTTTTTACACTAGACCCTTTGATTTTCTTTTCTAATAACTATTAGAAGATAATAATATACCAATTTAATTTATTTATAATTTGAAGACTATTATAATATACCCTTTTCCTTTGCTCTTTCAACAAAATTTCTTTATATAATATTTGCTTTGTTTGTTTTTACAACAAAAAATAGATTAAGAATTTGGAAGAAATTTACTACCAATTTAGCTAATAATAATGGATCCTTTCTTTTCTATTTTCATTAATTGGGATTACTACTGTTTAATTTACATTATTAAAACATAACTATAGTAAGAAAAAGTTTCCTCCTTTTACTCTAAACCATAATATTGTGGGCAAAATAATATATATGTATATAATAGAAATATTATATATTTTCATATAAATTGCTCAAAGTGCTCCCTTTACATCAAAATAAACCATATCTTGAAAATCTATATATTTTTTTAGAATGAGTTCTTCCAAATTGTCAGTTGCAATCTCTCTCGTCGTTATGTTGGCCATTTTCTATGATTTTTTTTGTGGTGTGTTTCTTTATACTTTGAGATATATATTTGATGTATCTATTTGTAAATTTTCCCTAATAATATCTTTTCCTTTTTCTTATGATTGTAGATATGAAAATAAATGCTAAAACTCAGACGTGCTTTGACCATTGTACTATCCAGAGTACGGAGAATAAGAACTGCAACAAACAGTGTTTGGAGATGGCTTTCACGGGTGGCACTTGGCTAGTTGTACTGAACAACATGAATTTTCTAACAAACTTTTTATTAATCGTTCTTGTTGTTGTAACTATTATGTATAAACATTATTCTTTTAGTGGGTGGATAATATAATACACAATTTCATTAATTGTCATTATTGTTTTTCATTTAACAATTAGAGGAGGACCAAAACTAGGTGGGAGGTTCTTTTTCAATTTTTTGTTTGCAACTTTCAAAATATATGTATATATATACATGTTTTATTTATTAATTAATTTTCTTTGCTAGCAAGTTTGATAAGTAATTCATGTGGTTTGACTGAAATATTATTAGTATACACTTTTTCATACTAATTAATTGGTAATGCATCTTTATGACAGAAATATGGTAACGTACAATATGGTAATTTATCTGTACTGTATTCTGGTTATATTTTTTAACTACATTTGTTTGTTAGTAATCTTTGGCATATATAGCTATTCCCTTACAGAAGTAAGAAGTTAATGGTCAATTGGTCATACTATGTATGGTAGAGAAATAAAAATGAAATTATGGTTATGTATATAAGTATTGACCAACCATTTTGTGTAATTATAAATACACGTACTACATGGCTGCAAGTTGAAGCAAGAAAAAACATAATTATAACACATAAAACTATTCAAAACTGTGTAAGAAATTGAATTGTATGAAGATGGCTTCCTCGAAAATGTTGGTTGTATTCACTCTCACCATTCTCATTGCGGTCTCCTCCGATCTAGTATCCGGTATTTCAAATATCTAATATAACAAATTCAGCATGATTTACTAAAATACCTTTTTTAATTACTAACAAAAACAAAAAAAAAAAAAAAAGTGAAAATTGTGGTGTTTATATCAAGGTGGTTTTCCTTGTTTGTCTGTTCGTATATAATGAATTAGGCTTATCTAATGGATAATTTTTCATCAGGGGAGCCTTCGAACCAACTCTGCTTCAATCCTTGCACTCCTACACTTGGCAACAGCGAGTGCAAAACGATTTGTGTGAATAAGAAATACAAAGAGGGTTCTTGTGTTGGTTTTGGAATTCCCCCTACTTTCAAATATTGTTGTTGTAATAACTAAATAATTATTAATTAGTGTTTGGACGGTAATAATATTGTGATTCTATTAAGTTTGGGGATGTTATAACAAGATAAACTAATATATATATATATATATATATATATATATAAATTAATTAATTAAACATACATATTTAATGAAATGATATTTTCAAGATAAAATTCTAAAAGTTTTGTCTTCCTTACATATTTTTCTAAGAAAATTGTCTACATTACATCTCATTCATCTCTTGTGTGATGAAGAAAGAAATACAAAAGGGGGTTCTTGTGTTTGCTATGGAATTCTATTTTCTTTCCAATATTTCTTTTAGAAACTAATTAATTATATAGTGAACAGATTAAGGTGTTGATTGGATCTTCCGCCAGTTTCTGCAAACGCTGCGTTTGCGGGTAGTAGCGGTTGCTAGCGATTCGTACCAATCACACAAATCGCTCCCAATCGCTCCAAATCGCTCCCAACCGCTTCAAACCACTGAATTCCAAAAGCTGCTTCCCGCAACCGTTTGCGGGCGATTGCGTTTTGAATTTTTTTTCTTAAACTTGAAACAAATCAATGATAATGAAATATATTTTTTATATATCTTTTATCTAGCTATTTTATTCATTAAGGATGGGAGAAAATAAAGAACGAATACGATTGAGAATATTAAAAAAAATAAACAATTGGAAGAAAATAAGATTTCAATTAACGCTAATGGGCCGGCTTGTTGTGGCCCAATGGTTGATAAAAAAAAATTCAATTAACAATAACCCGGGTGAAGTGACCTTAGTGCAGTGGCCAAAGGTAAGTACTTAATGCACAAGGCACCATCACACCCGGGATCGAGTCCGCTGGTCAACCAGTCGTAAACTCCCGCAAACGCAACCATTTTAAAACGCTAAACCAGTCATTCAAAAAGTATAATAATGTTTGAAACCGCAATCACTCATTTCCGCAATCTCCCGCAACCGTAAACGCAAACGCTGCGGTTGAACCAGACAGACCTAACTCTCGCTCAAATAATATTAGAACATTTCCTCTCATACAATATTTAAGTAAATGTGTATTACTTATTAATTTTCTTTTTCTTTCATATCATTTCATTATTCTATTGTATATTTTGGCCGCATGTATTTTTTTGAATAATCCAAGAGAGACTAGAATGGACCACATATTTTTATTATATACTATGATATGTATCTGTACATGTACATAAGTGTAAATGTGTAATTCAGTCAATAACATATTTTCAAAGTAGCATCTAGCTACTAATTAATTAGTTTATGTTAAATGTATATGACGTTCAACATCAACCTAACTAGTAACTATCAATAATATTGGTTTATATATATTTTTCACAAACACAAAGAAAAAAAAAAAAAAAAAAGAGAGAGAAAAAGGAAATTTGCAGTAGCCTATCAACATGGGGTGCTTGACTGCTTGTAGCATATTTAGTTTTTTCTTCTAATCCGCTACAAGCACCGTTTTGAAATTAAATGAATTTTGTTACGTCATTTCATCTTGCTACAATGGTGGACCTCGTAACAGCTTTTGTAACTGATAAATATTGAAGTTACCATAATTCATATAAAGGGATAATATGAATCTCATACACCTTTTCTTCTAGGTGGATAACTATTTGAATGAGTTTTTTTAACTAATCTACCACATTCACAAATAAAAGTTGTGCGATCTACCATATTGGTTCATTCTTTCGGGAGATACCACATTTGTTAGATAAAAATACATTAGTACCCCTCCGTCCATCGAATGGATAAATCTCAAAAATTTATATTTTTGTTTTTTTGTCTATGTCCCGTCTTTCGTGTTTTTTTTTTGGCAAGAATTTTAAATTATTTTAAACCGAATAACTTTTAAATTGGAGGTACATTTATGGTCGATCTCTTCATCTCTCCTAGTCATAGTAGAGTCCCCGAAATATTCTGTCACGCACTCGCCGGAGTTTCTATGTTTAACTGTAGTTGCTCGCCGGAGTTTCTATGTTTAACATGTTATCCTCTTCGTTATATGCTGACCCTGTTTTTGTTCCCTCAGATTGAACCGCAATTTCAACGCTGGATCCCTCTCGGAGATGGAAACAAATGGTGACGCAGTTGAGAATAACGCAGATCCTCAGCGGTGGTCTCTTCCCAGCGACCTTGTCCTTATTCCTGAAAGTACACTGGGGGATGCGCTCGACTCTGCTGACCCCACGGATCCGTAAGTTGTAACGAAACTTTAGTCTCTCTTTCTGTCGGTAGACATCCTTATTATATTTGATTTGTTATGTCTACACAGAGATCATCCAGAAGGTGAGAATATCGCAGATCCTCAATCGCCTTCTGTAGATTTTGTTGAAACAAACGACGGACAACTTCCTCCGCGTCTATTCACAAATGATGGACAACTACTTAATTGGTTGTCAAGTGACCGTGGACAAATAAATATAGTGTGGACATGTAATTGATTGGCTAACATCTGTGTGTGGACATAAAAACTGACTGTAGACATATTCATTGGTTGACAAGTGTGTGGATATACTGAAAATGCAAAAAACGTATCTGTTAAAAATTGAGAAATTGAATTACATAACAAAATGATAGTTTGGAGGACATTTTGAAACTACTGATGGACAAACTAAAACAGTTGTCCATTAAACGTTGAATGTCTACAACTGACAACATCTTGTCCTAAAATAGTTGTCTATTAAACGATATCACGGAGCTCTCAAAGTGAAACGATATCTCTACGTAGAAATCTCTCATGCGGCTGAGCAAGAAGATCAGATGGGGAAGTCTCCGTCTCTATTTGTACCACACCGAACGGTGGTGACTCTTTTATTTTAATTTGGAGGAGTTCTTTTATTTTATTATTTAATCATATACTCCCTTTTATCCATCATTCTCCATTTTGTCCACATTTAATGCAAGCTGGGGTTACCAATGCATTTAATGCGAATTCACATGTTGTCATACGGCTGCACGTAATATCTCGAGAGAATATTGCAGGGCTATTTAAGTCATTTACACTCGCTGCTTTTGGTAGATCAGAAAAGATTTCGATAATATGGTAGATTGGAAAAGATTTATAATAAATATGGTAGATTAGGCTAAATTCTCTATTTAAATCTACCTTTTTCATGTAGGTTATAGTTTTGGAGTATAACTGGATCTCTTGGTAATCTGAGGTCTAATTAGTAAAATACTTAAACCTTATGGTGGACATTTTGTGTAATTTGAAGAACGTTAACGTACTTAAGTGAAAATATTCAAGAACCGGGTAATCGGTATAAAACCGGGATGATCCGGACCTGGATCCGAACCCGGATTTGTGCGAGATTTCGACTGTCGTTAACAAAATATTTCATCTCAGAACGTTTATTTCTCGATTTGCGTTGCGACTTTTATAATTTTTCCTCTGTACAGTCGACTTTTATAATTTTGGCGAGTGGGATTATAAAAGGACTGACTCAGTGAGTCGACGATCGAGTAAGCGTAGAGATGGGGATGGGAAGTAACGGCGAATTGAAGTATGAGATCTCTCAGAACGCGTACATCAAACTCGTTCTCCACTCGCTGCGACACAAGACGGCGGCGGTCAACGGAGTCTTAATCGGAAGAGTCAGCCCTAAGGACGACGGAGTTGTAGAGATCTCAGATTCTGTGCCGCTCTTTCACTCTAACCTTGCTCTCCTCCCTCCTCTTGAGATCTCCCTCATCATGGTCCGTATCTCATCTAATTCTTCTTTCTGATTCGAATTGAATTGATCTTGTTAGCTTTGAAATTGAATTCTGAATGAGACTATGATCTGACTGCGTTAGTATAGATATTGAATAACGGAATTTGGAATTTTTTAGTTCGTGTACTTGAAATGTAACTGCAGCTGTGTATGCTAGCTGTGTATGCTATCATTAGCAAGTTCTTGTTGTTGATGCTCAGTGAAGTTTTACTGTGTTTCTATTTAAACATGTGAAATTCAGATCTTGAATTGTTTGATCTGTAGCATTGGCAGATGAGAAGATTCTAGCATTACTATTACATGATCTGAGATTCTGAACTTAAGGATTCAGAATCCTTTGAACTTTAAGCTTACGGATTCAGGTATATTTTTGATGTGGTAGATTGAGGAGCATTACGTGGCTCAAGGTTTGAGTATTGTTGGATACTTTCATGCGAACGAGAGGTTTGATGATGTTGAGCTCTGTGGTGTGGCTAAGAACATTGGTGATCACATCTCTCGCTATTTCCCTCAGGCACCAATTCTCTTGGTGAATCTCTTATCCTTTTACTTTCATGTACAGGAGTTTCTTGAACATTGATGATGTTTGCTGTTTTGTAGTTGAACAGCAAAAAGCTTGAAGCCTTGTCAAAGGGTAAAGAGCGAAGCCCTGTGATGCAGGTTAGTATTTCTAATCACAGCAATGTTTGAAAAGCTAAGGATAGAATGAATATGAGATTTAGAAGTTAGTCAATTTAGTAAGAACTTGTTCAGTTAAATTATGGTTTTGGTACATTGGTTTGCCAAATATAAGATCAAGAGAAAAATGTGAAAGACTGATAAGCTCGACGTTTGTAATATTTGGAAAGTTATTGTTAGTCCCGGCTCTTGTCTCATTGTTGCATTCATTATTCTTTTAGTTGCACCTTAAACTTAATTTATAAGATAGAAAACATGACCAGACTAGCTAGCTGATTACAGTTCCACACGGTCTACATCAATCTTGCTAGCAAGTAGCAACCATCAAAAGTTTTCTGCTTGATACAATAGTTTGCAGCAGTTAAAAGATCTATTTAATTATTTAACTGGTTTAGTAATAATATATCTTGTATGTATATGCTAGCTATGTGTGAAGGATGCTTCTAAAAACTGGAGAGTGGTTGGAGCAGATGGAGGAAGCAAGCTACTCTTGAAAGAGCCATCGGCCAATGTAGTTTTGTCAGATTACATCTCATCTGAGAAATGGAAGGACGTCACAGATGTTGATGATCATCTTGATGATGTTACCAAGTAAGTTAGATACGCCAACCATTAAAAGAAGAAGCTATGACCTTTATGTATTAGATGGTAATATCTTACTTATATTCACTGTAATTGCAGGGACTGGCTAAACCCTGGACTTTTCAACTGAAGACGGGTATGCGATATAGCTAAGATATACTTTTGCTTTCATCATCTCCCAGTCAAAAAAACAAAAATTTCTCGGAGACCCTTGTTTAACATTTCCCTTGAATCTTGTTAAAGTATTATCCACTTACGCAACAGAGTTCATTATAAACCTTAGTTTTATCATTTGAATGATATATTTCGGAGCTTGTCCTCGTGATCAATTTTCTTATCTCTTTGGTTGCATTTTGATTATATTATTTGGAAAGAAAGCTCTGCTTTATTTGGCTATTGTTCTTAAACTTACACAAAGTACATAGTAAAGAAAAATACTGAAGAACATGAAACCAAATCTAGTGCTTTACATTGCTTGAATTACTTTTAATTGGTACACATTATAAACCTTAATTTTATCATTTGAATGATATATTGTATTTTGGAGCATGTCCTCGTGATCAGTTTTCTTATCTCTTTGGTTGCATTTTAATTATATTGAAAAGCTCTACTTTATTTGGCTATCGACTTACAAAGTACGTAGTTAAATACTGAAGAACATGAAACCAAATCTAGTGCTTTACATTGCTTGAATCCCTTAGCTCTTCATAGGGAGAGTTCTTACCGATTACCAAAGCCATTTCCGAGATCAACAATCACCCCTTTCAGGACAACGTTGCATCTACATCAATCTTAAAACACGGGACAACCTTTAACAACAACACCTTTGGCCGTTGGGCAATGGGCTAGAGGACAATGATCTGTATTCTCAAGCCCCCACCAATCAGGTAAGCTTATATCATTGTTCTGAAATGCAAAGAATATCAACACTCCCATGATCGCAGTCCCTGCATCAAGCGCTGCAGAGAGGATATAGTTGTGCCTCGCCCACCAAGTTTTAAACCTCCTGAAGATGTAGTAGTTGAAGATAACCCCAACGATAGCCCAGGACCAGTAATGCACAGCCTTGGCTTGTGGCATTGCGCTTACTGCAGAGAAGATCAACGGAATATGGATCTGTTTTAGCCATTTCTTCTCTGGGAACTTCTTCGATAGGTACCAGAAGGGAACTGGAGCGAGGAGACCGATAAGGAAGAACCAGTTCATCCCAGGATAGATACCCTCTTTAGTAAACATTCTCCCTGGACCAATCACTCCCCATATGATCGATGCATTGTAGAACACTTCATCTCCAGGACAAGTCCATGGACTACCGACCGGGAGCAAATCTGTGTTACATATGTTCTCGACGGATGTAATGAGCCACCAGGTTGTTCCGAAGCACACAGTTGATGCAACAACAGTTGCAACAAGCTGGACGATGAACATTGATTTTGGAGGAATCTTCATGTAGTGACCAAGCTTAAAGTCTCCTACAAAGTACAAGGCTTGAGACATACTGATGTATCCATAAGTCTTGAAAGCGACATTGGCTAGTGGCCTTCCTGGATATAAGTACCCGATGATCAGTTCTGTTATAACATTAAGACCCATTTGCTGATTCGTAGTTGCTTGGATAACTCCGATAGGCAATGTGAAGAACAAGGCAATGGCGCAAGCGAGTATAAGACCCCACCATGGAAGCTGAAGCTGTTTGTCAAAGCCCTCACAAGCATAGAGTGCGAAAGCAAAGGAAATAATGAGAATCGTGACGAACCACCATTGAGGTACTGACTGATAATTCTTCTTCATCAATCTCGAATGCACATCTCCGTACTTGTCCTTTGTTGCTGTCTTTGCCTTCTTCCACATTCCCCATATAAACCTTAAGATACAAAACACAATAGAAGCTTAGAGAGAGAGTCATAATCATATCAAGTAATGAAAAAGATGTAGAAACATCCTTACTTTCCATCATACAGGGCAACATGAGAGATGGTAGCGAAAAGAGAACCGAAACTGAGTCCATAGAGCAAAGCAAACATGACACTCAAATAGAGCTTGCTGTAATCGTTGTAAGCTTCAAGATTGATATCGAAGTTCTTCTCATTGAGGATACGGGTAATGTTATAGGTATGTCCAGTATGATCAAAGGTTTGTGAAGTGTAGAAAGGAAACTTCTGTGCATCATAAGCATTAGTCCAGTAGAAGATAGGTAGAACAATGTATAAGAAGATGAAGAACCCGGCAAAGAAATTGGCAATGGCAAAGAATGGTACAGCCAATGGACTGCCTAAGAAACCAGCAACTGTGGACCAGTCAAGACCAAACGAACCAATTCCTAAACCCCTGAGCCCCGAGCCGATTATCTGAGCTGTCACTGAGCTTTTCCAAATCCAGCAAACAAATGAAATTGCGGAAATGGAAGGGAAAAGGTAGCCAGGGATTATGTAGTAAGCAAAGCTGATGCTGAAGACAATGAGGAAGAATCGTAGCCTTGTTTGTTGCCCTTTTTGTAAATCCTCCTTCTCGTGTAAAGCTCTGTTACAACATAGCCAATAGACAAAAGCCGGATTAAGACTTGAGATAAAGCAAATGTGATTTGATAAAAAAAAGAGTCACATATATATTCGGATCAAAACAAACCTAAAGAGTGAGACTTGAACCAGATTGGACGGCCACCACATATACGGCGAGTCCACGAGGAACTTCCTGAAAAGTCCAGCCCATCCATATCCCAACAACTGCAAAGGAAACGATTTGTTAAAGACCACAATCAAGATTTTAAGACATAACCCAAAAACAAAGATTTTAAGAACTTATTACTGCAAGAAAATAATCAAGATTCATTTAAAAAAAAATTATCACTGTTATATATTCTTAAAGGAAAAAAATCTAAATTTTAAGATTTCAAACTGGATGAAATAATTATAGAAACGTAAAGATAATAGCTATTTTTTTTGGCTTCGGTTTATATCCACCCATTCATAAAAGCAAGATATAATAATTTTGAAGACATGTAATAATAATATGTACCTGAGTAGTTTGTGTGAGCAACATCGCCGCGGCAACATTGAGTTGACGGTGGTAAAATGCTTTAACGATGGTAATAATATTCGTGGCGTAAGCTCCACCAGCTCCTGTATTAGCAAATATAGTAATGAGGACGTGTTCCTTCATACTGAACGGACCAGGGTTCAACGACCACGACCAGTTCGTTCCGGGGAACCCGAATTTCTTGGTCGGAAGCGTCGCAGCCATGAGTTTCCCGAGCGGAAGGGTCACGATCTGAGCCGCAACGGAAGACACCCAAAGCTGGTTTGACCGGAAACTAAAGAACTGGTTCACGAACGCAAGCAATATGCAAGAGAGAAGTCCAAGAAACCATGTCCGAAACGTTAGAACCGGTATTGATGGATCGTCGGTTATCGGTACAGTTAACCGGACTTCTTCAATCGGGTTGTCGTTCTCATCCTCCTCCTCTTCTTCTCCTGCACGTTAACAAGTTACATGTAAAAGAATGGAAACAAAACCGGAATAAACCGAGAGAACAGAGAGATATGTTACCGTTGATTACGATCTTGGACTCGTGTTTATCGTCGGATGGTTTTGGTTCATCGAAAACGGTCGTCATTTGTTATGTCTTCAAGCTCCTTTTTCCCGTCTTTCACGATGGTTTTATTGTCGAAATCGAGGTTTGTCTCCGGCGACGGTGACCGGACTTTCTAGCCCTCGATAAACCAGCCGGAAGTTTAAAAAAGGAGCCTGAAAAAAATTGAAGATTACGATGACGTTTTTGTCAAGCTCAAAAGCAATTGTGTGTGAAAATTACTTCATTTTATAGAGAGACTTTACAGTTTACACCAGATGAATCTTTTTTTTTTGTTTTTACCGTTTTACTATAATTAAGGTTACGAAGGCCGTAAAATAAGGTTCCGTTTTCTTTGGGTTTTTTTGAAACTGTTTAATTGTTTTTTTTTTACTTTTACTGATTCAGAAATTAGTAAACTATTTTTGAATCTTGAACACGATCAGCTCTAGATTCTATGTTTAATCAAAAGTATCTTAACTGAATCATATAGACGGGAATCTTATCAAAAATACTTGCACACAGTAAGAACAAAAAAAAGAGAGAGAGAGAGGTATATATGCAAAATTTAAGTATAGCAAAAAGATAGCGATGATGAGGACATATACTGATATGCATACTCTATATATAAAAATGAAGCGTAAAAATCCTTAATAATTAAGAGGTTGAGACTTGAGACCTATGAAACCTAACATTCTTGAGACAGGCCATGGTCATGTCAATTACGCTTGCTAGTGTGTCTCTGAATTCAGGTCTATGTTAACTGAAAAGGTTAGTAGTTAAGCAGTTAAGCTATATCTATATTTCAACAATTCAGTTTTTATGTTTTCGAATTTCCAAAAATTGTTTTGTTATTGAAAGTATAATATAAAGGTTATTTATCTACTTACTAAAACCAGCATTTAGTTTTAGCTTCTTCTCTTTTTCCTTGTTCCATTATTTGTGTGGTACATTCATGTACTCGCCAAATCCGTCACCAAATTTGAATATCATGTTATTAACAATATCCTATAGCGATTTAAAAAACTACGAAAATGAAGTAAAAATGGATTAAAACCCGGCCTAACTAAAAATTATATGATAATTCAGTTTGATCTAAATTATTGTAAAATTTCAATGAATGTAAATAAATCTTAACAATCATAGGAAAATTACTGGCAAGAAACCTATTGACCCTAGAAAAAGAGAATTTACACATCGTATAACATAACAAATATAAGGTTTTGAAGTTTTATGTGGGAACTTACTTGTGAATTCTCTCTACTCGAGTACTCGTGGTTAGGTCGTGATCACAAACCGTAACTCGCAATCACAAGGCTTTAGAGAATAGTGTAAAGAGATCCTCCAAGAAGATGGCATATTTATAGGATGAGAAGAAAATATTTATTCTCCATTATATTATCTTTTATTGCAGTTATTGCAGATTCTTTAGTTTCTATAAATAGATTCCCGAATCGTTAGCGTTTTGACTTTTTGATTCTATTTTCTATTTTTGTAAAAAAGTCCATGCATGATAATTTTGTGAACTGTCTAGGTTCATTTTGACGTTTCTTTTGCCAACTCCAACGATTTTGATATTGATTCATCCATCTTTAATTCGGTAAAATTGCTATTGCCAGCTCTTTTACCACATTTATTACTTGATTATCTTGTCACAAACTAATTTCAAAGACTAAGTAGATGGATGTTATGTAGAATCTACTTAGTCTTATTGGTGTAAGTAGAAACTAATCACAAACCAATCTTATTGGTTTAAGATTTAAATAAAGTTTTAAAGATTTTAAATGTTATGTAGAATCTGTTGTTATTAGATCAAGATTTTTGTTAAACTCTGTTAACGTTTAGTGTTATTAGTTTGTGATTTGTAAAAAGTTATTTAAAATCTTAACAAATCTAGGTTATTGGATTCAGACTTTTATAAAGTCATTAAAAGTTGTCGACAAAAAAAAAAAAAAAAAGTCATTAAAAGTTTTGTGTTATTCAATTAAAACAAAAGAATCTAGAATTGTTAATGAGTTCAGTTAATATGTTATTGATTTATGATTTTAGACACTTTCTTTACAAAATGAAGTCATGAAAAATATCATAAAAATATAGGAATTGTTTGGAGAACTTTACAAGATTTTTAAAAACTAATCAACAAAACTCTCTAACAATCTTTAACAATCTTTCACTTACTCATTTTTAATGATTTTGTTGAACTCTTCAAAAATCTTCATAAATCTCAAACCAATACCACTGCCTTATGGTTTAAGGGTCTTGTCAACTTGACATGTCCTCATCAAAACATAATGTAAAGACGTGAGTCAAATGAATTCGTAATTTTATAAGGTATATCCCACACTCCTACACATGAGTTTGATGTACGTAGAACTTCTTAATATTGAATTTTGTGTCTCATTTGATGTTTGAAATCATGTGTAACAACTTTTGGCTCGATTGGCATTATATGTTTATTAGCTTTCGCAACTAAATTCTTGAATATGACCTTTCTAGCCGTCATGTGAAAATGATGTAGCTAATAAATGGTCTTCTTTATATGTAAAACATCGACTCAAAGGTAACTCCAACAAGAAAAACATGAATGTTTTAAGTATTTACACAAATATTAATTGTGTTCAACCAAATTGATCGGTAAATTTTATAGTAAATACTAAAATACATAAAACTTATAATGATAATAATAATACTATGAATTAGCAACTACATTTATCTTCAGAACCACTAATTACATACGTGACTCTTATATTATTTGCCTTAGTGAGATTGAGAGAGCCGATATCAACTCACCTTGTACGCACAAGACACACTATATGAATAGCAATATATTTTTTCGATCCATTTCACACGATGCTACGAGATAAGGTGCTTTCGTGTCAAAAAGATTACGACAATGTTGATAATTACTTCCGTTGACTGAGGGGCTCGAAATTGACGAAACTATTAATTACCAGATGATATGAGCAAGTTCTCTTCATTTTTAGTTTCTTTTTTTTTTCTCGGTCCCGAAAAAAAAAATGACAATAGCAACTTGTTAGAAAAAGACGACGAACAAGTTTGAGAGTTGGACCACTGAAAATCCAATTTATACCCAACCAATGGTTCTACTTTTATTGGAAAAACTTGGTCAACCATTTTGTTCAACTTCGCCAATATGATTTTCAACTCCTTGGTGCCACAAATCTCGGAACTACATTAGGGGGGTTGTGTGTGTAACAGTGTAACAAGGCTAAAGATAAAAAGTATAGAGAAACACTAAAAGATTAAAAGATTAAAAGAAATAGAAAACAAGAGTTTGTTAAAGACGTTTACAAGTTAATTTGTAGATCTTAAAGTCTTCAACCGCGTTAATCTTTAATGTTCCAACATAAGTTTTAGTCCAAATGGTTTTTGTTTGTTTTTGAAAAGCAAAACTTTATTGTTGTTTGTTTTGCAAGCTCTCTAGAGAGCACGCTTGTACCAACAAGATAGAATAGATGATCGTGGTGTTTCGGATCCGTGTCGAAGTTGACACACCATTTCGTTTTCTTGTTTATTGATTGAGACATATTTGTTTCTTTTGTTTGTGGCAAATTTTAAAGCATAATACATATTCAGCGTTCACACTAGTTTAAATTTTTTGTTTACGACGAGCTGAGGAGACACTCTATGATAATTGGGCCAAGTTTAAGCCATTGGGCTATTTAATGATCTTAGATAAAAGCCCATTAAGAGACCAATCAATTAATATACATTTTGGTCAAAAAAAAAATCTCCAAACTTCGACTTCCTTCTTCTTCTACTTCTTGTGTTAAACCCTGGCCGCGAGAAAACCCTAATTCAGACAGAACCGTTGCTAGCCATGCCTGCTCTCACTCGTAACAAGAAGAAGGGTGCCAAATCCCAAACCCCCCCAACGAAGCAACTTACCAAACCCAAAACTCCTCCGTCGAAACCCCAAACCACGACGTTGAAGAAAGGAGCTAAGAAACCTCCATTGAAGAAGCAGAAGAAGGAAGTTGTTGTGGTGGAAGAAGAGCCTCTCGAAGAAGAAGATGATGAAGTAGTCTCCGATGCCTCTATCGATGCAGAGTCAGAAGAGCTTGACGAATCTGATGATGAAGGAGGGAAAGGGTCTAATGGGCTTTTCTCTGATGATGATGAGGAAGAGAACGACGACGATGATGAGACTTTGGGTGACGATTTCTTAGAAGGTAGCGGCGATGAAGACGAGGAAGAGGAGGGAGAAGAGGTAGAGGGATCTTCGGATGTTGGTTCAGATTCTGACTCCGATGAAGACGACGACGATCTTGTGAAGCAGTCTGAAGCTATTGATAGAAGATTAGCAAAGCAGCAGGCAGACGCTGAAGCTGAACAGCAGGAGCTTAACAAGCAAGATGAATCTGAACATGATGCGTTTCGGCTACCTACTGAAGAGGTTCACATTTCTCATTTGCAAATGCTCTGTTTTGATTATAATGTTTTTTTGGTTGTTGTGGCTATATCTAACTTATCCTTCATTGACCAGGAACTTGAAGAAGAAGCTCGTGGACCACCAGATCTTCCTCTACTTAAGACTAGAATAGAAGACAGTTAGTATCGTTCCAAAGTTTAATTCTTAATCACTTTTTGAATGTTTGTGTGATGGTATTGTCTTGGTTATTCTGGATTTGAGTTTCTAATGAATTCATTATCGTTTCAGTTGTTAGAGCTCTGAAAAATTTCAAGGCTTTTAGGCCAGCAGGAGCCACGAGGAAGGAATGTGTTGAACAGCTCAAAGCTGATCTTGGTTCATATTATGGTTATAACAGTTTTCTTATTGGTACTTTAGTTGAGGTTAGTCTCTTGTCTCTCATCTTTTAATTTGAGGTTTCATTTTTTTTACTTTGATGAACTGTGGGTAGGATGTTGTTGCCTATGCTCTTTACTTATGGATTTTAAATTGGGGTTCTCTTGCAGATGTTTCCTCCTGGTGAGCTTATGGAACTAATTGAAGCTTTTGAAAAGCAAAGACCTACATCTATCAGGACAAACACACTTAAGGTGAAATTTTTGCTTTACTGGGTTATAAAGGCTTATGAGTTTCGAGTTCTGCAATTTCATGGTGATGTTTTTTTCTGTTTTAGACACGAAGAAGGGATCTTGCGGATGTACTTTTGAACAGAGGAGTCAATCTAGACCCGTTAAGCAAGTGGTCAAAAGTAAGTTGTTTGTTCTTATTTTTTTATATAAAATTCTGCAAGTCCTATTCTACTTTTGTTCTGTTCTGTTGTTGATCTGTCATAAGTCTTACTTTACGGATGTCCTATTGTAGGTTGGACTTGTTATCTATGATTCACAAGTTCCAATTGGTGCGACACCTGAATATTTGGCTGGTTACTACATGGTATGTGATATTCTGATGTGTTACCCTTTTGTTCACCTTTTATGTAGTGTAAATTGTTTGCTTAAGTCTGTGTTTGCTACATTTTCAGCTTCAAGGTGCTAGTTCGTTTTTGCCAGTGATGGCCCTTGCCCCTCGAGAGAATGAGCGGATTGTGGATGTAGCGTAAGTTATCATCATCTACTATATTATAGCTGCACTTGAAATGTGTTTGAGCTGGTCCGACTGGATTATTAGATAATGTATGATGTAAATTGTTTGAGCTGGTTGGCGTAGAAAACAAAAAAGAAGAAAGAAACCAATTTTAATGTCTGACTGTTTCTTCATGTGTGAGTTTATAAGTATGTTTTATACACAATGCAGTGCTGCTCCTGGTGGGAAAACAACGTATATTGCTGCGCTAATGAAAAACACTGGTATGTCTTAATTGGTTTCTTGTGCTTCTATCCCCATACCCAATTTGGCTGTCTCAATGTCTGTATCGATTTTTTTTTCCAATTGAGTAATGTTTATAATGATGTTATAACCAGGCTTAATATATGCGAATGAGATGAAAGTACCTAGGCTCAAGTCGCTAACTGCCAATCTACATCGCATGGGGGTCACAAATACCATAGTTTGTAACTATGATGGGAGAGAGGTTCGCTTCTCAAACATTTATTCTTCTATTGAATTTCTGTTACCTGCTCAGAAATGTTAAAAACCATAACATCTACTTGAGTTTACATTACTGGTATGACTGGAATTATATTATAAGATCTGCTTAACCAAGCAGCACCAGTTTTATTCTTTTGTTTTTTTTTCTTTGCTTTCAGCTACCCAAGGTTTTAGGTCAGAACACAGTTGATAGAGTGTTGTTGGATGCGCCTTGCAGTGGGACAGGAGTAAGGACTTCAATCTTAGTCTTTGTTAAACTGTAGTTGTGGTCAAATTCTTATACTGAATGTCTTCTGCTACTCAATACAGGTCATATCAAAAGATGAATCAGTTAAGATTTCAAAAACCGCTGATGAGATAAAGAAATTTGCTCACTTGCAAAAGGTTTGTCAGTACCTTTTTAAACAACGTCATATATATCTGAAAATTTTCATTCTTAACCAGATGTTAATTTAACCCTTCTTTTGGTATGCAGCAACTTATTCTCGCTGCTATTGATATGGTGGATGCCAATTCCAAAACTGGTGGATATATAGTTTATTCAACATGTTCACTTATGGTTGCTGAGGTTAGTTAACTGATAACTTTCACCATGTTTCTCTTCTTTGTTTTTGATTCATTCTAACTTTTTCATTTTATTTATGTTTGACAAAATTGTACAGAACGAGGCTGTGATTGACTACGCTCTCAAAAAGAGGGATGTTAAACTCGTTACATGTGGACTCGATTTTGGCCGAAAAGGGTAATGTGCATTTTCTTCATATGTAGAGATATGTAAAGGAGCACTACAAGGATATGTCTCAAACTCTTTGTTCTTCTCTTTTCAGATTTACGAGATTTAGAGAACACAGATTTCTGCCATCTTTAGACAAGACTAGGCGCTTCTATCCTCATGTACACAACATGGACGGATTTTTTGTGGCGAAGGTACTCACTTTTGACTCTATGATGGATTAACCATGTTTTAATTGTTGTACATACCCCACAATTTTTAATATTATGCTCTTTTTTTTACTTATACAGCTGAAGAAAATGAGCAACATGAATAAATCTTCAGAAGATGATGATGAGGCGGTAGAAACTGTGGAGCAAGGTGAAGTGTCTGATGATGATGATGATGATGTTGAAGCTGAGAAAGATAACAAGAAGAAGGAAAGACGTACGAAATCAAAGGAGGACAAGAGAAGCAAAAAGGGTAAAAAATCAAAATCTGAAAATGGAAATGTGGAAGAGCCACCTAAAGCAAGGAAGCAAAAGAAGAAGAGATCTGAATGGAAGAACGAAATTGCTCAAGCTAGGTAAAATACTTTTTCAATCCATGGACTTGGAGAACATATTGCTTTAGGCTTGTCTTATATATTTTGGTTGACAATGGTTTGAATTAACACGTTTGCAGGGAAGAGAAAAGAATAGCCATGAGAGAGAAGGCAAAGGAGAACAAATGATTCAGTGTTTTTGCATGAAGGAGAAGAAACCCTTAGCGAAAACGCTATCGTCTATGCTAATGATAGTAGGCTTCTGCCTTATATTTGCTTTGTTGTTTTTGTTTATTCACGACGATTTGTGTAAACGTTTAAGCGCCCAGAGTAAACAACTCTGTTGGACTACATGGACAGATCTTACATGTCCCAAAGTTTTGTTTCAAAAAATATCTTTGAAGAATATGAAGTTGAGTTGTGTTCTTGAGCTGATCACCAAAATTGCTTTGATATTTCTCACATGAACGAAATAAAGGTGGGCAAAAAGTAAACCACAGAAGCAAACTAAACCAAACTAACTATATAAAACCATAATTGCATCAAATCAAACAAAATTGTCACCTAGACAAAATATTGGAAATTGAAAGGCTCTGGATTGTTTCAGTTTAGTTTTTTTTTTTCTTTTTTTTTCTTCAGAAAACTGTTTATTAAAATTAGGGATTTGGCAGTGAGCTGTTGATTGGTTGTAAGTAGTTAGAGAGAGATACACATCTCTCTCAAAAGTGGGACTTGTGTTGGAGAACATGACAACCCATTCTTCATCTATCTTTGTCAGATCTTGTTTGGGGACCTCTCAATATATTTGATTATTTATCCTTAACTCTTCTTTTTCTCATATTTGCATAATTCACTTCACTTTTTTTTGTATATATTTATGTCAAATGTTCTAAAATCATTAAAGATATCTAACTGGTCGATTATATGTTTCAATCAATCAATTTTTGTATTATGATGGTATGAAATAATTCATATATAATTTTGTTTACTTTTTCCGTGATTTTATTATATTCGAAAGAACTTTTTTTTTGTCTGCTGTTATAAAGAACATTTTTGCAGCGAAAAAGATGGTTATATTTTATAACAAAAAAAGATATACCTTTTTTCAAAAACAAAAGAAAAAGATATAACCTAAAATAAATCAGGTGGAGTATATATATTTCTTTTAAATCTCTAACGTCAAACAAAATCATGTGGACTATGTTCTGACATTTGGGTTGTACTACTAAAGTAGAGTGGATATAAACTAATCAAACAGAAGTTAACTGGATACAAGTTTACTATAGGACATAAGATTATGGAAACTAAAATTAAAAAATAAAAAGAAAAGACAACAAGTTACTGTCAGTTTTTACTTTTTATAAGATAACGCCCAACATAAAGGAAATATTTCGGCTGGCTTTAGTATAGTGACACACATTTTTTTTTTAACAAATTATTAAAGTTGCTGTATTGAAACCCTGAAATTTGTATAAAAACAGAATATTTTTTGCTATTTAAATTTTAAAGCATTTGAGATGTTCAGGTATGGTTAAAATTGCAATAAGAAAACGTAGAAAGGTAATCCCTCAAGTGTCAATGGTAAACCTTTTATTAACCTACCGTAGATTAGTATTTTAACATAACATTTTTTTTTTGTTATTATTGCAGTATTTGGGATTGTTATGAAAAAAGATTCCCCACGTCCCAAGCCAATCGTGTAGAAAGCAATTGTCGTTATTGTTGGATCTGAGCTTTCCTACTAAAATTGACGTAGTTATCGGATCTAAAAGCATGAAGTTAAAATAAGAATTATATGAGAGATAGATAAACTAAAATGGACAAATAATACCTACTTGTGTTTTTTTATGTTGAACAATCTTCTGGTTTGTCAACTACCTGTTGAACAATTTCTAGAAAAAAACATCGTTCATGTTCAATTAAATGGGGGAAAAAAACATGTTGTATGATCAGATCTTATAGTTATGTGCTATGTAAACTTATATCTTTTAATTTAATGCAAGAAAACCTTTGAACAAAGAAAAATATAATCTTATACTCTTAGGAAACTTAACATTAAAATTGATAAGAAGTTGCTCAAAACCTTTTTTTGGGGACATCTTTGAAACTCTCAAGTTTTAGATGGTGGATTTAATTGTAACTAAATATTTGCCAGGTTAATAAACAAAATAACACATAAATAAGCTTTAATTTTGTTTGGAATGTTAATTGTTTTTGAAAATTTATTTCTATTTATCTATTTTGGTTTAAAACATAATTTCATATGGTTTAAGAACTTTCACTAAAATCCCTACAATGAAAACTTGATAGTGATCGAAAAAATTTGCTAATAATTTTTGCATACTATCAACAATACACGATCGGTTTATAAGTATAGATAATATATTAGACTATCAAAACTTACAATAAGTTAATGAAATTAATGTTTTAGTATATTTTTAGTTGGAAAAAGTTTTAAGAGATAGAATACAAACTTTAGTGAAAGTAAAAAATAAAATTAATTTTAAGACAAACTTAATTATATTTTATGATTATCGATTATACATAAAAAACGATTATACATAAAAAAATCAATCCAAAAATCAAACATGTATGAAATATACAAATAATCTCTATCAAATTTCATTTGGGTTTTCCCCTAAAAAGCCTCAAAATACTATAACAGCTCACGAGAGAGCATCCTTGATGTAAACCTTTGTCTTCCATTTTGGAGAAAACAAAAAATATACATTGAAAATAATAATAATTGAATCCCTCAAAATATTAAAAATTTTACCTAAAAAACAATTAAAAAAAATAGTAATCAACTTTTTTCTTTGACCCTCTCTCTCCTTCCTTCTTCCCTCTTTTCATGGTAGACCCAAACTCTCTCTCTTCTCTCTCTCTCTCTCTCTTCTCAACACTCTCTCTATCTATCCCCATTTCCATGGAAGCAAGCAGATGTGTTCATCTATCTCTTTCTCTCTCCACAGCCTTACATGAACAGTGACTGTTCTCCCTCTCTCCTTCCTTCCCTCTTCTTCTTCTTCTTCTCGAAAAAGAGTGTCTCGTGATCTTTATCGCTTAAAAATCAAAACTTTCAGGTAACAATTTAATGGGTTTCTCTCTCTCTCTCTCTAAAAGCTCTGTTCTTTCCCTTTCTTCTTTATTTTCGTCTGTGTTTTTGTTATCTGATTCTTGTTAGATCCAAAAGCTCTTTTTTTTTTTGGGGGCTCTTCTCCATCTTACTTTTTACGAGATCTGTTTATAAACCTAAAATAGAAAAACAAAACCAAAAAAAAATTCACTTTTTTGCATGAAAAGCTTTCGATTTGCTTTATACTGGTTTTGGTTAGTTAAAGAGCTTCAATAGGTTTATGTTTTATTATGATTCTATTGATTTCTCACTTAGATTTGTATTCAAAGATCACATAACACCTCAACTTCGTTCTTGAGATTCATCTATAGTAAGATCCGTGATTGTTTGATGTTCTTGCTGCTTTTTAACTGATGCTATTGTTTTGTTTTTGATTACTAGATCAGGTCACTCTCTGATGGTGTATATGTGACAATATTGATTACTAGAGTGAAGAATCGGCTTTCATAACAATCACAAATCAAGATTGCTCTCTGTTCCTCTCCTTCATGATGGCCTCAAAAACTCCAGAAGGATCACTTACCAATTCAAGTCAAAGTATGTCAATCAACACATTAGCAGATCAAGTATCTTCGAGTTTGTCTTTCGCTGATCCAAGTAGTGACGGCAAAACCGTTAGTAGTAAGATCAACGAGCAAGGTGAGAGTGGAAAGAGTAGCACTTGTAGACCGAGCACAAGCAGTGATATAAGCGATGAGAGTACTTGTAGCAGCTTTAGTAGCAGTATCAACAAACCTCACAAGGCTAATGATGTGAGATGGGAAGCCATTCAAGCTGTTAGAACGAAACATGGTGGTTTGGGTTTGAACCATTTTAGGCTTTTGAAGAGGTTAGGATGTGGTGATATTGGAACTGTTCATCTTGCTGAGTTGAATGGAACAAGGTGCTATTTTGCGATGAAGGTTATGGATAAAACCGCTTTGGCTAGCAGGAAAAAGCTTCTTAGGGCTCAAACTGAGAGAGAGATATTGCAGTGTCTTGATCACCCGTTTCTCCCGACTTTGTATAGTCATTTCGAAACTGAGAAGTTCTCTTGTTTAGTTATGGAGTTTTGTCCTGGAGGTGATTTGCATACACTGAGACAGAGACAACCCGGAAAACGTTTCACCGAGCAAGCAGCAAAGTAAATACACCATTCAAACTCTCTCTCTTTCTATCTAAGAAGAAACCTGTTTTGTGTGTTTATATTATTAACTTACTGTTTTTGCAGGTTTTATGTAGCAGAAGTGCTTCTAGCAATGGAGTATCTACACATGCTTGGGATCATATACCGTGATCTGAAACCGGAGAATGTTCTTGTTAGAGATGATGGACACGTGATGCTTTCGGATTTCGATCTCTCCCTAAGATGTACCGTTAGCCTCTCGATAGTCAGATCAGCCAATGTTGGATCCGAAGGCTTGTCAAAGAATTCAGTTTCTTGCTCGCAACAACCTGCATGCATCCAGCAACCATCTTGCATCTCAATGGCTCCAACATCTTGCTTCTCTCCTCGATTCTTCTCATCGAAATCCAAGAAAGACAAGAAACCTAAAACAGAAAACGGGAACCACCAAGTTACTCCGTTGCCAGAACTCGTTGCAGAACCTACAGGTGCTCGTTCAATGTCTTTTGTTGGTACACACGAGTACTTAGCTCCAGAGATCATCAAAGGTGAAGGACATGGAAGTGCAGTTGACTGGTGGACTTTTGGGATCTTTCTGTATGAACTGTTGTTTGGTAAAACACCGTTTAAAGGGTCAGGAAATCGAGCAACACTCTTCAATGTGGTTGGTCAGCCTCTGAGATTCCCGGAGTCTCCGGTTGTTAGCTTTGCAGCTAGGGATTTAATAAGGAGTTTGCTTGTGAAAGAACCACAACATAGGTTAGCTTATAAGCGTGGAGCAACAGAGATAAAGCAACATCCTTTCTTTGAAGGAGTGAACTGGGCTCTGGTTCGGTGTGCTAGTCCACCGGAGATTCCTAAACCGGTAGATCTTGAACCGGTGAATCCTAATCCTACTGTACCGGCTGCTGCATCGTCTAGTGTGAGATCTGATCAGAGTAATTATCTTGAGTTTGATTTCTTCTGAAAGATACTGTTTACACAGTTTGATGATTCTCCTCCTATTGTTTCTTTGCAAATTCTGTTTAGTGTTTTCGAAAAATGTGTTTTTTTTTCTTCCTTGTTATATTTTTCACGTCTTGGAAAAAGTTATGAGATTTGTAATCATTCTTCAAAAATGTGAGACAGTCTTTGTACCATCTTCTTGAGTTTAATGTTAGACACGAAGCTTTGAGAATCGCTAATACACAATATCAAAAACCTCAGCCTTCCATTGACCTTAACTCAAAAACAGACTAGTAATTTCTTACAAAATGGATTATATTTATATCAACAATCAGTTCTTACATAAAAGTTAAAACCCTCTTCTAAATAAAATCTATACAGACGAAGAGGAAAAATCTAGTCTAAAGACTGAGATAATTTACCATTGCATATAAGAAGCTAGATATAAAACACATTGCTTCATTTCAATTGTTTATAGCAGTTATAAGCAATAGCCACAGATGCAGCAGCACAAGCAACAGCTAAAGCAGCATATGTATCTTCTTTCTCCCAATTCTCCAACCACATTGACATCGCAGCACAAACCTTGAATCCACAAGAAGATACATTCTCGCTGCTAGTTACCCGAAAAGATGCGTTTTTTACAGAGGTTACTCTTTCCGAGGTATTTTTCTCTGTTTGATTCTCCTCCAAACAATCAGAGTTCCCATTTTGTTGGAAACAGATACTATCATTAACTGATTCTTGTGTCACCTCTCTGTTGCTGATCTTGTCGCTGTTTAATTGGAGTCTTTGTTCTTGAGTTTTCTTCTGATCTTCTTCTAACAGACCCATTTCACCCCTAGAAAACAATCAATAAGTGTTGTTTGAAGGCCATAAATTTTTAGACAACATCAATCAAGAAGCTTTGATCTTATATACCTCCAAAGCCGGTCTACAATTACGCCATTGTTAATGTGTTGCTCCAACAAAAGAGGTACATCTTCTAGAGTCACACACCCATACCTAAAGAGACAGACGAGAATCAATTATAACTTAAAACTCGGCTAGAAGGGACACATATTATTCTTTTAAGACTACAATCAACTCTGTCTGGTTGCAGAATCATAAACTCCAAAAATAGCCTTGTTTTTACTTACCAGTGTCCTGTGACTTTCTGGTTGATGTTTAATCCATAGATGATAATATCTCCCGCATATTTGTGACCTCCAATGTGAGAACAAGGGCTGATAGAAACTTCATCACCAAGACCAGATAGTTCAAT
Source organism: Camelina hispida (assembly GCA_023657505.1). Lineage (NCBI taxonomy): Eukaryota > Viridiplantae > Streptophyta > Magnoliopsida > Brassicales > Brassicaceae > Camelina > Camelina hispida. The sequence goes on along the minus strand of CP094636.1, from coordinate 26,154,337 downwards.
TTCCTCTCTGAATCGACTGACCAGAGATGGTCCACAAACTCCACATCGCCGGTCTCGGGATCCATGACAACATATAAAGACATATGATGAACCGCTTAAAGACTCAGGATTTCCAGGCAACCACTCAACACCCTTCACAAGCACCTCTTCAACGAATGTGTCCACATCAAAATGAGTCAACCTCCTGCATTTTTTAAAAACTGCCAAAATGAGTTACCGTTTCTCAAGAATCATCAATCACAATATCTACTGAGTAGTAGTAGTAGTAGTAGTAGTAGTAGCACCTGTATCTGATCATATCTGGAAATATCAGAACATCCCCATTTGATGTCTCTGTTCCATCATGTCCCTCACATATTGTGAGTAGAGTCTGCAATTCAACCGAAACATTTTTGAAAAAAACATCAGGAAGACATCCAAAAGACACAAAAGATAGTTTATAACTGATGTGCAAGATCATAAGAAGCCACATTGTAAGGTTTCCTTCAAAGACACTAGAATTGTGAATTTTGAAACTTTATCTACAAAACGAATCAACAAGTTCCTAAACTGTAACACATAGAATCTTAACAATACAAATCTGACTCAAGAAAAATCCCAAATATCCTCACTGAGATCTAAGAAACTCTTCTTCACTATACAAAAACAAAGTACTGCCTTTTTTTTTTTTACTCATGTTTCAAATTAGGGATCGTCACTGACGAAACCTTTGTTAGGGATCTACTCTGAAGTCTCACAAACAACTGTAGTCATGTAGATCAAAGTTTTTCAGAAATGATCAGACCTAAGTTCACTTAAATCACAATAGATTCTGAAACTTCAAAATTCAAGAAAGGGGCTCGAAACAAAAATCACCTCTTTCGTCATACTACTCTTCCTCGCCGATACAGCGGAAGAGAGAAGCCTCGGTAACCGATCGAACTCAGACGCTTCGATCCTCGCTGGCCAAACGGAAGGTTTTTTGTAGCACAAGAAGACATGCCTCTCGTAGAACTGTACGGTCCCGGCGAGTCTCTCGAGTCCGAAATCAGCGTCGCTAATGCTCTCAGCATCTCCTCCTCGCAAGCTCTCACTCTCGTAGCTTCCAGAGCGAGAGATCGATTCGTCCAGAAAGCTAGATTCGGTGATGGGAGACGACGAGGAAGGTGGGTTTCTGATAAATATTAAAGGGTCGTCTAAATATCTTCCGCTTCCCATCTAATTCGACTGAAAGTTCCAAACTTTTTTGGAGATCGAAACTGAAAGTTTGGAGAAGAAGAAGAAGAAACAGAGGAGAGTAAAATTCTAAAATATATATTTTTATTTTTATTTGCTGTTAATTACTCAATTAATGATAATATGGTAAAGTGTATGTAATTGTGTACAGTATTATGGATTTTATGATGATATCACGCACCACAGTTCGACACGTTTGGTATTCCGAAATAACAGTTTGAAAATACAATACCAAATGTCAAAATTGAAATCCATTATCAACTTCCATAAATCATTAAAACTTTTTTTTTGGGGGATTTCTATATAAACATTTATGTTTGAGATTCCACTCATTTCTTCCACACGTTATTTCATATCACACATAATTGTGTATAATTTCTATCATTTATCAACTTCGTGACTAAATAAGAAAGAAAGTACATAGCAACAAAGTCGAAAGAAAGGTAAAACGTCAAAACACTGACATAACAGTAACATAGCATAGCATCTTCAACTATGCAATTCAATGAATTTAGCAAAGTTCATGTATGCATTATAATCCACCATATCATTGATCCTTTTTTTTTGGGGTCAAAATCTGATAAACCTTAGAAATTACTTCGGTAAAATATTTTTGATTAAATATGATGATATTATTCATCAAAGTGAAATTAATTATTGACATGGAATCTAAGTTATGACTACTATATATGCATAAAAAAAGATGGTTGATCAGTTATTTAACCTTTTGAATGATTTTTTTTTTTTTTTTTTTTTTTTTGAAACTAGAACTAATACGATTAGAAGAGGTTCATTTGAATATTAAATTCAATCCTGGAAATACTGACCTTATATATATATGCATAAAGTTACGGTATCAAGACACATATATAATTTATAATATACTAAATCTTGTAACATTTAAAAGAACGGAATACAAAATCATTAGACAAATTAAATATGTATTTTCAATAATCAGTATATAGAGTAGTGTTGACAAAACTAACAATAATAATAGAGTAGTCTTGGGAGTTTAGTAATTAGTAGTTTTTAACATTCAACCAAACAAAAAAAAGTTTAGTAGTGTTGATTATATATGCAACTGTAGCTAGTTACAAAACTTCGGAAAAAAATATAAAATCAAATTTCGTTAGGTCACTTATTAATGCCACTGTAGCTAGTTAATATGAGATGAGCTCCGTTACTGTAGCTAAGAGGACAAGAAGAAAGATTCGATATCAGGTGAGCTCGATTACTATAGGTAAAAGCCTAGCTAAGATGGCATCAAGTGAGAGACACCATTTTTGTATTGGTTCTGATTATCATCAATAAAATGTTTCCTTTGATGTTAAAACAAAGTGTATTGACTATGTTGTTTAAGGCTTTCAGCTTCGAGTTTAATTTAGCAGTTTATAAATTAGTTAGTGGGATTTGTGGTTAACGTACCAATAGAAAGGCAGTGGAGTTCGAATGCAAATGAAATTCTACAGTGCCTATTAAGGTAATATTGGGAATTCAAAGGAAATCATATTTTTTTAATCCATTTAAAAGTTTGTTCTGAACAATTTTAGAAATACCAAGAAACATTAAGAATTGATGAGGCAGTTAGAAGTGTAGTAAACATAATTTTTGAATTGTTCAAAGAGTTTTATGGAAATTAGAGTGTTTTTAGCTTTAAAAGTTTTATAAATCTGTCTCATTACGAATTTTCGTCTCATATTTTATTAGGTACACTTTGGATAAACTAAAATATTAATACATGAATTACTCGTTCTTGATGTTTACCACTATTTTTCCCATCCCATATACTATACTAGATATACTCTTATTCACTATTTCTCGTTTTGTTTATATGAAATTGATAACCATAATTAAAATTCAAATAAGTAAGTGATAGAGACGTAAAACAACTATTTGCAAAAAACAAAATGCAATTAATGAGTGGTACATTAGCGGTAAAACTCAGATAGCAGGAGGTTGAAGTGGTGGCTTGACTTCTCTATATGTATATGTTTATAATTTGGTCATTTACATTTCCTACAATCAAAACTAAACAAAGAAAAGAACAGAGAAACGAAAAAGAAAAGAAGCGATGGAAGATCAAAACTCAGGTATTCTTTGCATTCTTGATGATTTTGATTCCTTAGATGGGTTTAACTTCATTAGTGTTCAAGTTTACGTTACTTTTTGTCCTGTTATTTGAAAACAGTAACTTTATTGTATTTCTTAGGGCTTGACCACTAAATTTTCTATCGATTCTTTTTGAAACTAGGATCGAGTGTGAATCAGCCAAGGTAACAGGAGAGCAAGTAATTGGAATAGCTTGTGCAGATACTTTTACCAGAAGGTCAGTCCATCACAACTCTTGGCCATTACGATCATGATCATTGGCGTATGTTCTAATGATCAAGAAGCCGTGGAAGCATATACCGTCCTCGACCCTCAAAACGATTACATGCCTGGTATGATTCAGGTTTTATATCTCTCTCTTTTTTTTGTTGTTAGAATGATTATTGTTTTATCTCTTTACCATATATCTAGTTTTTCATTACCTTATCTTATATACTCTAATTATTTGCTTTATCAGTGCAAAATTAAATAACATAACTACTTAACAACAATTTTGGCTTTCAAAATTTTATTATATAAACCTTAGTTTTTAAAGTTAGTAATTCATATAATCGCGACATGTGTCAAATATATCGATAATATTTTGACATGTGTAAAAATAAAATTTATTTAATAATTATGAAATGAAAAAATTCTAAATATAAAATGATTACAATTAATATTTTTGAAAAGTATATAAAACAAAAAGTAATATATTATATCACTAATTCTAATAGGAAAATTATCTATTAAATTATTAATTTCAATAGAAAAATATGTGCAATTAATAAGAAAAATATTTGCAATTTAATTGCAATTATTATTTATTATAATCATATAGTAAAAAGAAATTTATACAGAAAAGTGATTAAAGTATAAAAAGTGTAATGTGTTAAAATTAGTGATTAACATAATATAAGAAAATAAGATAATCAAAATAAGAAATTAATATAATTTTCTTAAGATTTCTAATCGGTGAATGATTTGATAGCGTATTTAATATTATGTTATTATATAAATCTTGGTTTTCAAAGTTAGTAACTCACGTGATCGTGACAAGTGTCAATTTTAACAATGAAAGATTTTGTCATGTGTTATACAAAAATTTTGTTTTCACATATTTATAAATTATAAGAAATTAAATAATTTAATAAATAGAAAAAGATAGTTCATCTATTTATTTAAAAAGTTATACTAATTCTAATTTTAAATTACTGATTCTATAAGAAAAAATAAGAAAATTATACAATTAATTACTATAATAAGGCCATAATTAATTAAATTATACTATCAATTATTAATCCTAAAAGAAAAGGAATTGTAGATACTCACCTTCACATAAACAAACAATTTTCTCAAAATAAAATCTTTGAATTTTTGATGTTTATGATAATGTTAGTATAGATTTATTTAAAATTAGTTTGACAAGTAGTAAAACTATTACGCATGAGATTACAAAATATGAAACAAATATATTTAAGATATTGTTACTTTTTCAAATATGAGATAAAATTAGTTTTCAGTTTTTTTTTTGAGAATTGTGTTTTATTAATTTTTAGTTTTTTTAAAAAAATGTTAAGTAAGGTATAAAATTGATACAATGCACATTTTTTTTGATATGAAAGTTATAAATGTTAATCATTGGGATTGAGTGCATAGAAGTAAAATCTAATTTTATTATCATATAATATACAAAGAAATTGTATTGCAATATGGAGTGTGTGAACTATAAGTCCAGTTTTAAAAAGATCAAAAGCTATAAAATTAATATTTTGAATAGAACTTAAAATTTCACATATTTTTTTATATCCGAATTAATACGCGGACCTAATCTAGTGAGTATTATATAAGTATTAAATACATCATTCCTCTTTCGTAATTTGTACATACCGTACCAAAACTTTAGAGAATTTGTTAAAAGTGCTCTTTTTGATATACCAATTTTTAAAAATACTTATTTTTAATCATTTTTATTTTTGTCCTCCTTTAATTTTTAACGACCATTTTATCTTTAATGAAAATATTTTAATCAATAAAATGAAAAACAAAAATTTTCCGCCAAAAAAATGTTCCGCATATTTTCCTGCCAAAAAATTTTCCAAAATATTTCCCGCCAAAAACTTTTAACAAATTTTCCTGCCAAAAAAATTTTACATGATTTTTAAAAGGTTTTTATAAGATTTCTACTTATAAAAGTATTTTAAAAAACCTTATAAAAACCTTGTAAAAGTACAAGGTTTTATAAGAATTTTAAACCCCTTGTAAACACTTTTACAAAGTTTTCATAAGGTTATTAAATGGTTTTTAACAGGTTTTTAAACATATTGTAAACGTTTTTACAAGGTTTTTATAAAGTTTTTAAAAAGGTTCTTAAAAGGTTTTTAGAAGAATATAGTTCGACTCTTTAAGAATGACTATGATGAGTGACTCTCGTCGTAGTTGTAGCAATTCCTTTTTTCTTTAGCAATTTCTTTTTTCTTTAGCAATTTCTTACGTCCTTTAGCATTTTATATAATGATGAGTAAAATTATTTTTATTCTTAATATATTAAATAGAAACAGAATTCCAAAAGAGAAACCTCATCCATAAAAGTACATAATTTAGGATGTTAAGAATCCCATGGAATAGAATAGATAGCAGATATAACAACATAAAAAAAAACTAAAGATTTTTGTATAATTTTTTTCCTTTTAAAAGTGGTTCTCATTTTTTCTATAGGGGTATTAATTATTTCAGTTTACATTAAGAAATACGGTTGTGTTAATGTAAACCATTCAGGTTTTTGTTAAATCAGACATATATATTTATAGAAACGAATGATAATTAATTTTCCTTATATGCTACGTCGTTATATGAAAATATAAGAATGGCATGTTTTTAACTCGAATATATATATATATATATATATATATATATATTTTTAACTATATTTTGGGTTCTACCCTTTTATTTGTACTTATTTAAAAAGTTAATCCTTAACAAATTTCCAAAAATAGCATTACTTCAGGATTTGTTTTTTAAATATTTTATATTCCATTCCAACTAAAAAAATTCACAGTAATCAATATGGAAACATAAACTATAATATATTTAACCATATCTTCTATTGTGTTTTAAAGATATTCTATCTCCGAATCCTTTGCAAACAAAGAAAACAACAACTTGATTCCCATTTGTTTTCCAAAATATGTGAGCTATGATTCTTAACGTAAGAAGAACTTGGATTCACATTTATTTAAATATTATAATTAATATATATAAACTTAATAAAAAAAGTTTTAAGCATTACAAATATGTAAAATAAAAATATATTATATAATATGGTTATATAGTAGATGTGTTATAAAGAAGACATGTTGGAATTAATAAAATATCTGTAAATTTATGCTTAACACGGGTTAAATCCTCATTTTATTATTTGTCCACTACTAATATTAGAAAATTTGACATATAAAATTAAGTTGAGTTAACTGAAATTGTGTAAAATAATTAAATCATTAGAAAAATATGACTTAATCACAGCGTATAAAACTTATTTTGTATTTAGATCCCTTATTTTTTGTTATAATAATTAAAAATCAAAATGGAATCTCTAACACGAAGCGAAAAAACTAAATATAACAAACAAATAGTCATAAAGTGTATTGCGGGTTAAAAATTAATATAATTTAGCCGCAAAAACGGCTGAAAATTTAGTTATTCTTCTATTTACCAAACATCCAATATTTAACAAACAAATATAATATAAATAATAATAAAATTAATATAAACATAAAATGCAAATAATAATAAAAATTATATACACGCGGTTAAAATCTAATATGATAACATATTCTTATCTATGATTATATATACATAAGACACACCAATAGATATATTGGCATTATTTAGGTCCCTATGTGTGAATGAATAGTGTGGAAAAATCTGAGTATTATCTTTCTTGATATCTTTTCCAATAAATAACAAGGTCATGATTCTCATAAAGTCATAACCTCCATAAAAATACTCACCTCTTCCTCAACCTATTCTGCAGAATCAATAACATATAAATTAAAGGAAAAAAAAGTAAATTGAGGATAAACAGAGAAACAATGGAACTGGGAGCTCAAAATCTCGGTAATCACATTACCACAATACTGTATATGCTAATATTTTTATATCATTACTAGATTATGACCCGCAGTGTACCGCTGGATAAGTTTTTTTTAAAATATTTTTTGTCAATGTACTATTTTAATACTAATTTTGCTAATATACTTTTTTTTTATTTTAGTGATTTAATATATAAACCGTGGTATAACGCACAATAATTTTTGTTTACTACAATCTTAATTAAATCAGTTTGATTCGACATATTTTATATTGGTGTTGTTAAAACATTAAAATGACGATTTAACCCATATTGAAATATCATATTACTGATAGTTTATTTTTTAGTATTATCAATTCAATCCTGTAATGTCATATAACCCGTCATGTAATATAACTCGCTTGTGTAATTTTGAAAATTTAATATGTTTAAATATTTATAATTTTAAACTTTTTATTAAGTTTAGATAATGCTTATTCTCTGTTTTGCTCTCAAAACCCTCTGTTTTGCTCTCCTAAAAACGTCAATGGCATCAATGGCCTCTTCTCTTTTGTTCTCCTCTAACCCAAAAGCAGTTGTCTTGTTCTCCTCTAAACAGACATATCATTTCGTTGAATTGTAAAATCTAAACCCTAATCAATATTTTGAAAACCCAAACTGATATATAATTTTGTTTAATTTTTATTAAGTTTAGATAATGCTTATTCTCTGTTTTGCTCTCCAACAAAAAAACATATTAATTTTGATTTTAAAGTTAACTAAAATTATTTCGATATGAATATAAGCATTAAATAGCATTCAATGTAAAAACATATTATTTCGATAATGCTTATTAAGTTTAGATAATGCTTATTCTCTCTCTTTTTCTCAACTTCTTTTTCCTTCTGCCAGCGTCATTTTTGTTTTTGTTTTTTTTTGTGTTACTTTTATTATTAATCGTTTTTATAATTAAAAGTTGGAAAGCTACGTACAGTTCCAAAGTTTAGAAGGAAATAGTTAAATCGTTTTAAAAAGAAAATAAAAGGGAGAGAGAGTGAGGTAAACCCAAAAACATAATTAGTAGACATGGACGTGAATTAACGAAATAGGATCATGCAATATATACACTATTATTAAATTAAACACAAAAATCTATAATCGAAATACCACACGTACGTGTATGTACAAGAGAATCTATAATTGAAATAAGCATGTGATGAAAGCCATAGCTAATTTAATACTTGCATGGAAATTTGTTGCATATTTAAATTATTGGGCTTACATAAAACATAGACATAACAATACATTTGTAAGTACTATTAGTATTAGATAAAATAAAGAACCAATAAAATTGTATTTGTGTCGGAACTCGAATCAAATTAGGTATTCCTACTAGTGAAGATTAGTGAGGAAGGAAGAATAAAAATAGATTCAGGACATTTTTTTTTGTCTCTGGTACATTATAAAGATCATTGGGCTTCGTAAGCCCAATAAAGACAGCAAATATCCTATTTTATTTAAAGTTTTAAAATTTTTATTTTCAGAAGTCAATTTTTTTTTTTATTACTCGAATTGAACAAGTCTAGTTCCTCTTTGACCAAAAAAAAAACACTACTTATAAAGAAAACCTTTGAGTGTGTGGCGTGTAGGTTATACTGAAATTAATTTTTTGATAAATGATTATGGTTAATAAATAAACAAAAAAAATCTTAGCTTAATTTTTAAAACTAAAGTAAAATGTTTATATTTTATAACAATACAAAACAAGAGAAGCATATGAGAGAGAGAGAGAGAAATGAAAAAGTGAATCTCATTGTGATTGTGTGTTCTCTCTCTTTGGGGTTTCTCTTACATAGTAGACACAGGCGGCGTGCCTCTCAACTTCTTTCTCTCTCTTTTTCTCAACTTCTTTTTCCTTCTGACAGCGTCATTTATGTTTTTGTTTTTTTGTGTTACTTTTATTATTAATCGTTTTTATAATTAAAAGTTGGAAAGCTACGTACAGTTCCAAAGTTTAGAAGGAAATAATTAAATTAAAACACAATAATAACGAAATAGAATCATGCAATATATACAATATTATTAAATTAAACACATAAATCTATAATCGAAATACCACACGTGTATTATTAAATACAGTGGACATTTTTGAGACAATTGGGCTTCGTAAGCCCAATAAGGATAGCAAATATCTTATTTTATTTAATGTTTTTTAAAATTTTATTTTCAGGAGTCAATCTGCTTTAGTCAAAATAGATAGAGTGGAAAAAGCTTATCTGTCTCTCTTCTTGTCGCTTTGCATCGGCGAGATGATGAGGTCATTGAGGAGTACAGGAAGCCGCCTGAAAAAGCCAGCGATGAAAACGGGAATTTGCTCAGAGTCATCGGAATCAGGTTCTTCTTCGTCTGTCATGATGGATTTCAAATATATATGTGGTAGATGTTCTTCTACTCTTTGCTCTCAAAACCCTCTGTTTTGCTCTCTTAAAAACGTCAATGCCATCAATGGCCTCTTCTCTTTTGTTCTCCTCTAACCCAATAGCAGTTGCCTTGTTCTCCTCTAAACCGACATATCATTTCGTTGAATTGTAAAATCTAAACCCTAATCAATATTTTGAAAACTCAAACCGATATATAATTTTGTTTAATTGTAAAAACTACACTCTAATCATTCTTTTATAAACCAAACCGACATAATTTCCTTATTAGAAAATCTACAGAATTTGTTTTCTTAAACTGTTTTGTCTTTTTATTTTTATTTTGATTTGTTTTATAAATATGATATGACATGGCATTTTGTTGTATTTTGATTGGTTAATTAAGAGGGATGAATAAAAAGGATTCACCCCCAGAATTTTTCAACAAAAATATATCATCAATGAATTAATGATCTTTCCAAATACTTATAAATACGCACACATGAAATATCTCTACCTGAGCATATTACTTAAAAAAAAATATATTCAAATTTTGAAAAGCTACAAAAGTATACCTGCTTGCGTTAAACCAAACATATCAAATCATAATATCAAACTGGACCGAATTGAATTAATTAATAGATACCCCAAAAAAATTCGAATAGCTCCCAAAATTTGTGTACGTACAAAATTTCTGACTTCTGAAGACTGAAGCTGTGAAGCCTACAAGAGAGAGTCTCGCAAGTTTTCGAGCATAAAGTTTGTTTGTCTTATGCATTAAAAAAATATGTGAATCAATAAAATGTGACACAATGGATTGTTGATCAATCTTTCTCTCTTTTTTCTCAACTTTTTTTTCCTTCTGCCAGCGTCTTTTTTTTTTTTGTTTTTTTTGTTACTTTTATTATTAATCGTTTTTATAATTAAAAGTTGGAAAGCTTCGTACAGTTCCAAAGTTTAGAAGGAAATAATTAAATCGTTTTAAAAAGAAAATAAAAGGGAGAGAGAGTGAGGTAAACCCAAAAACATAATTAGTAGACATGGACGTGAATTAACGAAATAGGATCATGCAATATATACAGTATTATTCAATTAAACACATAAATCTATAATCGAAATACGACACGTACATGTATGTACAAGAGAATCTATAATTGAAATAAGCATGTGATGAAAGCCATAGCTAATTTAATACTTGCATGGAAATTTGTTGCATATTTAAATTATTGGGCTTACAAAAAACATAGACATAACAATACATTTGTAAGTACTACTAGTATTAGATAAAATAAAGAACCATAATAAAATTGTATTTGTGTCGGAACTCGGAACAAATTAGGTATTCCTACTAGTGAAGATTAGTGAGGAAGGAAGAATAAAAATAGATTCAAGACATTTTTTTTTTTGTCTTTGGTACATTATAAAGATCATTGGGCTTCGTAAGCCCAATAAAGACAGCAAATATCCTATTTTATTTAAAGTTTTAAGATTTTTATTTTCAGAAGTCAATTTTTTTTTTATTATTCGAATTGAACAAGTCTAGTTCCTCTTTGACCAAAAAAAAAACACTACTTATAAAGAACACCTTTGAGTGTGTGGCGTGTAGGTTATACTGAATTTAATTTTTTGATAAATGATTGTGGTTAATAAATAAACAAAGAAAATCTTAGCTTAATTTTTAAAACTAAAGTAAAATGTTTATTTTTTATAACAATACAAAACAAGAGAAGCATATGAGAGAGAGAGAAATGAAAAAGTGAATCTCATTGGGATTTGTGTTCTCTTTCTCTGGGGTTTCACTTAGATAGCAGACACATGCGGCGTGCCTCTCAACTTCTTTCTCTCTCTTTTTCTCAACTTCTTTTTCCTTCTGCCAGCGTCATTTTTGTTTTTGTTTTTTTGTGTTACTTTATTATTAATCGTTTTTATAATTAAAAGTTGGAAAGCTACGTACAGTTCCAAAGTTTAGAAGGAAATAATTAAATTAAAAACACAGTAATAACGAAATAGGATCATGCAATATATACAGTATTATTAAATTAAACACATAAATCTATAATTGAAATACCACACGTGTATTATTAAATACAGTGGACATTTTTGAGATAATTGGGCTTCGTAAGCCCAATAAGGACAGCAAATATCCTATTGTATTTAAAGTTTTTCAAAATTTTATTTTCAGGAGTCAATCTGCTTTAGTCAAAATAGATAGAGTGGAAAAAGCTTATCTGTCTCTCTTCTTGTCGCTCTGCATCAGCGAGATGATGAGGTCATTGAGGAGTACGGGAAGCCGCCTGAAAAAGCCAGCGATGAAAACGGGAATTTGCTCAGAGTCATCGGAATCAGGTTCTTCTTCGTCTGTCATGATGGATTTCAAATATATATGTGGTAGATGTTCTTCTACTTTTTGCTCTCAAAACCCTCTGTTTTGCTCTCCTAAAAACGTCAATGGCATCAATGGCCTCTTCTCTTTTGTTCTCCTCTAACCCAAAAGCAGTTGTCTTGTTCTCCTCTAAACCGACATATCATTTCGTTGAATTGTAAAATCTAAACCCTAATCAATATTTTGAAAACCCAAACCGATATATAATTTTGTTTAATTGTAAAAACTACACTCTAATCATTCTTTTATAAACCAAACCGACATAATTTCCTTATTAGAAAATGTACAGAATTTGTTTTCTTAAATTGTTTTGTCTTTTTATTTTTATTTTGATTTATTCTATAAAAATGATATGAGATGGCGTTTTGTTGTATTTTGATTGGTTAATTAAGAGGGGCGAATAAAAAAGTTTTACCCCCAGAAATTTTCAACAAAAATATATCATCAATGAATTAATGATCTTTCCAAATACTTATAAATACGCACACATGAAATATCTCTACCTGAGCTTATTACTTAGAAAAAAAAATATTCAAATTTTGAAAAGCTACAAAAGTATACCTGCTTGCGTTAAACCAAACATATCAAATCATAATATCAAACTGGACCGAATTGAATTAATTAATAGATACCCAAAAAAAATTCGAATAACTCCCAAAATTTGTGTACGTGCGAAAGTTCTGACTTCTGAAGACTGAAGCTGTGAAGCCTACAAGAGAGAGTCTCGCAAGTTTTCGAGCATAAAGTTTGTTTGTCTTATGCATTAAAAAAATATGTGAATCAATAAAATGTGACACAATGGATTGTTGATCAATCTTTCTCTCTTTTTTCTCAACTTCTTTTTCCTTCTGCCAGCGTCATTTTTTTTTGTTACTTTTATTATTAATCGTTTTTATAATTAAAAGTTGGAAAACTACGTACAGTTCCAAAGTTTAGAAGGAAATAATTAAATCGTTTTAAAAAGAAAATAAAAGGGAGAGAGAGTGAGGTAAACCCAAAAACATAGTTAGTAGACATGGACGTGAATTAACGAAATAGGATCATGCAATATATACAGTATTATTAAATTAAACACAAAAATCTATAATCGAAATACCACACGTACGTGTATGTACAAGAGAATCTATAATTGAAATAAGCATGTGATGAAAGCCATAGCTAATTTAATACTTGCATGGAAATTTGTTGCATATTTAAATTATTGGGCTTACATAAAACATAGACATAACAATACATTTGTAAGTACTACTAGTATTAGATAAAATAAAGAATCATAATAAAATTGTATTTGTGTCGGAACTCGGAACAAATTAGATATTCCTACTAGTGAAGATTAGTGAGGAAGGAAGAATAAAAATAGATTCAGGACATTTTTTTTTGTGTCTCTGGTACATTATAAAGATCATTGGGCTTCGTAAGCCCAATAAAGACAGCAAATATCCTATTTTATTTAAAGTTTTAAAATTTTTATTTTCAGAAGTCAATTTTTTTTTTTTTATTATTCGAATTGAACAAGTCTAGTTCCTCTTTGACCAAAAAAAAAAAAAACTACTTATAAAGAAAACCTTTGAGTGTGTGGCGTGTAGGTTATACTGAATTTAATTTTTTTGATAAATGATTGTGGTTAATAAATAAAGAAAGAAAATCTTAGCTTAATTTTTAAAACTAAAGTAAAATGTTTAATTTTTATAACAATACAAAACAAGAGAAGCATATGAGAGAGAGAGAGAAATGAAAAAGTGAATCTTACTTTAGTAAGAAAGTTAATATTTTTTCATGCATATATATAGATGGGACATCTGGAAGAGTGGTTGGTTATGGACCGGGATTATATGGGTTCTTTGGTAGGAGCTGCTGAAGCGTTGAAAGGCCGCACGCTCTGTCTACCTGTTGATTGCGGGGAAAAATGGTTTGGCTCTTACTCAAACGTATTTTCTATGGTGCTGTATTGGGAAAGCATATGTTATGCTTGCTGATGATGATACCATATGCAGGTAAACGTACAAAGTGTTAAGGATGCCATTTGCTCAGCAGTTGATGCTGTGCAGGCAATGACATCGTCCATGTGCTTGTTGCTGCCAAAGGTGACCCAATCTTTTCTCTCGTTGTGTTTAGTTTTTTTAATGCTGTACATATTCATAATATTCTCGTTGTGTTTAGTTTTTTTAATTTTTTAATTTTACATATTCATAATATTTTAAATTTTTCTTAAGTTTATATATATATTAATTATAATATTAAAATAAATGTGAATTGAAGTTCTTCTTACGTTAAGATTCAAAGCTCACAGATATTTGAAAACAAAACGGGAATCAAATAGTTGTTTTCTTTGTTTGCATATGATTCATAGATTGAATATCTTCAAAACACACTAGAAGTGTGGTTAAATATATTATAGTTTCTGTTTGCATATTGATTTTGCTGTAATTTTTTTAGTTGAAAAGAAATGTAAAATATTTAGGAAACAAAATCTGAAGTAATGCTAATTTTAAAAAAATTTCAGGGATTAACTTTGTAAATAACTTTTTAAATAAGTACAAATAAAAGGGTAGAACCCAAAATGTACTTTAAAAATGTATATATAATATACTATATTTTAACTCGCAGTACACCGCGTGCATATAACTTTTGTTATTATTTATATTTTATATTGTATTTGTTATTTAAATATTAGATATTTTGCAAATAGAGGAATAACTAATCCTGCCGTTTGTGCGGTTAAATGTTTATATTAATTTTTTAACCCGTAATATACTTCATGACCATTTGTTTGTTTTGTTTAGTGTTTGAGATTCTATTTTGATTTTTAATTATTATAACAAAAAATAAGGGATTTAAATACATAATAAGTCACATTTTCTTAATGATTTAATTATTTTACACAATATTAGTTAAATCAACTTAATTTATATGTCAAATATTCTAATATTAATAGTGTTGACAAATAATAAAATAAGGAATTTACCCGTGTTAGCATAAATTTAATGATATTTTATAAATTCTAACATGTTCTTCTTATAACTCATTTACAATATAACCGTATTATATAGTATTTTAATCTTTTGAATTTTACATATTCGTAATATTTTAAAAATTTATTAAATATATATAGATTTATTATAATATTTAAATAAACGTGAATTGAAGTTTTTTTTTTACGTTAGAATCAAAGCTAACAAGTTTTGGAAAACAAAATGAAAATCAAATTGTTGTTTTCTTTGTTTGCAAAGGATTAAGAGATAGAATATCTTCAAAACATAATAGAAAATGTGTGGTTAAATATATCATAGTTTCTGTTTTCATACTGATTTTGCCGTCATTTTTTAGTTGAAGTGGAATGTAAAATATTTAGGAACCAAAATCTGAAATAATACTATTTTTGGAAATTTTTTAGGGATTAACTTTGTAAATAAGTACAAATAAAAGGGTAGAACCCAAAATGTACTTCAAAAATGTATATACAGATATAGATAGGTTAGTGGAGGGGGTTTTACCGTAACTGAAATGAAATAGAATGAAGATTGTTTCGGATCTTGGTTGGATGTCGAAATCAAAAAAATTGTTAGGTAATTGAAATTTTGGTTGGATCTTGGCTCCATGAGGATGGAGAAAAGAAAAGATGAAATGAGAAATTTTGCAAAAGAAATTTTCACTTACTCTACAAATATTATAATCAGAATTTCCAATTTATATTTACAGAGTTTTTTTCAAGGCAATCTCTTTCATTTTCATATCTACATAAGTAAATAAATAAAAAGACAATGTATATTTAATAAAAGGTGTACAAAATAAAATAAAACTACACCATAATTACATTGGAAATGAGAAAACTTGGTGGGCAAGCCAGTTCCTCTGTTTTATGTGAACATCTCACCAAGACACCAAACTAGGTTTTTATTTTTTATTTTCTCTCGCAGCCTTTCTCTCGGTAAGAACAACTTATATTCTTAATCATGTTTCTCCTTCTCAACCAGCCCTCAAAGCTACTATGCTTCCGGAGGAAAAGACCTGTACTGGTGAGATCCTCCAGTGGCTTCTCACCAACGTCGCTGCAAACCCCTGCTTGTAATATCACCGACGCTATTCCTTGTGTAGACAGAGCTGATCTAGGAAAACTCGTCATTGCCAATGCTAATGAAACTAGCTACACTTTTTTGGAAAAGAAGGTGCCAATGGAGTTGGTGAAGAATCCAATGGTAACGATCGGGTCATCCCATGGCTGGATAGCTACATTGAAGGAAGATGGAATACTGCGTCTCCAAGACGATCTAAACCCACATGCATCGTATACAGAACCAAAACACATTCCCCTGCCTCCTCTTGTTACTCTGCCTCATTGCCAAACTCAGATTGTCACCAATGTGTCAATGTCCTCATCTTCTCCCGAGGATGAGGACTGTGTTGTGGCTGTCAAGTTCTTGGGACCTCAGCTAAGCTTTTGCAGACCCGCTCAAAGTAACTCGGAGTGGATCAACATCAGAATCGCAAACGCTTGCTTCCACTCCTCCCGTGTCATGTTTTCGGAGAGGCATGGTAAGTTTTGCATACTCGGATCTGGAGGCCATATCATTGCATCATGGGATCTCCTCCACACACACAAGCAAAATCCCAAGTTCCAGAGGATACGGTTCAGAAACCTTCCCAAGCTGACAAAGACCAAGCGGGAGCTTATGGATTCGTGCTACAAAAGCGAACACTTGGTGGAGTCAAGATCCACCGGTGAAACTTTCTTGGTTAAGTTGTACAGGAAGGCCGTGTGTAGAGGTATGTCGAAATTGAGGACAAAAGTTTTAATGGTGTTCAGGCTAGATGACAAAGGAAATGCTGTATACACTCAAGACATCGGAGATCTCTGCATTATCCTCGCGAAGTCTGAACCTTTTTGTATCTCTATTGGCTCCGGACCCCGCATGTTCTACCCTAACCATGTTGATTTCCAGGATGATGGCGAAGCCGGATATTTCAATCTTGCCAAATCCTCCAGCATTTGTGCTAATTGGGGAGCCTGGACCGGTCACTATGTTCCACCTCAAAATATAGAAAATATAGTTTGAAAATTTGAGTTTGAGTTTCAGTCAAGAGCTAGAGCTATGTGTCGAGAAGTTACTGGAGGAGTTTTGATATGTGTGTCGAGAGCTAGAGGTAAAGAGTGCTGTCTGTTAAACGTGAGTTAATTTGGTTGATTTGAATACCAACGTGAGTGGAAGCAGAGAGTAAATAACCAATGCGGAGAGGGAGTTGCCCAGAGTATAAAGAGTGTTGCTACTAGTGTGACATGGTACAAAAGAGAGATAATAGGGCATTGACCATTCGTCCTTTCATGACCATGGGAGAGTTAAGTTTAGGCAGCAGCAGCATAGAAAGTCATGGATTTAGAGCCAAGAGATTCAAGCTCATAAAGAATTGGTCGATATGGAGCAGTAAGTCCAGTTTGGATGGGAGGTATCTTGCTAGTGCAGGTCAGGATTGTGTTTTATTCATATTTGGAATCTTATTTATATATATACTAGGTAACAATCCGCACTATGTGCAATTGTGTAGGATAAATCGATTCAAATAAAATTATTATAAATAAAATTACTATTTGGAATCTAAAATGTCAGAATAATAATTTTACTCATATTGTATTGTTTTATTCTAGTTTGCATTTAATTATTTTGTATAAAAATATGTTTCACCCGTGAAATATGGAAAAAAAAATTAAACATGGGGGAAAAAGTTTTGATAAAATGTTATTAGTTATGGTAATCTGTTTTTTTTGTCAAACAAATTCATATATTTTATATTTCACATTACTATCTACATTGATATACCATTAAATAGATAAGACAATGTTTTTAGAATAAATAATTTAAACTAATCCTAAGTTTAAAAATACCATCAGAAAAATATATTAAAATGGTAAATAATAATAATAAAAAGTGTAGTAATGGTGAAAATTTATAGGAAAAATGAATGTATGAGGTTTTCAAAAAATTCAGTATCATGTTAAGATCGCTGAATCACCATTTATTATTAAATTATCAAAAAGTCAATATCTTATTATAATGGTTATTGCGGTAGATATTTTTTGATAAATTTTTAAATACATATGAATAGTCATTGGATTTTTTAAATAGAAAATAGATTTTTTGTTTTTCAAAAATTTAAATTGGTGAATAAATTTAAAATTGTTTACGAAATGTTATTTATTTTTAAGATTATTGTGATAATTAATTTTAAAAATATACTTGAATAGTCATCAGATTTTTTTAAATCGGAGAATAAGTTTTGCATTTCAAAATTTTATATAAAATGAATAAGTTTTTAAGAGTTTGTTAATGTAATTTACTTATAATTAAATATGTTATGAAAGTAATAATTAAATAATTAACTATATTTTATTGTTTTAATAGTTGATTAAGTCTTTCAGTTTTTAAAACTAATAGAAATAAAAATTACCTTATATATTCTAATGGCATATTTATGTAAATAATAATAAAATAAATATTTCCTTATATATTTTAATGGCACATTTAATAAATCAAAAAGCTTGTTTTTGTAAATATGTTTATTTTGAGATGCGTAAATGTAATTAAATCTCCAAACTGTTATGGCGACGACACATCAACATTTTCAACAAAATGCTTCTCTATTATAATATATAGGGAATAATTACCATGTAATATGTTCGTGTCTAACATTAAAATTAATTATATTTGTCTCACATTGTTTATTTCTTTACCTAATTAGTTGCTCTAGATTCTAGAATATAGTGGAAAAAAAGTAGAAGAAGTTATTGGTTCATGGAGTGGAGTGTAAAACACTTCCAGTTCAAAATATGGATGTAATTTTAATATACATTTTTAAATCTAATTACTTGATTTTGATATGGATTTATATATCATTATGATATACTTCAAATTTGTCATTTTGTTATTTGTACTATAACAATGAAACTTGTCATCATAATTTGTATTTTAAAGTAATTGATAGAATAAATAACATAATAAATTGACAAAGAGTCTACCAAATAATGTAAAATATATAATCTTATACTGTAATATCTAATCTCATACTGGGATTAATATTATTTTTATAAATAGAAATAATTTATGTGAGAATTATAAATATTATATGTAATATCTAATCTCATACTGGGATTAATATTATTTTTAGTAATTTATGTGAGAATTATAAATAGAAATTAATCACCTCTTTCGTTTAAAAAATAAAAATAAAAACTTTATACAGCTATGACGAAATGCAAATGTTTTGATTTTGTTGTTCATAGACAGGTATTGTTAATTAAAGTGTTAATTATTGTATCATTTAGTTCATCTTTTTAGATTTTGTAAAGTATACGAACATGTACGTGAAAGAACTTTTTCTGCCTCTCTGATGGCTTGCCAAAGAACTTCCCCCACACATATGTCACAAAGGCTCCCTTACTCATGCCCACAATCTCTCGTGATGTTTTCCCATCTTCATAAAGAGGAACCCTTTTGGCCTTCCAGTTATCATAAATGAGTATGGCTTTGTCCATGTTATTCTTCAAGACCTCTCTGTGGATTTGCTTTTGCAAAGTACGAAGCTGTGCCTTTTCTCTCGTCTTTAACCAGTCGTTTCTGCTACATTTGATTGGGAGGAAAGGTGAAGAGGAAGATTTGAGTGGAAGAAGAGAGGAAGAAGGGAACAAGGGTTTAGTGATGAAGGAAGAAGAGATCAAAGGTTTAGTGATAAAGGAAGAAGAGATCAAAGGTTTAGTGATGAAGGAAGAAGAGAAAGTTGTTTTGGCAACAAAGTGTGCAGCTTGCATCTTCATAAAAGAGGGAGAAGAGATGCAAGGCTTAGGGAGAAAGGTTGAGGCTTGCATCTTCACAAAAGAGGGAGAATAGAGAAACGGTTTGGTGATGAAAAAGCTTGAACTTTGCATTTTCTAAGATCTAAGGAGAAAAATGTTGATGAGAGAAAAGGTTTGGTTTTTATAGAAAGGTTTAATTTGCTCTGTTTTTTTATCTCTGTTTTTTTTTTTTACATTTCTTTTTAAATAAAGGAGATCTTTCTTTCTCTTGTTTGTTTTGTTGGTAAGTGTAAAAAATTGTAACTTTAGATAGTACTTACTTAAACCAATAAGAAGTACATCATTAGTATTTCTTGTATTGTTATATTTTCTTCTTTTTATTATGCTCTTCTAACTTTTGGTTGTTGTTGTGGTACTCGATCACAACTATTAAAGAACTTGATTGAATATAGTTTTTTTTTAATTCCCTAATACACATTGTAAAACATTTTACAATGACGATTCATAAGAACTCGAAAACTGAATTTAGATTCATATCAAAATTCTTCCATCACTAAAGTTTGTGGTTATTGATCAAAGTCATATAGATTGAACCCTACTAGATACACTTGCCTACTTAGTTAGTGCATATTCATTCTTAACGACAAACCCAAATTCCAAAAATAGTTCGAATTTAGATCTTAATCCTCTACGTCAATTCGCATGCATGCCCATGTGTGGATCTACTTATTCTAAAGAATAAGACTTAATGTTCACAAGTGGCAAATTAGCATTTGCTTTCTACTGGAAACACTATGGCAAGTCGACAAGTTCACCTATTTTGATTATACAACAGTTTTGGTCGTATTGTCTATCAGTCTATGTATAAATGTTTTCTTGGATAAGACCATTTGGCTTATAAGACAATGAATTTTTGGCCTTATTAAGAAGAAAAGGTGTGCTTTAAAATTTTAAAGTTTAGTAAGTTCAAGGGGGAAAAAATACATAGTAGAAAAACCTAAATATTTGAGTGTTATATATGTGTATGTTAGTAATAATGTCAAAATCGAGCAGTGGATGGTTTGATCATGATTACAGTTTTAATATATGTGTATGTGTATGTTAGTAAGAATATCCAAGCTAAAGCCATAATATACAGTGGATGGTTTGATCATGATTACAGATTTAATTCTAGTTCGGATTTCAGTTAGATATATCTTTAATTTTTTTTAAAAATAAAAATTTTGGTTTTTGATCTTCTTTTTTTTTTTTTTTTTTTCAAATTTGGATTCAGCTTCTTGGATAATCTTTTAAAACCATACGAAGTTGTGATTTGGTTTTCAAATTAGAATATTTTGGATCAAATGGTTTTTAATCGAACTGAACAAATCTAGTTCCTCTTGGACAAAAAAAACTCTACTTAGCTTATAAAAAGACATTTGAGTGTGTGCCGTGTAGGTTATAACTGAATTTAATTGTTTGATAAATGATTGTGGTTAATAATTAAACAAAGAAAATCTTAGCTTAATTTTTATAACTAAAGTAAAATGTTTGCAAATTTTGAATACGGTGGTGATGTCCAAAAACAAACTTTCAAGACTATGAGGTGAAAGACTCAAAGGTAGAAAGTGTATATCAGAAAGTGTATAAAATTGTACAAGTCCGCTGCTCTTGGCTTATTGTGCACCGAGAGATATCTGAATCTGATTATTACGTTGTATGGACCATTCACAAATGTATCTACGTGGGTTTAGTTTTTTCTTGTTGTTGTAAACAAGATAACAATACAAAAAAAAAAAAAAGCATCTGAGAGGGAGAGAAAAAGAGAGAAAGAGAGAAATTAAAAAGTGAATCTCATCGTGACATTGGATTGTGTTCCCTCTCTTTGAGGTTTCTGACAGAGTAGACACAGGCGGCGTGACTGCATCTGCCTCTCTGTCTCTCTCTCTAGTCTGGTCGACTGTTCCAACATTTACATGTATTTATTTAATGGGATCAAACAAATGTAACCAAATAATCATGTAATATGCAAATTATATATATATAAGAATGCCTATTGATTTAGTTATCAGATTGGTATATATATTTAGATGTAGATTGGAGATGTTCTTATTGTGCACAAAGAGAAATACCTCAATCTTATTATACATTATGTTGACCATTCAAGGTGTTTTCTAATAAAGAAAAACAAATTAAAGAGGAGAGACGTATATAAACAAAATGGGATCAAACAAATGTAATCAGATAATCATGTAATATGCAAATTATATATATAAGAATGCCTATTGATTTAGTTATCAGATTGGTATATATATTTAATAAAGATTATTTATTGTTGGAAAACTTGATGTTGTGATCATGTTTTCCAATAAATTTCATGTGAGCTCTAAGAATTAAAAGAAGTTTGATATTACATTTGTATTATTTTTTGAATTTTAAGTTTCAAATGTGGGAAACAGATCAAAATATAGATGAATATTTTTTTTACACATTGTGCTCAATTAAATCGTTATTATATAGTTTGATCAAATTTTTTTTGTATAATCATTTATTTAATTTCTTCCTTAAATATATTTGTTCTAAAAACGACTTCTCCAAAACAAAAGATAATTATTAAGCTTTTAATATGAACAAACATCATTTTTATATGGAAATTTAAATCATGGGGGAGGAAAAGAAAGAAAAACTAGAAATTGAGGGTTTGACTGCAATTAAAATGAAATCCAATTAGGATTGTGTTGGATCCTATTTTATAGAGATTCGTGGTGGGCAAGTCTCTTCTTCCTCTGTATTACACCAATTAGGGTTTTGTTTCCTTTTCTTTGCTAATCCTCTGTTTCTCGCTAAAGAACATTTATTAATGTCTCTGCTTGTGAACCAGCCCTCGAGCCTCTGCTTTCGGAGACCTGTGTTGGTGAGATCCTCTCCTCTTCCCTCTAATAATGGCTTCTCAAGTTCCTTGCTTCATACCCCTCCTTGTTTCATCTTCAGCGTTGATCCCTGTGGAGCAAGACCTCGGAAAGAGGGAAAACTCGTGATTATGAATTTTAATGGACGTGACTGCACTACTTTGGATAAGAAGGTGCCTGTGGAGTTGTTTTACGATGAAATTGTAACGATCGGGTCATCCCATGGCTGGATAGCTACTTTGAAGGACGATGGCATATTGCGACTCCAAGATGATCTAAACCCGGTTGCATCGGATTCAGACCCAAAGCGCATTCCCCTGCCTCCTATGGTAACGCTTCCTCATTGCCAAACTCAAATTGTCACCAACGTGTCAATGTCTTCATCTTCTCCAGAGGATGAGGACTGTGTTGTGGCTGTCAAGTTTTTGGGTCCTCAGCTCAGCTTTTGCAGACCGGCTCAACTTAACTCCAAGTGGATCAATGTCAGAATCGGACACCAATGTTTCTTCTCCTCTCGTGTTATGTATTCCAAGAAAGACGATATGTTTCGCATTCCCGGATCTGGAGGCCACCTCATTGGATCATGGGATCTCCGTACAGATAAGCTCCCCAATCCCAAGTTGCAGAGTTTGAGATTTCAAAAACTTCCCAAACTGACAAAGACCAAAGGGAAGCTTCTGGATTCGTGCTGCAAGAGTGAACTCTTGGTTGAGTCACCAGCTGGTGAAACTTTCTTGCTTAAATGGTATAAGAAGTCTTGTGGCAAGATCATCAATGGTAATGCCAAAATGAAAACAAAAGCTTTGATGGTGTTCAAGCTAGACGAAGAAGGAAACGCTGTTTACACTAAAGA
Source organism: Camelina hispida (assembly GCA_023657505.1). NCBI lineage: Eukaryota > Viridiplantae > Streptophyta > Magnoliopsida > Brassicales > Brassicaceae > Camelina > Camelina hispida. The sequence continues at coordinate 26,130,641 of CP094636.1, read as the reverse complement.
CATTGGAGATCTCTGCATATTTCTCTCAAAGTCTGAACCTTTCTGTGTCTCTGCTAGCTCTTTTCCCGGCATGTGCCGTAACAAAGTCACACTCTATGATGGTGACGAAATCGGTGATGTCCATCTGAGTGATTCCACCATCGTTACTGATGTGATACCTACATGCAGAAACAATTACCTTATTCCACCCCAAGAACTAGATTAGTATTGTAGTTTGGAACTGAGTCCTTTATTTTCTTCGCGGCCACTTACCATGGTCATTGGTCAATGTAGTTTTTTTTTTAATCTAGGAACGGTTTCCTTACTTAGTTCCACTTTAGTCTCTCTGCAAACGATAGTAATATATATTAATATTAACATCATGGTTTTGAATTGAGTCTGCTTTTGGGTAACAGGTTTTTTTCCTACTGTAGTTAAAGACTGCAATTAAATGGGAATCCAATAAAAACAATCAGGGAGAAACCTGGAAAGACAACAATAGAGATTTCATAATTGATGCAAGATCGATCATAAGAGGCCACATTGTAAGTAGACACTATAATTTGTGTATTCCGAAACCTTAATTATCACAAACAAATCAACATTTTTCTAAAGAGTTTGCTTGTGAAAGAAGCACAACATAGGTTAGCTTATAAGCGTGGAGCAACAGAGATAAAGCAACATCCTTTCTTTGAAGGAGTGAACTGGGCTCTGGTTCGGTGTGCCAGTCCACCGGAGATTCCTAAACCGGTAGATGTTGAACCGGTGAATCCTAATCCTACTGTACCGGCTGCTGCGTCGTCTAGTGTGAGATCTGATCAGAGTAACTATCTTGAGTTTGATTTCTTCTGAAAGATACTGTTTCCACAGTTTGCTGATTCTCCTCCTATTGTTTCTTTGCAAATTCTGTTTAGTGTTTTCGAAAAATGTGTGTTTTTTTTTTTTTTTTCTTCCTTCTTGTTATATTTTTCACGTCTAGGAAAAAGTTATGAGATTTGTAATCATTCTTCAAAAATGTGAGACAGCCTTTGTACCATCTTCTTGAGTTTAATGTTAGACACGAACCTTTGACAATCGCTAATACACAATATCAAAAACCTCAATGTTTTGCCTTCCATTGATCTTTATTCCAACACACACCCGTAATTTCTTACAAAATGGATTATATTTATATTAACAATCAGTTCTTACATAAAAGTTAAGACCCTCTTCTAAATAAATTTCTACAGACGAAGAGGAAAGATCTAGTCTAAAGACTGAGATAATTACCATTGCATTGAAGAAGCTAGATATAAAACACATTGCTTCATTTCAATTGTTTATAGCAGTTATAAGCAATAGCCACAGATGCAGCAGCACAAGCAACAGCTAAAGCAGCATATGTATCTTCTTTCTCCCAATTCTCCAACCACATTGACATCGCAGCACAAACCTTGAATCCACAAGAAGATACATTCTCGCTGCTACTTATCCGAAAAGATGCGTTTTTTACAGAGGTTACTCTTTCCGAGGTATTTTCTCTGTGTGATTCTCCCCCAAACAGTTAGAGTTCCCATTTTGTTGGAAACAGATACAATCATTATCTGATTCTTGTGTCACCTCTCTGTTGCTGATCTCGACGCTGTTTAATTGGAGCCTTTGTTCTTGAGTTTTCTTCTGATCTTCTTCTAACAGACCCATTTCACCCCTGGAAAACAGTCAATAAAGTGTTGTTTAAAGGCCAGAAAATTTAAGAGACTGTCTAAAATCTAAATCAAGAAGCTTTGATCTTATATTACCTCCAAAGCCGGTCTACAATTACGCCATTGTTTATGTGTTGCTCCAACAAAAGAGGTACATCTTCTAAAAATCACACATCCATACCTAAGAGAGAGACAGGAATCAGTTAAAAGTTAAAAATCGGATAGAAGGAACACATATTATTCTCGTTCTTAATTTTCTAGAGACCAATTCGTTTAAGACTACAATAAAATTAACTAACCCTTTATGGTTGCACATTTATATCATTTACTCCAAAACAGCCTTGTTTTACTTACCAGTGTCCTGTGACATTCTGGTTGATGTTTAATCCATAGATGATAACATCTCCTGTGTATCTGTGACCACCGATGTGAGAACAAGGGCTGATCGAAACTTCATCACCAAGACCACATAGTTCAATTTCCTCTCTGAATCGACTAACCAAAGATGGTCCACAAACTCCACATCGCCGGTCTCGGGACCCATGACAACATATAAAGACATATGAACCGCTTAGAGACTCAGGATTTCCAGGCAACCACTCAACACCCTTCACAAGCACCTCTTCAACAAATGTGTCCACATCAAAATGAGTCAACCTTACTTTTGTTACTGTTTCTCAAAAATCATCAATTACAATATCTTACTCAGTGAGTAGTAGTAGTAGTAGTAGTAGTAGTACATGTATCTGATCATATCTGGAAAAATCAAAAAATCCTCATTTGATGTCTCTGTTCCATCATGTCCCTCGCATGTTGTGAGTAGAGTCTGCAATTCAACCGAAACATTTTTAAAAACAAAACATCAGGAAGACATCCAAAAGACACAAAAGATAGTTTATAACTGATGCGCAAGATCATAACCGAGTTGTGTGTTTCCTTCAAAGACACTAGAATTGTGTGTTTCTAAAACGAATCAACGAGTTCCTAAACTGTAACACATAGAATCTTAACAATACAATTCTGACTCTAAGAAGAATCCCAAATATCCTCACTGAGATTTAAGAAACTCTTCACTATACAAAAACAAAGAAACGCCTTTTTTACTCATACTGCTTATTTATGGGAGTTCACTGACGAAACCCTTACTCTGAAGTCTTCCCTATGTTAAGACTCACATACAAATGTAGATAAAAATTACAGATATGATCAGACCTAAGTTAACTTGCAAATCACAGTAGATTCTGAAACTTCAAAATTCAAAAAAGGGATCCGAAACAAAGTTACCTCTTTCGTCATACTACTCTTCCTCGCCGGTACAGAGGAAGAGAGAAGCCTCGGTAACCGATCGAACTCAGACGCTTTGATCGAACTCAGACGCTTCGATCCTCACTGGCCAAACAGAGGGTTTTTTGTAGCACAAGAAGACATGCCTCTCGTAGAACTGTACGGTCCCGGCGAGCCTCTCGAGTCCGAAATCAGCGTCGCTAATGCTCTCAGCATCTCCTCCTCGCAAGCTCTCACTCTCGTAGCTTCCAGAGCGAGAGATCGATTCGTCGAGAAAGCTAGATTCTGTGATCGGAGACGACGAGGAAGGTGGTTTTCTGGTAAATGTTAAAGGGTCCTCTAAATATCTTCCGCTTCCCATCTAATTCGACGAAAAGTTTCAAACTTTTCTGGAGATCGAAACTGAAAGTTTTGGAGAAGAAGAAGAAGAAGCAGAGGAGGAGAGTAAAATACTAAAATATACTTTTTTTTTACTTTTCTTTGCTATTAAATTACTCAATTAATAATAATGTAATATTTAAAAGTGTATAATTGTGTATTCCGAAAATAACAATTTGAAAATACAAAACACGTGAAAACTGAAATCCACTTCCATAAATAATTAAAACTTTTTTGTTTTTGTTTTTGGCAGTTCTATATATAATTTTATGTATGAGATTCCACTCATTTCTTCCACACACATTATTTATTATTTCATGTCAAACCACATAATAGTCGTTTATAATTTCTATCATTGATAAACTTTATGACTAAAAAAAAAAAAAAAAGAAGAAAGAATGTACATTAACAGTAGTCACATAGCATCTTCAACTATGCAATTCAGTGAATTAATCAAAGTTGATGTTATCATGTATGCATTAGTCCGAATCCAACCCTTTCTTTTGGGGTCAAAATCAATAAATCATTGATCAACCTTAATAATTATTTTTTAGTAAATATGAAGATATTAATCATCAAACTGAAACTATTTGACATGGAGTGGAATTTAAGTTACTACGTACTATACATTATATGCAAAAAATCAGACCAATTTTTTACATTCTCTATGGAAATAAAATCATGAGGGGGCAAAGAAAGAAAAACTAGAAATGGAGGGTTTGGCTGTAATTAAAATGAAATCCAATTAAGATTGTGTTGGATCCTATTTTATAGAGATTCTTGGTGGGCAAGTCTCTTCCTCTGTATTACATACACCAATTAGGGTTTTGTTTCCTTTTCTTTCCTTATATCCTCTGTTTCTTGCTAAAGAGTCTCTGCTTGTGAACCAGCCCTCGAGCCTCTGCTTTCGGAGACCTGTGTTGGTGAGATCCTCTCCTCTTCCCTCTAATAATGGCTTCTCAAGTTCCTTGCTGCACACCCCTCCTTGTTTCATATTGCGCCTCCAAGATGATCTAATCCCGGTTGCATCGGATTCAGACCCAAAACGCATTCACCAACGTGTCAATGTCTTCATCTTCTCCAGAGGATGAGGAATGTGGTGTGGCTGTCAAGTTTTTGGGTCCTCAGCTCAGCTTTTGCAGACCGGCTCAACTTAACTCCAAGTGGATCAATTTCAGAATCGGACACCAATGTTTCTTCTCCTCTCGTGTCATGTATTCCAAGAAAGACGATATGTTCAGCATTCCCGGATCTGGAGGCCACCTCATTGTATCATGGGATCTCCCCAATCCCAAGTTGCAGAGTTTGAGATTTCAAAACCTTCCCAAACTGACAAAGACCAAAGGGAAGCTTCTGGATTCGTGCTGCTAGACACTATAATTTGTGTATTCCGAAACAGAGTGCTATATTAATCATGAAATCACAAAACAATACTGTAATCGACCAACTTAAACACCCAATTTATTATTAAAAAAAACATCACAGTACCAGAACATCACAATAAACAAAACACAAACTTTTTTTTTTTGTTAAAGGGCTAACAAAACACAAACTTTCTCAAATGTTTTTACTGGGTTGATTGCCACCGGACAAATCTTCTTCCGTTGTGTTCACCGGCGACAAGCCATCACTGGGTTCATTGCAAACTTCTTTCTTCATTGGCGGGTTTACAGCAACCTTCTTCTTCATTGCAACCTTCGGCTTAATCTTTATTCCAATCTTCTTCTTCTTCATCACCTTCTTCTTCTTCTTTTTGGTCTTCTTCTCTGTTTCTCCTTTCTCAGTCACATAGATCTCGAATTCCCCTTTTTTCATAGCAACAATCTCTTCACTGCTTTTCCCATCTTTGAACGTGATATGCTTTTCATCCTTCCAGTCATCAAAGAGCAATTTTTTTTTCTCATCGTGTTTCTGTTTTTGTATTTTGGTGCGGAGAGTTCGAGCTTTTGATCTCTCTCTCATTATCTTCCTCTCTTTTTTAGTAAGACAGATTACTTTGAACACTGGAAGAGAGGAAGCAGAGGCAAACGATTTCCTCATCCATGGCGATTCCAAAAAAGAAGAAGAAGAAGAAGAAGAAGAAGACAAAAAAAAACGGGTAGCCATATTATGGAAAAATGAAATAGGTTTGACTCGTTTTTATTTGGTTGCGTAAACCCAATAACAAATTACTAAATAGCCATTTGCTGGATAAGAACATTTGTCGCTTTTAAAATTTTAATAACAAGAAAAATTTTTGAGTACCTCGGTTGTTTTTTTTGGATCTTATATGTGGATATTGCCATATTGGTATCAAACTAAAACAATAGCATATACAATGGATTGTTTGATATGGTAACAGTTTAATTATTAATTCTAATTCAGATTTTAGTAAAACCAATACAGTATTAAGATATGTTACGGTTTTCAAATGATATTTTGATTTGGTTTATTTTGGATCGAATTAACGAACTGAACACGTGTAAGCGTCTAAGAAAAAGAAAAAAAGATTTTGTTCTTTTAAAAAAACTCTGACTGTGTGTACCTTTCTTGGCTGGTATATTTTTTTTTTGTCGTCACTCGCTATTGTCTCAAATGCGAGAGAGAGAACAAAGATTTAACAAAGATCTTTAAAAAAAGAAACAATTAGATATTTGTTAAAAGAAATTTAGTAAAAATAAAAAAACAAAAAGAGTAAGAACAATCATTGTTAATTCAAAGGTTCGTAGTTATGAAGAATTTACTATATATGCTAGTTACAACTTACAAGTTGTCTATAATCTGAAATGAAAATTGTATTTATGCGTTTCAAAATATTTGTATCGTCATTTTTACCCTCTTATAATGAACTTAAAAAATATCTTTCTCTTTACAGTTGCTAAATTTTCTTGTAACTGTAATCTTAGCTCAATGTACACCTCATTCAATTTCCATATTTTGTTGTCATATATGAGAAAAGCAAACAGCATTCACAATCACAATAACTGGCCAAAATAAAATAAAACCCACCTAAATAATAACTTTGATCCAATCATCCAATTTTTACAGCAACAAACTAGTTTCTCACGTAAGACCAAAGCTGCAGCTGCTTCTGAAATCAATCACCTCTTTCGTTTACACAACAAAGAAACTCAATACAGAAGAATCACCATGACAAAATGCAAAATACTATGATTTTTTGTTTGTAGACCACTATTGTTAAATTGTTAATCATGGTATCATTTGGTTCATTTTTTGGACTTCATAAAATATAAAACACACGTAAGTGAAAACTGGATGTCAAAATTGTAATTACCATGTAAAATGTTCGTGTCTAACATTAAACTTAATTATATTTGTCTCACATTGTTTATTTCTTTACCTAATTAGTTGCTCTAGAATATAGTGGAAAAAAGAAGAAGAAGTTATTGGTTCATGGAGTGGAGTGTAAAACACTTCCAAATCAAAATATGGATGTAATTTTAATATACATTTTTAAATCTAATTACTTTATTTTGATATGGATTTATATATCATTATGATATACTTCAAATTTGTCATTTTGTAATTTGTACTATAACAATGAAACTTGTCACCATATTTTGTATTTCAAAGTAATTGATAGAATAAATAACACAATCAATTGACAAAGTGTTTACCAAATAATGTAAAATATCTAATCTCATACTGTAATATCTAATCTCCCAAAACAAAAGATAATTATTAAGCTTTTAATATGAACAAACATCATTTTTATATGATTCAATATCCCAAAATTGAACCAAACCAAATTTTGAACTGACCGAGCCAAACCAAATCGAGAAATTTGGCCCCAGTCGAAAGAGTTGAAAGTACGATTTTCAAAGTGAGAGCTTTTTAAGTTCTGATTAGGAAAGAGAGAGTACTACTAGTCTACTGCGAGTGGAGTGCTTGCTTGATCATTTGACATTTGCTCTCACTAGACCGACCACGAACACCAAGAGCATACTCTTAGCTCAGTATGTCACTTATTTAACTTCCTTATATTGTCATAAAACTAACATTCACAATCACAACAAAGAGACGAAATGAAACAACCACCTAAATAGCTTTGATCCAAATTTACAGCAACAAACCAGTTTCTCACGACCAAAGCTACAACTGCTTCAGGTCTCAAACCTCAACCCTTCTTTTAGCAAAACAAAAGAAAAAGAAAAAGCACACAACTTTCTTTGATTGTTCACAACAGCAAAAAGTTCAATCCTTGAAAAAGAAGAAATCATCAAAAGGGTTTTTCTCCAGGGAGATATGAAGGAGAACCCCATTCCACTTGATTCTTCTTTCTATTAAAGATTCCACTTAGATTCGGCAATAGCACTTTCTTTGAGACCACTGAAGTTTTTGTCTTCTCCAGTTTCTTATGGACAGGTTTCTGTTTGGGAGCTTTGTAATGTTGTTGCGGTGATGATTCAGTTGCCATCTTCTTCTCAGCTTCTGCTAGAATCCTTGTCGCCGCTTCCTCTGCTTTCTTCTGATCTCTTTCACGCCATCTCCTGAGTTCTCCTTCAACAGCTTTCTTAGCAGCATCCGCCATAGCTGCTTTCTTCAACGCTTCTTCTGTTGCGGTCTTGAGCTTCTTAATCTCTTCTTGTGTTGTCTCTAACTTCTTCAGTGTTTCGTTTTCACTCGCTTTCACTGCTTCCACCTGAGCCAATGCAGCAGCCACTTTCAATTCCGCTAACTTATCGCACACCTCAGCTCTCTTGCTCAGTGACTTGAACTCCTCTTGAGACAGTGTGATGCTCTGAGATCCAGATTCAGATGAAGTCGAATTACGTGCAGCGTTGGTCTTTTCAGAAATTGACTTTATCTGTTCAAGCGCCTTTGTCTCCGCAGCTGTTGCCTCTTCGGCTTCATCTAAAGCGACCCTTAGATGCAGCTCTGATTCTTCAAGCGCCAGATGTGCACTCTCCGCTTCCTTCATCAACTCATCAGCTTTGTTTCTCATTTCCTCAGCTTCTCGTCGAGCAGTTTCGGTCTCCGAAGATATCTGATTGATGGTTAACATCATATCTTCCAAAGCAGCGTTTGCTTTACATTCCTCTGCAACACATTCTTCTAGCTCACTCTTACTTCTGCTAAGCTTCATATGAAGATCGCCAGCCACTGATTCAATTTCAGCCTCCTTTGCTTCAACTTCACTGTGCTCCATCTTCACATTCTTAAGTGTCAAGTTGTCGCTAGCTTAACATAAATTTACATAAACAGCTCTAGGTGTAAATAATTTCGTGCATTTTCAGATGGGCCTTGTGCAGTTTTCCACTAATGGATCTGAACTTCTCAAGCCCACATATACTTTTTTTCTTTTTAATACGGGAAAAATTGGTGGGCAAATCCTTCTTCAACTAGGGTTTTTTTTCTTTGTTACCTAATTTAATCCTCTTGCAGCCCGTGCATTCCGGTAACACATAATTTAATTATTCATGCCTCTTCTTCTCAACCAGCCCTCGAAGCTACTATGCTTTCGGAGGAAACCTGCACTTGTAAGATACTCTCTGATGCAAGCCCCTCCTTGCTCCATCGTCGGCGTTGAACCTTGTGGAGCTGATCATCTCGGAAGACTCGATGTTATGATGATGTCTCGACGTACTTGCTTGGAAAAGAAGGTACCTCTAGATTTGGTGGATAGTGATCCATTGGTAACGATCGGTTCATCCCATGGTTGGGTAGCTACATTGAAGGAAGATGGGATACTGCGTCTCCAAGACGATCTAAACCCATATGCATCATATACAGAACCAAAACGCATTCCCCTGCCTCCTCTTGTAACTCTGCCTCATTGCCAAACCCAAATTGTCACCAACGTGTCATTGTCTTCATCTTCTCCCGAGGATGAAGACTGTGTCGTGGCTGTCAAGTTTTTGGGACCTCAGCTCAGCTTTTGCAGACCCGCTCAAAGAAACGCTCAGTGGATCAATGTCAGGATCGCAAACAACTGTTTCTTCTCTTCTCGTGTCATGTATTCCAAGAAAGATGACATGTTTCGCATACCTGGATCTGGAGGCCATCTCATTGGATCATGGGATCTCGGTGCACATAGGCACACACCCAAGATTCACAAGTTGCGATTTAAAAAGTTTCCCAAGCTTGCAAAGACTAAACGGAAGCTTCTGGATTCGTGCTACACCAGCGAGCACTTAGTGGAATCACGATCAACTGGTGGTGAAATTTTCTTGGTTAAGTGGTACAAGAGAACGGCCGAGATCATCGAGGGTGTTGCGAGAATGAGAACAAAATATTTAATGGTCTTCAAAATAGACGAAGAAGGAAACGCTGTTTACACTCAAGATATTGGAGATCTCTGCATGTACCTCTCAAAATCTGAACCTTTTTGTGTCCCTGCTAGCTCATTTCCTGGCCTCGATTCCAACGAGGTCATAATCTATGATGTAGACGAAGCCGGAGTAGTATGTCTGGATGATTCACGGTTCATTGGTGGAGATTCTACATTCAGGGCCCCTTTCCATATTCCACCTCCAAATATGAACAACTAGCACGTTAGTTTGGAATTATTTTTTCTCATTTTAGATCATTCAAATTTCAAGATTAATATGTTTTTTTAAAAATAACTTTTTTGTTACTTCCAAAATGAGTTACTGTTTCTCAAGAATCATCAATTACACTATCTACTGAGTAGTATTAGTAGTACCTGTATCTGATCATATCTGGAAATATCAGAACATCTCCATTTGATGTCTGTGTTCCATCATGTCTCTCGCATATTGTGAGTAAAGTCTGCAATTCAACCGAAACATTTTTGAAAGAAACCATCAGGGAAGACATCCAAAAGACAAAAAAGATAGTTTATAAGTAATGTGCAAGATCATAATAAGAAGCCACATTGTACGGTTTTGTTCAAAGACACTAGAATTGTGTATTCTGAAACTTTATGTACAAACGAATCAACAAGTTCCTAAACTGTAACACATAGAACTCTTAACAATACAATTCTGAATTCTGACTCAAGAAAAATACCAAATATCCTCACTAAGATCTAAGAAACTCTTCACTGTACAAAAACAAAGAAACGCATTTTCTACTCATACTGCTTATTAGGGGGTTTCACTGACGAAACCTTTACTTGAAGTCTCCCCTATGTTAGTCTCAGAAACAAATTTAGATAAACATTACAGAAATGATCAGACCTAAGTAAAGTCCACTTAAACTTCAAAATTGAAAATAGGATTCGAAACGAAGTTACCTCTTTCTTCTTATACAACTCTTTCTCGCAGATACAGCGGAAGAGAGAAGCTTCGGTAACCGATCGAACTCAGACGCTTCGATCCTCGTTTACCAAAAAATGTAAAGTATCTAATCTCATACTGGGATTATTATTTTGTATATATTTTATTTTATTGTCATGACTTTCTTTCGCCTTTTCCAAAATGTAAATCATAAATGCTTATTGTTGATCTCTTATTTTTTTGGGGTTAATAATTGCTTATCAATTATCATTGATCAAGTAATATACAATCTAATTAAAAAGAGAGCTCACATGTAGGAATTTTAATTCAGTTTTGCTTAGTAATTTATGTGAGAAATATAAATGAAATCAATCACCTCTTTCGTTTACACAACAAAGAAACTCAATACAGAAGAATCACCATGACAAAATGCAAATACTATGATTTTTTTGTTTGTCGACCAGTATTATTAAAGTGCTAATCATTGTATCATTTGGTTCATTTTTTTGGATTTTGTAAAATATAAAAACACGTAAGTGAAAACTGGACGTCAAAATTGTAATTACCATGTAATGTGTTTGTGTATAACATTAAACTCAATTATTTTTGTCTCACATTGTTTATTTCTTTACCTAGTTAGTTGCTCTAGAATATAGTTGAAAAAAGAAGAAGAAGTTATTGGTTCATGGAGTGGAGTGTAAAACACTTTCAATTCCAAGGATGGATGTAATTTTAATATACATTTTTAAATCTAATTACTTGATTTTGATATGGATTTATATATCATTATGATATACTTCAAATTTGCCATTTTGTAATTTGTACTATAACAATGAAACTTGTCACCATAATTTGTATTTCAAAGTAATTGATAGAATAAATAACACAATAAATTGACAAATTGTTTACCAAATAATGTAAAATATCTAATCTCATACTGGGGTTAATATTATTTTATTTTAATGTCATGGCATTTTTTGGCATTTTCCAAAATGTAAATCAGAAATACTTATTTCTTGTTCTCATATTTTTTGGGTCAATAATTTCTTATTATTGATCAAATATATTAGTATAAGAACTAATTAAAAAAGAGAGCTCACATGTGGATTTTGGTTCAGTTTGTCTTAGTAATTTATATGAGAATTATAAACAGAAATTAATCACCTCTTTTGTTTAAAAAACAAAAAAAAAACTTTATACAGCCATGATGAAATGCAAATGCTTTGATTTTTTTTGCTCATAGACAAATATTGTTAATTAAAGTGTTAATCATTGTATCATTAAATTCATCTTTTTAGATTTTGTAAAATATACGAACATTTACGTGAAAGAACTTTTTCTGCCTCTCCGATGGCTTGCCAAAGAACTTCCCCCACACATATGTCACAGCCTTGCATCTCTTCATAAAGAGGAACTCTTTTGGCCTTCCAGTTATCCTAAATGAGTATGGTTTTGTCCATGTTGTTCTTCAAGACCTCTCTGTGGATTTGCTTTTGCAAAGTACGAAGCTGTGCCTTTTCTCTCGTCTTTAACCGTTCGTTTTTGCTACACTTGATTGGGAGGAAAGGTGAAGAGAAGGATGTGAGTGGAAGAAGATCGGAAGAAGGGAACAAAGTTTTAGTGATGAAGGAAAAAGAGATCAAAGGTTTAGTTATAAAGGAAGAAGAGATCAAAGGTTTAGTGATGAAGGAAGAAGAGAAAGTTGTTTTGGCAACAAAGTGTGAAGTTTTCATCTTCACAAAAGAGGGAGAAGAGATGCAAGGCTTAGGGAGAAAGGTTGAAACTTACATCTTAACAAAAGATCTTAACAAAAGAGGGAGAAGAGAGAAACGGTTTGGTGATGAAAAAGCTTGAACTTTGCATTTTCTAAGATCTAAGGAGAAAAATGTTGATGAGAGAAAAGGTTTGGTTTTTATAGAAAGGTTTAATTTGCTCTGTTTTTTTATCTCTGTTTTTTTTTTTTACATTTCTTTTTAAATAAAGGAGATCTTTCTTTCTCTTGTTTGTTTTGTTGGTAAGTGTAAAAAATTGTAACTTTAGATAGTACTTACTTAAACCAATAAGAAGTACATCATTAGTATTTCTTGTATTGTTATATTTTCTTCTTTTTTATTATGCTCTTCTAACTTTTGGTTGTTGTTGTGGTACTCGATCACAACTATTAAAGAACTTGATTGAATATAGTTTTTTTTTTAATTCCCTAATACACATTGTAAAACATTTTACAATGACGATTCATAAGAACTCGAAAACTGAATTTAGATTCATATCAAAATTCTTCCATCACTAAAGTTTGTGGTTATTGATCAAAGTCATATAGATTGAACCCTACTAGATACACTTGCCTACTTAGTTAGTGCATATTCATTCTTAACGACAAACCCAAATTCCAAAAATAGTTCGAATTTAGATCTTAATCCTCTACGTCAATTCGCATGCATGCCCATGTGTGGATCTACTTATTCTAAAGAATAAGACTTAATGTTCACAAGTGGCAAATTAACATTTGCTTTCTACTGGAAACACTATGGCAAGTCGACAAGTTCACCTATTTTGATTATACAACAGTTTTGGTCGTATTGTCTATCAGTCTATGTATAAATGTTTTCTTGGATAAGACCATTTGGCTTATAAGACAATGAATTTTTGGCCTTATTAAGAAGAAAAGGTGTGCTTTAAAATTTTAAAGTTTAGTAAGTTCAAGGGGAAAAAATACATAGTAGAAAAACCTAAATATTTGAGTGTTATATATGTGTATGTTAGTAATAATGTCAAAATCGAGCAGTGGATGGTTTGATCATGATTACAGTTTTAATATATGTGTATGTGTATGTTAGTAAGAATATCCAAGCTAAAGCCATAATATACAGTGGATGGTTTGATCATGATTACAGATTTAATTCTAGTTCGGATTTCAGTTAGATATATCTTTAATTTTTTTTAAAAATAAAAATTTTGGTTTTTGATCTTCTTTTTTTTTTTTTTTTTTTTCAAATTTGGATTCAGCTTCTTGGATAATCTTTTAAAACCATACGAAGTTGTGATTTGGTTTTCAAATTAGAATATTTTGGATCAAATGGTTTTTAATCGAACTGAACAAATCTAGTTCCTCTTGGACAAAAAAAAAACTCTACTTAGCTTATAAAAAGACATTTGAGTGTGTGCCGTGTAGGTTATAACTGAATTTAATTGTTTGATAAATGATTGTGGTTAATAATTAAACAAAGAAAATCTTAGCTTAATTTTTATAACTAAAGTAAAATGTTTGCAAATTTTGAATACGGTGGTGATGTCCAAAAACAAACTTTCAAGACTATGAGGTGAAAGACTCAAAGGTAGAAAGTGTATATCAGAAAGTGTATAAAATTGTACAAGTCCGCTGCTCTTGGCTTATTGTGCACCGAGAGATATCTGAATCTGATTATTACGTTGTATGGACCATTCACAAATGTATCTACGTGGGTTTAGTTTTTTCTTGTTGTTGTAAACAAGATAACAATACAAAAAAAAAAAAAAAAGCATCTGAGAGGGAGAGAAAAAGAGAGAAAGAGAGAAATTAAAAAGTGAATCTCATCGTGACATTGGATTGTGTTCCCTCTCTTTGAGGTTTCTGACAGAGTAGACACAGGCGGCGTGACTGCATCTGCCTCTCTGTCTCTCTCTCTAGTCTGGTCGACTGTTCCAACATTTACATGTATTTATTTAATGGGATCAAACAAATGTAACCAAATAATCATGTAATATGCAAATTATATATATATAAGAATGCCTATTGATTTAGTTATCAGATTGGTATATATATTTAGATGTAGATTGGAGATGTTCTTATTGTGCACAAAGAGAAATACCTCAATCTTATTATACATTATGTTGACCATTCAAGGTGTTTTCTAATAAAGAAAAACAAATTAAAGAGGAGAGACGTATATAAACAAAATGGGATCAAACAAATGTAATCAGATAATCATGTAATATGCAAATTATATATATAAGAATGCCTATTGATTTAGTTATCAGATTGGTATATATATTTAATAAAGATTATTTATTGTTGGAAAACTTGATGTTGTGATCATGTTTTCCAATAAATTTCATGTGAGCTCTAAGAATTAAAAGAAGTTTGATATTACATTTGTATTATTTTTTGAATTTTAAGTTTCAAATGTGGGAAACAGATCAAAATATAGATGAATATTTTTTTTACACATTGTGCTCAATTAAATCGTTATTATATAGTTTGATCAAATTTTTTTTGTATAATCATTTATTTAATTTCTTCCTTAAATATATTTGTTCTAAAAACGACTTCTCCAAAACAAAAGATAATTATTAAGCTTTTAATATGAACAAACATCATTTTTATATGGAAATTTAAATCATGGGGGAGGAAAAGAAAGAAAAACTAGAAATTGAGGGTTTGACTGCAATTAAAATGAAATCCAATTAGGATTGTGTTGGATCCTATTTTATAGAGATTCGTGGTGGGCAAGTCTCTTCTTCCTCTGTATTACACCAATTAGGGTTTTGTTTCCTTTTCTTTGCTAATCCTCTGTTTCTCGCTAAAGAACATTTATTAATGTCTCTGCTTGTCAACCAGCCCTCGAGCCTCTGCTTTCGGAGACCTGTGTTGGTGAGATCCTCTCCTCTTCCCTCTAATAATGGCTTCTCAAGTTCCTTGCTTCATACCCCTCCTTGTTTCATCTTCAGCGTTGATCCCTGTGGAGCAAGACCTCGGAAAGAGGGAAAACTCGTGATTATGAATTTTAATGGACGTGACTGCACTACTTTGGATAAGAAGGTGCCTGTGGAGTTGTTTTACGATGAAATTGTAACGATCGGGTCATCCCATGGCTGGATAGCTACTTTGAAGGACGATGGCATATTGCGACTCCAAGATGATCTAAACCCGGTTGCATCGGATTCAGACCCAAAGCGCATTCCCCTGCCTCCTATGGTAACGCTTCCTCATTGCCAAACTCAAATTGTCACCAACGTGTCAATGTCTTCATCTTCTCCAGAGGATGAGGACTGTGTTGTGGCTGTCAAGTTTTTGGGTCCTCAGCTCAGCTTTTGCAGACCGGCTCAACTTAACTCCAAGTGGATCAATGTCAGAATCGGACACCAATGTTTCTTCTCCTCTCGTGTTATGTATTCCAAGAAAGACGATATGTTTCGCATTCCCGGATCTGGAGGCCACCTCATTGGATCATGGGATCTCCGTACAGATAAGCTCCCCAATCCCAAGTTGCAGAGTTTGAGATTTCAAAAACTTCCCAAACTGACAAAGACCAAAGGGAAGCTTCTGGATTCGTGCTGCAAGAGTGAACTCTTGGTTGAGTCACCAGCTGGTGAAACTTTCTTGCTTAAATGGTATAAGAAGTCTTGTGGCAAGATCATCAATGGTAATGCCAAAATGAAAACAAAAGCTTTGATGGTGTTCAAGCTAGACGAAGAAGGAAACGCTGTTTACACTAAAGACATTGGAGATCTCTGCATATTTCTCTCAAAGTCTGAACCTTTCTGTGTCTCTGCTAGCTCTTTTCCCGGCATGTGCCGTAACAAAGTCACACTCTATGATGGTGACGAAATCGGTGATGTCCATCTGAGTGATTCCACCATCGTTACTGATGTGATACCTACATGCAGAAACAATTACCTTATTCCACCCCAAGAACTAGATTAGTATTGTAGTTTGGAACTGAGTCCTTTATTTTCTTCGCGGCCACTTACCATGGTCATTGGTCAATGTAGTTTTTTTTTTAATCTAGGAACGGTTTCCTTACTTAGTTCCACTTTAGTCTCTCTGCAAACGATAGTAATATATATTAATATTAACATCATGGTTTTGAATTGAGTCTGCTTTTGGGTAACAGGTTTTTTCCTACTGTAGTTAAAGACTGCAATTAAATGGGAATCCAATAAAAACAATCAGGGAGAAACCTGGAAAGACAACAATAGAGATTTCATAATTGATGCAAGATCGATCATAAGAGGCCACATTGTAAGTAGACACTATAATTTGTGTATTCCGAAACCTTAATTATCACAAACAAATCAACATTTTTCTAAAGAGTTTGCTTGTGAAAGAAGCACAACATAGGTTAGCTTATAAGCGTGGAGCAACAGAGATAAAGCAACATCCTTTCTTTGAAGGAGTGAACTGGGCTCTGGTTCGGTGTGCCAGTCCACCGGAGATTCCTAAACCGGTAGATGTTGAACCGGTGAATCCTAATCCTACTGTACCGGCTGCTGCGTCGTCTAGTGTGAGATCTGATCAGAGTAACTATCTTGAGTTTGATTTCTTCTGAAAGATACTGTTTCCACAGTTTGCTGATTCTCCTCCTATTGTTTCTTTGCAAATTCTGTTTAGTGTTTTCGAAAAATGTGTGTTTTTTTTTTTTTTTTTTCTTCCTTCTTGTTATATTTTTCACGTCTAGGAAAAAGTTATGAGATTTGTAATCATTCTTCAAAAATGTGAGACAGCCTTTGTACCATCTTCTTGAGTTTAATGTTAGACACGAACCTTTGACAATCGCTAATACACAATATCAAAAACCTCAATGTTTTGCCTTCCATTGATCTTTATTCCAACACACACCCGTAATTTCTTACAAAATGGATTATATTTATATTAACAATCAGTTCTTACATAAAAGTTAAGACCCTCTTCTAAATAAATTTCTACAGACGAAGAGGAAAGATCTAGTCTAAAGACTGAGATAATTACCATTGCATTGAAGAAGCTAGATATAAAACACATTGCTTCATTTCAATTGTTTATAGCAGTTATAAGCAATAGCCACAGATGCAGCAGCACAAGCAACAGCTAAAGCAGCATATGTATCTTCTTTCTCCCAATTCTCCAACCACATTGACATCGCAGCACAAACCTTGAATCCACAAGAAGATACATTCTCGCTGCTACTTATCCGAAAAGATGCGTTTTTTACAGAGGTTACTCTTTCCGAGGTATTTTTCTCTGTGTGATTCTCCCCCAAACAGTTAGAGTTCCCATTTTGTTGGAAACAGATACAATCATTATCTGATTCTTGTGTCACCTCTCTGTTGCTGATCTCGACGCTGTTTAATTGGAGCCTTTGTTCTTGAGTTTTCTTCTGATCTTCTTCTAACAGACCCATTTCACCCCTGGAAAACAGTCAATAAAGTGTTGTTTAAAGGCCAGAAAATTTAAGAGACTGTCTAAAATCTAAATCAAGAAGCTTTGATCTTATATTACCTCCAAAGCCGGTCTACAATTACGCCATTGTTTATGTGTTGCTCCAACAAAAGAGGTACATCTTCTAAAAATCACACATCCATACCTAAGAGAGAGACAGGAATCAGTTAAAAGTTAAAAATCGGATAGAAGGAACACATATTATTCTCGTTCTTAATTTTCTAGAGACCAATTCGTTTAAGACTACAATAAAATTAACTAACCCTTTATGGTTGCACATTTATATCATTTACTCCAAAACAGCCTTGTTTTACTTACCAGTGTCCTGTGACATTCTGGTTGATGTTTAATCCATAGATGATAACATCTCCTGTGTATCTGTGACCACCGATGTGAGAACAAGGGCTGATCGAAACTTCATCACCAAGACCACATAGTTCAATTTCCTCTCTGAATCGACTAACCAAAGATGGTCCACAAACTCCACATCGCCGGTCTCGGGACCCATGACAACATATAAAGACATATGAACCGCTTAGAGACTCAGGATTTCCAGGCAACCACTCAACACCCTTCACAAGCACCTCTTCAACAAATGTGTCCACATCAAAATGAGTCAACCTTACTTTTGTTACTGTTTCTCAAAAATCATCAATTACAATATCTTACTCAGTGAGTAGTAGTAGTAGTAGTAGTAGTAGTACATGTATCTGATCATATCTGGAAAAATCAAAAAATCCTCATTTGATGTCTCTGTTCCATCATGTCCCTCGCATGTTGTGAGTAGAGTCTGCAATTCAACCGAAACATTTTTAAAAACAAAACATCAGGAAGACATCCAAAAGACACAAAAGATAGTTTATAACTGATGCGCAAGATCATAACCGAGTTGTGTGTTTCCTTCAAAGACACTAGAATTGTGTGTTTCTAAAACGAATCAACGAGTTCCTAAACTGTAACACATAGAATCTTAACAATACAATTCTGACTCTAAGAAGAATCCCAAATATCCTCACTGAGATTTAAGAAACTCTTCACTATACAAAAACAAAGAAACGCCTTTTTTACTCATACTGCTTATTTATGGGAGTTCACTGACGAAACCCTTACTCTGAAGTCTTCCCTATGTTAAGACTCACATACAAATGTAGATAAAAATTACAGATATGATCAGACCTAAGTTAACTTGCAAATCACAGTAGATTCTGAAACTTCAAAATTCAAAAAAGGGATCCGAAACAAAGTTACCTCTTTCGTCATACTACTCTTCCTCGCCGGTACAGAGGAAGAGAGAAGCCTCGGTAACCGATCGAACTCAGACGCTTTGATCGAACTCAGACGCTTCGATCCTCACTGGCCAAACAGAGGGTTTTTGTAGCACAAGAAGACATGCCTCTCGTAGAACTGTACGGTCCCGGCGAGCCTCTCGAGTCCGAAATCAGCGTCGCTAATGCTCTCAGCATCTCCTCCTCGCAAGCTCTCACTCTCGTAGCTTCCAGAGCGAGAGATCGATTCGTCGAGAAAGCTAGATTCTGTGATCGGAGACGACGAGGAAGGTGGTTTTCTGGTAAATGTTAAAGGGTCCTCTAAATATCTTCCGCTTCCCATCTAATTCGACGAAAAGTTTCAAACTTTTCTGGAGATCGAAACTGAAAGTTTTGGAGAAGAAGAAGAAGAAGCAGAGGAGGAGAGTAAAATACTAAAATATACTTTTTTTACTTTTCTTTGCTATTAAATTACTCAATTAATAATAATGTAATATTTAAAAGTGTATAATTGTGTATTCCGAAAATAACAATTTGAAAATACAAAACACGTGAAAACTGAAATCCACTTCCATAAATAATTAAAACTTTTTTGTTTTTGTTTTTGGCAGTTCTATATATAATTTTATGTATGAGATTCCACTCATTTCTTCCACACACATTATTTATTATTTCATGTCAAACCACATAATAGTCGTTTATAATTTCTATCATTGATAAACTTTATGACTAAAAAAAAAAAAAAAAGAAGAAAGAATGTACATTAACAGTAGTCACATAGCATCTTCAACTATGCAATTCAGTGAATTAATCAAAGTTGATGTTATCATGTATGCATTAGTCCGAATCCAACCCTTTCTTTTGGGGTCAAAATCAATAAATCATTGATCAACCTTAATAATTATTTTTTAGTAAATATGAAGATATTAATCATCAAACTGAAACTATTTGACATGGAGTGGAATTTAAGTTACTACGTACTATACATTATATGCAAAAAATCAGACCAATTTTTTACATTCTCTATGGAAATAAAATCATGAGGGGGCAAAGAAAGAAAAACTAGAAATGGAGGGTTTGGCTGTAATTAAAATGAAATCCAATTAAGATTGTGTTGGATCCTATTTTATAGAGATTCTTGGTGGGCAAGTCTCTTCCTCTGTATTACATACACCAATTAGGGTTTTGTTTCCTTTTCTTTCCTTATATCCTCTGTTTCTTGCTAAAGAGTCTCTGCTTGTGAACCAGCCCTCGAGCCTCTGCTTTCGGAGACCTGTGTTGGTGAGATCCTCTCCTCTTCCCTCTAATAATGGCTTCTCAAGTTCCTTGCTGCACACCCCTCCTTGTTTCATATTGCGCCTCCAAGATGATCTAATCCCGGTTGCATCGGATTCAGACCCAAAACGCATTCACCAACGTGTCAATGTCTTCATCTTCTCCAGAGGATGAGGAATGTGGTGTGGCTGTCAAGTTTTTGGGTCCTCAGCTCAGCTTTTGCAGACCGGCTCAACTTAACTCCAAGTGGATCAATTTCAGAATCGGACACCAATGTTTCTTCTCCTCTCGTGTCATGTATTCCAAGAAAGACGATATGTTCAGCATTCCCGGATCTGGAGGCCACCTCATTGTATCATGGGATCTCCCCAATCCCAAGTTGCAGAGTTTGAGATTTCAAAACCTTCCCAAACTGACAAAGACCAAAGGGAAGCTTCTGGATTCGTGCTGCTAGACACTATAATTTGTGTATTCCGAAACAGAGTGCTATATTAATCATGAAATCACAAAACAATACTGTAATCGACCAACTTAAACACCCAATTTATTATTAAAAAAAAACATCACAGTACCAGAACATCACAATAAACAAAACACAAACTTTTTTTTTTTTGTTAAAGGGCTAACAAAACACAAACTTTCTCAAATGTTTTTACTGGGTTGATTGCCACCGGACAAATCTTCTTCCGTTGTGTTCACCGGCGACAAGCCATCACTGGGTTCATTGCAAACTTCTTTCTTCATTGGCGGGTTTACAGCAACCTTCTTCTTCATTGCAACCTTCGGCTTAATCTTTATTCCAATCTTCTTCTTCTTCATCACCTTCTTCTTCTTCTTTTTGGTCTTCTTCTCTGTTTCTCCTTTCTCAGTCACATAGATCTCGAATTCCCCTTTTTTCATAGCAACAATCTCTTCACTGCTTTTCCCATCTTTGAACGTGATATGCTTTTCATCCTTCCAGTCATCAAAGAGCAATTTTTTTTTCTCATCGTGTTTCTGTTTTTGTATTTTGGTGCGGAGAGTTCGAGCTTTTGATCTCTCTCTCATTATCTTCCTCTCTTTTTAGTAAGACAGATTACTTTGAACACTGGAAGAGAGGAAGCAGAGGCAAACGATTTCCTCATCCATGGCGATTCCAAAAGAAGAAGAAGAAGAAGAAGAAGAAGACAAAAAAAAACGGGTAGCCATATTATGGAAAAATGAAATAGGTTTGACTCGTTTTTATTTGGTTGCGTAAACCCAATAACAAATTACTAAATAGCCATTTGCTGGATAAGAACATTTGTCGCTTTTAAAATTTTAATAACAAGAAAAATTTTTGAGTACCTCGGTTGTTTTTTTTGGATCTTATATGTGGATATTGCCATATTGGTATCAAACTAAAACAATAGCATATACAATGGATTGTTTGATATGGTAACAGTTTAATTATTAATTCTAATTCAGATTTTAGTAAAACCAATACAGTATTAAGATATGTTACGGTTTTCAAATGATATTTTGATTTGGTTTATTTTGGATCGAATTAACGAACTGAACACGTGTAAGCGTCTAAGAAAAAGAAAAAAGATTTTGTTCTTTTAAAAAAACTCTGACTGTGTGTACCTTTCTTGGCTGGTATATTTTTTTTTGTCGTCACTCGCTATTGTCTCAAATGCGAGAGAGAGAACAAAGATTTAACAAAGATCTTTAAAAAAGAAACAATTAGATATTTGTTAAAAGAAATTTAGTAAAAATAAAAAAAAAAAGAGTAAGAACAATCATTGTTAATTCAAAGGTTCGTAGTTATGAAGAATTTACTATATATGCTAGTTACAACTTACAAGTTGTCTATAATCTGAAATGAAAATTGTATTTATGCGTTTCAAAATATTTGTATCGTCATTTTTACCCTCTTATAATGAACTTAAAAAATATCTTTCTCTTTACAGTTGCTAAATTTTCTTGTAACTGTAATCTTAGCTCAATGTACACCTCATTCAATTTCCATATTTTGTTGTCATATATGAGAAAAGCAAACAGCATTCACAATCACAATAACTGGCCAAAATAAAATAAAACCCACCTAAATAATAACTTTGATCCAATCATCCAATTTTTACAGCAACAAACTAGTTTCTCACGTAAGACCAAAGCTGCAGCTGCTTCTGAAATCAATCACCTCTTTCGTTTACACAACAAAGAAACTCAATACAGAAGAATCACCATGACAAAATGCAAAATACTATGATTTTTTGTTTGTAGACCACTATTGTTAAATTGTTAATCATGGTATCATTTGGTTCATT
Organism: Camelina hispida; assembly: GCA_023657505.1. NCBI lineage: Eukaryota > Viridiplantae > Streptophyta > Magnoliopsida > Brassicales > Brassicaceae > Camelina > Camelina hispida. Next base: position 26,108,132 of record CP094636.1, on the reverse strand, counting down.
TTTTTGGACTTCATAAAATATAAAACACACGTAAGTGAAAACTGGATGTCAAAATTGTAATTACCATGTAAAATGTTCGTGTCTAACATTAAACTTAATTATATTTGTCTCACATTGTTTATTTCTTTACCTAATTAGTTGCTCTAGAATATAGTGGAAAAAAGAAGAAGAAGTTATTGGTTCATGGAGTGGAGTGTAAAACACTTCCAAATCAAAATATGGATGTAATTTTAATATACATTTTTAAATCTAATTACTTTATTTTGATATGGATTTATATATCATTATGATATACTTCAAATTTGTCATTTTGTAATTTGTACTATAACAATGAAACTTGTCACCATATTTTGTATTTCAAAGTAATTGATAGAATAAATAACACAATCAATTGACAAAGTGTTTACCAAATAATGTAAAATATCTAATCTCATACTGTAATATCTAATCTCCCAAAACAAAAGATAATTATTAAGCTTTTAATATGAACAAACATCATTTTTATATGATTCAATATCCCAAAATTGAACCAAACCAAATTTTGAACTGACCGAGCCAAACCAAATCGAGAAATTTGGCCCCAGTCGAAAGAGTTGAAAGTACGATTTTCAAAGTGAGAGCTTTTTAAGTTCTGATTAGGAAAGAGAGAGTACTACTAGTCTACTGCGAGTGGAGTGCTTGCTTGATCATTTGACATTTGCTCTCACTAGACCGACCACGAACACCAAGAGCATACTCTTAGCTCAGTATGTCACTTATTTAACTTCCTTATATTGTCATAAAACTAACATTCACAATCACAACAAAGAGACGAAATGAAACAACCACCTAAATAGCTTTGATCCAAATTTACAGCAACAAACCAGTTTCTCACGACCAAAGCTACAACTGCTTCAGGTCTCAAACCTCAACCCTTCTTTTAGCAAAACAAAAGAAAAAGAAAAAGCACACAACTTTCTTTGATTGTTCACAACAGCAAAAAGTTCAATCCTTGAAAAAGAAGAAATCATCAAAAGGGTTTTTCTCCAGGGAGATATGAAGGAGAACCCCATTCCACTTGATTCTTCTTTCTATTAAAGATTCCACTTAGATTCGGCAATAGCACTTTCTTTGAGACCACTGAAGTTTTTGTCTTCTCCAGTTTCTTATGGACAGGTTTCTGTTTGGGAGCTTTGTAATGTTGTTGCGGTGATGATTCAGTTGCCATCTTCTTCTCAGCTTCTGCTAGAATCCTTGTCGCCGCTTCCTCTGCTTTCTTCTGATCTCTTTCACGCCATCTCCTGAGTTCTCCTTCAACAGCTTTCTTAGCAGCATCCGCCATAGCTGCTTTCTTCAACGCTTCTTCTGTTGCGGTCTTGAGCTTCTTAATCTCTTCTTGTGTTGTCTCTAACTTCTTCAGTGTTTCGTTTTCACTCGCTTTCACTGCTTCCACCTGAGCCAATGCAGCAGCCACTTTCAATTCCGCTAACTTATCGCATACCTCAGCTCTCTTGCTCAGTGACTTGAACTCCTCTTGAGACAGTGTGATGCTCTGAGATCCAGATTCAGATGAAGTCGAGTGACGTGCAGCGTTGGTTTTTTCAGAAATTGACTTTATCTGTTCAAGCGCCTTTGTCTCGGCAGCTTTTGCCTCTTCGGCTTCATCTAAAGCGACCCTTAGATGTAGCTCTGATTCTTCAAGTGCCAGATGTGCACTCTCCGCTTCCTTCATCAACTCATCAGCTTTGTTTCTCATTTCCTCAGCTTCTCGTCGAGCAGTTTCGGTCTCCGTAGATATCTGATTGATGGTTAACATCATATCTTCCAAAGCAGCATTTGCTTTAGATTCCTCTGCAACACATTCTTCTAGCACACTCTTACTTCTGCTAAGCTTCATATGAAGATCTCCAGCCACAGATTCAATTTCAGCCTCCTTTGCTTCAACCTCACTGTGCTCCATCTTCACATTCTTCAGTTCTGCTTTAAGAGATTCCACTAACTCTTGCAAAGACTTCTCTTCTTCCACAAGTTTCTCAAGTAAACCCTTAGCTTCATTCAACTCCAAACTCACACCATTAACGGAATCCATATCAGATGCTTTCGCAGTCTCCATTTGCTTCTGCAGCTCATCGATCTCGTTGTATGTCTCTGTCAACTGCACTTCAAGCTTTTTCGCAAATTCAGGGTCAAACTCGTTCTTCAAAGCGAGTGATTTCTTGGCAGATTCTTCCATGCCAGCTTTATACGAGTGCTGCTGAATCTCCTTCTCTGCAAATATCTCAGATTGTTCTTTCCGGGCTTGAGAACATGCAAGCTTCGTCTGTTCAACTGATTCATTAACAGCTGCGATTTCAGATTTTAGCAACTCAATCTTCTCAGAATGAACTTTAGTCACTTCCTTAGCTTCCTCTACTTTACTTAAAGCAACAGTCTTTGTTTCCAAAATCTCATTTGAAACCTGACGTATCTTTCTCAGCTCTTGCTTCGCAGTTTCAAGCTCCTTACACACCGCTTCATACTGTTCCATATCCCTAATCCGAGCATCACTACTACCAGAAACAGAAACATTTTCTTCGATTTGACTCTTAGCAGCTTCAGTCGCTTTATTTGCAGAATCTCTCGACTCATTAACCGCTTCAAGCTTACGAGTAAGTTCATCAACAGTTCTTTTAGCCCAATCAAGCTCACTCAACGCTTGCTCCCTGATCGTTTCAGCATTCTTAAGCTGTTCCTTCAACTTACTCAACTCTTTCTGAGCCAAGTGAAGCTCTGTTTGCTTCACCAAAACTTTCTGCAAACCACAAACACAGTTCAGATAAAAAAAAAAAAAAACCTCTTAAAACACAAAACTGCTAACGAATCAAATCAAATGAAAATTACCTCAGCAGACTGAGGATTAGGTTTCCGAATGGCTGGTCTCTCTTTCTCAGCAGAGAAAGCAGCTTCACCGAAAAGGTTAACCGCATCTTTAACAGATTGAAAAGGAGCACTTGTGTCAATCTCCCCAACCTCCACAACGGGAGAAGAATCAGAAGAGTCTCTACGTCCCTTCTTAGCAACCATTTTGCATTTTCTTTCTTTTATAGACTATAAAATCAAGATTCACTACCTGATACACAGAGACAGAATTCAAAAATCATTTGGTTTCCAATTAGTAATGATTCCATTAATAGAAGATTAAGCAAATTAAGCAATTTTTAACAGTAAACACACACACACACACACAAACGGAATAAAACAAAACCCTAAGAGCAGGTTATTAAGGGAAAGATTAACCTAACTAAGACCAAAGATAAGTACTTTTTTCTAATTTGATCTGCTTAAAACACAATCATCAAGATTTGGGACAGATTCTATAAATCAAAGAGGCTAGACAAGAATATATAGAAGCTTCTCTCCCACCGACGGAGTAATCGTCAAAACAAGCGACGGGTAGCCAAAAAAATTTCGATTTCGTACCTGATCTTTATCGTTTTTCAGAGACGAAAACGAAAACCCAGAAACGTGAAATCGAAACCGCGCCAAGAAAAATCAAGGAAATAATCTTAAAGGAGCGATTTTTATTTTTTTCTCAGGGGGAGAAGAGACGATCGGAGAAAAAAGGAAAGATATCTCCGGTGTCGAAGACGATGAATATAAATCGGAAAGGGAGGAAAAAGATTGGAGCTTTGGAAGAGATGAAGAAGTTTTGAAATTTCTTCTGTAAATCAGAGAGAGAGAGAGAGAGCAAAGTCAGTGGCGAGGAGAGAGAAAGAAAGAGACAGAGAGGAGAGAGGGACATAGAAGGGGAAGTGTATTTGGTTGACAATTGGCAGCTTTTAATTCGTCACCGGTTAACCTAATTTGTTTGGTTTATTTTTAATTTTATTTTCTTAGCAGCAACTATATTTATTTGGACGGCGAGTGAATCATCTTTTTACTCTTTTTTTTTTTTTTTTTGATATGTCATTTACTAAACAACCATACAACAAATTATATACTATGATAATGATTCGATAATCGATATCAAGGTTAAAAGTGAGAAATTTAAGTTGAATTCAGAAGAAAAGAAAAAACAAAAACTGTAGAGACTGATTTGATATGGGCAAAATAATAAAACTATTTGGCACGTGAACGAGCCGACATGTAATGTAAGTCTAAAAAGATAGACCTGATTATTCATTTTGTTTATGTATAGCTTGACTAGTCAAATATTGAAATGGGCCAAGGTCTCCAAGGATGATCATTTTGACAATGATTTGTGATTGTACTTCGTGTGTATACAGTATATCACATATTCAATACGAAATATAGAGATCTCTATATATCTTTCTCTCGCTTCGTTCGCATTACTCTATTTCTATATCAATTTATTACTACATTTTATGTAAATAGGATGATAATTACGATTGTGATAAAACCATTCATATCTCTAAAGTTTCTATTCGAATAACTAATCAAAGAGCATGTTCATTCATAAGTTACATTAGCGTTGCTAAAATTGATTAATGACCACAGAAGTTAAACTTCTTCATCGAAATATTGATAAACAAGCAACTTTTGTATTAAAAAGTTGGTGAAAATAGTTAAACAAAGATTAAAATATTGATCTTTTCGGAAGCGTACTAAGATACTCTTAATGGCGACGAAAGAAGCTGAATCCTCCTAGTTGTTCCACAAAGGCACAAATGCTTTGATTTCATCTCCTTCTTCAAGCCCAATCTGAGATTGTTTTCGTTTATCAACTTGATTGATACATTATTGGAGTAATTTTTATGGTAAACTAACAATAATGAATACCTCATTTGGAGTTTGACTGAGTTTGATTCTAGTTCCATCGAAGAGGAACCTAAAAGTTGATATTTGTTTTCCAACTTTGTCGGAATATGCTTGCATCATCTTACGGACCTCAACGTCCTTCTTAATCCGGAAGTACACACATACGTCATCCTGTTTTATACAACAATACAACAATTTTAACATGGTAATATATTTAAACGCATCTTAACTCATCTTAGTTTAATTTAAAGGGATATACGTAAATAATGATCAATATATCAACCATATATCGCAAGATTTATTCAAATACCTGACTTTTGATCTTGACGGTGATATGAGACGACGGAACCAACGGTTTCTTGTCAGACGCCGACATTTTCACTTTCTCTTTGTGACTTTTGAATTGTTTATGAACTGGTTACGGAGTAAATATATACACACAGAAATAATTGAAGATATAGATTCCAACTAGTATAAAACCTTTTAGTTTTCTGTTCCCGTTTACTAGTAATTTTTTTTTTCTTTTCCCGTGGCCCGTGGGAATTGAGTATCATCAATAATTGATAGTTAAGACTTAAGATCATCACAAGCTTTTATGGCACCCTTTCTGATTTTTGCTCACTTTGACCGAAAGAAAGAACTAAGATCAATTTTTTTTTTTTCTCAAATTAGTAATGTACCTTCTTCAACAAAACGTTCACGTTATTTGTTTGTGTACAACAATAAAGATTAAAGACTTTGGCTTTTGCACAAAAAAAAAAAAAAGACTTTGGCTATAATCCAGTATGGACTTTAGCTATAAGCCCGTAAGGATTTCCAACTTCAATGTGCCATGTTTGTCTTTTGTATGCGATTGTGTAAAAGCAGTTATGATTTATCAAGTTCTCGTTTGTTTTCATTTTTAAATAAAATTATATAAATATCTTTTGTGATTTTTTATTTCCATTATCTATTTAATTTTTGTTGACTTTGTTTCATTTTTTCTTCGTGTATGATATGTTTTCTCTTTTAGTTTGACTAGTTTATTACGTTCTTATATGTTTTCACTTTTAGTCAAATACTAGATATCTTTTATACGTAGATGTATGTAAATGTAATGATGTAAAGAGTCTAAGAGGAAATACAGAAAAGGAGTACAATTTTTATATCTAGTATTTGACTAGCTAAAAGACATAATTGTGCAGCATTTTTTATTTATTAGCAACTATATTTTTGGACGGTTAGTAAATAACTTTTAAAATCTTCTTTTTACTTTTTGTGTAGCATAATTTGTCACATAAAGATTAGGTACGTAGGAGATTGATATGGGCAAAGAAAACTATCTGGCTCGTGAAATACACAACATGTATGACTAAAAAGATAGACCTGATTATTCATTTTGCTATGTATAGCTCGACTATTCAAAATGGGCTAAGGCTTTCTCGAAGGATGATCTTATTGACAATGATTTGTAATTTTGTACTTGTATATATATATATATATATCACATTTAATACGAAAAATAGAAAAATATTCATCTCTCCTTTGTTGTAGTTTTCCATACGATTGAACATATTCTTTGATTGTTACACATATAAATATATATATATATATATATATATATTTTGCAAAAGGTATATTGTTACATCTTTCGTGACAATAATATAACTTCATTTAAATAACTTAGATAACTCTAGATATCAACAAGCATGTTCATGCAACCATAACCTTAATTAGCGTTGTTGTGACATTGATAAATAACCAGCTTTTGTATTAAAATATTGGTGAAAACATAATGAAACAAGATTATTATTATGAGTCGAAGTAATGACTTTTTATGTCGTTAAGATAGGATGACTATGGCTGAACCCTGCCGTTTGTTCAACTAATGCGTCGATTTCATCTCCGTCTTCAAGCTCTAGCTGCAATCATTTTCTTTTCTCAATTTTGATCCATATATAATTGGAGAAATTCTTAATTATGAAATACAAAAAAAAAAAGAAAAAAAAAAAGAACCTCGTTGGGAGTATGATAGGGTTTGATCCTAACTCCATCGAAGTGGAACCTAAAACATGACATTTGCTGTCCAACTTTGGCGGAATATGCATGCATCATTGTACGGAGCTCAACGTCCCTTTTAATCCGGAAGTACACACATATGTCATCCTGTTTTGTTATATTTACAGCAATTTTTATTAACATGATAATATACGCATAACGCAGCTTAACATTTAGAGCGGTTAATTTTCGCAAATCACAATCAAACATATATCAAGATTAATTCGAGTACCTGACTTTTGATCTTGATGGATATATGAGACGACGGAACCAATGGTTTCTTGTCAGACGCCGACATTTTCACTTTCTCTTGTGACTGTTGGATTGTTATGAACTGGTAGAATTGTTATTTGTTAACATGCAATATATATAAAAATATACACACACAAACAATGTAAGCAGTAAGTGAAGAACTTTGACTCATATCATTAAATATGAATCTATTTGTTTACCGTGGGAATTGAGTATCATCAAAATCAACCGTTGATAGGTACAAGTTTACAACCATCACAAACTTTTATGCACCTTTTCTGATTTTTGATATCTTTGACTGAAAAAAAAAAACTAAAAATCAAAATTTATTTCATAAGCGATCGGAAACATGAACGGTCTTTAGTAAAATTAAGGACATTAGCTAGCCTATAATCCTGTATTTAGGAGCCATACAAATTTCCAAATTCAATATGCCATTGTTTGTATTTTGTCTTCTATTTATTGTGTAAAAGCAATTTGATTTATTAAGTTATTTTTTGTTTTCATTATTAAATGTCTTTTTATGACTTTTATTTTCCATCATCTATTTTAATTATTGTTGACTTTTTTTCAATTTCTGTTCTTCATGTATGATACGATTCAGTTTTAGTTTGACTAGTTTATTACGTCGTTTCTTATATGGCTCATACTTTTAGTCAAATTCTTTTCTACGTTATATGTCAATGTAATAATGTAACTTTTTTTTTTGATTTACTAAGAGGAAAAACAAAAAAGGAGCACAACATAAGTATACTTATAATTCAAGGAAAAAGACAACATGAAAATCAAAACCAAAAAGACACCATTACATATAGACACAGTAACTGTGTTGTTTTTTTTCTTCTTTTTTTCTTTTCTGGTTTTCCAAGAAAGTGGCAACACGATTTTACAGCATTTTTATAAGAACAAACAACTTCAAAGAAGAAGGAATCATAATCGTGATACTAAAGGGGAAGGGTAGCTCCAAATCATCTTAGGAACCTTTTTTTGTGTGTGTGGGTAATTTCAAGAAAGACAATAAAACATAAAAGAACATTGCTTTAGATGTGTAAGCAGTGTGACTTTTTTTATGAGCAGCAACCCAAATCCATCTTTGTGTCTGTCAAGAGTCCACAGCTGGAGATTGCATGCAGCAGAGCCATTTTTTCTGAAACCAAAGAAATATCCCATTTTGTGTAACAATGGATATCAAAATTTCAAGTTAAGGAGATAAAAGATGAAGAAACAGAAGAAGAAAACTTACAGGCTGAGGTTTACTAGGATCTCCTCCTCCAGACTTAACATGACCCTCACTGGATTTACCAGGTGATCCGGGTTTGCCACCAGTCTTTTTCTCATCCCTAGCTTTGTTGAATATCACTGTGAAACCTTCTGCTGATGCTGGATCATTCACATCCCATTCACCAAATTTCGGCAAGGGACGACCTTTGTCCTGTTGTTCGTTCATATATAAAAAACCAAATAGTCAAACCAAAATAAATACATCCAAGAAACAAGTTCAACTCAGAGTCAAAACGTAACCCAACCATTCGTGCCAATTAGATGAAATGATTTGTCTAAAATGAGTCTAAACTCTAAACCCCTGAAAAGAATTAACCTTTCTTCTTTGTAAGCAAAGCAAGTCTTAGGTGGCCTAAGAGAAGAGGCTTAAGATAAACCGAAAAAAGTATCAACCAAGTAAATACGAATGAAGACTTGACTTTTTCTCAAGTAATCAAGGTAATGGTGTTGTACAATTTGCCCAAACTAATCATGTTTCCATTTTTTAGCAAACAATACACACCACAAGTCAAAAAGATTACCAAAACCAAACCAGAAGCAAATTTCAAAAGGTTCCTATCAACTTCTATTATCCAATAAAATTAGGTGAGAAAAAAGTGATAAACCAAAAGTTTGATACTACAAGTGGATTTCAATATTGTCTCTAAATAAGCAAACAAATCCACAAGGGCCAAAAAGATCTCTTGCTTGTCCATAAACAAATGCCACACAACATTCATCATACCTCTTTCACTATCAAATGAATCAAAGAAACAATCTCCGGACGGAAAAAAAAGACAACAACTTCTCTGTATCAATCCTAAATTCATCTCAAATCCAAAATCAAAATCTAAGCTTCAAAATCAATCAAATTCAGAAAAAGTGTCAAAAAATAAATAAAACCCAAGATCCAGAATAAGAGATTATTATCAGATTCATCAAACAAGACAAAATAAGCTAATAAGAATCACAATTTTGCACATCTGGATGTTTCTTTTAAATCCACATACCTAAGATTCAGAGGAATCAACATAAACCCTCCAATCATAAAATGAAACTAAAATTCTCAAAAACCATACAAATCGAATTCATAACTGTTCACACCAATCATAGGAAAAAAAAAATATAAAAACGAGAGGAGATTTGAGAACGTACCGACATGACGTCTGCAGAAAGGAGAAAGATTTATCCCAAGAAAAATGGAGAAATATTGTAGCAAAGAAGAAGAAAAGAAGAAGCCGCCGAGAAAACCAAAGGAGAAAAGAAAAAGGTGAGAGAGAAAAATATATATTTTTGATCGGAGAAGAAGAAGAAGAGAGAGAGAATCTGGGGAGAAAGACCAAGAAGACGCAATAGAAAAAAAAAAGAAAGAAAAATCAAAAGAGAGACTTTTTAATTTTTGATTTTTTGATTTTTTTTTCTCTTTTTTTCTTTCTTTCTTTCTAAAAATTCTATTTTGCTTCTTCTTTATTTTATACTATCTCTCTCTCTCGGTGCGGTGTCTGTAACGGTTTATATAAACGGAGTTAGAAGACCTCAAGTGACGTGTAAATGTCTTTTGGTTTTTCTAAACGGAAAGATGAGCTGGCTAACGACTGTTAATAAAGAAAGAGAGAGCATATATGTTGGTTCAGACCGATGCAAAGCAAGTGACTTGCTGGCTCTGTTTTGTCTTTATTCAATTAATTTAATGTTTTTCTTTATTTTCAGCTAAAAAAACTATTTAATGTATTATAAATTTATAAATCGTACACAGATGGTGTATATCAATTTTGCTACTTCTCTTTTTTTTTTTTTTTTTTTTTTTTTTGTCAAATGATGAAAACTAGTTGTTCATTATAATTGGAAATTTTAGTCTAATCAAGTGGTCTATTTGTTTAAGAAAAAATTAATAGTCATTTTCTTAACAACGATTGTTTCTTTTCTTGACAAAAATTATTAATCTTAATTTTTTAAAATGTGCATCCGTCATCACTCGTCTACCAATTTTCCTCCACTTGCATGTATTAATTATTTTAATTTTTTATTATTACAATAAACAATATGGATTTGGTAAATTTAATAATTGTTTTGCTGGTTTTGCGACAATTTTGTTCTATAGTAGTAGTATTTCGTTTATTTATATTCCTAATAGGTGTAACCAAATTTTGTATAATAATAATAGTGATCTAAAACATGTTTACATATCTGATGTAAAATAAAATTTGTTAGCAGACTAACAGACAATCAACACATTTAAACATATAAAATTTTATATTTGTGTTAACTACAGGAGGCTCACGAGTGGGTACTGCAAAATGGAACAAATCCAGTGATGCAATCTGACGAACTGTTAGATTCTGTCTGCATCAAGATCCCCCATCAGACACCATCCCAACACAACATCCAGTTTTCTGGTTGTTCCGACATTATTCATCAACAAAAGATTCCTCAAAGACACAGCAGAGAAGACGCTTTTCTTTTTTTTTCCCTTTCATGGCTCTGCATCATTTTTCTCTGAACCACATTATCTGAATTGGTTTTTGGTGAAAGTCCAGATTGGTTACAGGTGAATGAATTCAGCACATGATTTGACAACACAGCTCCAGCTATTAAGAGCTTGTTCTCCCCACTCCTGATTTTGTATCTGTAAAGAAAAGAAAAAATTGTTAAGAATCGAGCAAGCAAACAAACAAATACGAACTTTAAATGCAAGTGGAGTTAAGACAGCGTTTTTAAAACCCACCTGGAAGATTAAGAGATTCAATCAAAGTCTCCTGATATTTCTTTTGAGTTGTATTTGGCAGAGAAAGGAGCCAGTAACGGTCTGTATTGCTTGTCTTCTTCTGTATAACAGTACAGACTTAAATGCTTAAGCTTCTGGAACTGACTGGCATTCACAGCAATAACTATTAATGAAACAAGAGAGAAACACAATAATCACTATGATGCATAATTTATTGCCAATCAGAGAGGAGAAGAATGGGTAAGATGCATACTGTGAATCAGACAAAGCGGTTCCTCTAGAGAACATTACTTTGCACATCCAGCTCTTCACGGCGATATCATCTGGAAAAAGTAGAATACACATTAGATAAGAACAGAACATAAGAGTTTCATGAAAGGTAACAAACGTAAGGATTAAGAACAAACCGTGTTACAGAGACGCAGATGCTTGAGAAAAGCATTAACACTACTTTGCATAGGGAAGTTGATCATATGATCACTGTTACAGCTTGTCCTGATGTTATCTCTTCATGTTACTTTGCAAGGCCTTCAGCTTCTCCATGACCACTGTCAAGGTTTTGCGTGAATCTTGTGAAACGCTCGTGGATGTTATGAATCCTCTAGCAACTAAATCTTTCAGGATGATATCAGTCCCAGAAATGTTGGTTTCTTGGGAAAGTATTCCATTGACAAGAGCTTTGTAAGTAGTCGCATTAGCTAAAATTTCATCTTGTTTCATCTCTTCATAGAGTTCAAATGCAGCTGCCATATCACCTTTAGCGCAAAGTCCAGAAATCAATACATTGTACGACACGAGATCAAATTTCAGCCCACAATTGCTCATGACGACTCTCAATTCAAGGGCCTCTGTAACATCACCATTCTTGCAAAACATGTGCATTAGAGTAGTGAAACTAGCAATAGTTGGAACCAACTTCTTTTTCAGCATAGACCGAAGAAGCAGCGTAGATTCTTCGGCCTTACCGCATTTTGCAAGCGCTCTCACCATTGCACTCTCAGCTACATTTTCCGGGCATATCTTACGTTCTATCATCTCATCCTTCAGAACAAACGCAGTCTTTATATCTCCCACTCTACAAAGACCGTTAAGCAGACCAATGTACTTCCGACACTCGGGAGATAGACCTTGCTTTGACATTTCCTGCAAAAACATCCGAGACTCCTGGAATCTGTGGTTCCTGTTGAGGATGCTTATGATGGCTTCACAAGTACTTTTATCAGGGGTGATTCCCAAAAGGGTCATGACATTAACCAGATCAAATGCCCAGTTGATCTCTCCATTTGCACAACACTTGGAGATTAGCATGTTGAACGTATACCTGTCAACTTCAAAGCCTCGGCAAATGAAAGCTTTCAAAATCTTAAGACCAATCTCCAACATGTTGGATTCACAAATCCCAAGGATAAGAGAATGGCATGTGAGCTTGTCAGGTAAAATTCCACCCAGTAACATGGACCTATATAGCATAAAGCTTGTTGATACGTCTTTCCTCTTTGAATACCCATGCAAAAGAATATTGTAGGTAGTCAGATTAGGACCTCGACTTTGGTTCCCCATCTCAAAGAGTAGGGCATGTGTCCTCTCTATTCTCCCCATCCTTGAGTAACCATCAATCATTGTATTTGTTGTGACAGCATCAGGGGTAAGGCCAAGTTTATCCATTTGCTCCCGAAAATAAAAACCAGCTTTCCATTGGCCCGCCTTGAACATACCATCCACAAAACAGGTATACATCACCTTGTTGGGAAGTAAATTACCTCGAGCCTCAGCTTCCTTAGCAAATAGTATGGCAATAACACTCTTACCCTTCCTACACAACCCAGAAATAAGACTTGTATATGTATAACTGTCAGGCAGAATGTTTTGCTGTACCATCTCACCAAAAAGTGAGACAGCCTTGTCCAAGTTCCCTGATTTACACATTGCAGTGAGTAGTGTGTTGTACATTACTGTATCAACAGCTGCAGGAACATCACGGAGACTTTTAAGAAACTTCTCTCCCTCTCTCAAATGCCCACCTTTGCATAATCCCTTGAGCAGGCTACCATATGTGAAGAATGTTGGGTGATGACCTACTTTGGTCATCTCATCAAATATAGAGAACGCTTTTAACCCTTCACCCGAGCTTCCATACCCATTGATAAGACAATCAAAGCTAACTGCGTTAGGAAGAATACCATCACTTGTCATGCAACGCATAAATTCTTCTGCCTCACCCACTTTACCAGCTTTACATAGCGTAGTGATAAGTACATTCATCGTGAACTGGTTTGGGATATGTCCCTCGAGGATCATAGCTTCATAAATTCTTAATGCTTCCTTTAAGCATCCCATCTTGCAACAATTGTATATCAGGGTTGAGTAGACGATGCCATTTGGACTAAGACCAGCTCGGTAAATTCTACATACTATCTCCTTAGCAGTTTTCAATCTCCCTACCTTGCAAAATCCATTTATAAGAGCAGAGTATGTGATAATATCAGGATCAATACCATCTTTGCTCATTTCATCAAGCATAACAACTGCTTCATTTAAAAGCCCATTTTTGCATAACCCATCAATCATTCCAGTGTATGTTATTCGCCCAACAGAGACCCCATTCCTCTTCATTCTCATGTAAAAGCCTCTTGCTAGGTCAAACTCTGCATTCTTGCACAACCCATCTAAAAGTACACCATAACTAACTTCAGTAGGTATAAGACCTTGTGCTTCCATCATATAAAACATCTTCAAAGCCTCTTTAAAGTTTCCCTCACTAATGTGTCCATCAATCAAAGCATTGAAAGTAACATGATTCGGGGAAAGTCCAAAGGTTAACATCTCGTTCAAGAGCTGACGAGCAATGACCACCTTTCCTTCATTAGAAAATCCATTAATAAGTGTATTGTACGTGACTTCATTGGGGTAAATCATCCTCTTCCTCATATCCCTCAGCAACAAATAACCTTTGGCACTTCTACTGCTTCTGCACAAATCGTGGATAAGCATATTATAAGTACAGACATCAGCGTCAACCCCTTTCGACTTCATGTGATCTAAAAGCTCAGTAGCCGCTTTGAATCTTCCCTTTTTACAATACCAATGTAGCACAGTATTGTATGTAACTATAGTTGGGGAATAACCACTCTTCTCCATCTTTTCCATGAGATACCACGACTTTTTAAAGCTCCCTTCAGCACAAAGCTCATTAATTAGTATATTAAAGGTAGCTACATCAGGACAAATCTTCCTCTTAAGCATTTCCTTCAAGAAAGACCAGACTGACACATCCTCACTACTCTTTACAATGGAACCTAGCATTGTATTACAAGTATATACAGAAGGGCTGAACCCGTAAAGACCCATCAAACGATATATTTCCAGAGAATCTTGAATCATTCCTTCTTTCAAATATACTCTAATCAAAACGTCGAACACAGACGGGTTGGAATTGCAAAGCCGGTACGTGGTCATCAAAGCACCAAAAACAAAGCTTGATTTACCACTCATCAAAGTTAACTCCTTCAAGATTTGCCTTGCGGGGTCATACATTCTAGCTCTAACTAATATATGTGTAGTAATGCAAAGCAGCTGAACAATATGGTCAGTCTCCAAACCGGGCTGCTTAACTACCCATTTAAGAAACTTCAAAGCCAGCTTCCCATGAACTGGTCTAAGACGAGCCTGTCTATAATCCATGTGATTTAGAGATCCCCAACGGTCAATTGTAAGAATGTTATATATGCTCTTCTCCATATCAAATCCTGTTCCATAGACCCCTAGAAGATTCAGGAAAATAAAACATTACTGGACTCCAAATTCAGTAAAATCCATTACAAGTGTCACTCTTTAACGTTCTAAAGAATTGAACTTTTAAACTTCTACTCAGAATGACAGAATCATGCCATATACTATACATGTACACCTTGAATTGATTAATGGAAACGCAATAAGAACACCAAAACAACCAAATAGAGAATAGAAACTGACCAGAGACACCAAATGTTCCGTGAGAAGCAGGATCATCTCGTTTCGAATGTTTCACAGCGCCGCTAGAAAACCCAGCTCGAGAGAAACATCCGAATTTCGAGAAACTGAGACGCAACAGAGAGATTGCTCCATTTCTGTGAGAAATTAAGCTCGAGAAACCAGACATGGCTGCTGCTTCTCCCACACTGTCAATTTAAAATTGCTTCGCCTCCTCCTCCATCCCCTCTCTCACCCTCACTCTCGCCACAAGCTGGAAACGTAGTTGGGCCTAGAGAGGCCTGTTTATATTAAATGGGCCTATTAGCGTAAGCCTATTTAAAACTCAAATCGTGTCAATCTAAATCAACACGTGCCTAAATTTGGACGTAACAAAACAGTGTGGCCTGTGTGGGTCATGTAACTAGCGAGATCTATTTAATTGGACGGCTGAGATCAAAGAGCAGGAGCGTAGGTGTGGTTGAGCTGTCGTTGACGACTTAAAGTTTTGCCTTGTTTATTTACGTGATAGCAACTTCCGACTTTCACGCGTGCGAGATTTTATCCCTTTTCTTTTTTTTTTTTGGCTCAGAAATTTAATTTTTATATATATCAAGTTTCTTATTCGCTTAAAATATTATTAGAAATTGTTGTTTTTTGGTAATAATAATAATAAAAAAGATTGAAATGAGAGAAAAATTAAATGTGAAAGCGAAAAGGTAAGAGAGTGAAAGGGAGAATCTCCAATATTGTAGAAACTTCCAGATTCATGACACAAGGCAATCTCAGGGACTATTCTCAGCTTCAATTTTTCCAGTCACTCACACTAACCAGTCTCCACCTCTTATCACCGGTTGTTGCCAGTTAACTCATTCTCTTCGCTATAAATGATAGTCACAGATCCACCACCGTCACTGCTTAACTTACGCCGCACGTCACACTCTTTTCTTCTTCTTCTTCTTCTTCTTTCTCCCGGAGAAGAAGATGGAGAAATGTTGACAGAAGAAAGAGAGCACAACCTGGGATTAGCAAAAAGATAGTTTTGCCCTTGTCGGGAGTGTGCTCTCTTTCCTTCTGCCACCATCATCGCGCATTTGCGCCATGTTATGTGACCGTGTCGTGACTCGTGAGCGTACATGTTATGTATATACATATTCTGATAACTTCAACAAAGTTTCTTCACTATCAAGTAAGGTACGTAACTTGAGATCAGTCTCTAATCTAATGATTTTGAAACTGGGGTTTTTGCTTTTTGATTGCTCTGTAAATCAAATCCATTTTTATTCTAGTTTCTGAGATGGGTTTATATGAAAACAGAAACCTAATCGTTCAATATAAACTCATTGAACCAAAGGCCACACATAGTGTTGTTATACAAAATCAAGCAAATGAAATGAAAATTATCTATCAGAACGAAAGAATATTAAAAGGTATATTCTAACTAAGATACAACGTACACGATGCTGTCTCCTTCTTCATCTTCTGAAACAATGTCATCGAGACTTAACCCACAAGAGAAAGACAATGTAGGTTTCTTCTTCGGTACCGGACTAGGCTCAACCTCATTGTTAAGTATCTGCAGAACACGTCTCATTGATGGTCTCTCGTTACTATCTGGGTGAGCACATTTTAGACCCACAAGCATCAGTTTCTTCATCATTTCTTCATCAAACTCACCTTTCAATCTCCCATCCACAGCTTCAAGAACTCTTCCTTCACTGTGCAATTTCCAGACCCAATCCACTAGATTCACCGTCTTTTGACTCTCTGGTTCTTTATCTATTGGCCTTCTCCCACAAGCAACCTCTAGAATCACCACTCCGTAGCTAAAAGCATCTGTTTTCTCAGTCGCAGTTCCGTACTGGAGATACTCTGGTGCGAGATAACCCATTGTGCCAGCGGTCAAGGTAGAGACAGGGCTCTTATCATGCTCCGTGAGTCTAGCCAGACCGAAATCTCCAAGCCTTGCGTTGAAGTATACGTCAAGCATTATGTTGCTCGTCTTAATATCTCTGTGAACCACTTGCTGCTCACACTCATGGTGAAGATAAGACAAAGCTGAAGCCAAACCAATAGCTATGTTCAACCTATGTGACCAGTCAAGAACCACAGCTCCTGTTTCTGATTCCTGATACAGTATCTTATCAAGACTCCCATTAGGCATAAACTCATAGACGAGAAGCAACTCACCTTTCTCGTTACACCAACCCTGCAACTGAACAAGATTCTTGTGCCGCAAGCAAGCAATGATTGATAACTCTGCCAAAAACTCTGTTTTACCTTCAGTTGAGTTACGTATCGATCTTTTCACAGCAGAGATAGTCCCAGATGAAACAAACAAGGCTCTGTAAACATTCCCAAACGCTCCTCTCCCAATGACTCTACTCGAATGAAACCCTTTTGTAGCTGTGTAAAGCTCTCTGTAACTAAACTCTCTTAAACCAGTGATTTGCTCACTCTTAAGCTCTTTCTCTGCTTTCACACTCTTCCATCTCTTCAAAGTGAAGTACCCAAACACCAAAAGAGCTAAACAGATCAACACAGGACAAGAAATACCAAGTCCAATAGCAAGATTGTGTCTTCCCCTCCTCTTCTTCCTTATAACCACAGGACCATTCACAACAGAACTATCAGAAACGTTGTGTAGATGATTAGACTTGGACCTCACCGGAAGAAACCCAGAAGTCTTGAAACTCCAATTCTCAATCAGATGAACCTCAGTGCTTCCTTCTGTTGAACCTGAGAATCCAACATACATCTCACCGTTCAAGAACGGTGAAAGATCGATCTTAACAGATAAAAGAGGCTTCTCTGGCTTCTTAGTTGTGGAAACAGGATCAGTATAGCTCAAGAACACGTTCAACAAACCCAAATCGTTCTTGTAATCGATCCAAGAAGTGATCGATTTGCCAGATTTGAGATCAATCGAAGAAGGATCCGAACTCGCGATTGAGTTCAAGCTATCAACATCCAAACCAACGTGATTACCGCTAAGATCGTTGAAGTGAGGATCGAGTTTCGTATCGAATTCGATAGCGACGAATCGGTTCTTCATCGGCTGAGAGGAGTTTACGAGACCCAAGTAACCACCGGGACTACCGAGAGTATCGTTGTCGTGAGAGAGGAAGAAAGCGAGCCCGTCTCCGGCGGAGGTTGGATCCGGGTTTAGGTTTTGAACCGAGAAGGAGAAGTGGGTGGAGAAAGACGCGGTGGTGTTTGATTCAGGATCGTAGAAACGGATCGGAGCGTTGTAGATTACAGTACCGGAGCTTGTATCGGGAACGTTTAGCTCCCTAGTGAGTCCGACGACGCCGTTTCGGAGATGCGAGTCGCCGAGGAAAGTGAGGTTACGAATCGTGAATGATTTGAATGCGAAGTTCACGTTTTCGGATGATACGAAGACTTGTTTCGACATGGATAGTGCTGTTATCCATGTGAAGAAGATAACAAGAAGCTTTCTTGAAAGAGACATTAGAGAGAGAAGAGAAGAGAGATTTTGTTATTACTGTGGTGGGAAAATGGATTCGAATTGGATTATGATGAAGAAGGTGAGGGTATTTTTGTAAATTGTGTGAAGCAACGGTTATTAAAGGGTGGTGTGATGATACGGTGTCGTTTTGAGAGTGGGAATAAAAAGTGTGTAGGAGCGGGTCGGGTGGGGTCTGGTTTACATGGGACGCAGAATTCTAAACTGACCGTTTTAAATGGCATCTCTGTGACTGTATATAGCGCCACCACGTGAATTAGAATAATGTGTTATTGATCTTTTACTTCATTTATTATTTTATCAGTCTATTTTCAATAACTCAATTTGACTCACCAACTAGTGTTGACTGTGTTTACTATTTTGTAGCTCTGCTCAGGATATATAATATTAATGTAAGTGTTTATGTTATACAAAAACTCTATTGATCAGTAAACATATCCGTTGTGCAACTGTGAGTGAGTGTTAAGAGTCTTAAAAACCCAAATCATAGTCTACAATTGTGAGTTGCGACTACTTTATTTAAGCCCCAAAGTCGACAGTAATTAAATATAATAACTAAGCGATCATGATCCAAAAAAGTTATTTTAACGAAATCGACATTTATAAAAAGGGAAGTTGTAGTGAGAATTTGGTTATATTGAAAAAGAACAAATCTCTTGCTTTCAGCGCCTGGCTCTTCTTTCCACTAAGAAGAATCAAGAACAGAACCTTATAATATTAAACTAGCCGTTATGTATGAACATGAGCGTCAATAGGGATGACTAAATTAATTATTACATTACCCATTCACTGTTACATACATAACAAAGCAAAAAAGATTGAGAGATTCGATTTTGATAGTAGGATTCACAAACTAATTTTTAAGCTTAAAGGCTACTAATGTTTATGTTCCTCATTTCCAGCAAAAGATACGAAACTTGAAATACATTGATACTTACTTTGTTTGTGGTGGTTTTAAGTTTTAATGTCACTGTAAATCTGACCTTTGGCTTCTCGTAGTTTAATGCTATCTTGATTGGAACCTTGGAGGAGGCAAAAGAACTGGAAGATTCAAAACAAAACTTATCCATAAGTATGGCGAAAACTAGTATGAAACTTTTATTTTATAAAGTGTAATCGAGAGATCTTACCTTCGCTTATATCGCATTTTCTTTTTACGGGGAAAGTAATTTTAGGATCAAGGTTTTGTTGGGGAATGATAGCGACCGTGACATTGCTCTTACTGTATGAATAAGAAGCGTTGGGGTAAACACAAATGGTAAATGACTAGTGAGAAATGAACATTAACGAACGAGAGAGCAATTCAGAAACAAAACCTGGCCCAAGTAGGAACGAATTTTTTGTTTGACATGTCGTAATTGTCGTCTTCCTCTTCCTCTTCGTCGTCTGAGCATTTGTATGGAGACATGTCGTACGATTCTTCCATTTCTTCAAATCCCATGTTGGGTTCTTCAGACATTTTCCCTGGATTGCTTATCACCTATAAGCACAACAACTGTTATTTATTAGAAGTGATTTCATCTCTTAAGTGTCTAGCAAAAATGAGAGACTTGTACCTTGAAATAATTATCCCTGGAGCTTCTTAAAGTATTGGTATCGTCACTGGAATTACTCTTTGATCTCACTTCAGGGATCCTAGTATTCGCTTGTCCTCGGGTTTTCTCTGCATTATTTTGGTCTTCTTTGAGTTCTTTCTGTGCTTTTATCCTCGCATCCTAAAAATGTCGTTACTTTTAATTTAGCAAAATCTCCAACATCACAGTAGTTAAAACAAAACTTTGAAAAACAGAACAAGAGGAGGGCTCTTTACCATAGCATGTCTTTTCAATTCTTTTTCAGCTTGTAGTTTTTCATCAGCCTCTCTTTGCTGTCTCTGAATTTCTGCAATGCGTTGTCTTTTAGCTTCCTTCACCTTTTTGTCTTCTACTTCCCTCTGCCTTTTCCTATCAGCCATCTCAAACTCCTTTCTCTTCCGCTCTTCTTCTTTCTTTTTCTTTTCCATCTCTTGCTTCCAAGCAATTTCCGCCTCCTTTTTCTTTCGATCATCTTCTTTCTTTTTCTTCTCTATCTCCTGCTTTCTCAGATTTTCCTGTTCCTGTCTAGCCCTTTCAAGCTTCATAGCTTCCTTCTTCAGTTTACGTTCATTCTCTTTCTGTTCAGCAATCCGTTTAGAAGCCTCAGCAGCCTCCAGGGCCTTTACTTTGACATCCCTCTTGCCTGGGGGAAACGTAGATAGGGTCAAATCAGGTGAATAAGCAGCGCAAGAAGGTAGTAAAATGATACCTCCAATTTATTGGAACTTTCAAAAGCTTCATACTGGAATTAGAAAACAATTACCTGTAATTAGTGCAGGTGCTGGTTTTTGCTGCTGCACAAGTGGAACGAACGAAGTGATGTTAGAGACGATGTTGTTGTGCCTAGGTTCTTTTTCTGGTAACCGGGGACCTACAGTTTCCAAACTCGAGTTACAAGAAAACTTAGGCTTACTAATCCTGCTACTAGGTGGTTTAACATTTCTTCTAGCTCCACTTTGGTTCTCTTTACCTTTACCCGTGAACCTTCGGTTACTCTGCTTTCCCACTTTACTTTTGACACTGTTGCACTTAGCGGAAAAGCTGAATGCAGTATTGACAGAGTCTAGACTCTGTCGATCAACAAGAATCTTGGCTTCAGAAACAAGTGGAAGAAACTTCATAGGGTCTTCTTCATTAACATCACCAAGAAGTTTCATTTCGGCAGAGACATTCTCACTTTTAGAACCAGATGCTTCATTGACAGCTTCAGATATCTCTTCCGTGTTTTCATTCTCTTCAGCTATGCAAGGAAGTTCCAGAATTGAACTTCTTCGCTTCTCTGACCTCATAGACTTTGGAGTGTTTGTGCGTAAGTTCTCAGCTTCCTCTTCTACGTTCTCATTCTCTTCGCTAATGCAAGGTAGGTCTGGTGTCTGACTGCTTCGTTTCTCTGAACTGGAAGACTTTTGCAAACTTCTATACCACAACTTCTCAGTCGGTGACGTGCAAGGATTCCTAGCCTCAGCAGATGAGCCACCACCAGAAAGAGGCAGAGAGTCAGTGTACGATCTTCCTGTATAATCATGGTTAATCCCTAAGTTATCAAAGACAGAGCTACCCTCGAGACTCTGACTGAAAAACATGCCATCAAACAGCTCAGTTGAAACGGACTGATCCAAGTCTAGTTTTCCATCGTACTTAAATGTTTTAGCCAGATGTAATGACGGAGTGGTCCTGCAAGCAGACTTGCAAATCTGCTCTATCATGGCTGCACTTTCCGCCGTAGTTCTTGGAAGTTGGAAATTGTCATGATTTAACTGATTTTTGGAGCCGCTTTGATTTTCATCATCCGTTTGAATTAAAAATCCCTCCAAAACAGGGGGGCTTCCATCGTCTGAGCTTATCAAACGAGGAGAACCATCTGAATCGCGAACAATGCAACTAGCTAATCCATGTGAGGTTTCTCCGGCAAATGGCAAAAAGTGAATATTTTCTGATCTAACTCCGTGATCTGGAGCAATTTGACTCCTCTGTACACTTAGCTGTTCTGGTCTGAAGGAAAGTGAGGCAGGACTCATAAATCCAGCTTCCTTGAATAAGTAACTCTGTAAAGATCCATTTTTCCGGTTAATTGCACATCATACAGAACAAGAGAAACGATTCTGGAATTATTTTAGAACTGTTTAGAAATTATTATGGAACAAATATTATTTTTCAAGGAAAAGAAATTACTATTTAAAAGACATTAAATTTAAATAGACAGAGAAATAGTGCACATACCTCATCAAATTGTAACTCAGCTGAAGATGCAGATCCAATCATCTTTTGTAACTCAACACCATAGTGATCTGAAGATGCAGATCCAATCATCTTCTGTAACTCAGCTTCAAAGTTACCGAGGTTGTGACATGCAACTTCCTCCCGAAGATGTACTGCTTCCCTAACAGAATCTAACTCGAGATTGTCTTCCTGCAAAATATAAAATCCCACGATTCAAAAAGCATCTTAATTACATTTTGAAGGAAGGAGCAGTTCAAGACTCTCATATATTGAGCTGTCCCAAGACATAGGGAAAGAATATTCACCCCTGGGCTTAGCGAAAGCACTCTACTAGTTGTTCTTCTTCGCTTATTCTGCCGCATGGATCCCCCAATTGAGGAACTAGAGCAGAAAAATTCCTGAATCGAGCTCTCTGGATCATGAGAATCTTCTGTTTCTGTACATTTTTCATCTCTTTTAATTGGGGGAACACCTTTTTCATAGGATGTTTCATGTTGAGCTCTCTTTCTCGATGCATCTAAATGGCCAGTAAATGTATTTGACTCTGCAGGTTCATCCTCTCCTACTTTTAAGCCAGAGCGCCTTGCATGCGATTCCATTTCTTGTACCATTTCTATTTTTAACTCACTGTGCACC
The DNA here is from genome assembly GCA_023657505.1 of Camelina hispida. Taxonomy (NCBI): domain Eukaryota; kingdom Viridiplantae; phylum Streptophyta; class Magnoliopsida; order Brassicales; family Brassicaceae; genus Camelina; species Camelina hispida. The sequence continues at coordinate 26,085,256 of CP094636.1, read as the reverse complement.
AAAATATCATTGTCTGCCGAGAGATTTACTCCAAAATCAGTGAGAGATGGGAGATCAAACACCTTTGCAGCGGATGCTGGGGTGGGGACCTTCTCCATTATTGATTTTTCTTGAATTTTCACTGGAACCTCATCGAAATTGCATTCTTCATTATCATCAAAATGAGTTGATGCAGGCTTCACAAAAACAGGGCGATCAGGGGTTCCCAGCGACGAACTTCCTTCTCTAACTTCAAGCTGTTTGTCAGCCGATTTATGATAAGAGCCAACAGAAAGATCATTATATTCATTTGCTGATTCCTCTTCTGTGGCTGAGCATCTTGGCCTACTAATTCTTTCATGGCATTGGCTACTCCCAGCATTTGTCACTGAACCCAGTGGCAGCATTTCTTTGGACCCACAACTAATATCACATCTTTTAGAATGGTCAATCAAGTTTTCCGGCGTACCGCTTTCCTGAAGAATAGATTCAACCACCAATGGCTCAACTACCGTGATGTCAGTTTGGTTTGAACTTCTCGAATTTGAAATACTGCTACTTTCAATCGATACACCATTGCTATCTTCCTCCACTAAAGCTTCACCAATAACAGAAATGGGCTTTAAAAATTCACTTTCATAGTCTGAGTGCATTACTGAGTCTCTCGACTGCAGTTCAACTAAAGGGGATTCAAAAAAGCCCAAAAGTTCAGTCTTGGACATAGAATCTTGGATTGCACCCGCACATAAGGTCTCATCTGGGGAGATGCCCGTTTGGTTTACCCTTTCAGCACATCTGTTCGTGTCAACACATTCACCCTTTTCTTCTGATTGATCATTGCTAGTTATATTTTCAAATACTAAACCTTCCACATCAACAGTAGAGGGATTCAGTGAATCTTTTACATGGCTATCTTGCAGTACTAACATTGAATCTCTTGGCTCCACATCAACTGGAGAAGACTCAACAGAGCCTGAATGCTCGGTCTTGAATCTATCTTCTCGAGCATTACTTCTGGATGTTGCAATGATTCCAGATTGAAAGATGCTCGTTTCAGCATTTGTCATCATAGAAAGTTCATTAGTCATAGATATTGCTTGAGGTAATTCTACTTCATGAGCAGCCCGGTCAGAGGGATGTGAATTTCTTGACTGAAAGTTACCAGAAAAGGAGTTGCTTGATACCTTATGTTTCTCCTTGGCGCTATCTTGACTTGAGCTTTTAGATCTTGTACTTCCATCGAGATAAGCTGTTTCACTGCAACTTCTGCTTTTGGGATCATCCACTTGCTTGGTACTTCCATCGAGATAAGCAGTTTCATTGCAACTTCTGCTTTTGGGATCATCCACTTGCTCATCTACTTCGGCAGACCCTTCTTTAATTGTCTCATTGCACTGTAATAAGTCAATGTCATTCACATGACCAGACTCGGGTACAGATTCTGGTACACTAGAAGCATAAGCATCCCCGCTCAAAGTTTTTTTCACCGAATCCACTTTCTGATGCAAGGTAAAAGACTCCGTAGTTAAACTAGTTTTAATACACTGATCCCCTCCTTTAACTTGAGAATTGCTGTTCTCTTCTTCGTTTCCACACTCTACATCATTCTCATCATGCTTAAATAACTTAATCTCACTAACACTGTCAGACCTTAAAGAAGCAATCCCAAAGCCTATGTTTCCATCCGGAGAAGATTTGAGATCACTTCTACTTTTTGAACGGCTTTTCGACGCTTTGGCACTACTACGAAGCTCCAAAGCTTTCTGACGTGACCTTGATCTCTGCATCTTAGCAAGTGATAATCCAGGGTCAAGGTAAGCGTCTGGATCAGTTTCTTCTTGACGATAACCGGGAGGTGATGGTTTCCGCTCACAACCAGTAGTTGAGACACTTTTGAGAACCTTTTCCCCTTGGCTACATCCAGGAAATGTAGCATCAAGATTAGTTTCAACTGTCTGATTCTGAGACTGTTCAGGAGATGAACAACTTTGATTCTCTCTGCAATCGATTGAGACACTTTCTGGCAATCCCTCTTTCTCATGGACATCTCTAGGAGATGCAATATTAGCATCCTGCTCATGAGAATGATTCGAAACATGTCTGACTAAGTTGTGTGAGAGGTTGTGTTGTGGTTCCTCTTCAAGCAACTGCTCTTCTATCAGGTGATTATTTACCACAGACGTCAGATCTTGTCTTACTACATTGTCAGCTAGACACTTGACAGGCCGTTGGTATGAAAAGGGACGACGACCGCTAGGACAAATGATGGAAGGTCTTGATGAAGGAAATAGAAGTTCTGATATAATCTCCTCTTTATTCAACTCTGTACACATACAAACAAACATCAAACGTAAGTATCGGGACCAAAAAGTCCTCTATTCAATCGTAACTGAAACAGTTATACAAGCAATGTATGTTAATACTAGTCTTAAGTCGATTGTTTCAACTAAGCACAAACACTTGTCTACTAAATAGGAACAGCACGAGCTCCTAAAACCTATTCAGAGCAAATTCAACATCAAAATGTGCTTATACACCCTATAAACCAATTCAACAACAAATTATGCTTATACGCTTTATAATATTTCAATCCATCTCCCGTAAAGTATCAAACAACTTCACAGCAACAATACCCAGTAAAAATGCGCTGACGAGAAGAAAAAATCGATCCGCAAATACCAAAGAATGCTATTAATTTGCTCCAATTAGCCAACACAAATTCGAGAATCAACAAGAGATTGAAAACTATGTCCAACAAAAAATTGAGCAACTAAAATCAAATTGAGGAACTACCGGAAGTTTGGGAAGGTAAAGACGGAGACCAAAGCCACGGAGGAGGAGATACTCCGGCGAGTAGACATTTGGAGGCTAAATGGTGGTCATAGAGATCTACTTGTTGCTTCACCTGGTCGACGATTCGCCTCTTCCTTTCAAAGATCTGAACGAAAAGATTCTCAATCTTCACATTCGCCGGCTTCCCCCTCGGATTCTCCTTGACGGAAAACATCTCCGACGACCTTCTCTAGAGATAGATAGAGAGAGAGAGAGACTGTTAGCGCGGATTTGAATTTCAAAATTTAGGGATAAAGATTCATTTTCGCTTTCGTTTTCGTTTTCCCTTATTAAAAGATTTTTATTTAAAAAAAAAAAAAACCTTCGCTGATTACAAACGCTGCGTTTTAAAATTTATTAAAACTCTTTTATACGCTTATACGATGTCGATCGCTTTCTTTTCACCGTGTCGTCGTCGTTTGGTCTCCTCCCTGAAATAAAACATTCGCCGGCGTAATCGTTAGAGAGACTCAGATTCGAATTCGATCATCAAAGTCCAATGGATGTTCCCTTACCAGTCGATAAATTATCTGATGGATCAAACTCTGAGTAAAATATTTCGAAGCTTATTCTCGATTTTTGATTCCCTTCATCCGAATTCGTAAATTTTGATGATAAGATTCTCACAAGGTTTATAGTGAATCTATAGATGTTTGATTTTTTTTTTTTTTTTTTTTTTCTGATTGTTTGTGTGAAATCAGGGACAAAACTTGTGTAGTGCTTGTGGCAACTGGGAGTTTTAATCCTCCTACTTTTATGCATTTACGCATGTTTGGTGAGTTTTTTTTTATTAGATCAATTTATATAGAATTCAACGTTCCTATGTTTATCAATGGCGAGTTTCAGATACGATCAATTCGAAATTTCACACATTTTTGAGGCATTATGATCAGTGTTTGTAGTCTAAAGTAGCTTAGATTAGATTATGCCCTTGTTGTATTATTGATTGTGTTAACTTAGAGGTTTCTGGATGTTCATCAATCATCACGTTAAACCAAAGTTTTATATCGATGATGCTGCGTTATATGTTTCTTTACATCAGACTGTAAGTTCTCTTTTTTTCGTCTTTAGAGCTTGCGAGAGATGCGTTACACTCAAATGGATTTCATGTTCTTGGAGGCTATATGTCTCCTGTTAATGATGCATACAAGAAGAAGGTATAATAACTCTTGCATCTTGAGAATCTTAGTTTGTTTTTCAATAAATGGCTCTTGTTTTTCTAAACCAATGCTATAATGGACATGTTATGTGGTGATGATGAAACTATGAGCTTCTCTTTCTTTTTTTTTAGCTCCTAAAGTTCTTCTGTTTAATTTCCTTGAGATATATAATAAAATCATCAGATTCTGTGTAGGGTCTTTTATCTGCAGAACATCGTTTAGAAATGTGTAATCTGGCCTGTCATAGCTCTGACTTTGTTATGGTTGATCCATGGGAGGTACTTTCTCATCCCTCGAAAAGCTTTTAATAGGTTCTCTTTAGAGGAACAAAGCATTGTTTACAAAACTGTGGAAGCTGTTTCTACAGGCATTTCAAAGCACTTACCAACGAACTTTGACGGTTTTATTAAGGGTCAAGACTTTCTTTACAAAAAATCGACTTGTACCTGAGGGTAAGATAACTGCAAAAAAAAGCTGTCATTTGTGACCTTTGGCATTTTTTTACTCATAGTTGATGTCATTTACATTTTTTGTGTAATTGCTGGATCGTCTCAATGTGGTTGCTATGTTTCATCATACGTGTTAGCTACTACCAAATGACAAAATTTATAGTATGTCGTTTCTAATGCTAGAATCTCTCAAAGTCATGCTACTATGTGGCTCGGATTTACTGCAATCTTTCTGCACTCCCGGGGTTTGGATCCCTGAACAGGTAAACCAAGGCAGCGTTGTTATTATATAGACAGAGATTTTGTTTTATCAATTCTACTCACAGTTATGCTCCTTTTTCAATATTGGGTTTTGAAGGTAAGAACTATTTGTAAAGAGTATGGCATTGTGTGCATCCGAAGAGAAGGACAAGATGTTGAAAATATGATCTCTGGTGACGAAATCTTAAACGAAAACCGCGTAAGTATTACCAGGTTTCTCTTCTGATTCCGCTGTTTTAGTCTGTGATTGTACACGGGTTTTAGTGAATGGTGCCACCTCTGTTGGTTTTGCAGGCTAACATTAAAATCGTTGACAATATTGTTCCTAATCAGATCAGTTCGAGTAGATTAAGGTTGTGTGAGATTTCTCCTTCTCAAGAACATTCCATCTACACAAAAAAAAACGATTTCTCTTGCTCATTCCTCTGTTTCTTTCAGGCAATGCATTTCGCAAGGGTTATCGGTTAAATACTTGACTGAAGATGGAGTTATAGATTATATCAGACAGCATCAACTTTACACTGAGCTCACATGACAAAAGCTGAGAGAATATTACATCATCGGATCAATATTACTACACAACCCGTGAAATAATCGTGTGATAAACAGATGTAATCAGGTCAGATATTGAATCTTTATATTTTAAGATTCTTATTTATCAAATTTTTGTATCATATACAAAAAATATGAAGAAACAAAAAAAAGGGGAGAGAACTTTGAAGATGTAACACTGATGTTGGATTACTACTAAAATATTTGAAAATGTTCAAAATTAACGTCACAGTCTAAATTCAAACCAATATCTAAAGTCATAATAATAATTATTTAAAAAAACAATTATGAAGAAATTATTTCCAGGGGAGAGAACTTTGAAGATGTAACACTGATGTTGGATTACTACTAAAATATTTGAAAATGTTCAAACTTAACGTCACAGTCTAAATTCAAACCAATATCTAAAGTCATAATAATAATTATTTAAAAAAACAATTATGAAGAAATTATTTCCGCACTCATTAATCAGTAATGATTTTAAAGAAAGATAATTGTTAATTTTTTCGTAGAAAACAAGACGTTGTTATATATGAAATTACCTGTGAGTTAATAGTGAGTTAAGACGTTGTATTGCTTTACCAAAGCAGTTAATACTGAGAATGACTGTATGTCTGTATCCCATTCCCAGTGGTACTTCCTTCTCACAGTTAAGTGTCAGAGCTCTTTAGTTCAAGTCTCTCTGCCACAACCCGTAGGTTCAGGCCGGAGGTGGAGTTTTTCCTAGATATGGGGCCGGTTTGCGGTGGAACTAGTGTGGCTTATAAATGCAATGACATATAAAAAATAAAAGAGAAATTACAGTTTTTTTAAGTGACAACCAAAAAAAAAAAGTTTTAAGAAAAGAGGAAGTTACATCTCACGTCGAAATTTAAAATTAGACAAAAAAAACAAATACAAAATTGAAAGTTTGTTACATCTCAAAAACAAAGACAACTCCATGATGCTCAGTGCTTCGCATCTTCGGTACAACGCCAACAACAAAATACTTTGCTTAGTGCTTTGAAATATATTGGGAATGGTGGCAACCATCGCAAGTTGGTGGAGAGAGAGAATTGTTGAGAAGGATGTGAACATCTACTCGTTTATTTGGGTACTCAAAACACGAAATGTGGTCGTTTATAATTTGACCAGATTTCAAGTAAATGTCTACCCCAAGTAAACATTCAACATGAACAGTGGTGCAGCAGTCATTGCATTTATAAAACCGCCTTTCTTTTTTCCCGTCCTGCGATTTTTCTCTTCTTTCTACTTCTATTTTGCTTTCGCAAATCTCACACCAGTTTGGTTGATCACTTGCATCTTCTCCGGATTCATCAGATAATATGAGAAAATGTATGTCATGCTTATACCTTACTTTCCATGGCAAGGTAGCACAACAAAAACAAAGAGTATAATCGCATTCCATGCAATTTAACTTTGAATCTTCAGTTTCTTCTTTGCATACATGACATAGTGCCATTTTCTCCGGTTCCGTAGTTAGGAATAAGGGATGTTTGTGACCTTGATACTCAAATGGTTCGAGAATCGAAGCACACCGTAAGTCTATCCAGAGGGCTCTACTATCTGTGAAATAAGCTGTATACTGGAAGCCAAAAATGTCACGCTTACATGCATTACACTGCATTATAAAGTTGTCTATACCAAATCCCATGGTTTGAAGTGACAGTGGATCCGAATGTAAGGGATGCCGTATCTGTCGTGGAGTCTTTGCACAGCTTTCATGGAGGATGTAGTCGCATTCCATGCATGAATAGAATTGACCTTCATACATTGGAAGCGCACACCCTTGACAGTACTTATCTTCATCCTAAGCTCTGAAGATCTCAAGTTTCAGTTGGTGACTATGAAAAGGATGGAGTATTATTCCATGGGATATCCTCTCGAACGGCTCACCATCATCAATCCTATCAGCTTCTTCTGAGACTCCTTCGAGCTCTTTTCCATCCCACACCTTTGGATGTATTGCACATTTTGAATGAACAAAATAAGCATCACATTTGTTGCAAGAGTATGCACCATAATTGTTGTCAACTAGTTGGTGGCAGACTCCGCACGAAAATAATCCGGAGGGCAAGGAAGAGGTGAAAGAGATACGATGGGGGTGACGACATATTCTTATGACATGTGGGAAACCCATACAGCCTTTATGAATTACGAAGACGCATTGGATACAGATGTATGTGGGATCAAGGTTTTTAATTTGGGCACAAAAATGACAAACTAAAGAAGCTTGTGCAAGGAAAAAGGTGAGAGGGTGGGGATGGCTTTTTGGATTGTCTACAACAAAGGGTATTGGTTCCAGCGCACACACCGGATCCATACTCAAGTCGCAGGTGGTACAACGATAACAAGTGTCGTACATAGATTCTCTACAACAAGTGCACTTTGGACACACTTCACGACAATTGTAAAGTCGTAGAGAATGAAAGGGGTGGGAAGGGTGTTTGATTTCAAGTGGAGACTCTACACATTCTTTGTGGAACTTAAATTTACATGTGTGGCATGCATAATAGTCTACGCTGTGCGAATATTCTCGACATGCACCGCAAGAGAATTTTAGACGATTATGATTTTCATTGTTGCACCAAGAGAGAGGGATCTTACAAATACTATCGTCGAAGGAATCAAGCAAATCTTGGCCTTGCTGATCACTGCTTCTTGGGAAATGAGGGGAAATAGTGAATGGCCGAAGGTCGTATTCTTCATCTTCCTTCTTTTCGTTGAGATATTGAAAGGCCATCAGGACATAAAAAAAGAGGTTGAATAGAGAGGCCGTCACTAGAATCCATGGCTAGCGTCTCACCAGAAGAGATTGGATTGTCTGTTTCTGTTATTGTGCAAACCAAAAAAGATTTTTCATCCATTTCCTCCTTACGAAATACACCCACAGAATTCATGGCTGCTTTCAATGGGGAAAATGGATTTTTGTGATACTTCTCTTCTTCTCCCCTCCTCCCTAGTCCCTATATATAATATACATTAATTATACAACTTCTGAGTACAGTTAACATTGGTCTTTTTATAATTTTTTTTGTTATAAATGAAGTCGTTCATTAATATTATTGATTTCGGATCGCTGTACATATACTTATAAAACTGAATATATATACAAATTTTCATTAGAGAGGAGACCCGAGACCGTCTCTTCCGGATCTATTTCTAAAGACTTGATTTATCTGTATTCTAAATAAACAAAAAAAATATTCTCGTCTACGTACCGTTTAAATTTTCATGTAGGCGTTCCATGTTTAGACTACGTCTGGACAGCTAGCTCTTTCGACCGAAAAAGAATTTATATTGATGAATTATTATAGTCCAGATACAACTGATGAATAAGCCACGAAGATGGTGAAAAACAATCAAAGTAAAAAATACAATGAAAAAAACATCCGTATTTATTTTGCAAGGAGATTTGCTACTGAATAACAACATCTTTTGATAAAAGCAAAAGGTACATTGCCCATAATCTAATGTCTTGAATGATTCCATCAATCGAGATGTCAAAGTGTTGATTGTTTAATATTTTAAATAGTAATTGACAATCACCCTTAAAGCAAATTGATGTAATTCCTTTGATCCATGATTGTTGCATTGATGCCAAATGAGCTTTTGTTTCAGCTTCTAAAGGCATCTCCAACAACGCTTTCATTTTAAAGGGAGTTCATCTTCAAAATAAAGGTTTGAAGGTGACTTATTCCAATGATACACCCTCAAATTTATTTCTAAATTTTTTTAATTTACATTATAGTCCACAATCTTATTAATAATTTGTTATAATCACAAAACTTTCATAGATAAATATAAAATACACAATGAAAAAAATATATCAAACAATATTAATAAAATACAATACCTTCTATGATAAAACAACATATATATATATATCAAAAATATAAAATAAATTTACATGTAAAATATAAAGTTATTCAATATAATTATTTCTATAGATATATTCAAATAATAAAATGTATATAGATATATTTCAAATAATAGAATGTATATAGATATAAATCAAACGATTGAATTTGTATAGATATATTTCAAAAAGTTAAACTTATTAGACCTATTTTGTAAGATATAAAACTTATAAAGACTAAAATGAAATATACATAAAATTTTAAGGGGCTGAATAGTGCATCCTCAAATTTGAGGGTTCACTATTCAAACCCATAAAAATTAAGGGTTAAAGGTCTGTTGGAACTAAAAAACCCTCAAATTTTGAGGGTTTAAGAGTCTGTTGGAGTTGCTCTAAAAGAGTCGTATATTGTTTGTTTTCGCTAGTATTCTTTTTTTAAAAAATTAACTATGTAAATTTTGTTTTAGGAGATGAATTTTGGATCGTCGTTAACTCATCTCTATATTTGCCTCTATATATAGATCAAAATATAACAATATCTATTTTAGAGGCAAATTTGCTTCAACTCATCTTTATTTTCACCTCTAAAATAGAGATTGCTATATTTTTTATAGAGGAAACAAATAGAGTTCTTCTATATATACAAAAATTAATAGCAATATCTATTTTAGAGTTAGGAATAGCGGTGGGTTTGAACAAAACTCATCTCTATTATAGAGTTTCTCTATTTTAATAGGGAAATCCATTGGAGATAGTCTTATAAATTTAAATCTATGTTGTTTGCCCATGTAATTCACCAAAAAATATCAATCTATGTTGTTTGATATAAATTAAATAAACACAATATTATATATAATCTTTATTTATAATATCTATTGATAATGTATTATGTAATAAACATTTAAACTGCTTAAAGTTGTCTATATTCTGATTTGACCATTTTAAACGGTAAACTTTTTTTTAACATTCCTTTTATATAAAGATTAATTGAAAATGTATTTTTCTATCCCATAAGCAAACGGAAACTATTACATTGCAGACTTCTAAATTAAAACCAATTGACAATTGAGAAACCCATATATATCTTATTCTTATATACTGTCAGAATCCTTATATATCCAGTTTTTTTTTTGTGGGATATTATATCTCTAATAAGAACATATCATGAGTTCACGTACGAGAACATTGTACAATATTACATAATACTAGATTTTAACCCGCGGTACAATATTTATTTTAGTTTTTTGTTTAGTGTTTAAAATTGTATAATTGTATTTTGATTATTAATTCTAAAATTTGACAAGCTGTATACAGTAGACATGACGGGAAAAATATTTAATTTTATTTATAATAATGTTACATTTTTACATTATCAAATTTTTTCTTATGGTTACCAAAATTTAAATTTTTAATGCTTTTAAGATTTAACCCGTGAAAAACTATTTTTACATTATCATATTTTTAAAATTTTAGTATTTTTAAATTTAACCCGTCAGTTTAATGTTTTTTAGATTTAATCCGTGAAAGAATTATTTCTTTAAAAGTTATTATACAGTATACCGTGGGTTAAATTATATTATAAAAACTTCAATTTATTAGATTTAACCCGTAAAATAATTATTTTTATATTTTTTATCAGCATATTAATAACCATTTCGCAAACCGATACAAGTATTAGACACAATAACTGAGTGAGACGTATCACTCCCTTTGGAAGGGCATACCCTACACAATACTTATTTATGTCAAAGCTCTGCCGATTCAAACTTACATATGGTAACTATGAAAAGGATAGAGTATTGTTCCATCAGTTATTCTCTTGTATGGCTCACCATCATCTATTATAAAAACTTCTGACTCTTCCTAGCATGTTCTCCTTCTTCCCGTTTTGCTCGTTTTTTGACACCAAATGCCTCCAATTTTTAGCGCAGGCTCTAAACTGTACAAGACTCAAGACACGACCAAAAAGACACAAAAGACTTAGAAAACACTCTATAAACGACTCAAAACGAGTATTAAACAAAGAGAAGATGCTAAAACACAACATATCAGATTGGTTTGGGATTCGAATTTGGTTAACACTTCAAATTTCTTGATAATCTGTCTCAAAAAGAACCATATCACATCCCAGAGAGAGAGAACACTTTCCATGGCCCAACATAGAGAGAGATAGAGCATTTTTATTGAAAACTTAAAATGACAACTAAATTAAAAGAGAGAGAGTATTTCATTGTTATAGGAGTCACATAAACTGTGAGAGTTGATTTGCAATCATTACATATTAATATATTTTCTTATATATGTAATATTTCTAAATACTATTATTAATCATTCATTGCGTTACTATAAGTATTATGAAAGTGACGAAAATGAGAGTTAATTAGTACAACATATGGGATTGATGAGACATAATAGAAAAGTTAATAAAAAATGTGTCAGGTTTATAAAAATACATTATGGTGAATTAATAACTAAATTTGTCTATTGTTTAAATATATATTCAAAAGTTATATATTATAAATATAGATCTATGAATGGGCATCTTAGCTAATCAAATCATGAATTTAAATATATATTCACTTCTCTCTTTAAACAGAAATATGTACAGTTATCTTTTTATCAAAAAAAATATTCAATTCTCATTTAGTTATTTAGATATTATATATTAAAATAACTTTAGTTTAATTTAAATGGATTGAAAATAAAATAAAATAATGTAATATCAAGATCATGAGAACTATCTTATTATATAAAGTTGGGTTTTGAAAGTTAGCCATTAACAAGATTTTGACATGTGTCAAGTTATCAATCTCAGATTTTGACAAGTGTAAAAGTTAATATTTAAAAGGAGAAATTTGATTACAACATATATAAACTATTTTGTTTTAAAAAAATATTAATAATGTAAAAAGATAATTATCAAAAATTACAGAATTTATTAAAAAATACAAAGATAATTATCAAAAATTACAGAATTTATTAAAAAAATACAAAGTTTTTAAAAATAATTATTAGGAGATTATATACTAGATTGTATAATAAGATAAGATTGTCTCATATTTAAATAATTTATTCAAAAACACTGCTTTCAACTTTGTTTAATTGGGAAATTTTTTTTAATGGGAAAGTAAATTTTTCTTATTTTTAAACCAAAATTTTCTCATAATTTTTACTTTTTCAGTTGGGAATAGGTAAGATTAACATGTTGACCCAAAAGAAAAATTAATATATGTGTTTTATTTTCCTAATACTGTATTTTAAAATTTATTGTAGTATTTTTAGATTGTTTTATTTAATTTATATTTTTATCTTTGAATTATTTGGAATTCATATATTGCAGTGATTGTAATTTTCTATTGTTTCTTTAATTATGTCAAATTAACTTTCTTCTAATTTTTCAATGGTTGGTCATAACCCCTTCTTTTTCTTTGCAAACATAATTGTTGCCATTATTCATTCATTCAATCTCAATGGGAGATAATGAGTAGAAGCTCATCAACCTAATAGATAAATAAAATAGGCTAGTCAAACACAAGGTTACAACAAACATAGATAGATAGATTAGAAAACATAAATCGTTGTTGATAGATCCATAGGAGCTCAAAGACTGTGACACCCTGGTTTGCGGAAATGTTTAAAAGAATTGATTTGGCCACATATGTCACCAAAATGCACTTATTTTCCGGTCAAGGATTCTGAGAGAACTTCATGATGGGTGACCTTCCTAGAAGTAATTGTCGAAACTGTGCGAGTGAGGACAAAACACAGGAAAATATCATTTGTTGATTTGTAGGGTCTGTAAACAAGTTTTTAAAGCCTCCCAGACGTAACAAACCGGCCATCGAATATGGGTGGATCCATGGGCCGGAAATAGATGTAAGCCCACTTAGGAAGGTGGGTCCATGGAGTGAGAGTGGACATGGGCTCACTAAGCAAGGCGGCGGTTGAGGCGTTACAGAGACAGAGGCTACATCATAGTGTGTCAAAGATACTTCTACGAATACATTGAGAAATTTAACATTAGTTACTATGAAAAGATTTTGTGACGTTATAAAAAGTTTTTTACTTTCATTGGTTGTCGGAGCAAGCCATTTTGAGATAGCAAAAAGACGTGAACATGTTTTCTCCACATAGGAAGAAGGCAGAGCTGAGGTTCTCTCTATAGTGGAGAAGGTTGGATGCAAGGTTATTTCTCCAAGGGAGGAAGGTGGAGGAGGTTGGACGCAATGTTATCTCCCCAAGGGAGGAAGGCGGAGCCAAGGTTCTCTCCACGGTGGAGGAGGTTAGACGCAAAGTTCTCTCCATAAGGGATGAGGGCGGAGCCGAGGTTTTCTCTATGGTGGTCATACATTATTATGATGATACATCATTGATTAGTATATTATGTAATATATTTTTTTTTCAAAATATTTTTTGAGCCGACAATTTTAGTAATTAAAAAAATATGCAGAAGTGAAAGTAGTTGCCTTAATGTGTTCATATAGACATTTTCTAGGTGGTGATAAAAAAAATATTTGTAACACAAAGTATATTTAGGTATAAAAATACACTTTTAATAGTAACACACATCAAAGATTTGTAAATGGATATAAATCAGTGTATTATAACAAAAATACAATTTATAAATAACGTACAACACATTTTAATATATTTTTATTAAATTTAATTTAATTTATAAACCTTTAAACCCGCACATCGGACGGGTCCTCATCTAGTTTATATTAAAGTGTGGAAATAAAACAAACAATTATTACTCGACATTATCCTATACAACCCAAATATATATATATATATATATATATATATTATAATCTTATATCCTTAAACTATTTAATCATCAAATTATTTGTTAAGCGAAAAATTATTATGTAAATTCAATTGAATAAATTTGTTACGCTAAAAACTAAAAAAAAAAAAACAAAATGACACTTGTGAAAGAAGAGAACATCAAATGACAAGAAAACTTTACTTTATTATTAGATGATATAATATAGTAAGATTTCTTTCAACTCTTACTCTAAGAATCTGACGCCCAAAATCATTATATATTAAAATTCTTTTAAAATCAAATACACATGATATTTTTTATTTTCTTTTATAAATATTTTAAAATGATTGCATAAATTATCAAAAGATGAACAATAGAAAAAATAATTTACATTTTTGGAAAAAATATTCAAGACTTAGTAAGACAATATTTCTTCTAAAGTTAGGAACTTCCCGAAAACGGATGATCGGAACAACGATACTATTGTTACCGGTGTTTTGTTGTTCGTTGGAGATTGAATCGAGGATAGAACAGAAAGTAAATGTTTTAGTTTTCACCATAGTTTGAAAGAGGATGAGTTTGTATGGTAATAGGTTGTTTTAGAGAACTAAACTTTATAGAATGTTTGAGCCTTTAAGAAGGAGAAGGTATTGAAATCAAATATTAATGATCATAAATTCGCAAGTGTTTCAAAATAATAAGTTAAAAATGAGAAGTAATATAAACAAAAATGAAAATTGAGGAAAATAGTGGGTATAATTGAGGCAATGCATAAAATGATGGTATTATTTCCAGTGTTCAAAAAATCGCTAGGCGGTATTTGGGCGGTGACCCAGCGCCTAGCGCCTAGAACGCTTAATCGGGGCCTAGACGGATTTTAGGCGGTTTAGGCATTTACAACATAAAACATTATATATATATATAAAATGATGTACAAATATATGTTTGAAAAAATAAAAGAATTATAAATTATAAACAAAATTAAGAAAAATAAATTTATTTAAGTTATATTAACAACATATAAACATTTATAATTATGTATACATATATAAAACTTAATAATTTAATATATATAGTTAAAAATCAAAAATAAATATTAAAATTAAACTAATGTAATTTTAAGCGGTTTAGGCGGTCATTTAGGCGTTTGTTGAACGCCTAGCGCCTAGACGGCGCCTAGGCGGCCGCCTAGACCGCTTTCTTGAACACCGATTATTTCTAATCAAAACATAACTGATTATGTTCATAATTTATTCTGAAATTCCTGATATGAAAACTTCTAAATTTTATGTAATTCAAAACTACCATAACGTTTGAAACAATAAGTGTGAATCGAACAAAATAATTATAGAATTAGATCAAAACCATCTCATAATCTTACGTAATTTTCTAGAAAGTAAGCTCAAAATTTTAATTTTATATAAACAATTTTTAAAAAAATTTAAACTAATTTACTTAATGAAATAATACCTACCCACCATCTTACTTAAATTTGATTCCGTTTGTGCCCGTGAAAATTATATAAGATTCTAACAGAGAAATTAAACCCAAGAATTCAAACTTATAAATTTAATTAAATGTTGGTATATAGTTCCAAGATGAAACCAACCACAGACTGATATAAGGTAGCTTCAGATTCTTGGGGGGTTGCATATGTTTATGATTAAAGAAGGAAGGAAATATAGATGAGTTTTTTTTTTGGTTTTATGAGCCTGTAGTTAATTAAGTCTAAACTATATAGTTAATTAGGTTTAAACAAAAAAATATAAATGTCAGAAATATAGCAAGACAAATGTCATCTTCTTAGCAAAAGTTGTGAAAAACCTTCTCATATTATATAAGATATATGTATTATCCGTAATTGTAAAAATGTCAAAAACTAGGGTGATGATGGTTTGATCCACTTTAACTCATTTATTGGTGAAATGTTACTCTGCTTCCACTCACGTTGGTATTCAAAGCTTAGAGAATATTACTTCCATCAGATCAACATTACTACTATACACTACCCATCAAATAATCATGATAATCGGATTTTAATCTTGGTAAAAAAAAAGGATTTTAATCAGATAAGGTACATTTATTGAATGCAATGGGATAAAACATTACAATTAGAAAGTTTCAACTCACAATGAAAATTAAGAAGAAAACAAATACAACCTCCGAAACATAAAAAATACCCCAAACTAACTTAGTTGGATACTCAATCATTACGTTACATGTCTGATAGAATTGTTTCTCAAAAGAGTTCTGATACAACGTTGAGAACAAAATATCTTGTCATTGTATCCTTTGAAAAAAATCGGGAATGGACAACGGTCCTGACACCCAATGCAAATTGGCCGGCTGAGAGAACTGTTGAGAAGGATCCAAAATTCTATCCATTTTGGCCTTGTAAGTTTAGATGTATTCACGACAACCGAGACGGAGTCTTTTATAGTATCACCAGGCTTCATGTAAATGTCTGTCCCAAGTAAACACTCAACATGAAGAACGATGCAGCAGTCATGGCATTTATAAAATAATAGCATTTCTCCTTCTTCTATTTTTCCTTCGCAAATTTCACACCAGTCTTGTTGACCGATTTCCCGATCACACATGATGAGAATATGGTTGTCATGCTTATACCTTGCCTTATATGGAAAGGTAGCGCAACGATAACATAAAATATAATCGCATTCAATGCAGAGTAATTTTGAATCGTCACTTTCCTCTTTAGTTCGTACGGTTCCGAAGCTAGGAATAAAGGATGTTTGTGGCCTTGAAAATCAAATGGTTCGGTAATCAAGGCACACCGTAAATCTAGCTTGAAGTTTCTTCCATCTATATTATGCTCATAAAAGTAGCCAGTACCCTCACGTGTTACACTGGAATATACCTTCGTCAGTACCAATTCCTTTGGTTGCAACTTTTAGTGTAAGTGGATGTGGATATAAGGGGTATCGTTTCATGCGTGAAGCATTTGCACAATTTTCGTGGAGGATGAAGTTGCATTCCACGCATGAATAGAATCCCCCTTCATAGACTGGAAGTGCACACCCTCGACAATACTTATTTGCATCATAAGCTTCTTTGCTGATCTCAAATCGTAGATGGTGACTATGAAAGGGATGAAGTATTATTCCATCGGCTATCCTCTTGAACGGCTCACCATCATCTATCTCATCATCTTTTTCAGGTACTCCTTCGAGTTCTTTTCCATCCCACACATTTGGATTTAATGCACATTTCAAATGAACAAAATAAGCTTCACATGTTTTGCAAGAGTATGCACCATAATTGTTATCAACTTGTTTCCGGCAGACTCCGCAAGACAAATTTCTAGACGGAAGAGAAGAGGTAAAAGAGATACGGTGGGGGTGACGCGATATTCTTATGACATGTGGGAAACCGATACAATTTTTATGGATGACAAAGACACATTGGATGCATATGTATGTGGGATCAAGCTCCTTAATCATAGCGCAAATATGGCAAACTGTAGAAGCTTGTGTAGGGAAAAAGGTGAGAGGGTGGGGATGGCTTTTTGGATGGTCTACAACAAAGGGTATTGGCCTCATTGCACAGATCGGGTGCATACTCAATTGGCAGGTAGCACAATAGTAAAACATGTGATCGATATATGTTCCACAACAAGTGAACCACATAGAATTCATTGAAGGACTATAAAGGCGAAGAGAAGGGTGTTTGATTTCAAGTGGAGACTCTACACATTCTTTGTGAAATTTTTCTTTACATTCAAGGCATGCATAATAGCTATTGCTGGGCATTGCATTTCTGCATACACCGCACTTGAATTCTCGTTCATTAGGTTCTTTATTGTTCCACCAAAAAAGAGGGACTATAGGAAGCTTACAGATACCAGGGCGGTTGGAATCAAGCAAAGATTCACCTTGTTGACCACCGCATCTTGTCTTGGGGAAGTGAGGGGAAGCATCGTATAGATGAAGATCGAAAAGATTTGACTTTCTCATCATCACTTCTTTCATTATTTTTAACTCTTGAAATTTGATACGTGTACGAGGACACAAAAAAAGAGGTTGAAGAGGGAGGTCCTCTTCGACGGAGGATTTTGGGTGGACTGTTTGTGTTAATTCGTATACCAAAAATGAGTTTCCATCGATTTCCTCTCTACAATATACACCCACGGAACTCATAGTCGCTAGGAATGGAGATTTGGATTTCTGTGATATTCTTCTTTCCCTTCTCCCCTTGCATGCATAAGCCGGTCATTAAATATGAAACTTGTGATACAGGTACAGCTAAATTTGATCTTTTTATTATCTTTGTTATATTAAAAAGGGCATATATATAGGTCGTTTATTATTGATTTCGTATCGCCCGCTGTCCATTCTCTTTTTTAATATTGATGTATGAGTATTAAAAGGAAGAGTCTCTTCTGTTTATAGATCTTGTCTCTAAAGATTAGTTTCATATTCCTACAAAAAAAAAAGATTAGTTTCATAATATGAAAATGCACTCTTCTTTGGAAGTTGGAACAATTCTTTAACAATATGAAAAGGGACGGGAAACAAGTTATAAGTCATAACTTCACGTAGCACAATATTAAAATTGTAAAGTAATAAATAAGTATTATTATTAATCTAAGAATATTTTTTGTTTCTCATCTAAAATTTTAAATTTTAATTGATTTCTTAAATTAATTCTGAATCTTATGTACAAGTTTAACGGTATAGGTTTTTCCAAGTGGAACAAGCAATTTTTTAGAAAGCCTTTATTCACAAAAAAAAAAAAAAAGAAAAAAAAAAGAAGCGAATTGTTCGTTCCGGCCGATTTCCGTATATTAACGAAGTAACCGTTGACAAAAAAAAAGAGATTAAAATAGAACACTACGAAAATTAATAAAATTATGTACTTTTTAATTAAAATTATGTACTTTTACATCTCTTATGAAAATTAATAAAATTATGTTAAAAAAAAAAAACATATCATCGTGATCATTACTTGTCCACCATTACGTCTTTCCAACTTAAAATACTAAAATAGCAACTCTTGGATTTGCATGTCTTTAATTTAATAGATTATGAATACTCTGAGATTCACTTAGGAGTTAAATGAAATGAAACTATTTCATAGGTTTGAGTGTTTAACCAAAAGCAAAAAAAAAAACTATTTCATATTTTCTTATGAATAATGTACATGTCCACAACTACTTTTTCTATATAGATGACTATATTTTTTGCCTATACATAATAGTTGTCATACTAATATACTATGTCAATATATTTACACAAATTGTCAAACAACAAAACTTGCAATCGATATATAGTCAAACAAAAAAAAGTGTCATTTAATACTTCCACTTGGAAAAAATTAATATTAGTTGCCATGCTACAACCCTTTCTAGAGCGAATCACGAGTAAGTTACACTCTTGGACCGCCAAATTCCTATTCTTTGCTGGAAAATTCAGGCTGATATCTTCGGTTATCTATGGTATGGTGAACTTCTGGAGTAGTGTCTTTGTGTTGCCAAAACGCTTCTACACTAAAGTGGATTCCTTATGCTCTGCTTTCCTCTGGAAAAACATTGGCTCGGCGTCAGGGGCTCGAGTAGCTTGGGCAGATATGTGTAGACCGAAGCTCGAAGGGGATTGGGCATCAGGCTCCTGAAGGATTTCCAGCTGGTTTTCAGGCTCAAGTTAGTCTGTAACTTCTTTTCCCATTCTGGTTCGTTATGGGTTGCCTGGCTCACAGGAAACATTTTCTTGAAAAGTGAGTTTTTGGCTAACAAAATAGGCTAATCGTTTCTCTAAAACGGTGAATAGCATGCTGCAGCTCAAACCCATTATCACAGAGTATCTCAAGTGTGAAGTGGGTGATGGGCGTTCTGGCTCATTCTGGTATGACTCATGGACTGAGTTTGGTCAGCTTATTACCTTCATCGGTGAATCTGGTCGAAGACAATTCCGCATTAGCAAGGATGCGCATGTTATCGACGTTTCGAGAAATGGGGATTGGGTACTACCGCCTGGCCGCTCTGATAATTCTCAAGCGCTTTTGATTGCGCTTACAAAACTTCCTGCTCCCTTGGAAAGCAAAGGCCGGGATTCCTACCTTTGGCGAAATGCTGCAGGTATATATCGCCCCTGTTTCTCAGCAAAAGAGACATGGGAGCAGTTGAGGACTCGTTCTCCAGTTGTCCCTTGGGCTAAGGCTGTGTGGTTCAAGGAGCATGTGCCACGGTTTGCCTTTATTACATGGTTGGCCATTCTCTCTCGCCTGCCAACGAGAGATAGGCTTCGAAGCTGGGGTTTGAATATCCCTGCCTCTTGTGTTCTTTGCCCGAATGGGATTGAGACTCACGAGCATCTCTTCTTCACTTGTCCATTCTCCTCTAATCTCTGGGGGTTCTTCACGGCTAAGTTCTTTCCCGCTCCCCCCTCTGCTCTTTCAGACATTCCCGCATGGATCCTCAGTCTCCATCAACCGCATGTCACCAAGGCTATCACCATCATCAAGCTTCTTTTCCAGACCGTGGTTTATCACATCTGGAAGGAACGAAATGCGAGGATCTTCTCTTCTGCCGAATTCCCCGCCACATCTCTCCGCCTCTACATTGATCGTACGATGCGAAGTCGCCTCCTCTCCTTCCCTGGGACCGTCTCGCAGCCTTCCTCCCTCCTTGAAGTTTACTTTAGTCGTCTCTCTTATCCTTTATAGTAATTTTTGTACTAGTCTTTTTTCTCCTCGTTCCTGTGGTAATGGGTTATTTTTGTAATCGGTATCTAACTATGTAAACTCTATATTGGAATGGAATCTTCACATTAAGACCAAAAAAAAAATTAATATTAGTTGCCACTTTAAACAAATTGAAGAACTCCCACTTGAAGTTTTTGACATCGAACTTATAAAAGTACTACCGGTGTCCGGTGATCCAAAACGATTTAATTCAAATAAATATCAATAAACCGGAGTTGGCAAGCGTTACTACGGTGCTTTTGGTCATCGATGTCACGTCTCTCTCTCTCTCTCGGCTGGTTTCTGTTGTAAGCTGACCTAATAAACAAACACACGTGTGACCTAATTCAATCTGCATTTGCGTATATCCTAAATCTTAGAGACAAAGTTAAGTACCTGGTCAGCAAATTAGGCTATCTAAGACTTAATTTTGAGGTTTCAGGAGAATGGACTGTAATAGATGGATCGAATAGCTTTGCAAAACAGGGGAAAAACTCTCTGTATTAAACTGAAACAAAGCTTAGTTCTTATAGAACCTTACAACTGAGAAAACGAAATAAACGCAACTGAAACAAACTGGAGTTCGTGTCCTACAAACCAGGACTACGACTTATTCAAGTTTGAAACATTCAAACTCAACACAATAACAATAAAAGACACATTTTATTCTTCAATTCTTCCCCTAAACTGGAACCTCTCCTTCCAGTTTACTCTTCCTCACAGCACACTCCCATCTTTCTCCTCAGTTTCTCAAACACATCAAGTCGAACTGCTTTAGTCATGATATCAGAAATCTGGTCTCGAGTTGAGCAGTAGTCCATCCTAATGACTCCGTCGTTTACCAATTCACGCAGGAAGTGAAACCTTACATGAATGTGTTTGCTCCTACCGTGCAACACATGATTCTTGGACAATTTGATTGTTGAATTATTATCACAGAACAGAACAGTACCTTCTCCTTGAGTAGACCCAATTTCCTCAAGTATCTTTCTCAACCAAACTCCCTGACATGCTCCGTAGGCTGCTGCAACGAACTCTGCTTCAGTAGTGGATAGAGTTACTATAGGCTGTTTCTTTGATGCCCATGAGACAGCTCCCCCTCCAATCATAAAGACATACCCTGAAGTACTCTTTCGATCATCAACATCCCCTGCATAGTCACTATCAACAAACCCAACAAGTTCTTTCCCTTCTCCTCTCTTGTACCGAATACCAAATTGTGTAGTTCCCTTCACATATCTCAGTATCCTCTTTGCTGCTAGCATATGCTGCTCATTGGGTGACTCCATGTAGCGACTAATCAGATTTACTGCAAACATTAAATCTGGTCTTGTTGCAGTTAAGTACCTTAGACTCCCCACAAGCTGTTTGAATGTTGTGGAATCGACAGCTTCTCCACTTCCCTCTCTCGACAGTTTACTTCCAGGCACAATCGGATTCTTCACAGCATTACAATTTTCCATTCCATATTTCACCAACAGTTCCTCAGCATATTTCTGTTGATTGATGAAGATCCCCCTCTCATCTTGAATAACCTCTACACCCAGAAAATACTTCATCTTTCCCAGATCAGTCATGGAGAACTCTCTCATCATTGAACACTTGAACTCCTCTAGCATTATAGATGAATTTCCTGTGTAGATCAGATCATCCACATACAAGCTTACTATTAGAATGTTACCTTCTTCCTTTTTCACAAAAAGCGTATGCTCACAGTAGGCCTTTTGGAACTTCTCCCTCATAAAGTACCCCTCAATTCGACTGTACCATGCTCTTGGTGCTTGTTTGAGCCCATACAATGCCTTCCTCAGCTTGTATACTTTACTTGATTCATCTCCAACAACAAAACCCTTAGGCTGTTCTACATAAACCTCTTCATCTAACTCTCCATGTAGAAACGCACTTTTCACATCAAGTTGAAACACTCTCCAATTATTCTCTGCAGCAACCGCAATGATCGATCTGATTGTGTCCCATCGAGCAACTGGAGCAAAGACCTCATGAAAATCAACTCCATACTTCTGATGATACCCTTTAGCCACTAATCTTGCCTTCAATTTGTCTACCTCCCCTTTCTCATTGAATTTGGTTTTATACACCCATTTAACTCCAATCACCTTTGCTCCGTGAGGCAGATCCATCAGCTCCCAAGTGTGGTTTTCTTCAATGGCTTTGATTTCTGCTTCCATGGCGTTTCTCCACACTTCTTGCTGCACTGCATCCTCAAAACGATCTGGATCATCAGATGCAACAAACATGGCCATGAAGTTGTTACCTTCTTCTGAAATTACAAACCCTGCATTTCCTGTGACGTAATCTTTCATCTACACAGGAGCTTGGCGGTTTCGTTTTGGTCCCGGAGCTGTAAGTGTTTGATCGGGATCAGTTTGTTGAGTCTCCACTTCACCACCTTCTTCTTCGTCATTGTTTTCTGGTGAACGTGGTGGCTCAGCTGCCTCAGCTGCCTCATTCTCATTGACAGTTCCCACTGTTTCTTCACCCTCTGTTTCCGTTAACAGCTCGTTCCATGTTAACTCAACCCCATGAGTTTCATTCTCCCAACTCCAACCTCTGGTTTCATCAAAGTGAACATCTCTACTAATCACTATCTTCTTCGTCATAGGATTGTAAAGACGATACGCCTTTGATTCCTTGCTCAGACCAAACAACACGCATTTCACACTCTTCTCATCGAGTTTGATTCTTCGTTCGTACGGCACCAACGTATAAGCGATGCACCCAAAGATTCTTAGATGCCCCACTGATGGTTTGTGCTGACTCCACATCTCCTCTGGTGTGATGTTACCTAAAGCAGCAGATGGACTTCGATTCAGGATGTGAACCGCATATTGAACTGCTTCTGCCCAGAATCTCCTTGGTACTGACCTCTCCAGCAGCATACACCTTGTCATATTCATGATACTTCTGTTTTTTCTCTCTGCTACCCCATTTTGTTGTGGTGTGTAAGCAGCTGTGAGTTGACGTTTGATCCCATTCTCCCTACAGTAATCCTCAAACGCCTTTGAGTTGAATTCCCCACCTCTATCTGTTCTCAAACACACCAAAAGTTGTCCCAACTCTCTTTCTGCACCAGCTTTAAATTCCTTAAAGGACTGCAGAGCTTCTGATTTTTCTGACAAGAGAAATGTCCAACATTTTCTGCTGTAATCATCAATAAAATTGATAATGTACCTCTTTCCACTCTCTGACACTGGTGAGATGGGACCACATATATCACTGTGGACCAGCTGCAAAGCTCTTGTTGCTCTCCAATCACTCTTCTTTGGAATAGCATCTCGGTTCTGCTTCCCCTTTAGACAGACATCACAGGTTCATTCTGCTTCTTCAAGACTGTCGACTGTCAGACCATTCACCATCTCCTTGTCTGCTAATGTCTTTAAACCTCTGTAGTTAAGATGACCAAACCTCTTGTGCCACAGTTGCTCTGTTTTCTCCATCACCTGAAGACACTTCCGTTCTTCCGCCTCTCTTCCCATCCTTACTGTGGCGTGAACAACAAACATCCTGTTTTTGGTCATGGTCGAGTACATCACCATAGTTCTCTGCTCCTTGTGCCAGACCTCACAAACATCATCTTCAAAGATCACTTTAAGCCCCTTCTGTTGCAGCTGTCCCAAGCTAAGTAGGTTGTTTTTTAGACCAGGCACATAGTAAACTGATGTGATTACTCTGAAGATTCCATTTATCTCCAATCGCAGGCTTCCTTTTCCTTCTACTACCATTCTTCTATCATCCCCGAGTTTGACATTCTGTCTAAAGGCACCATCAAACTCACTGAACCACTCTTTGGTTCCACACATATGGTTACTGCATCCAGAGTCTAGGAACCATATCTGCTCTTGATCCTCCATGTCGACATAAGACATTAGCACCATGTCTTCTTCCAATTCTGCATAATTGGCTTCTTTGTCCCACTCTGGACATTCCGACTTGTAGTGACCTTTCTTATGACATTTGTAGCACTCTACCATCTCCCTTGAAGTGCCACCACGCCCTCTGCCTTGGTAAACACCACGGCCTCTACCTCGGTTTGGAGATCCGTTTCTGCCTCTACCATAGCTTGATCTCCATTGAGCTTCCACCTTTAGAGCCTGTTCTTCTCCTCTAAGTCTGCTCAAGTTCTGCTCATGCACCATCAAAGAACTTTGCAGTCCATCCACCGTCATCATCTTGATGTCATTAGACTCTTCTATGGCACACACAACATAGGTGAATTTTTCAACCAGAGTTCTTAGGATCTTCTCCACCACCTTCGAATCTGGCATGTCTTCTCCCAAATTCCTCATGTTGTTCGCAACTTCCATCACTCTTGAGAAATAGCCATTGATGGTCTCACCGCTCTTCATCTCGAGGATTTCAAACTCTCTGCGCAACCTCTGCAATTGTGCACTTTGAACCCTGTCATTGCCTTGAAACTTCCTCCTCATCGACTCCCACAGATCCTTGGATGTCTCCTTCTTTGTTATGGTTTTGAGGATCGTTTTGTCGATGGACGCAAATAAGTAGTTTTTCACCTTATGGTCTGTGACGGTCTTCTCTGCAATCTCCGTTCTTTGTGGTCCGGTGAGGATCACATTCCTCTCCTGTCGTGGAATTCCTGTCTCAATGAGATCCCACCACTCCTTGGATTTGAGCAGATTCTCCATGAGCATCGCCCAGTGCTCATAGTCTCCATCAAACTTAGGAACGATCAATGTGTCTTTCTCACTCATTCTCTCTGTGTTTGTTTCCCCCAGATTTGTTAATAGCAAGGCTCTGATACCACTTGTAAGAGATGGATCGAATAGCTT
Source organism: Camelina hispida (assembly GCA_023657505.1). Lineage (NCBI taxonomy): Eukaryota > Viridiplantae > Streptophyta > Magnoliopsida > Brassicales > Brassicaceae > Camelina > Camelina hispida. Next base: position 26,059,886 of record CP094636.1, on the reverse strand, counting down.
TGCAAAACAGGAGAAAAACTCTTTGTATTAAACTGAAACAAAGCTTAGTTCTTATAGAACCTTACAACTGAGAAAACGAAATAAACGCAACTGAAACAAACTGGAGTTCGTGTCCTACAAACCAGGACTACGACTTATTCAAGTTTGAAACATTCAAACTCAACACAATAACAATAAAAGACACATTTTATTCTTCATAACGTGGTTTTTAACATAGCTAAGCCCTAAGTACTTGTCGTTTATATTAAAGCCATTTTCCTTTTTTTTCCGTGGCTAAAATCCATGCGAAAGGAAAATACAAAAAGTACTTACTAAAATCATACAAACATTTTTTTAAAAAATTACATATTAAAACGAAATTAAGAAATACAGCAAACCCCGAGACAAAAATACTTCAAATTGACGGGAAAAAAGGGATAAAGATCGTTTTCCCTAACTAGTTTGATGATCAGTCTTCACTACAATACAAAGAACAAAATATTGTGTTCTGCCCTTTGAAATATATTGGGAATGGACAACGGCAAAAGCATCTAGTGCAAATTGGCCGGGTGAGAGAGTTGTTGACAAGAATCCAAAGATCTTTTCGTTTCGTACCCTTAGATGTGAGCCTGACAATAGAGATGTAGTCTTTCATAGTTTTATCAGGTCTCATGTACATGTCTACCCCAAGTAAACAATCAACATGAACAGCTGTGCTACAGCCATCGCATTTATAAAATCGTAATTCTGTTTTCTTTCTAAACCCAAGATACTTCCTTTTTTTTACTTTTCCTATTTTGCCTTCGCAAACATCACACCAGTCTGCTTGATCACTTGCCTCTTTTCCATTGCAACTTGTGAGAAAATGACTATCATGCTTATAGCTTATCTTGTATGTGTTAAATTTGGGCTTATCTTGGGCTTCTAACTAAAAACCAATTGTCAATTAGTAGATTGACCCTAACCCTTTATATATTGATAGTCCCTTTAAACTTCAGATGTGGGAATTGGTTTGCTGTATCCCAACAATCTCCCCTTCAAACCAAGAACCACATATGGGATATTAACACAGCCTCCTCGAGATGATAACTCCATTTCGAATCGATCCCACTTGGACCGATAATAAACCCCTTCTTGGGCCCCCATTACTCGGGTTAACAAGAGGCATGTCCGTATCCACTTTTCTAGGTTCACCAGAATTTTAACCTTGGGCTCTGATACCATGTTAAATTTGGGCTTATCTTGGGCTTCTAACTAAAAACCAATTAGCAATTAGTAGATTGACCCTAACCCTTTATATATTAATGATAGTCCCTTTAAACTTCAGATGTGGGAATTGGTTTGTATCCCAACAGTATGGGAAGGTAACACAACGGAAACATATATAATAATCGCATTCTATGCAAAGTAACTTTGAATCCCTGCTTTCATATTTGCACATGTGACAACGTATATTTTTCTCTGTGTTCAAAGGTAGGAATAAGGGATGCTCATGGCCTTGATAGTCAAATGGTTCAATTATGGAGGCACACCTTAAGTCTATCCGGAAGGGTTTGTCTTCTCCGCGATGCTCATAGAAGAAGCCATTACCATAACGATCACACTCAAAACAACGAAATTCACCTGTGTAACTATGATCTCTCATGGTGGCAAATTTAAGTGTAAGTGGATGTGGATATAAGGGATATCGTTTCATGCGTGGAGCACTTGCACAACCTTCATGGAGGATGAAGTCACATTCCATGCATGAATAGAACTGACCCTCGTAAATTGGAAGGGCACACCCTTGACAATACTTATTTTCGTCATAAGTTATGTTGATCTCAATTCGCAAGTGGTGACTATGAAAAGGATGGTGTATAATTCCATCAGCTATCCTCTCGAACGGCTCACCATCATCTATCTTATCATCTTCTTCTGATACTCCTTCAAGTTCTTTTCCATCCCACACATTTTTATGTAATGCACATGTGGAGTGAACAAAATAAGCATCACACTTATTGCAAGAGTAAGCACCATAATTGTTGTCAACTTGTTGATGATAGACTCCACAAGACAAAATCCTAGATGGAAGAGAAGAGGTAAAAGAGATACGGTGAGGGTGACGAGATATTCTTATGACATGTGGAAAACCCATACAACCTTTATGGATTACGAAGACACATTCAATACATATATATGTGGGATCAAGCTTCTTAATCCGGGCACAAATATTGCAAACTGTAGAAGCTTGTGTAGGGAACAAGGAGAGAGGGTGGGGATGGCTTTTTGGATGGTCTATAACCAAGGGTACTGGCCTCATCGCACATACGGGATGCATACTCAACTCGCAGGTTGTACAACGATAAAACATGCCGAAGGTAATTTTTCTGCAACAACCACTCGTAAACATACATTGAAAATTGGAAAGTCGAAGAGAACATAAGGGGTGGGAAGGGTGTTTGATCTCAAGTGGAGACTCGACACATTCTTTATGGAAATTTCTTTGGCATTGGAGACATGCATAATAGCTGTTACCGAGCGTTGTCATTTTGCATGCACTGCACTTGAATTGGACAGTAGAAGTTTCTTTATTGTTGCACCAAAAAAGAGGGACTACAGGAAGCTTACAGACACCTGGGTGGTCGGAATAAAGCAAAGATTCGCCTTGTTGATCACAGCTTCTTGTGTTGGGGAAGTGAGGAGAGGAATTGAATGGACGAAGCTCACCATTGCCATCATCATCATTGCCATCACTATCATCATCATCATCAACATCTCCATCACCATCATCATCATCATCATCATCATAATCATCATCATCATCATCATCATCATCATCATCATCATCATCATGGCTATGATCACCATCTTCGTTGTCATCATCGCCATCTTCTTTCTCACCTCCATTATCGTCATCTTCACCGACATCATCAGCATCGTCATCATGTATCTTTAGTTTGAGCTTATGAAATTTGATACGTGCAGCAGGACAGGAAAAAAGTGGTTGATGAGGGAGATCTTCGCCACCAGAAGCCATGGCTAGTGCATCATCACCAGAAGAGGTTGGGTTGTCTATTTGTGTTAATGTGAATACCAAAAATAATTTCCCATCAATTTCCTCCTTCCGAAATACACCCACTGAACTCATGGCTGCTACAAATTAATGGGGAATTTGGATTTCTGTGTGATAAGTCTTCTCCTCCTCTCTTTTTCCATATATAAAATATATTAAACAGCCATTTTAATATAAAAACTTGTGAACACAGCTAACTCAGTTTGGATTTCTTGTGATATTCTTCTTATCCCCGTTGCATATATATTTATTTTAGCCAAGTAGCCAACCATTTAATATAAAACCTGTGATACAGGTAACGCTTGGTATTTTCATATTCTTTGTTTAAAGTATGGCCTTCATTATTAATTTCAAATCTCTGTACAATCTTTTAATCTTTTAATCTTTTATATATTGACTTGTATTTTATTTTACGAGAGAGTCAGGAGACCGTTTCTAAATACCTTCGGATAGCATCTGGTAACGGAAAATATGTCACGTAGGACAATTTTGCACAATAAATAAAGTGTACAATAGTAATCTATATATACACTTTCCAAGTACATTTAGCAAATAAATCCTGAAGTTGCCACCTATTTACAAGACTGCCATTGACATTAATTCTTAATTTGTTTTTCATTTAATTAATTAATATTAAGTTTCTATTTTTGAAAACAAGATTTTCCCTCCTAAATAACTTTCCAAAACAATTGGAACCACTCACTTTAACATTAAGTATCTATATATACACTTTCCAAGTACATTTAGCAAATAAATCCTGAAGTTGCCACCTATTTACAAGACTGCCATTGACATTAATTCTTAATTTGTTTTTCATTTAATTAATTAATATTAAGTTTCTATTTTTGAAAACAAGATTTTCCCTCCTAAATAACTTTCCAAAACAATTGGAACCACTCACTTTAACATTAAGTATTAAGTTTATAATTGATTTAATTAATACTAAGTTCCCAATTTTACAAAACAATATTCTCTCCATACACAAATTTCCTAAACAATCGGTCTAACCAAAAAACGAATTGATTTTCGATCTTGGAGGAGGATCCGTGGCCGATATTTTTGATCTCAACGCATTGATTTCCTCCTAAAATATATGTTCAAAATCAAAAATAAAATATATCATTCAGAAAAACTAACGGTATGATTTTAAAAGGTAACAAACGTATTTACCATTCAATTTGATATCTTATTCAAAGAATAATAATAAAATATAAAAGATATTACTTGCTCACAGATTTATTTTTATTTTGTATTACATATTTAAAAATAATTTTTATTTTCATGGGTTTCATATGATGAGTTTTTGCGGATTAAAAATCTTTGAATATGTTACCTGACCCGCCTAGCATGGCGGGTTTGGAATATAGAACCAACACTAAAACTATTAGTTTATCTCATATATACTATAGATTTGTAATCATAGTTTTGAAAATTAACTTATAAATTATTTAGATATGAACACAATATTACATATACTATAACACATTCTTAATATTCCAAAAAAAAAACAAATACACATAAAAATATACACTAACATACTATATAGGCATATACCTTTGTTTAATTCTAGAAAACAAAACAAATCTAGAATTTTATATTCTATCTAATAACAAATTTAATGTAATTAGGTTATAAACTTTATAAAACGTAAGAAGGAAAAAAAATTCTAAACAAAATTGTAAATTAATTAGACAAAAATTTAATTAATTGAAAATTTGAAAACTAAATAAATTAAAAAATTATTATTTAAAATACAATAATTTATAACTTAGTCCCGCAGTGTACCGCGGGTGAAATCCTAGTATACTAGTAATGTTGTTACTGTAAGAGTAAGTGTGTAACCATGGAAAATACAACAATCCATATAACGTTGGATTAAAAAATAGTTAGGTTTCGTATTTTTAGTTATCATCTAAAACAAATTTAAAATTTTTCTTTGGACTAAGCCTAAATTTAAAATCTTACTAATATTAGTTATCAACATTGTTTTTTTTTTTCTTTAACTGGAACAAACAAAAATTTACGTCCCATCCGATATCCGCATATCGAATTCCCTTAGAACATTGACAAAAAAAAAAAAAAAAAAAAAAAAAACACAAAAATAAACACGTTCTATTTTTCTAAATTATGTCCTAAAACATATCATCTTGAATTCTTGATCATCAAACATTCAAACTTGTCTAGTACTACGCACTATTTCCAACTTAAAAACTTATTAGAAACTATTGGATTGAGCATGACTTTCCTATACTTTGTAACTCCGAGATCCGAACAGTTGACAAATTGTTAAACAAAAAGGTTGTAATCAACATTGTGCAAAAAATCTATATAATATATATCTATTAACTGCGAGTTGGAATTTTTTTTTAAAGAAGTACCACTTGGAAAACATACTTACCTTTTGATTGTATTCAACCGTAGACACGATATAATTATTTAAAAAAAAAAAATCAATTGACACCATCCTAATGGTTTAGTGGAAGAGGAAGGTCGTGGCCACCATAATCCATGGCTAGTGGCTTCATCGGAGGAGGTTGGGTTGTATGTTTATAATAATGTGTAAACCAAAAATGATTTTCCATTTTCCTCCCAGGGAACTCATAATTGTTAGTTTGTTACAAACTTACAATGGAGTTTTGGATATTTTGTGATATAATTTCTTCTTCTCCTTCATCCTTGGATACTATATTGCATGGAAACTCTTTTTGAGGTGCGTTTCCCGTTTCCGAAACGTTTCGGAAACGGAAACTCGTGGAAACTCGGAAACAAGTCACAGAAACACGATTCCTAAAAATTTCTGTTTGGAAATACGATAGAAACTTCGTTTCCGTTTTGGAAACGCGATGGAAACTCTTTTTTATAATTTAATAAAAAAATAAATTGAAATATAAGAATTCATGATACATATAATGATAAAAAAATATAATATAATTAGTAACTTAAAAGTGAAAATCCCTAAATATATGGCGATGATGGTCAAAAATTGATTTTGAACGTTTATTTTTTTTACAGTTTTACTTGTAATTAAACTATTTAATATTTATGTTTTAAATTTGTGTTGTTTCAGATTTTTTTTAATATGGTTTTTATGTTTGGGGATTTATTATATCTCTCTCTCTCTATATATATATATCTATATATATATATATATATATATATATATATATATATACGTTTCCTACACATTTCTATTAGTTAATTATTAAAAAAACCGTTTCGTTTCCGCGTAGCCGTTTCCGTTTCCATGCAACTTAGCTTGGATACATATTAGTACTCATTTACAAATTGCAAACCAAATTTTTTTTATTAATACTCCCACTTGAGTACTTGACACTTGACAGTATTACAAACAAATTTTAAAAATGTCACACTCACCCTATATTCAACTCAGAATATCCATCTTTTTTTTTTTAATATTGTAAGATTAATCAACATAAAACTAATTTTGTGCAGTGAAGTGACCTTAGTGCAGTGGCCAAAGGTAAGTTCTTAATGCACAAGGCACCATCACACCAGGGATCAAGTCCCGCTCCCTACGAATGTAGGGATTAGGCTAATGGATCGGCTTGTTGTGGCCCAATAGTTGAAGAAAAAAAACTAACTTTGTTTGATATGTTTATATTTTTGCATAATACAGTCACTAGTAAAAAAAATTGTATAGTTACGAATAAATTTGTAGGAATAACAAGAAATCCGTAGAAAACAAAAATTTGCTACATATTTGACACCAATAATATTTGTAACTATTTGGTCGTCGCAATGTTCTCCGTTCTAGCAATTCGTAGCAAGTTGCTACAAATCTGATACAAAAAAAAATAAAGCTAATTGCTACGAAATGTTACAATTATTTACAAGGTTTTGTTACAAACAGTTTCAAACATATTAGTAGATACTATCTACTAAAGGTAACAAAGTTGTTGTGGATAAATGACTGACAAAAAGCAACAAAGATAGTCGTCATTATTTTGATACTAATTGCGACGTCTTTATTTTGTCATAGTATTCACATAATTTTTTTTTGTTGTATAGATTAAATTGAATTTGTATATAATTTGCATATTAAAATCCTGTTTTGCAAAATTTATTTAAATGAATTTATATGTAACTATTTTTATTGCATAAATCATCAAAAATATCCATTACACAAAACATACATAACATGTATTACATTTAATTATAAAACTAATCTTCATAACCTAAAGTTTTAGATTATACAAGAATAACACCAGCATGCACTGTGATAAACCTTTGTTGAAGAAGCTCCTTCAAGGTTAAGCATTGTTTACCTCAATGGAGAAGAGAGTTTTTTACGTCTTTGTATGTTGTTATCTTCTTGGATTCCACTTGACAAACTGAGATAAAATCCACAAGAATGTGAAGTTGATCAAAAATAATACAATACTTTCAACTAATTAATACTAGTGTACTGTATTTATTTTTGGTCAGTGACCTATATATATAGTCGTTAATTATTCATATATTCATATATAGTCGTTAATTATTGTTTTCGACTCTCTATACGATCTTTCTTTTAATTGAATTTCTGTTTTTTATTGAGAAAGCCAGAAAGGGACAAAAGTCGTTAAAGACGGAACATGTCAGGGATTCACGTAGGACACGTTAATTTATAGAAATCCCACTTGGTAAACATAATTATCCCTTCGTTCAACTCTAAACAAATTATAAAGAACTCCAAAATGCTAAATTTGACTTACTTCCACAACGATTCAATTTCTTTGACGATTAATCAACTGGAGTTAGCAAGCGTTACGGAACTAACCGTTGTTAGATGATTGAGTTTGTTTCTTGTCGGTTGGGTATCAACTATCGGTTTTTGGCTTTGCCTTAATTCCATCTCGAAAGTTGTTGGTCCGACCGTTCGAGCACACATATAAAGGCAAATTAGCAATATACTATTCAACATTCTGTGACAGAGGCTGATGAGGTCGGTAAAATATCATTTATTCTCACTCCTTTGTGGCTCGGCACATGTCGTATGAAGAAAGCCATTACCATACGTTGTAGATGAATGTAATTATTATCAGACTGCTTTGTCTAATAATCATCCAAGAAAACCCAGAGGAAATGAGAAAATGGACTACATATATGTTTAAGAATCCAGCCGCGCCACTGCATAGTATAGGAGAAGAATTGAATCACATTTAAAGTTCTTGTTGGACCTCAGATACAAAGAGAACTAAAAGGAGATTGAGCTAAAGAGAGCAATCAAGAATTTCAATAACAAATGATTAAAAACTCTAACAAAGAAATTTTATTTAATTCTCTTTCATGGAATTATAAGATAAAATATTTGACGGTGATTTTCCTTACTGTAAATTTCTTTAGTCAAGGTAATGAAAATAGAAAAATCACATAAAACGTTTCTTTTCATTTTTAGAAATAGAACGTTACAATCTCATAATTGAAATATTAAAAGAAAAACAATATAGCCGAAATATCAAAATACTTCAAATTAACAATTAACAAGAAAATAAAAAAATGGATGAACTCGGTGTGGATGCTCAGTCATCATCATCACCTACGCCACAGAGACAATATACAATTCACCGAACAAAATATTATGTTGGGCCTTTTGAAAAGTATTGGGAATGGACAACGGGACATGCATCCTTGACAAGTTGGTCGAGAGAGGGTATTGTTGAGAATAATCCGAAGATCTGTCCCATCACTTCTGTATGGGTACTCGAAAACAGATATGTAATCTTCTTCAGTATTACTATTACCAGGTTTCATGTACATGTCTCCCCCAAGTAAACATTCAGCATGAATAGTGGTGCAGCAGTCACTGCAGTTATAAATACGGCTTTCTCTTCTTTTCCCCCACGATTTTTCTCTTAATTTTAATTCTTTGATTCTGCTTTCGCATATCTCACACCAGCCTAGTTGATCACTTGCCTCTTTTCCATCGCAAATCGTGAGAAAATGACTGTCATGCTTATACCTTGTCTTGTATGGTAAAGTAGCGCAACCAAAACATATAGAATAATCACAAAACAAGCAAATTAACTTTGACTTACTTTCGTATTTGCACACTGGACATGGTGTCTCTTCCTCATAGTTCGAAAGTAGAAACAAGGGATGCTCGTGGCCTTGATATTCAAATGGCTCTTTAATCGAGGCACACCGTAAATCTAACTTGAAGCTATCTGTAATCTTGTAGCTACTTCCTTTTCTGGATATATCCACATAGAACTCATAGAAGAAGCCAGTACCATCACGTTCACATTCACTACAACAAAATACACCTGTGTCATCCTCGTTTCTCCCGTTAGCAACCTTCAATGTAAGTGGATGTGGGTATGAGGGATGTCGTTTCATGCGTGGAGCATTTGCACAACTCTCGTGAAGGATATAGTTGCACTCAATGCATGCATAGAATTGGCCTTCGTAGATTGGAAGCGCACACCCTCGACAATACTTATTTGCATCATACTCTTCGCTGATTTCAAGTCGTAGATGGTGACTATGGAAAGGATGGAGTATTATTCCATCAGCTATCCTCTTGAATGGCTCACCATCATCTATCATATCATCTTCTTCTGGTACTCCTTCTACTTCTTTTCCATCCCACACATATCTATTTATTGCACATTTTGAATGAACAAAATAAGCAGCACATTTATTACAAGAATATGCACCATAATTGTTGTCAACTTCTTGATGACAAACTCCACAAGACAATTTTCCAGAGGGCAGAGTAGAAGTGAAAGAGATACGGTGGTCGTGACGAGATATCCTTATGACATGTGGGAAACCCATACAACTTCTATGGATTACGAAGACACACTGAATACAAATGTATGTAGGATCCAACTTCTTAATTTGGGCACAAATATTGCTAACTGTAGAAGTTTGTGTAGGGAAAAAGGTGAGAGGGTGGGGGTGGCTTTTTGGATGGTCTACTACAAAGGGTACGGGCTCCATAGCACAGACTGGATGCATACTCAACTCGCAGGTAGTACAATGATAACACATGCCAAAGATATTTGCTTTACAATAAATGCACTTCTTATACCCTAGAGTACTATTATATAGTTGAAGAGAATGAAAAGGGTGGGAAGGGTGTTTGATCGCAAGCGGAGACTCAGCACATTCTTTGTGGAACTTTCTTCGACATTGGAGACATGCAAAATAGCTTGTGCTGAGCACAGTATTTTTGCATGCACCGCAATAGGCTTCATGATAATGAGTTTGAGTTTTTATATTGTTGCACCAAAAGAGAGCGACTACAGGGAGCTTACATATACCAGGGTGGTCCCAATCAAGCAAAGATCCCCCTTGCTGATCACCGCTCCTTGTGCTGGGGAAGTGAGGGGATGAATTGAATGGAAAACACTCCCTTTTTAAGAAGCGGTCTTCAATGATCTGATCATTATAAATACCATCTTCATCGTCGTCGTCGTCATCGTCATCGTCATCGTCATCGTCATCGTCATCGTCATCGTCATCGTCGTCCTCATTTACATCACCATCGAACATGAACTTATCAAACTTGACACGTGCCCAAGGACAGAAGAAAAGATGTTGAAGAGGGAGGTCTTCGCCACCAGAATCCATGGCTACTGCTTCACCGGAAAAGGTTGGACTATCTGTTTGTGTTGATGTGAATACCAGAAATGGTTTTCCATCAATTTCCTCCTTACGAAACACACCTACGGAACTCATGGTTGCCACAATGGACATTTGGATTTTTGTAATATTCTTTCTCTCCTTTCCCTCTTTGTATATATATTAGCCAGTCGTTTAATATTAGAACTACAAATACAGCTAAGCTTTTGGTCTTTTTATATTCTTTGTTATTAAAAAATTTCGTTCATGAATTTATTGAACACGAATCACTGTACCAGAGAAGACCGTCTTCTCCGGATCTTGCTTCTAAATTTTAGTTTTATATGAAAATGCACTCTCGATTGGAACAAAGCCTTCGTATCACATCTGAGAACGAGAATTGTCATTGCTTCACGTACGTAGGAAAAAATTGCACTATAAATCTTATTATATAAAGTTTGATGTCAAAATTACTAATTAACGACGTGACACGTGTCAAATATATTAATTAGATGTTGACACATGTCAAAAAAAATATTTTGTTGTAAACGTAGTAGGACAGCTAATTATATTTACAGAATTTTACATGTTTATATTTTAAAAATATATTTTTCTAAATCAAAAATATAAACTAACAAAATTAATATATTTTTCATTGTATGCTAATTATTTTATACATGTGTTCCCAATAAAATTTGACATGTGTAAGCAAAAACAAAATTAATAAAGCATGTATATTAATCAATAAATAATGAATAACAAAGTTAGAAAGACCCATAAGTTATTTAACATAATTTAAGTCAGATATAAATTGTATTAATCATTGTAATATAAATTTTTTATTGTAAATAAGCACACAAAACCTTGAAAGAGTAATGAACTTAAAAAAAATTAATACATGATGTGTATTAGTATAGTTTTACATAATTTACTTTAAAGATTTTACTGCATGTAGTAATATGAGAAGCCTGAAAAAAAATGAGTTTGTAGGAATGAATATTTGGTTAATTGATGAAAATTGACAAAAGTATTACTTATGAAATTATGACATATAAAAGAATAATATTTATGATATTTTTGGATTTCCAAAATTTTTGTGGATGTTAAATGATTTTTTACTGATTAATTTTATCATTAAAGTTAAATACTAACCAATATACATATAATCTCATATGATGCTCATGTTATTTTTGTGTCAAATATATTAATTAGATGTTGACACATGTCAAAAAAAAATATTTTGTTGTAAACGTAGTAGGACAGCTAATTATATTTACAGAATTTTACATGTTTATATTTTAAAAATATATTTTTCTAAATCAAAAAGAAAAACGAACAAAATCAATATATTTTCCATTGTATGCTAATTATTTTATACATGTGTTCCCAATAAAATTTGACATGTGTAAGCAAAAACAAAATTAATAAAGCATGTATATTAATCAATAAATAATGAATAACAAAGTTAGAAAGAATACCATAAGTTATTTAACATAATTTAAGTCAGATATAAATTGTATTAATCATTGTAATATAAATTTTTATTGTAAGTAAGCACACAAAACCTTGAAAGAGTAATGAACTTAAAAAAAAAAAAGTTAATACATGATGTGTATTAGTATAGTTTTACATAATTTATTTTAAAGATTTTACTGCATTTAGTAATATGAGAAGCCTGAAAAAAAAAATGAGTTTGTAGGAATGAATATTTGGTTAATTGAGTAAAATTGACAAAAGTATTACTTATGAAATTATGAAATATAAAAGAATAATATTTAGGATATTTTTGGATTTCCAAAATTTTTGTGGATGTTAAATGATTTTTTTACTGATTATTTTTATCATTAAAGTTAAATACTAACCAATATACATATAATCTCATATGATGCTCATGTTATTTTTGTGTCAAATATATTAATTAGATGTTGACATATGTCAAAAAAAATATTTTGTTGTAAACGTAGTAGGACAGCTAATTATATTTACAGAATTTTACATGTATATATTCAAAATATATTTTTCTAAATCAAAAAGAAAAACTAACAAAATCAATATATTTTCCATTATATGCTAATTATTTTATACATGTGTTCCCAATAAAATTTGACATGTGTAAGCAAAAACAAAATTAATAAAGCATGTATATTAATCAATAAATAATGAATAACAAAATTAGAAAGAATACCATAAGTTATTTAACATAATTTAAGTCAGATATAAATTGTTTTAATCACTGTAATATAAATTTTTATTGTAAGTAAGCATACAAAAATCTTGAAAGAGTAATGAACTTAAAAAAAAAAATTAATACATTATGTGTATTAGTATAGTTTTACATAATTTATTTTAAAGATTTTACTGCATGTAGTAATATGAGAAGCCTGAAAAAAAAATGAGTTTGTAGGAATGAATATTTGGTTAATTGATGAAAATTTTCAAAAGTATTACTTATGAAATTATGACATATAAAAGAATAATATTTAGGATATTTTTGGATTTCCAAAATTTTTGTGGATGTTAAATGATTTTTTTACTGATTATTTTTATCATTAAAGTTAAATACTAACCAATATACATATAATCTCATATGATGCTCCTGTTATTTTTGTGTCAAATATATTAATTAGATGTTGACACATGTCAAAAAAATAATTTTGTTGTAAACGTAGTAGGACAACTAATTATATTTACAGAATTTTACATGTTTATATTTTAAAAATATATTTTTCTAAATCAAAAAGGAAAACTAACAAAATCAATATATTTTCCATTGTATGCTAATTATTTTATACATGTGTTCCCAATAAAATTTAATATGTGTAAGCAAAAACGAAATTAATAAAGCATGTATATTAATCAATAAATAATGAATAACAAAGTTAGAAAGAATACCATAAGTTATTTAACATAATTTAAGTCAGATATAGACTGTATTAATCATTGTAATATAAACTAGATTTTAATCCGCGGTACACCGCGTGCATATAATTTTTTTTATTATTTATATTTTATTTTGTATTTGTTTGTTAAATATTGGATGTTTTCCAAATAGAGGAATAATTAAATTTCCCGACCATTTATGCGGCTAAATGTAGATATTAATTTTTTAACCCGCAATATATTTCATGACCATTTGTTTGTTATATGAGAATTTGTTAAAAATACCCCTTTTGATATATCCCTTTTCAAAAATATCCTCTTTTCTGGCCATTTTTATTTTTCCCTTTTTTTAATTTTTAATGACCATTTTACCCTTAGATGAAAATTATTTTATTCAATAAAAAGAAAAACAAAATTTTCCCGCCAAAAAAATTCCGACATATTTTCCCGCCAAAAATTTTTCGAAAATATTTTCCCGCCAAAATTTTATTTGTCAAAAAAATTTTGATAAAACTTTTCGACAAAAAAAATTTCCCGCCAAAATTTTTCCCGCCAAAAAAAATTTACAAGGTTTTTAAAAGGTTTTATAAGGTTTCTACCTTATAAAAGCCTTATAAACACCTTGTAATGGCTTCTACAAGATTTTTTAAAGAGTTTTAAAAGGTTTTTTAAACAACTTGTAAACGCTTTTACAAGATTTTTACAAGGTTTTTAAAAGGTTTTAAAAGGTTTTTAAAAGGTTTTCAAATGGTTTTTAAAAAGATTTTTAAAAGGTTTTTAAACACCTTGTAAACGCTTTTACAATGTTTTTAAAAACATTGTAAAAGTTTTTATAAGATTTTTAAAAGGGTTTTAAAAGGTTTTTAAACACCTTGTAAACGCTTTTAAAAGCTTTTTAAAAGCTTTTTAAAAGCATTTACAAGGTTTTTAAAAGCGTTTACAATGTTTAAAAGCGTTTACAATGTTTTTAAAATGTATAAATTTCAATATTTTTGGCGGGAAAAAATTTCGATTTTGGAGGGAAATTTTTTTTTTGGCGGGAAAAAATTTCCATTTTGGCGGAAAAAAAAATTTTGGCGGGAAAATATTTTCGATTTTGATGACTGTACATTCTTGCTGTCACTCAAAAAAGGGTAATTAGGTCATTTTGTATATAAAGAGGGGTAGTTTTAAAAATGGTCAACATGAAGGGGTATTTTTAAAAAGGGGTATGGAAAAAGGGGCATTTTTGAGAATGCCCCTTAATTTTTTAACCCGCAATATACTTCATGATCATTTGTTTGTTATGTTTTAGTTTGTTTTGTTTAGTGTTTGAGATTTTATTTTGATTTTTAATTATTATAACAAAAAAAATAAGGGATCTAAATACATAACAAGTCATTTATACTCTATGATTAACTCACATTGTTTCTAATGATTTAATTATTTTACACAAACTTAGTTAAATCAACTTGATTTTGTATATCAAATATTCTAATATTAATAGTGTTAAAAAATATTAAATGAGGATTGAAGCCGTGTTAGCACAAATGTAATGATATTTTATTAATTCTAACATCTCCTCTTTATAACTCATCTACTATATAACCATATTATATAGTATTTTAAATTTTTTAATTTTACATATTCATAAGATTTTAAAATTTTCTTAAGTTTATATATATATATTAATTATAATATTAAAATAAATGTGAATTGAAGTTCTTCTTACGTTAAGATTCAAAGCTCACAGATATTTGAAAACAAAACGGGAATCAAATAGTTGTTTTCTTTGTGTGCATATGATTCATAGATTGAATATCTTCAAAACACAGTAGAAGTGTGGTTAAATATATTATAGTTTCTGTTTGCATATTGATTTTGCTGTAATTTTTTTAGTTGAAAAGAAATGTAAAATATTTAGGAAACAAAATCTGCAGTAATGCTATTTTTAGAAAATTTTCAGGGATTAACTTTGTAAATAACTTTTTAAATAAGTACAAATAAAAGGGTAGAACCTAAAATGTACTTTAAAAATGTATATATAATATACTATATTTTAACTCGCAGTACACCGCGTGCATATAACTTTTGTTATTATTTATATTTTATATTGCATTTGTTATTTAAATATTAGATATTTTGCAAATAGAGGAATAACTAATCCTGCCGTTTGTGCGGTTACATGTTTATATTATTTTTTAACCCGTAATATACTTCATGACCATTTGTTTGTTTTGTTTAGTGTTTGAGATTCTATTTTGATTTTTAATTATTATAACAAAAAATAAGGGATTTAAATACATAATAAGTCACATTTTCTTAATGATTTAATTATTTTACACAATATTAGTTAAATCAACTTAATTTATATGTCAAATATTCTAATATTAATAGTGTTGACAAATAATAAAATAAGGATTTTACCCGTGTTAGCATAAATTTAATGATATTTTATAAATTCTAACATGTTCTTTTTATAACTCATTTACAATATAACCGTATTATATAGTATTTTAAACTTTTTAATTTTACATATTCGTAATATTTTAAAAATTTATTAAATATATATAGATTTATTATAATATTTAAATAAACGTGAATTGAAGTTTTTTTTTACGTTAGAATCAAAGCTAACAAGTTTTGGAAAACAAAATGAAAATCAAATTGTTGTTTTCTTTGTTTGCAAAGGATTAAGAGATAGAATATCTTCAAAACATAATAGAAAATGTGTGGTTAAAATATATCATAGTTTCTGTTTTCATACTGATTTTGCCGTCATTTTTTAGTTGAAGTGGAATGTAAAATATTTAGGAACCAAAATCTGAAATAATACTATTTTTGGAAATTTTTTAGGGATTAACTTTGTAAATAAGTACAAATAAAAGGGTAGAACCCAAAATGTACTTAAAAAATGTATATATAGATATAGATAGGCTAGTGGAGGGGGTTTTACCGTAACTGAAATGAAATCAAATGAAGATTGTTTCGGATCTTGGTTGGATGTCGAAATCAAAAAAATTGTTAGGTAATTGAAATTTTGGTTGGATCTTGGCTCCATGAGGATGGAGAAAAGAAAAGATGAAATGAGAAATTTTGCAAAAGAAATTTTCACTTACTCTACAAATATTATAATCAGAATTTCCAATTTTGTATTTCCAATTTATATTTACAGAGTTTTTTTCAAGGCAATCTCTTTCATTTTCATATCTGCATAAGTAAATAAATAAAAAGACAATGTATTAATTAATAAAAGGTGTACAAATTAAATAAAATAAAACTACACCATAATTACATTGGAAATGAGAAAACTTGGTGGGCAAGCCAGTTCCTCTGTTTTATGTGAACATCTCACCAAGACACGAAACTAGGTTTTTATTTTTTATTTTCTCTCGCAGCCTTTCTCTCGGTAAGAACAGCTTATATTCTTAATCATGTTTCTCCTTCTCAACCAGCCCTCAAAGCTACTATGCTTTCGGAGGAAAAGACCTGTACTGGTGAGATCCTCCAGTGGCTTATCACCAACGTCGCTGCAAACCCCTGCTTGCAATATCACCGACGCTATTCCTTGTGTAGACAGAGCGGATCTAGGAAAACTCGTCATTGCCAATGCTAATGAAACTAGCTGCACTTTTTTGGAAAAGAAGGTGCCAATGGAGTTGGTGAAGAATCCAATGGTAACGATCGGGTCATCCCATGGCTGGATAGCTACATTGAAGGAAGATGGAATCCTGCGTCTCCAAGACGATCTAAACCCACATGCATCGTATACAGAACCAAAACACATTCCACTGCCTCCTCTTGTAACTCTGCCTCATTGCCAAACTCAGATCGTCACCAATGTGTCAATGTCCTCATCTTCTCCCGAGGATGAGGACTGTGTTGTGGCTGTCAAGTTCTTGGGACCTCAGCTAAGCTTTTGCAGACCCGCTCAAAGTAACTCGGAGTGGATCAACATCAGAATCGCAAACGCTTGCTTCCACTCCTCCCGTGTCATGTTTTCGGAGAGGCATGGTAAGTTTTGCATACTCGGATCTGGAGGCCATATCATTGCATCATGGGATCTCCTCCACACACCCAAACAAAATCCCAAGTTCCAGAGGTTACGGTTCAAAAACCTTCCCAAGCTGACGAAGACCAAACGGGAGCTTATGGATTCGTGTTACAAAAGCGAACACTTGGTGGAGTCCAGAACCACCGGTGAGACTTTCTTGGTCAAGTGGTACAGGAAGGCCTTCTGGAGAGGTATGTCGAAATTGATAACAAAAGCTTTCATGGTGTTCAGGCTAGATGACAAAGGAAATGCTGTATACACTCAAGACATCGGAGATCTCTGCATTTTCCTCGCAAAGTCTGAACCTTTTTGTATCTCTATTGGCTCCGGACCCCGCATGTTCTACCCTAACCATATTGATTATCAGGATGGTGGCGAAGGCGGATATTTCAATATTGCCAAATCCTCCAACTTTTGTGGTCATAGGGGAGCCTGGACCGGTATCTTTGTTCCACCTCAAAATATAGAAACATAGTTTGAAAATTTGAGTTTCAGTCAAGTCTGTCTTTTCTTTTTAAATCTTGAAACATCAAATCTATTTTAATATATTCTATGATATGCATATCCTCTTGGAGAAGTTACATCCCTTTTGAGTCGATGTTCTAGTATTTATTTCTGTCTGTGTGCTTATTGGTGGTGGTGATTTTATAAGCAAAAAACCGACAGAATAATTATTAGAAAAACAGAGTTTAATAATGCATTTCATGGGAACGGCAGAGATGTTGTTCGATCTGGACTTTGGAGGAGCATTAGGAATCTCAAGGATGGTATTGGTATATGTTATTAATTAGTATAGGTGACAAAGAGTTTGTGGTGAAACAAGTCAGAGAAGATGGAATGTCGTAGAAGTCGAAAGAAGTTACTGGAGGAGTTTTGATATGTGCGTCGAGAGCTAGAGGTAAAGAATGTTGTCTGTTAAACGTGAGTTAATTTGGTTGGTTTGAATACCAACGTGAGTGGAAGCAGAGTTTAATAACCAATGCGGAGAGGGAGTTTCCCAGAGTATAAAGAGTTTTGCTACTAGTGTGACATGGTACAAAAGAGCAATGATAGGGCATTCACCATTCGTACTAAAATACATTTTTATGCCCATTACACAACATATAAGCTTCATATAAAAATTATTTAACACTCACAAGCTATTTATTAAACACTGAGAAAAAAAATGTTAATTACTAATTTGAAAAACCAAACTTCATCTAATACTATCTGTTGTTTTAAATTTTAAATAATATTATTACTGTAATTATAAATGAAATCGAATGAAAATTGTCTCGGATTTTGGTGGGATGGACAAATGTATTCGTGCTACACCAGAGAGCACTTGGTGAAATTTTCTTGGTTAAGTGGCACAAGAGAACCGCCGAGATCATCAAGGGTGTTGCGAAAATGAGAACAGAAGGTTTAATGGTGTTCAAAATAGAGGAAGAAGGAAATGTTGTTTACACTCAGGACATTGGAGATCTCTGCATGTGTATCTCTCAAAATCTGAACCTTTCTGTGTCGATGCTAGCTTGGAATTGTCTTTCCCATTTTAAATCATTCAAATTTCAAGGTTAGTGTTTTATTTTTTTTGTTTGTTATAAATTCTTTGTGAGATTGATATGATGAATATACATTATCTCTCATTAGTCTCCCAAGTAATTAATTGTGTTTAAACAGCAATCATTCATACGTGTGTGCCTTTAAAAAAGCGTTTTCTTAGCTTTTGAATTTGAACAAGTTACTTGAGAGCACTTCAGATCAGGTGATATGAACTGTATTATCTCAGTGTTGTTCTAAAAAAATGTGAGGATGTTATGAAGATAAAGTATGTTTAAATCGAGGACACATCGAAGGCTCAGATCAAAAGCCTTGTTGATCTCTCCCAAGCTCAGGTGGTGTGTTATGTACTCATCCACTTTTATCTCCTGCATCGTTCGATCGATCAAGTGTGAGAAAGAGAAAGAGAATATCAAGAACTGTTGACTCAAGTTTTAAGTTTTTTTTTCTTACCCTTCTCATATACTTTTCTACGAGCCAAGGCACTTGGGTTCGACTCTTGAAACCACCAAAAGCTGTTCCTTTCCACACACGGCCAGTCACAAGCTGGAATGGTCGAGTTGATATATCTCTTGTCCTGATGCTGCTACACCCAATATCACCGAAGTTCCCCAAACCTGCAAAGTCATTGTCTTTAGCTCTCTTAACAATATCCTCTAGTCTACAATTTAAAAACAGTTTCTTATGAATGAATGTACATGGATGACTTACCTTGTGACAGCACTCCAATGCAGCTCTCATCACAGAGACATTCCCAATGCACTCAAAGCTGTAGTAAACAGCATGATCCTATCGTTGATAGACACAATCTACCCATATACACTCTTCTCTTTCTTGTCGTGGCAAAGATACACCTATAATCGAATGTAACCGATTTTTTAATTGATCAAAAGTAACAACTTCATGCAATAACGTATATCTTTAAGCAAATGGGCCATCAAACTAAACAATTTAAATTGTCAGAAATGTCAAACTTAACTACTATATGTAAGCTAGACCTAGTCTATATAGAATATGAGAACTGATGATTCTATTCATTAGGAGAATACATATTTTTACAACAAGGTAATCAGGTTGTTAAGATTGTAATCCAAGGAGTCTTGGAGATTACGTTAACTAAACAAGATAAAGACAAATGAAAAGATAACCCTTATCTACTCTAATACACCCCCTCAAGATGGACGTCGGTAACAGAGACCAATCTTGGTAGAAAGATCAAGAAAGCGAGTACGAGGCAGTGGTTTGGTTAGAGCATCCGCCAGCTGAGCAGCTGAGGGAATGTAAGCAACCCGAAGCATCTTCCCTTGAACCTGCTCTCGAACAAAATGATAATCAAGAGCGAGGTGTTTCATGCGCGAGTGAAAAACAGGGTTGGCCGAGAGATAAGTGGCACCTAAGTTGTTGCAGTAAAGAACAGGAACATTGGCTGACTTGAGACCGAGTTCAGTCATAAGGGAAGTAAGCCATTTGACCTCTGCAGCTGCCGCCGTGAGAGCCCGATACTCAGCTTCAGTAGACGAGCGAGCAACACCAGTTTGTTTCTTCGAGGACTACGAGACAGGTTGATGACCCAAATAAGCAATGTAGGCACCCGTTGAAGTGTAATCGTCCCGATTTCCAGCCCAGTCAGCATCAGAGTATGCATGAAGATTGAGAGGCGACTTGGAGGAGAAGAATATACCCAAGTTTGCAGTGCCAGCAAGATACCGGAGCACTCGTTTTACGGCTTCCCAATGAAGAGTTCGGGGCTGATGCATATACTGAGAGAGCCGATTCACGGCAAAGGCAATGTCTGGCCGAGTTAGTGTGAGATATTGAAGACTGCCAACCGTTGCCCGATAAACAGAGGAATCAGGCAGTATATCACCGGAGGAGAGAGTAAGAACTTCACCAGAAGACATCGGAGTGGCGACTGGTTTGGCATCAGCCATGTGTGTCTTGCGGAGCAAGTCTGTGATATATTTGGTTTGTGTGAGGTGCAACCCATCCTTGGTGCGATAAGCTTCCATACCGAGAAAGTAAGAGAGTTCACCAAGGTCCTTCAACGAAAATTTAGCTGCAAGGAGATCAGTGACACTCGTGATAGCAGCCATAGAGGTTCCAGTGATGATGATATCATCAACGTAAATGAGCATGTAGACAAAGGAATTGCCAGAGTGTTGAACAAACAGAGATTCATCTGCAAATGACTTCTTGAAACCGATACTCACAAGAAAGTCTTTAAGAGCAGTGTACCAGGCACGAGGCGCCTGCTTTAGCCCATAGACAGCCTTATTGAGTCGACACACATGATTTGGCTTGTCCTTATCTATGAAGCCTGGTGGTTGGAGCATATAAACCTCTTCGTCAAGCGGACCCTGCAGGAAGGCATTATTGACATCAAGTTGTTGAAGAGGCCAATCTGACGCAACCGCAGTACCAAGAACTAGACGAATCGTAGCATGCTTGATAACTGGGCTAAATGTGTCATGAAAATCAACACCAGGCCGTTGATGAAAGCCTTTGGCGACAAGGCGAGACTTGTACTTCGCGACCGAGCCATCCGGATTTCGTTTGATCCTGTAAACCCATTTGTTACCAACGATGTTAGTAGCAAGAGAACGATCAACAAGATCAAAGGTGTTGTTGCGAATGAAGGCATTATATTCTGTTCCCATCGAATCCCTCCATTTATCATCTTTAAAGGCTTTTGTGAACGTCTCAGGTTCCACCTCGGTCAAGACAGTGTGAAGTCCATACTTCGTATTTGGTTTCTTGATGTTGTTCTTAGAGCGAGTTGTCATGGAGTGAACATTTGTCTGAAGAGGTGGAGACAATGTAGACTCCGCTGTAGCTGAGGCAACAACCGTAGCAGGGGAGACAGCAGGTTCCAAGTCATGAGATGGTTCAGATACGTCGACTGCAGGCGAAGGAGCAGAACACGGGAGAGTGGCCAAGATAGGTGTTTTCGGAAAGATTGGAACAAGTGATGCAGAAGCATAATCAGAGAAAGTAGTGTTTGGAGAAGGAGTTGGTGTTTGAGCTGAGAGACGAGGGAAAGGAAATACCGATTCAACGAAAAACACATGGCGAGAGATATAAACACGTGATGTCTCGACATCAAGGCAAATATAACCACTTTGAGTGAGAGAGTACCCAATGAACACACACGGCTTGGACTTGGGCGTGAACTTATGTTGACCATACGGCTTGAGCCACGGGTAGCAGAGACATCCAAACGAGCGTAGCTTGTGGTAGTTTGGAACTTCTTGAAACAGCATCTGATAGGGACATTCAGCCGCCAAATTTGGAGTGATGAGACGGTTGATCAGGTAGACAGCCGCAGCAAAAGAGTAAGTCCAATAGATGTTTGGTATTTGAGCGTGAGTAAGGAGAGAAAGACCCGTTTCCACTATGTGACGGTGCTTCCGCTCTGCCATTCCGTTGTGTTCAGGTGTGTGGGGGGGACTTGTGAGATGTGAGATGCCATGACTGGCAAGGAACTGTCGAAGTCCAAGGTACTCGCCACCATTATCAGAGAAGAGTGTAGTGATTTTAGTGTTGAATCGGTTTTCGACGAGTGATTTAAAAACAGGAAATATTTGAGCAAGTTGCGATTTTGTTTTGAGGGGATAGAGCCAAGTATAGCGAGTGTAGTGATCAACAAAGATGACATAATACTTGTATCCATCAATAGACATAACAGGGGATGTCCAGACGTCCGAGAAGAGAAGCTCTAATGGACGACTGGAAGTGAGAGAAGAGGTTGAAAACGGAAGCTTGTGACTTTTATTGATAGAACATGAATTGCAAAACAATGAAGTAGAAACAGAAGAAGAACTTGGTAATGAAAATTTAGCTAACATAAGGCGAAGTGTTTGATTGTTTGGGTGTCCTAAACGAGAATGCCAGTCCGAAGGAGACGACTTTATGGTGGAGAAGGCTGAAGCAAAAGGTTTGGAAGCAGAAAGAGGCCACTCATACACCCCCTCATTGGCCTTGCTTTTGAGAAGTGTTATCCCCGTGTGTAGGTCCCTCACCTGAAAATCATATGGACAAAGTTGAACCATGACATTATTGGTTTTGCATAATTTGTTAACTGAAATGAGATTGCGCTGCATTTCAGGTACACATAAGACATTCTGCAAATGAAGTGGTTTCGAGTGGGAGGGAAACGAGACAGAACCAATGTGAGTAACGGGAAGCCCTGTGCCATTACCAATCATGACCGAGTCATTGCCAGTGTAAGGTGTTTGCAGTGATAGATTGTTGAAGTCACTGGCAATGTGATGAGATGCGGCACTGTCAAGCAACCAAGGTGTCAAGTCAGGGTGTGAGCTCCCGGTGGTGTGATGTGCCTGTGGTCGCCATTGTGGTGAGGGGAGAGGCAGATGAGGGGCACGCGGAGACCAGGAAGAGGAAGGAGCAGGCCCACGGTACTGATCAAACTGTGGTGCAGGGTAAGGTTGTTGCGGTGATGAAGAATGGTACTGTGGACATCGCTTAGCACCATGGCCTTGAACTCCACATATCTGACACTTTCCAAGATAGGGTCGCGATGGTCGATAACCACCACGGGATGGGTTATATCCACCACGAGAAGATGAACCTCCACGAGAGAATTGTGTCGTATTAGCGGTTGCAGGAATCGAGAAATCACCTTGCCCTGCAACTTTGAGAGTGTTCTCTCTGTTGAGCAGCTTCTCGTGCAGCTCATCAATGGCGATGGGTGTGTCTCGTCCTTGAACCATTTCAACAATGGCTCTGTAGTCGTCACCGAGACCACTGGTGATGTAATCAAGCAGATCTTCATGAGGTAAAGGGTCACCAAGTAGCGCAAGACGATCGGACTTGTCGATGATGCCACGCATGTAGTCACTCACGGTCTTGGTTCCCTTGTGAGATTCTTTGAGTTGATCCTTGATTTGACGGACATGAGAACGAGATGGTTTCCCATAGGTGTTGGTAAGGGTCTTCCAGATGTCAGAGGATGTGGTGGCACGAGCAACAATTGCTTGAACAGGAAGTGAAAGAGATCCGAGCAGAGCACTGAACAGAAGTTTGTCCTGGCGTTTCCAGGCAGCAAAGTTGGGATTAGGTTGATCAGCAGCGGTGGCGGTGTTGATTGTTGCCGGTGGTGTGTTGTCTTCATCGGCGATGAAGCAATGAAGCTCATGTGCTTCAAGAAGAGATCGGATTTGAAGACGCCAGGTGATGAAGTTGGTTGGAGTCAGTTTGGTGATATTGCTCATGTTGAGAGAGATCAATGTCTTTTGAGGTTCTGAGACATTGAAAACAGGGGCTGATTCAGAGGATGTAGAAGATACTTCAGACATGATGAGAGAAAGGAAGAGGTTGTGCAAAGAAGAAGAAGATAAACGTGAGTGCAAGAGGAAGAAGAAGAAGAAGAGAAGGAAGAAAGCGGCGGAAGAAAAGAAATTTTAGGTTAGTATCAGATGCTCTGATACCATATAGAATATGAGAACTGATGATTCTATTCATTAGGAGAATACATATTTATACAACAAGGTAATCAGGTTGTTAAGATTATAATCCAAGGAGTCTTGGAGATTACGTTAACTAAACAAGATAAAGACAAATGAAAAGATAACCCTTATCTACTCTAATAGTCTAAACCTAATTGTGGTGCTGGAGAAAAAATAAATAATAAAGCGGCCGCTCAACGATTTGCCCATCTGAGAAGAGAAAGAAGCACTAATTTTTTTATTTTTTTGACTTGGCTTGAGACTCGACTCTGATGTCAATTGGCTACAGCAAAACCTCCATAAATTTAAGACCAAAATATTTTCTTAATTTATAGTGATATTAATTTATCTACAAATTTATATTTATTACTTTACAATATAAATTAATAATTATTAACTTATAGATATATTTTTAATTATTTAAATTTTTACAAATTGTGAATTGTGATCATTTTAGCAAAACAAGTTTAGACTTTGGGAAGTTAGAAATTTTATGTTTTTGGAATTGACAATAAAGTATAAATATTATATATAAATTGATGTACATAAATTCAAGTTGATGAATAATAATATTAATTGCCGTATTTTAAATAAAACTATTAAAATGAAAATGATGCATATCTAGACATTGAAAACATTAAAAAATTAGTTATTTTAATAATATGTTATAGAGTATTTTATATCATTATAGTTTGAAAATACAACATAACCATTATTTTATAGATATGAGCTTTAGGTGAAGATTCATAATTTCAAAACATACATTATTATACCAGCATATATTTGTAAATTACATAATTATTAATTTATGATATTGTTGGGACCATATTTTACATAGGAATTTCAGCAAAATTTATTAATTTATAATTTTTATTAATTTATAGAGTATTAATTTATAGAAGTTTTACTGTAGATTATTAAGGTTATGTTCTGTTTCGGTTAACCGATTGGTTCAGGTAAACCAAACTGAAATAACCGATAACCGATTATCAAAATTTTAATGTTTTTTTTTTTTTTGGTGAAGATTATCAAAATGTAATGTTGTCGATTGATTATGTACTTATAACCAAAACCAAACAAAACATCCAATATTTCGGTTTGGTTCGGTTATTTTAGTTTGTTAATAATCATAGGTTTAGGTATCATGTTTCTATTATTAGCTCTTCTCCAAACTTTTTTCTTTTTCTTTGTTGGCAATCTTGATTTTGATAAAATTTTAAATATTTTTCTTTAGAGTTAATTCTGGTATAAAGTTTTAAAATTTAAGAAGATTGTTGGATTATTAATTTTTATCATTTGAAGGAGTACATGAATTTGGTTATCGTTTTTGTCTGTTTCTTAGCTTTTTCGAGAGACGACTATTAGGGTGTAAATGAAGTAATGAACGATACCACTAAAGAGATGGTTAAACCCCACTTAAGACACAACTGTGATGTCTTATGAAGATCATGTGAAGTGATACGCGGTTGTTTGGAATATTTTAATATGATGGTTGAGAATCTAATGTCTCTTGAAATGTTGTAATTAGTCTTCTTTATGAGGTATCAATTGCGATATTAATTACTATATATGGGTAGAATTACCGAATTATATGTGGTTTGGAGTGACCATCCAGTTATCAATATTTCTTAGTGTGAGTCACATATTGTTCGATGCGAACAACCCGTGTAGTACACATTACAAATATTTATTTTTTTAGTTAGCTAGCGTAATGATTAATGAGCTCATACCTTTTCCCATAACTAGTTGTTTCTGAGGCTTTCTGCATGATAGTGAAATGACAAACCCCTCTTTTGCTTCTAATGATGATGAGTTTTGTTACCACATATTGACCCAAAAGACGACGAGTCTTCCGTAAACCTCTAATATATAGCTCGAAACTAACCCAACAATATATAACTGGCTGATGTATAATGGATAACAATTCTCCAAGATTCCAACACATGATTTTGTTAAAAGGAAAGTGGCTTTGATGATATTTTTTCCCCCCAAAATCTATCTATATATGTGCATGCCCGGCCTGAAGGACAACAAAAGCAAAAGATAACAAAAACATCAAAACATAAACAGGTACGGAAGAGGAATAGTAAGACACTGTTAGTTATTAATATTTCTTAGCAAGCTCATAGTATTTGTTATCTATTGTACTAGACCAGTTGTTTTCTACATGATAGTGAAATGACAAATTCCTTTTTTGCTTTTTATGACGATGATTTGTGTTGCCATCCAAATTTTGATTCCAACAAATGATTTTGTTAATTTCTACACGTCAAAGTTTTGCTTTTCCTGGATGCATTATATGCAATAGTAGAACGAACATTCGAAGTCAATATGTTCACATCTTTGCAGGCATATAAATAGATTGCAACAAGAAAAAGCTGCAACTAAAACATATGATTTAAACAAGCTACAACTAACAAAAACAGATGATTTTAAATCAACAATATTGATCATTTTAAGGTGTGCAGGAATTAGGTTATCGTATTTGTCTCTTCCTTAGCTTTCTCGGGAGACGATTGTTAGGGTATAATAAACGGTATGCCTACCTCACTTAGAACACAAGTGTGAATGTCTGCTGCCTTATGGAGACCACGTGAAGTGATACACGGTTGTTTGGAGTATTTTAAGACGTTGGTTGAAAACTCAACGTCTCTTAAAAATGTTGTAAATCTACTTTATGAGGTATGATTGCGATATTATTGAGTTTATTCAATCTGGATATGTGTATTGAAAATACCGAGTTATGTGGATTGGAGTTACCGTCCAATTATCAATATATTATGCGTGAGTCTCGTATTGTTCTACGCGAGTAGTCGGTGTACATAATACACGTTACAAACATATTTTAGTTAGCTAGCGAAATGATTGATGAGTGTAGTGCATAACTTTGAGAAACTTATAGCTCATACTTTTATTTACTATAGATAAAAAAAAAGTATTTCTGAAAAATTGTTTTAGAGTTATTATTCCAGATTTATAAAAAATAATAATTAAGAAGAACGAAATAAATCAACAATATTGAATTTGGTTATCGTATTTGTCTCTTCCTTATTTTTCACGGGAGACGATTGTTAGGGTATAATTAACAGTACCACTACTTAACTTAGAACACAAGTGTGAATGTCTGATGCCTTATAGAGACCACATGAAGTGGTACACAGTTGTTTGGAGTATTTTAAGACGTTGGTTGAAGATCAACGTCTCTTGAAAATGTTGTAAATCTTCTTTATGAGGTATGATTGCGATATTATTCAGTTTATTCAATCTGGATATGGGTATTGAAAACATCGGGTTATGTGGTTTGGAGGGACTGTCTAATTATCAATATATTATGCGTGAGTCTCATATCGTTCGACGCGAGTAGCCCGCGTATATAGTACACGTTACAAACATATTTTAGTTAGCTAGCGAAATAATTGATGATTGTAGCGCATAAATTTTTTTATCACTAGTTGTTCCTGCATGATAGTGAAATGACAAACTCCTGTTTTGCTTTTAATGACGATATGATTTGTGTTACTATCAAAATATTGACCCAAAATGACGACGAGTCTTCCGTAAACCTTTTAATAGCTTGAAACCAAACAGTATCTTGTAACTCATAATAGATAACAACATCTTTGGTAACCTTTTGCCATCAAAATATAATAGATAATTAATTTCTCCAGCATTCCAACAAATGTTTGTGTAAAATTTCCTTTATGTTATATATACACGTCAAAGTTTAGATACAGATCTGTAAACAATGATCATTAGTTGGGTGTATAATATTTAACGTGCATTTGAAGTCCATATGTTCACATCTTTGAAGGCATATAAATAAGCAAAAAGAAAAAAAAAAAACTTCTTCCCATCATCACATTTATTTGAATGTGTTGAAAAACGTCCAACACATTTCACCAATAAATGGGTTAAACTTGATCAATCTAAGGGTCCGAATGGTAACTGCGGATTTAGTAGTGCGGGACAAACGATTAGATAGTGCGGTACGTGCGGAACAAATTTATTTGCGGAACAAGTGAGGTTAATGTAAAATAAGTGGTACAAAATAATGTTTGATTGGTAAAAAAATTTGCGGTGCGGATTTCATATTATTTTATTAATAACTGGTATTTAAAATTTTCATTTGTATAATTATACATATATTCATTTATTTTGTATTAATAAATAGATATTTTTATTTCTGAATTTTAAATATAGAGAGAAGCTTGATGAAAAGACAACATGATGATGACTTAGAGAAGATGATGATGAGTTTGGTCTTAGTTTTGAGATTTATAATAAAAAGATATGAAATATTTTCCTCAGTCTCGTAATATCTGCCGCATGGTATAACACATGTCGTAAGTGTTGGCGAATTTCTGAAGAAAACGTTTGTGTCTTTTCAACGGATGTAGACAAAATCTCTATTCATGTAATGACAAATTAAAACGTATTTGCATTACTTTGGAATTTATATAGCGGTACCATATATACTCATTAAAAGATGTCCTAAAAAAATACATGTTATGGGTAACATGAGTTTCAAGATGATCATGTGAAAATTAGTCTGAATATTTTTTTATGGCCTACATGAAAGATAAAGTACTACGGATCTATTGTTTAAGCAATCAAATAAAGAAGTTCCATACCGTTTGTCTTTTTTATTGTTTTCTGTTGACAAACTTGGGTTTAATTAATAAAATTATGTTATTTCCCTTTAGAGTTAATTAGTGATATTACATGCTTCAATCTAGGATATAGTATAAACTTATAAAATTTTAAGAAAATTGATGGGTTATTTTTTTTTATCATTTTAAGGTGTGCAGGAATTTGGTAATTGTCTTTGTCTGTTCCTTAGCATTCTTGGGAGATGACTGTTAGGGTGTAAATGAACAGTACCACTAAATAGATTGTTAACATCACTCAAAACCCAAGTGTGATGCCTTATGAAGACCACGTGAATTGATATGCGGTTGTTTGAAGTATTTTAAGATGTTGGTTGAGAATCTAATGGCTCTTGAAAATGTTGTAATTAGTCTTCTTTATGATGTGTATTATTGAATTAACTATGGGTATTGAAATATTTCTTAGCGTGAATTACGTATTGTTCGACGCGAGTAGCCCGCGGTCCCGCATAGTACACGTTACAAACTTTTTGTAGTTAGCTAGCGAAATGATTAATGAGTATAGCGCATAACTTTTCCCATCACTAGTTGCGAAATGACAAACTCCTCTTTTGTTTTTAATGACGATGAATTGTGTTACCATCAAAATATCGACCAAAAAAGACGAGGAGCCTTCCGTAAACCTCTAAATATAGCACAAAATTAACCCAAAAATATATCTTGTAACTGGCTAATATATAATGGATAACAGATAACAATTCTTCAAGATTCCAACAAATGATATTGTTAAATTTCCTTGATGTTCTACACGTCAAAGTTTAGAATACTGATTGGTAATTAGTTGGGGGCATAATATGTAACGTGAACTTGAAAAAAATGCAATAGTAGAACGAACATTCGAAGTCAATATGATCACATCTTTGCAATAAATAGACAACAAGAAAAAAAAAAAAAAAAAAACTTCTTCCCATCATCGTATTTATTTGAATGTGTTGAAAAACGCCCAACACATTTCACCAATAAATGAGTTAAACTTGATCTATCATCACTTTAGGTTCTGACATTTTTACAATTAAGGATAAAATAGTCTTATAAATTATATACACTGTAAGATTTGGTGAAATGTAAAAAAGTTGCAATTCTAACATTAACTTAACTAGGTAGCAGCCCGCACTATATGCGGGATAAACTGACTCAAAATAAATTATTGTTTGGAATTTAAGGTGTCATAATAATAATTTTACACATAATTTTTTTTATTTTATTCAAATTTACATTTAATTATTTTTGTAAAAATATATTTCACCCGTGAAATGTGGTAAATAATGTTAATTTTTGTGATAATTGTGATAATGTTATTTATAAAGAGTGTTTCTTTGTTTCATAAAGAGAGTCATTTTAGAATTTTATTTTTGTTTAACAAAGAGTGTCATTTTACATTTCTAATGCACTATTTCATATTAATGCATCTTTTTCATTAGATTTTCTAGTTTTATCCTTAATCTATGACTAAATTAACCTATTAAATAAGGGCATGTATGTATATGTTAATATTTTCTTAATTTGTGTGAAATGTGTCAAAATGACAATTCTTGTGAAATAGAGGGAGTACTTGAATAGTCATCAAATTTTTTGAAATCGGAAAATAAGTTTTGTATTTCAAAAAGTTAAATAGATGAATAATTTTTTAATAGTTTATGAAATGTAATTTACTTTAAATAACTAAATATGTTATGAAAATGATAATTAAATTATTAACTATATTTTCTTTTTTTAATAGTTGATGAAGTCTTTCATTTTAGAAAACTAATAGAAAGAAACATTATCTTATATATTCTAATGACACATTTATGTAAATAATAATGAAATAAAGATTTCCTTACATATTTTAATGGCACATTTAATAAATAAAAAAATTATTTTTCTAAATATGTTTATTTTGAGATGCTTAATTGCAATTAAATCTCCAAATCATTATGGCGACAACACATCATCATTTTCAACAAAATGCTTCTCTATTAATATATAGGGGATTTAGCTATGCTGTTTTAGGGTTAATGTATTTATTTATTTTTCTTAGATCAAATATTGTGTTTAGCGAAGATATATAAATTTTTTAAAAATACAATAAAAAACAAATTTTAAATCCAAAAAAATTTTCTTTTAACTGTTTTTTAATTTAGTTTTATTTATAACTTCTTTATTAAGGGTTTATAATAATTTAGTAAAAAAATTAAAATCTTAAGTTTTTCCAATTCTTAAAAAGCTATTTCTGAAAATTGTTTTAAAATTGTAATTCCAGATTTATAATTAAAAAATAATTAAAAAACGAAATTTTTTTTGTCTTCAATTAAAAAGAACGAAATAATAGAAGAAGTCACTTCCCAAGTCTATAAGAAGGGCCAATTTGTTGAATAACCAAAATCACTAACATAATTAAGAATATAGCAGTATATTTGAAAAAATTAAGAAACTAACATAGAGGGTAGGGGAAATTACCATTTTAGTATTTTTTTTAGAAAATAAATTGTATACCCCATCATATTCTTTTGGGTCATTTTTACTATTTTAAAAATGATTCAAAATTTCAGCGTAAAACGTAATTTGAATTTTTTAAGTCAGATATAAAAAATTATAATAGTAAATAGTGTTTGTAGTTAGATACAAATTATACTATATAGAACATATATAAATAGAATGGTATACTATACTATTTTCTTTTGGAAACATAAATTAATCAAAAATTATAACAAAATAAAAAAAATATAACTACATACACATAAAATGGAATGGTATAAACAACATGAAAAAAATATAAAACAAGTTGTTTCCTAAGAAATATACAACATATGAAACCTAAATATAACACATAAATAAAATAGTATAAAATGAAATGAAATGTATGAAACAAATTGTTTACTAAGAAAAAGTATGACATATGAAACATAACATATATATTGAGTTCAATATTTTCTTTAAAAATAACTATACCCTAAGGGATACAACATAGAGAACCCAAACAATCAAGTCAAACACATCCAATAAAAAAAATTTATACCCTAAGGATACAGTATTATCAACTCGAACAACTAAGTTAAATGCTAAAAAAATATAATAAGTAAAATCAACATTAATTATTTTCCGTTAAAATTATTAAAAATAATTGTTTGTATTCTATGTAGAAGAACAAAAAAATCTTGTAACATAATCAAATTATTTCAAGAATATTATTTATAAATTACGTGTAATATAGTACAATTTATATACTGAATGATATGATATAAATTACTATTGCATTCTATTTAATATTTAAACTAAAAATTGTTTATTTATCTTCAAAAATTTAGTTGAATCTATTTTTCATAATGTGAACCATGGTATGTGTGGAATATCTATGTTTTATAATAGAATTTGCAAATTTAATTTAGTTTTAGTAAATATAAATGGTAAGGAAGGGAAGTAACTAAAAGAAAATAAAAACAAGAACATACACACACATGGAGTAGGTGACCGTACATGTGTAAGAAGAGAAAAGAGGGAAGTCAATTATTCTTATGACATAGGGACAAAAATGTCATTATTATAGATAATACATGGTATATGATAGATTGATGGTTAATATTATTTTTGCCAAATAATAATGAAATAAAGATTTCCTTACATATTTTAATGGCACATTTAATAAATAAAAAACTTATTTTTCTAAATATATTTATTTTGAGATGCTTAATTGCAATTAAATCTCCAAATCATTCTGGCGACAACACATCGTTATTTTCAACAAAATGCTTCTCTATTAATTTATAGGGGATTTAGCTATGCTGTTTTAGGATTAATGTATTTATTTATTTTTCTTAGATCAAATATTGTGTTTAGCGAAGATATATAAATTTTTTAAAAATACAATAAAAAACAAATTTTAAATCCAAATAATTTTTCTTTTAACTGTTTTTTAATTTAATTTTATTTATAACTTCTTTATTAAGGGTTTATAATAATTTAGTAAAAAAATTAAAATCTTAAGTTTTTTCAATTCTTAAAAAGCTATTTCTGAAAATTGTTTTAAAATTGTAATTCCAGATTTATAATTAAAAAAAAATTAAAAAAACGAAATTTTTTTTTGTCTTCAATTAAAAAGAACGAAATAATAGAAGAAGTCACTTCCCAAGTCTATAAGAAAGAGAGAGATCCCCCTGTGCTTTTTTTTTTAATATACATCGAGAAGAAGGTTGTTCTTGGCCAAAGGAGAAGACAAAATCTAATGTCTTTAGGTTACGCAGAGAAACTGTCCTTCATTGAAGATGTTGGTCAAGTCGGTATGGCCGAGTTCTTCGACCCTTGTCATGTTCTACAATGCAAGGTCTGTTTTTCTTCTTGGGTTTCTCTATTTTGTTTCCTCTCTGGGTTTTTGTGGGTTTACTCCAGAATCTTATGTAATTTCACGTTTCGTTGATTGTTGTCTCTGGTTTGATCACTTAGCAGTTTAGATTTCTTACAGTTGATTTGATCCTTCGTGTGTTCTGTCCTAGTTTTTGATTTTGGATCGCATAAACGCTTTATCGTCTTGTCTTGTTAGATGGGTTGTGATGGTTATTGAAGAGTTGAAGTATTACTTGATGATTCGTATATTTTAGGTTTTACCGTACTTGTTTTTGGGACTTGCATTGTGTTGTGTTAATTGGAAGAATGGAATTGGGTTATATCAAGCATCTTAAGAGTTAAGATGAGCTAGGTCTCGTCACTTCTTGTGGGTCTCTTAATAATAAACAATGTGAATGGTTTTTATTTATTGATCATGCAAAAGCCTTTGTCTGAATTTGTGTGTAGAATTTGACTCTTTTGTTTATCATTGTTTTAATCTAACAAGCCAAATGTTTGGCAAATGAGGTCTGTATAAAGGGGTTTGGTTGCTAGAATCTTGGCGTGTTTATTGTCTATTTCACCATCGTGCTAACTCTGGTTTTGGGAAATGCAGATCGAAGAGCTTGCTAAGATGATTCAAAAGGTTTGGATTTGTGTCCTCTTTTCATACTCTTCTTGGTGCTTTTGCATATATTTTTCTGTTTCTTTGTTATTATGTAAGTATCTTCAAGAAGGATGGTTTTATTATGTTTTGCAGAGTAAGCATCTAGTAGTCTTCACAGGTGCTGGCATTTCAACTTCTTGTGGTATTCCTGATTTCCGAGGCCCTAAAGGAATTTGGACGTTACAGGTCTGAGCCAAGTCTTTTTACTCCTCTTTTCTTTGACCATCTTACTCTACTAGTTCTGTCGTTGATTGGCCTGTATGTTCCATATTCTGATTTTCGATATTTGGTTTGCCATCATCACCTAACTTTTCATAAAGCATCCTCTCCTGCAAGTTAACATTTGTGAGCCGTGTTTATTGTTTTCAGCGCGAGGGTAAAGATTTACCTAAAGCATCTTTGCCATTTCATCGTGCAATGCCGAGCATGACTCACATGGCTTTGGTTGAATTAGAAAGAGCTGGCATTTTGAAATTTGTCATCAGTCAGGTAATCCTCTTTCTCCCTACAGAATTACTACTATTTGATGACCGTTCTTGATCACTGAGAGGATCTTTGTCTCCATGGTTACATCTCTAATATATTCAATTATATGCTGCTTTGTAAATGATCAGAATGTGGATGGCTTACATCTTCGATCTGGAATACCAAGAGATAAGCTTTCTGAACTGCATGGAGACTCTTTTATGGAGATGTGTCCATCATGTGGAGCTGAGTAAGGCTGAAATATATGTTTTGAGAGCTGTCATTATCTATCCCTATGGGTCGTTGGACCATAATTATTAACACCTTTTCTTGAAATTTGGAAGGTACCTACGTGATTTCGAGGTGGAAACTATTGGATTGAAGGAGACATCAAGAAGGTGTTCTGTTCAAAAGTGTGGAGCTAAACTTAAAGATTCGGTCTTGGATTGGGAGGTAACACGAAACCGTTGCCTTTGAATCAGAGTCCACCGGTTTTACTTTAAGAAACGTAAAAATGAATCTTTGTGTGACTCTTATACTGCAGGATGCTTTGCCTCCAAAAGAAATTGATCCTGCAGAGAAGCACTGCAAAATGGCTGATCTTGTACTCTGTTTGGGTACCAGGTAATCAATGACTCATAAAAACTCTCATGTTTGTTTCCTTAACACTTTAATCATTTATCCAAGCACCTCCCTTCCCTGGAGTATCTCTTGTAGTTTGATTGTTTTATGAGCCTTATGCAGTTTGCAGATAACTCCTGCTTGCAATTTGCCTCTCAAGTGTCTTAGAGGTGGAGGCAAGATCGTGATAGTTAATCTTCAGGTAATTGTTATCTACACGAGTTTTTTTATGGGTTCGCTGGACATATCTCGCTGTTTACTATAAGCCTTGACATTTGCTTTGGAATGTATATAGAAGAATGTGTTTTTCTGGTCTGTGAACGTTTTCATGCTGAATTGTTGACTGATTAGATTCGTCCTCGCAGAAAACCCCGAAGGACAAGAAAGCAAATCTAGTGATTCATGGTCTTGTTGATAAGGTTAGACTTCACCTCTTGTTGTTTAACAGATTACTTTCAGCACTGCGACCAAATGGAGTCTTATAGATTGTTTTCCTTCAATATTCTGGTGTGCAGGTGGTTGCAGGGGTTATGGAATCTCTCAACATGAAGATTCCTCCATATGTCAGAATCGATCTTTTCCAGATAATCCTAACTCAAGCTTTAAGCGGAGGTAGCTTTTCCTGAATCTTTCATGGGGTTATGTCTTGTCCTGCATTGTAGTTGGGTGTGTGAATCTTCTTTTTGTTGTTGTTAGGCTTAATGGCTCTCACTCACATGTGTTTCATTTGTGTTATAGATCAGAGGTATATTAATAAGACTAAACATTGAAAAGCTCTTTGTTATCTTGACTCATGAGCATTGTTTCACAACATTTTGAATAAACCTCTGTAGGATTCAACGGGAGAGAATGGAGAGATTATTGACAAGGAGGCTGTGCTACTAAGTTTGAGAGAGAAAGCGGTTGCAGAATCCTCTTGTGGGCAAACCGGTGTGGTTGAGAGAAGAGCGGTTTCTGAACCGAGAAGTGAGGCTATTAATGTGTATGCTACTGTGGCCAGTCTCAGGAACTTTTCATTGTCAACGTAAACGTTCTAGAAACGGAAAACGAAAATCAAAGGCAGAGGACGAAGATACAAAGGCATAGAAAGAAGAAACGAAAAAGCGTTTGGTGAGTGTATATAAAAGACTCTTGAGAATTACAAACACAGATTCAACATTATCTCTCTCGATACTCATCTCTCTTATTTATACTCTCAGACTGCAACTGCAACTTTCAGATTGTAACTGCAGACCTTCCCATTCCATCAGCAGCTTCTCTAGTTCTCTTCAAACTACCCACTCAAAGTCCACGTCATTAGCCTTCTTTTTACAGTGAAACACTAGACCAAGTGACCAACCGAATCAATCTTCTCTAAAACCGATTGTGTTGATACACCAAATCGTATCATGGTTATGCCTTGTAGTTGAAAAGGTTTGAATACTTAATTGTAATTGAAAATGTTTGAAAATATAATAATTAATCTGACAGATATATATATTATTTTGTAGTTGGTGTTAACAGTTTTGACTATTAAACTGATATGCAAGTTGCCATTTGGATCCTATGGCGACTATGGAAGAGTAGAAACCATCTAGTGTTCCAACAAAAAAACACTTGACATGGTATTTGTCCCTGAAGATGGCGAGGAATGATGTTTCAGAATGGGAAACAGGGCAAGAATACATTCGGAGTTTAAAGATGAACTACAGCCCTAGCTAGACATACAAGTACTCAAGATTTTTCTACAGAGAGATGGAGCAAACCCCCTGCTGACTGGATTAAGTGCAACTATATAATGGTTCGTTTTCATCACATAATCACCAAACAAAAGCTGGCTGGATATATCGAGATCATGAAGGTATATATATATATGGGAGCAGGACAATCACATGGATCAACAATGACATCGGCACTTGAGAGTGAACTACAAGCACTGCTCCTTGCAATGCAGAACGCCTGGTCAAGAGGATATCAAGGAATCATTTTTGAAGGAGATAACCAGGATATAATAGCTCTTCTGGAAGGTACCAAACTCAACTTTGGAGTGTACAACTGGCTTCGAGACATAATACATTGGAAAGGAAAATTCAGAGAGGTATTATTCAAGTGGACATCAAGGAAATCAAATCAACCTGCAGATTTGTTGGCGAAAACACCTATTCCACATAATACTACTTATCATTTTCCATTTCTATGTTCCAAGCTTCATTGTATCAGCCTTACACTGTAACCTCTTACAAGCAAATTAAATCAAAGCAGATGTTTAAATATAAAAAAAAACTGACATGCATGTCATGATGGAATTATGAATGTTGAGTGTAAATCCATCTTTTTCGAACACATGCATAAAAAAAGAGAACTTATGCATCCAGGGCCGGTCCAAGAATTATCTAGGCCTAAAGCATTTTTTATAGATAGTTTTTATTAAATATATATTATCTGTAGATATATGATACATACAATTAGAAAAATACAAAAACTGCTGTTTCTGAGAGTCGAACCCGGGAGAAGTAACATAATATTGTGCAACTTAACCAACTTAGCTAAGAACATTTTTTGTAATTAATCCTAATTCGTTTTATATATAATGTGGCCTAAAGCAGATGCTTTACCTGCTTTAGGGGTGGGCCGGGCCTGTATGCATCGTCTTCCTTTGGCTGGTTATCATTCATTATTGAATGTTTCTTTAATTTATCTACATCCACATAACGACGACTAGTCTCATTAGATAAACCAGGCGATTGATCTTTGTGATCCATATCTTAACGTCCCATTCCCATAGCCACCATTGGAGGATCAGGACTCAGCCATTAAACCGGATCTGAAAAGGAGGCGTTGAACCGGGTCTGATACCAAAATGTCCATAAATCAAAAAACTTATAGTATATGCTCCCTTTGTTGAAAATTGAAACAAGAACTTTAATCGTATAACCAAACCAGATTCTTAAAATAATACTACTATTTGGCAAGTGTTATCCGGAACGTCACAAAAGACAAAATATTCTAAAAGTGAACAAATGTAGAACAGTCTAATATAATAGAGGTTCTCTCCACCATCCCCACACTCTATTCTCTCGCCGGAGATTTATACTTTACAGTGCAAAACTGACTCACGTTTCAATTAATGTCAAGCCCTAATTTCGCCGTTGGAGAAATCATCCACTATACAAATCTCTCCTCATTGCTCACATTCGCAATGTTGATTTCTCAATGTCGGAGATGACAGCTGCAATTTTGGCTTCGTTCAACGCCGCTTCCATCGGAAGCACCGCATCACGAGATGTAGCGTCGCGATACCTTAAACGGCGCTTCCTCTTTTTCGTCGTCGTCGGTTTTCCACCGATCGTCGTCACCGTCCTCCGCGGCGATCGCCGATTGTTACTCGACCGGCGACTCATTCGGTTATTATAAATCGGCCGAGATCAACACCACGTCGTGACTCGTTGGATCGACGAGGTAGTGGTAGTGGTAGTGGTGGAGAGGTTTCTTCACAGCGCAGAGAATGTTGTTGACTTCTGGGAGAAGCTTGTTTGCAAGAAGAAGAAGAAGAAGAAGAAGAAGAAGAAGAAGAAGACGATTCCGACTGCAACAACATCTTCCGACTGCAACAACATCTAGGAGTTGTGGAGCTCAGCAAGAGAAGACGAAGCTCTCTGAGCAGTGGCCTAGGTCTCTACAACGGCCTAGTTGTTTGAGTAGAAGCGTAGACTTTACAGATACTAGGAAGAAACTGATCGGATCTGGCAATGGTGTAGCTAGAGCTCTTCAGAATTCCATGCTGAATAATAATATACCGCGGATAACGAGAGATTCATTGAGTGTTGAACTAGAGAGTCTTTCTTTTGGAAGCTCTAATGGAAGAGGGAGAATGTTACCAGCTCGTGGCAATGTGGTTAAGGGGAGAGTTTCGCAATTGGCTAGTAATCGGTTGCAGCATCAGTTAGAGCCTCCTGGCTCACCGGTTTCAAAATCTAATGGACTGAGGAAGGTACTCGGTGGATGGTCATGTGTTAATCCCCAAAAGGAAGCCAATTGTTTCCAAAAGAGTGAGCAGATTCGACCTAGCAAGTTTGGTATGATTGCAGCCAGCTTCCTCGAGAGCAACCAGCATTTCTAGAGGAAATAAGCCCTTCGAATTAGTCCTTCAGGCAGGATGAGCCCACTAAGAGTGAGAAGCTCCCTGACTAAAACTTTTACACCTTTGCTTCTGAATTTTTGTTTTGGATGTTATAGAGAAGATCAGAGATAATGGGGTTGCTGATGCTCACTTGTTAAAGCTATTACAACAACAATAGGTTGCTACAGTGGCGATTTGCTAATCCACGAGCTAATGCTGTTATCTCGGTTAGTCAATCATTTTCGTCCTGCATGCTTTAGAACCTTGATTACTAGCACATTCTGTGTTTCCAATCTATTTTGGATTTTAACATTTGGTCACTTTGAATGTGATAATAGCTAATGGTTTTAGAAAATCAGTTAGTTTCAATGATAACAAACTCCAAGTGGCTAAGTTTTAAGTGGTTAGTTTTCAGTGAGAGGCCACAAACTCTGATGAACCCTTGTTTTCATTGCAGAAAAGATTGTACAATTCATGGATAAGTATCTCTAAGCTGTATGATTCTGTCAGAACGAAAAAAATTGAATTTGCAGCACCTGAACCAGAACTTGAAACTGATATCTATTCTCAAATAGGCAGGTAAGTTTTTATATATATATCTTGAACGCCTTAGCCCCCTGTGCTCTTTAAGTAGCACTTTTATTTGAGTGATAATCCCTTTTAGGTTCCTTTTTATGTTCTGCTTCTTATAGCTTCGGGACCTTCTTCGATTGAATCTTACTTTAGTAAGAAAGTTAATATTTTTTTTCATGCATATATATAGATATAGATGGGACATCTGGAAGAGTGGTTGGTTATGGACCGGGATTATATGGGTTCTTTGGTAGGACCTGCTGAAGCGTTGAAAGGCAGCACGCTCTGTCTACCTGTTGATTGCGGGGAAAAATGGTTTTGCTCTTACTCAAACGTATTTTCTATGTGTGCTGTATTGGGAAAGCATATGTTATGCTTGCTGATGATGATACCATATGCAGGTAAACGTACACAGTGTTAAGGATGCCATTTGCTCAGCAGTTGATGTTGTGCAGGCAATGGCATCGTCCATGTGCTTGTTGCTGCCAAAGGTGACCCAATCTTTTCTCTCGTTGTGTTTAGTCTTTTTTAATGCTGTACTCAATAATATGTATCTGCAATTTTTATCACCTACACGGAATTGTTAACAAGTAGACAGTAAGCAATGTACTGAGTTGACAGAGCACATCCCTTCTTTTTTAACTGCTCTCATCTCCTCTCGCAGTCAAATGGATAATCCACTATCTCCGCTTACTTACGCATTATTCTCTGATTATGATTAGTGTCTTCTTAATATCTGGTCTAAGAGTACTTTGTTCCATAAATTTTGTCAGCACTAAGGATTTGTGAGAAGAGGATTTGCGTCGATAAGTTGTTTATATTTATATACTAAAAAGTGAATCCCATTTTCTCAGGTTGGGAAGATAAGCAGCTTGGCAGCAGAACTTGGTAGTGTAAATGTCAAGGAAGAAGGGATGCTGGACGTGTGCCGGGACCTCCTAAACACAATCTCACC
Organism: Camelina hispida; assembly: GCA_023657505.1. Taxonomy (NCBI): domain Eukaryota; kingdom Viridiplantae; phylum Streptophyta; class Magnoliopsida; order Brassicales; family Brassicaceae; genus Camelina; species Camelina hispida. Next base: position 26,019,017 of record CP094636.1, on the reverse strand, counting down.
TCTGCAGGTACGATATCTAGATTTTAATGTCGATTTTTGTTTTCTTTCCATTCTATAACTAGACATTTGGGGATTTATCTTTAAAATATGCAGGTAACGGAATGCAGTTTGAGGACACGGATTACACAGCTACGATAGTTAAAGTGACATAAGTTAACAAACAGAGTGTTAAGTAAGAAAGCCACTCCTTATGGTCAATTTTTGGAGTTATGAGAATGTAAGGAGATCATCTAATTTAAACAGAGAGGCCAATTCAGTTGATAGTTTAACAACAAGAAGTCAGGCTGTATATATTCATTCAAGTCGTGGTTTAATCAAATTTTAAATTTAATTTGCTAACTTTGAAAAACCAACCGGTATATATATAGTAAGATGTTTAAGAGAGTTGTAGAAATTGTTGACAAGTGTAGAATGCTTTAATAAGATTATTAATCTATACTGTTAGGTTTAGGTTGGATGGATTCCCTCGTTTGTAGCAACCAGCCAATCTAAGAATTTCTTTCTTTAAAGGGCTTTTCTCTCCGTCTCTCTCTTTACTTGGCAGGCAAGGTTCGAGCTCTGATGAGGTTGAAATAGCAATTAGCAACCACAACAGGTGGACATGTGTTAGGACCGACTGATGAACTGGCTCACTAGGAATCAGTTTGTGACAATGGCACAATGCGATGCTTGAACCGTGGGACAATCCTTGAAACGTGTCAACCCCTAGTATCACAAGCAATCACTGAGTCTCATTCTTTCATCTCTCTCGCAAGCATCTTCTCTGCCATACTATGCTCTAAAAGCCTCATGATGGATCTTCTCAACGGTATGGGGTTATATATAACCTTCGCATACTAGCTACTCGATCTCTCTTTGAATCTTTCATTCACATCACATGAAGCTAACAACGATAGTGCTTTTGTAACACGAACAATTTTTCTTTGTAACATGTACATACGAATAACAGTTTATTTGATGTTTTTGTTTGTTGGCGGCATGTAGTTCCTAATCATTTTTGCCATTTATCAGAAAAGTACTCAATTAGAGTGACTTGCACTAAGCAACAGCTAATTAAAGGACACGCACACTGACAGCTTAAGAATACAAAAGAAACTTACAAGTTCACAAATCTATAGTCATTAGCTCGTCAGGTATAATACACAAATTCATTAGATTGTTGTCTTCAATCTAAGATCTAATGAGGTTTACAAAAATTACCAAAATAACTTTTTAAGCACATTACACAACACACAAGCTTCATACAAAATAGTATTTTAACTCTCGCATATACTATATATATATATATATATTAAACACTGAGAGGAATGTTAATTACTAATTTTAAAAACCAAACTTCATATGATATTTAGATTTATGTGTTGTTTTAAATTTTATTATTATTTATATGTTCGTTAAATATTGGATGTTTTGTAAATAGGGGAATAACTAAATTTTCTGGCTGTTTGTACAGCTAAAAATGTTTATGTTAATTTTAGAGAATTTGTTAAAAATACCCCTTTTGATATACCCCTTTTCAAAAATATCCTCTTTTCTGGCCATTTTTATTTTTGCCCTTTTTAATTTTTAATGACCATTTTACCCTTAGATGAAAATTATTTTATTCAATAAAAAGAAAAACAAAATTTTCCCGCCAAAAAATTTCCGACATATTTTCCCGCCAAAAATTTTTCGAAAATATTTTCCCGCCAAAATTCTTTTTGTCAAAAAAATTTTGATAAAACTTTTCGACAAAAAAATTTTCCCGCCAAAAAAAATTTACAAGGTTTTTAAAAGGTTTTATAAGGTTTCTACCTTATAAAAGCCTTATAAACACCTTGTAAAGGCTTCTACAAGATTTTTTAAAGAGTTTTAAAAGGTCTTTTAAACAACTTGTAAACGCTTTTACAAGATTTTTACAAGGTTTTTAAAAGGTTTTAAAAGGTTTTTAAAAGGTTTTTAAAAGGTTTTCAAATGGTTTTTAAAAAGATTTTTAAAAGGTTTTTAAACACCATAGTTTCTGTTTCCATATTGATTTTGCTGTATTTTTTTTAGTTGGAATGGTATGTAAAAAATATTTAAGAAACAAAATCTGAAGTAATTTTATTTTTGGAAATTTTTTAAAGATTAATTTTGTAAACAAGTTTTTAAATAAATACAAATAAATAAATACAAGTAATTTTTTAAAGATTAATTTTGTAAACAAGTTTTTAAATAAATACAAATTAACCCAAAATGTACTTCAAAAATGTATATATAGATTTTTATTGTAAGTAAGCACACAAAACCTTGAAAGAGTAATGAACTTTAAAAAAGAAAATTTTTTAATACATAATGTGTATTAGTATAGTTTTACATTTTTTATTTTAAAGATTTTACTGCATGTAGTAATATGAGAAGCCTAAAAAAAAATGAGTTTGTAGGAATGAATTTTTGGTTAATTGATGAAAATTGAAAAAAAGTATTACTTATGAAATTATGACATATAAAAGAATAATATTTAGGATATTTTTGGATTTCCAAAATTTTTGTGGATGTTAAATGATTTTTTTACTGATTATTTTTATCATTAAAGTTAAATACTAACCAATATACATATAATCTCATATGATGCTCATGTTAATTTTTTTTTATTAAAATTTTAACTCTAATCCATGAAGAAGTGAATTATGGTTTTACGATGAAATAGATAGTTAAATGTGATTGCTAAACTGAATGTCTAACGATAGAATTTATTCCAGATTTAAAAAATTTCAAATATTAATATGTATCATTCAAAAAAAATCAATTAAGAATATTAGTAATATTTTTTATGTTTGAATTTATAATCTCAACACATGTATTTTTGTAATGCATATGATAAAACATAAGATAATTTGAAATAGTTTATAATTTATAGGAATGAATCTTCAGTTATTTGATAAGAATGTCTCTATATCTTTATATTTGTTTTTATTTTATAAATTTCACTCATTTAAAATTGATTATGACATAAGATAAAATTAGTACTCATGAGATAACAACATAACAAATAAATCTTAAATAATGTTGATTCAGTATTTTTGCTAATTATATTTTTTAATTTTTATTTATATTTTTAATTCTTACTAAGATATAGGTTTGATATGATGTATTAATTGTGTTTGATATAAAATATTTAGTTCTATGCATAAGATGAAATGTATAATTAAACTTAAAATATGGTTAATTATGATGATATAGATATTTAAATGGCACTCCATGTCCTATAAGAGTTTTTGGGTAAAAACACAAAGATTAATAAACAGTAAATATTATGTCATTTATAAAACTTCAACCAATAGAAAAATATACTGCATAGTTCAAATAGTTATAAAATGTTATATTAATAAAAATTATACATAGAAATTTGAGAAATTGTTATAAAATAGAGCAAAAAAGTCTTAAAACTCTTATATAATGGAACTGATGGAGTATTAAAATGAAATATGAAAGGTTCATATCAATATTAAAATGTTACAAGATAAAATCTAAAAACATGTATATTACTACTTAATTATTCTCAATAATTTTTTTTTAATTTTTACCCGCGTAATAACGCGGGCCTTATCTAGTATAGTATACAATACATAATATTTTTTCCTACTATAAAAAATTCTACGACCAATATTGACGATTGTTGGACTATTTAGCATGCCTTTTATATATTTTGACTCTGAATAATTGTCACAAGAATAATTGCAATTAGAGGAAAATTCTAATAAATAGCACTATTTTTTTTCTTTTTCAAATCTAGCACAATATTTCTAAAATTCTAATATAGCACTATGTTTTAAAATTAAATATTAAATTCAAAATATTAAACCCTACTTCTTCAAAATTATAACTTAAATGTAAACTTAAGAATCTAAACTTAAAACAACTGCTCTCCGTCTCTCCCTTTTGGGATCGCTCATACACTTCTCCAGAAAAAACTTTTTTCTTTCAGCCATTGCTTCCGGCCGGCGCTGGCTTCTCCGGCGTCGGTCGGCCCTCTCTTTTCATTTTAGTTTTTCATTTTTCCTTCCTATTTTGTTTTTAGATTTAAAATGTTTTATCATCTTCGATTTCTCTTCACCATTACGGTGATGGTTGCTTTTCTCTACGCCGGTGATAGGGGTTTTGTGGGACATCTCTCCCTTTTTCCGGCAGTTATCCCCACACCGAAGCCCATGATTCGATTCTTCTTAATGGATTTGCTCTGGAAGAGACACCCATGGAAACCACCATGGAGAAAGAGACAATCTGGGGGTGAAGATGTAGCGATGATGAATAAGACGAATTTGATTTTGATATCACGAAGGAGACAAGTTTCAGAACCAAGTCTAACAACATTCAGTCTCAGTTTATTAATCAAAGTTATGCCAAGTGCATTTAGAAGTTTCATCAAAAAGATGATAGCCATTTACAAGTGTGTGAGAGGGGGACTTAACAGATGTTATTTGTTTGTCTGTAATGCTTCCGACTTGAAAGCAGGGTTAATCCACTCTTTCATCGAAATTGTGTTCAATTTCCTTTATTTGTGATAATTGGTTGTATGTGATTTGCTTTTGTACTCATTCTGATATCTATGATAATTTGGTGTTAAAAAAAAAAAGAATTTAAACTTAAAAAAATTCTAAAAATTAATTTAAAATATTTTAATTATGTTAAATAGTACTACTTTGAAAATTTTGTTGAGTGTGTATTATTTAATGGTCCATATTAGTATCGTTATTGTGTTCTGAATTCATATTTAACGGTTCATGTTAGTATAGTTATTGTGGTCCGAATTCATATTCATATTTGCTATTATTAGCGGAAAACAGACAATATTTTAAACTTGAAGTTACCCACAACAAATTTAATTTCTTTTAAGATCAAATACAGCTTCTTTGCATATAATATAATATTGGAAAAAAATAATCCATCAAAATACAGCCAAGACTGGTTTCTATATACTGTATTACTTTTTTGGTCAAGGAGCTAAGGTCTTAAATTTTTTTTTTTTTTTTGATAACGGTTAATTATATTACCAAAAGGAACTTGAGGTTTACAAAAATTAGGATCCGTAGCTATAGCCCAAAAAAAATAAAAAGCTGCAAAAACGAGGAGAAGCTACAAGATTAACTAAAGTAAATATAGATGCATTACTGATGTGGGAGCCATTTAATTAGAAGACCTTTCCCCTGCTTGGAATATTGGTGGGCGAGGAGAATGTCTCTAATTGTTCTGTCGAGACTACGAAAAAGAGCTTCCGGAGAGGAGTGTGTACCGCGGTGGTAGCGAGAGTTGCGTTCTTGCCATATATGGTAGATCGTTGCCTGAGAAGCAAGTTTTTTTAGGGTGGATGGGAGCGATTGAGAGCGTCCTATAAGCCAGCTGATTAGGGTCTGCCATGATAAGAATGTGAGTCGAAGTCTTGCCAGGACCAAACTCCACAGATTTCAAGCGTAGCTACAGTGGAGAAACAGGTGGTCTCTGTTCTCAGAACAAAGGAGGCAGTTAGTTTCAAAAACTATTCCCCAGTTGAACAATCTTGTCTTCAAAGGGAGCCTGTTGAGGTTTGTGACTGTGACAACCCGTCCCGCGGACCCCACTAGCCCACCGCTAGCCGCTCCAACGGACTCCAAGCTGGCCCTGCAGGGCATCGATCCTAACCCATCACTGTGGATATCCCAATCCACCAGTAGGTTATTGGTGCGCCAGGCGTTCCTCGAACCCTGGTCCCCACCCTTTAACAACCTTCCCACAGGACAAGTTGCCACCAATTGAGCTGCAGATCAATTGGTGACAGCTTGTCCTGTGGGAAGGTTGTTAAAGGATGGGGACCAGGGTTCGAGGAACGCCTGGTGCACCAATAACCTACTGTGGATTTGGATGAATAGTTCCATTTGTCCAGTGAGGGGTTAGGATCGATGCCCTGCAGGGCCAGCTTGGGGTCCGTTGGGGCGGCTAGCGGTGGGCTAGTGGGGTCCGCGGGACGGGTTGTCACAGTGACCCAGAACATAAAAGAGTGTTTTAGGATTCCTTTTTTGAACCAGATAGCCTCGTGCCAATCTTTTGCCTCCGCCCTTGGTCTTACCGCTTCCCAGGTGAGTTTTGTGCTGAAGAAGTCCTTTTTGTTGCCTTCTGGACCCCAAGAATACGAGTCCTGAGCCGTTGATGATGAGGGAGGGATCACATTGATCAATGTTTCTCTTATGGACCGCATAAGTGGGTTTCTGGTCCTGGGAGAAGGAAGTCGCCAACCAGAAGGACCAGTCCCTTGAGCAACCGTCGCATCCCTGGGAATACCCATGACCCTAGGTCCCTCATTACCAACCACATCAATCAGAGGCCCGAAGTTGCTCCAGTTATCAAACCAGTAGCTTGCTGAAGTACCATTACCAAGCCGACATTCCATCAGTTCCTTTATCGAAGGTTTTAGGGCTAATAGAGATTTCCACATCCAAGAACCACCCTGACCCGCCTCCACAATCCAGTAGCTTTGATTTCTGAGCATATGCTCCTTCATCCAGGCCACCCAGAGAGATCCACTGTTAGTGAAGAGCATCCATACCAGTTTCATATTCAGAGTTTTATTCCAGATACTGAAGTTCCGAAGACCAAGTCCACCCTCCTTCTTTGGGAGACAAACATCTTTCCAAGAAACCTTAGCAGCAGTTTTTTTGCCTAAATCCCCTGCCCAGAGAAACGCATTACATAGGGATTAAATGGTTTTGAGGCAACCTTTCGGAAGGGCAAACGCTGAGGACCAAAAGTTTATTGAGCTGTAAATATCAGCTTAGATGAGTTGAAGTCTTCCCGCAAAAGAGAGGACCTTTGTGGTCCAAGAAGAGAATCTAGCTTTGATGTTGTATATCAGCGGAGAGTAGTCTGCTTTTTTCAGTTTGCGGTTGAGCAGGGGGAGTCCTAGATATCGCACTGGGAAAAACCCAATTTGAAAACCTTGCAGGGCTAACTGATTGGTAGTTTTTTCAGAGACTCCAGCAACAAACATAGTGGATTTGTCAATATTCATGCTCAAACCTGACAGGAGCTTGAAGCTTTCCAAGACGGAGATAATCTCTCTCAGGGAGTCTGGTTCTCCATCGAAAAAGATCATTAGGTCGTCGGCAAAAGCAAGGTGGGTGATAATGGGGTTCCTACCTAGAGGATGGTAGCTAATGTGACCTGTCTCAAATCTGCGAGTAAGCATGTTAGAGAGTGTTTCCATGACAATCACGAAGAGAGCAGGAGAGAGAGGATCTCCCTGCCTCAGCCCCTTTCCTCCTCTAAAGAATCCACAGAGCTCGCCATTGATATTTATAGAGAAGGAGGTAGTGGTAATACACTGCTTTACCCAATTGGTGAATTTGGGAGGGAAATGGGCAATGTACAAACTCCTTAGCACAAAGTCCCATTTGACACAGTCAAACGCCTTTCTGAGATCAACTTTTAACAGTCCTCTAGGGGAGACATTATTTCTACCAAATCCTTGAACCATCTCTGAAGCAAGAAGGATGTTTTCCACCAAGAGACGTGCTTTGACAAACGCTGATTGGGTATTCTAGATCATGACATGGAGAATATTCTCCAGCCTCCTGGAGATGATTTTGGAGATCACCTTGTATAGGACATTACAACAGGAATGGGGCTGAAGTTAGTGATCCTATCCGCTCCTATCACCTTGGGTATCAGAGATAAGGCTGTTGCATTCAGTTGCTTGAGAAGGTTTCCTGTACGAAAGAATTCCCTGACCGCAGCAATAACATCATGACCAATAATATCCCAAGAAGCTCTGAAGAACTCCCCAATGTATCCATCCGGTCCTGGAGTTTTGTTGGCTAGCATTGAGAAGATCTCCTTTTTTATTTCCTCTTCAGAGATATCGGTCACCAAAGCAGCGCAAAGGTGAGCATTTAGCCTAAAGGGAGTGAAATCTGCTAACTGCTCCAGCTCTGGAGGAGTGAGGGCCGAGGAGGGTCCCCCTATCAGGTCCTCATAGAAAGACACACAATGGCTCTTAACCTCCTCAAGCAAAATTAACCTCTGACCTTGGTCATTAACTAGATAGTGGATATGGTTCAAAGCTCTGCGATTTGCCATAACTCGGTGAAAGAAAGAGGTATTGAGATCCCCACACTCGAACCATTTGATTCTAGCTTGCTGGTAGATATAACGCTCCTCGGCAATAGCTAGAGTCATCCATTCTTGGTATGCCTTTTTCTCCTGGACCACAGCAGCAGGAGAGGGACTATTTAGAAGCATAGCTTGACAATGGAGGAGGCCTTCCTGAGCTTCTCTTGTCCGAATCTCTAGGTTAGATAATTTTTCTCGGTTAAGGTCTCTGATTACTCCATGGAGAGCTTGGAGCTTCTTGACTAAGATGAACTGAGCCGTACCGTGAAAGTCAGAATGGTGCCAGAAATCTAGTAGTCTCGGGAGAAACTCCTCGTGATGAAGAAGAAAATGCGAGATCATGAAGTGTCTTCTCCCCCCTTTGACGCTGTCCTAGGTCAATGATTGAAGGGCTATGATCTGAGAAATCCGGTTCAGGGAAATGAGAGAAGGATAGAGGGTATCTGGTTACCCACTCATCATTAGTGAGGACTCTGTCCAGCGTCTTAGCTATTGGGTTAAGGTCCTACTTGTTCCACCAGGTGAAGTGATTCCCTCTAATGGTAAGATCCTGAAGAGAAGCGTATGCCAGACAGTCTCTGAACTCCTCCATACCTTTTCTTATGCGGGTTCTTCCTGCCGAATGTTCTTATGGATTCAAGGTTTGGTTGAAATCTCCCATAACTGCCCAGGCTCTAGATTTTATTGAGTTATCTCTAGCCAGAGCACCAATCTCCTCCCAGAGTTGTTGTAACGCCCCCGAACCATGCTATGGCCACGCAGGCCACAGACCGGCCCGATGCGCTACTTGGAAACATCCACCAACAGTCCGGCCAGGGATCAAGAACACATCAGGACCCTTAGCCAGTCCATCGACGGCGCTTCCTTTTCCGTATGGGACATCTTTTACGCTTTGCAACCCTTGAGACATCCCAGACGTTGAGCTGACTCGGACAGAGTCTATATCAGCTACAACCCATACGAATAGAAATCCGATTATATTAAATAAGAAAAATAAAGTTTATTACAAAACGGAACCAAAGGTTCAAGAGCTCAAGGCTTAGAGCCAAAGTTCGGTTGCAAGGCAACATACTTTATTTATCAAAAAGACACAAAAACTACTCCGGGTTCCTAGCGTTCACCACGTCCTCTAATTCTCTCTAGGGTTACCTGCAGGACAAAATATTATCATAATTAATCTAATATTACTTAGTGAGTTACAGGGCTCTTGCAGAAAACTAATCCCCAAAATCCCCAAACAACAATCAATCAAGCAATCAACAATCAATCAGAGATAGCATGCGGAAGCTAATGAGCTAACAATAATTCTAGCAAGCAATCAAACAATTACAAACTACATGCAATAAACTTGAATAAAAGCGAAAGTGTTTTTAGACAAGTTTTAACATATGGGCCCGTTATGCTTCCCCTCCTCATCAACTCTGCGAATCCCCGCTTGCAACCACAAAGGCATGCAAACGGATATCACCTTCGAGCTACACCGTCGTGTAGACAGCGTCGGCCAGGGTAGCGAGCCCAGTAACCTCCGAGCTCATCGTCCCAGACCCTACAACTCACGAACGTGGGTTACACGTCGCAGCTGCATGCTGTACGGATGTAGTCTGAGGACAGCCATACCAAAGTTTTACTATGCTAGCCGAAATTTTTCTTGGCCTAAACGCATCAAATTGATACTTGAGGTTTTATGGTTTATAAGCTCATAAATTTACAAGTTTCCTCTTTAGAAAGTTACCACCTTTGCCATTAGAACATTTCGAACTAGCCACTAAGGGAACTTCTTCACCAAGTTACTTTCTCTACCGCTAGATCATTTCGATCCTAGCCATGAGAGTACCTCACACCACATGCATATTAACAAGAAAAATCACAAAGATAAATCAAGTAAGGAATGCAACTAAAAATTTCCAAGCAAACCGTTTTCTAGATGGAGGTCGTTGGGATCCATCTAGATCGGTAAGTTTGTGCCTGAACTCACTGAAAACCGGCGATTGGATCTCTCGGTATTGTTCTTCTCTTCTGCGGCACTTCAGATCTGCTCTTCGCTTGCGATCGAGTTCCTTCTCGATCCAAGGCTTTGGACGGCGGTCGATAGTCTCCTCTTGCTCTTCCTCCCTTCTTCTCTTCTTCTTCTTCTTTCTCGCATTTCTCTCCTTCTCTCTTTCTCTCTTCTTTCTCACTTTGCTTCTCTTTGATGGTGTGCAAAAATGAGAAGGAAAAGCTCCTTATATAGAGATAGGTGGGCGGTGGAATGAATCACTGCATGTCCTCTACTTGATTCTTCCCCCTTAGCTAACTTGGTGAGCAAGCTCAAAATCCCCATGGAATATTCTTGTCTCACAATCTTTGGTTCATGCATCTCCCCTCCTTTTTGCATACATTCCTATTGGTTAATTTTGTGAAAACACAATAATTATGTTTTTCATTTTTTGTATGAATTCCTATTGGCCAATTTTGTGAAAACACAATAATTATGTTTTTCACTTTTTGCATGAATTCCTATTGGCCAATTTTTAAGGAATTTGTCGACTCGGCCGGCGATACCGTATTTCGTCGATGGTTCGCGTCTTGGCTCGGTCTCCATCTGCGGCATGCCTCGGACTACTCCTCGGTAAGTCTCGGCTCTCGCGGTACGCCTCGGACGATACTTGCGGTACATCTCGACACTTGCGGTACGTCTCGGACGCTACTTGCGGTACGTCTTGGCACTCTCGATATGTCTCGGATGCTACTTGCGGTACGTCTCCAACTCTCGATTCGTCCATAATTTCTCGGACACTTCTTCAACAATTCTTCAGCTCTCCTTCCTGGCTTCCTTTCCAGGTCTTTTGGCCTTGGGTTTTCAATTTGAAATTTATCCCATGGCGAGGGTCATTACATTCGTCCCGAATTCTATAAGAATCTGATGGACCTGCCTCATCTTCTTCAATGAACAGCTGCGGATACTTGGTTCGAATTCTATCTTCGTCTTCCCAAGTAATGACTTTGCGGTTCTGCTTCCCCCAAAATACTTGGATTTGTGGATTGCTCTTGTTCTTCAACTTCCGCGTCCTTCGCTCTCCGATCCCAAACGGTCCTTCCGGGTAGGTGAGATTCTTCTCTAACTCCTCGATAGGCTCGGGCACTATCATGTTAGGATCAGGTACATGCTTCCGTAGTTGTGAAACGTGAAAGACTTTATGCAGTCGCATAACTTCTGGCATAGATAGCCGGTAGGCTACCTCTCCAACTCTCCTCTCGATCCGGTATGGCTCAATGAATCTCACTGCGAGTTTCCCGACCTTACCAAACCGATCCTTCCGTTTCTGAGGTGCGACTTTTAAATACACCATATCTCCAACTTCAAACTCCACTTCTCGCCTGTTCCGGTCTGCGTACTTCTTCTGGCGGTCTTGAGCCTTCTTCATACTTTCTCGTATGAACTAGATCTTCTCTGTCGTCTCGTCAATTAGCTTGTGGTTGAAACTCGTTCTTTCTCCTACCTCCGTCCAACAAAATGGCGTTCGACAAGGTCTTCCGTACATTGCTTCAAACGGTGACATGCCAATGCTTGAGTGATAACTATTGTTGTACGCGAATTCAACCAATGGTAGGTTCTTCTCCCAATCAGAAGACCATTCCAAAGCACATAGTCGAAGCATATCTTTTATGGTTCGGATAGTTCGTTCTGTTTGCCCGTCAGTCTCCGGGTGGAAAGAGGTGCTCATATGAACATCTGTTCCTAGGGCTCTATGTAGATCTTGCCAAAATATGGCTGCAAACTTCGGATCACGATCTGAGACAATGCTAGTTGGTACTCCATGTAGCTTCAAAATCTCGTCGACATACTTCTCTGCTAAAACAGGTGATTGATCCGTACTTCTCACTGAGATTAAGTGGGCAACTTTTGTCAAACGGTCGACCACTACCCATACTGCATCGTTGATTCGTCCTTTCTTTGTTGGTAGTCCGGTGATGAAATCCATCGAAATAGACTCCCACTTCCATGTTGGTATGGGAAAGTTGCGAAGCAATCCTGCTGGCACTTGATGCTCCACTTTGACTCTTTGACATGAGTCGCATTGACTCACTCAATCTGCTACTGCTTTCTTCAAACCAGGCCAATGATAATACATGCGCACATCTATGTACATTTTGGTACTACCAGGGTGAATACTCAAGGATGAACTGTGGGCTGCTCCTAGGATCTCTTGTCGCAGTCCCATCCTGTCAGGTACAGTGATTCTCCCGTTAAGGAGTAATGTGCCGTCATCTGCTAAGTGATAGCCACTAGCATTTGGTCCGTCCAAACTCCTCAACTCTTCAGCGATCTTCTTCAGGTTCTCGTCCTTCGGCTGCTCTTCTCGGATTCGCTGTACTAAGCTTGCTTGAGTAATAGCTTGTATACCCAACGGCTTGCTAGGTTCTCCCTCCAGGGCTAACAGCCTTACTTTCTTCAATTCGTCGGTTAGAGATTCTACATCCCTCTCGACATCGACCTCTACTCTCTTGCGGCTTAATGCATCTGCAACTACGTTTGCCTTGCATGGGTGGTACTGAATCTTCAAGTCGTAATCGGCGATAAACTCCATCCACCTCCGCTGGCGTAAATTGAGGTCTGGTTGCGTGAACAAGTACTTAAGACTTTGATGATCTGTAAATATCTGAACTGCTTCTCCGTATAGATATGATCTCCATATCCTTAACGCGAACACCACTGCTGCCATCTCTAGGTCATGCGTGGGGTAGTTCTCTTCGTGCTTCCGTAATTGTTTGGAGGCATAGGCAATTACTTTGTCTCCTTGCATCAAAACACATCCAACTCCAACTATTGATGCATCGGTATACACGGCGTACGGCTGGTTTGGCTCCGGCAATGCTAAGATTGGTGCCGTTGTCAGTGCTTCCTTCAACTTCTGGAAAGCTTCCTCCACTTCTTCACTCCATATGAATGGTACTACTTTCCCGGTGAGTCGTGTCAAAGGTTTAGCAATAGATGAAAACCCTTTTACGAACTTCCGTTAATAGCCTGCGAGACCTAAGAAACTTCGGACCTCTGTCACAGAGGTTGGCCTTGGCCAATCCTGGATTGCGGCTATCTTCCCTGGGTCGGCGGACACTCCTTGCTCCGAAACTCGATGTCCTAGAAATCCAACCTCCCTCTGCCAAAACCTACACTTGCTGAACTTGGCGAACAGCTTCTTCTCCCGTAGTCTTTCTAACACCTTCCTTAAATGCTCTTCATGCTCTTCGGCACTTCGCGAGTATACAAGGATGTCATCGATGAATATAATCACGAATTGATCCAAGTAATCATGAAAGACTTCGTTTATGAGTCGCATGAATGCTGCTGGCGCATTGGTAAGTCCAAACGGCATCACTATGAACTCGTACTGGCCATATCTTGTACGAAAGGCAGTCTTCATCACATCTGGTTTTGAGATCCAAATTTGGTGATAGCCGGAGGCTAAATCAATCTTCGAAAACCAGCTTGCTCCTCTGAGTTGATCTAACAGCTCGTCAATCCGTGGCAACGGATACTTGTCCTTGATGGTTATGTTATTGATACCTCGGTAATCAATACACAAACGCATACTTCCATCCTTCTACCTGACGAATAGCACTGGGGCTCCCCATGGCGATGAACTTGGTCGAATAAATCCTTTTTTCTAGCAAGTCTTCCAGCTGTGTCTTGGGTTCAGCTAACTCGGCTAGTGCTATCCGGTATGGTGCTTTAGCAATTGGGGTTGCTCCGGGCTCCAGGTTTAAGGTAAAAGGTTGACTTCTCGGTGGAGGCAATCCTTCTAACGGCCTGAATACATCTTCATAGTCCCGCACGACTGTGATGTCTTCGACTTCTAGGTCGTCCTTGTCATCTCCTTCAGTGGCGGTAAGAGTGACTAGATAAACACTCCCCTCTTCAAAAGAATTTCCAATTCTTATAGCTGATGCTAAATAAGCCGTTTTGCAACCAAAGGCGTCCCTCCTCTGTTTTCAAATATGACTCTGCTCCTGCTGCACTCAATATGGGCTTGGTGTTCCGATAACCAATCCATTCCCAATATCGCATCAAATCTCTCCATCGGCATCACTAGTGGATTTACCAGTAGACTCTCCTCTTGCAAGACTATCGACACGTCCCTGAACATCCTTCTGGTCTTGAGCGGCGGTTGATTTCCGGCGGTGTAGACGTTGATGTTTACCTCCTCTTCTTGACACAATTCTCCGAACTTATCGGCCACTTTGGGAGTCACAAAACTATTAGACGCTCCCGAATCGAACAATACATGAGTGGGGTTACCACCAACTAGTAATGTTCCTAATGCAAAACAATATAAAAAAAATGCAATGCAAAACTAAACACGCAATCACACAACACACAATCAATCACAAGAGAGTTAGAACCCATTCAAACCTGTTATCGGACCTTTCGCAGGCACTGGTGGTTTGGGTGGCTCTAATCCTAAGGCGTAAACATTAGCTGGGGCCGCTTGTTTCTTTGCCAGGGGCTCCTTCCCCTGCTGCACTTGCTGGGCACGGTTCACAGTTTGGGCGTTCAGTTTGGTCGGCTTTGATGGACATGTGGTCGCATAGTGTCCCATTTCTCCACAATAGAAACAGGTGATCAGCGCAAGATTGGGATTCTTCGCCTCAGAAAGTGTCGGACAAGCTCGGGCAAAGTGTCCGAGTTGACCACACGTAAAACATCCTCTCGTATCAAAGTTGGTTATTGCCTGTCCTCCTTGGTTGGCAATCATATTGACCTTACCACGGTTCGCTCCTTTGTTTCGTCCAGCGACTTGGTTAATCTTGCGGAAATTCACGGCCTTGCTCTGTTGCACATGCTCCTTCTTCTTCTCTCGAACCATGACTTCCTTCTCTAGTTCTATCCCTTCCTCGACATTCACTGCTCTCTCCTCCACTTCAGCTACACTTCGATACGTCACAGCGTGTAGTCTTCCTTTTATCTCTGGTCGTAGCCCGTAAAGGAATCTAAGGGCCATTGCTTCTTCTTCATCGTTCCCCTTATACAGATACCTCCGTAGTCGGGTGAAGATCTGTCCGTAGGCTCGGACGCTCATCTCTCCTTGCTCTAGACGTAAGAATTGATTCCCCAAACGATCGCGAGATTCTAGTGGAAAATACTTCTGCTCGAACTCTCTCTTGAAAATTTCCCAAGTTATCGTCATGTAGTGATAACGAGGAACTACGCTATCCCACCATGCACGTGCATCCTCCTCCAGGAAGTAGATTGCAATCACCTTTTTGAACTCCTCGGGGCATCCTGACATCTCGAAATTCATCTCCAATTCTCATATCCACTTGTCTGCTAACACCGTGTTCTGCTCTCCTTTGAACTTGCGAACTCCTAAGTTTCTCATCATCATAACAAGCTTGATGAAGTTAGATGATGGAGTCTCGGCTGGCTGGTTTCCTTGGTTTTGTTGCTGCTGCTGGATCATGTGGGTTATGAGGTCTTGTATCATCTTCAGCGTTTGATGGGTCTCGGGCACCCTCTGCTCATTTGGATTCTCCTCACGTCTTTGGTCTCCTCTTGACATACTTGGATTCGGGTTGGTGACAAGTGGTGAGTCAAGTAAACAAGTGTCACATGCATTGCATGAGGAGGGACACTTGTTGTGATGGATTGCATGAAGGAGGGACACTTGTTGTGATGGATTGCATGAAGGAGGGACACTTGTGGTGATGTATACTCACACAATTTTATAACAAATTTTAGATTAGTTGTCGTTTTAGATTTTTAATGCATATGCTTGGTAAAATTATCAAATTTATTCCAACTGTTTTAATGTGCTGAATAATAAAAAATAAGAAAATATATTAAAGAAAGGACAAAAAAGATAATTTAGTAATTTTTTTTAATCTGTGTGAAAAAACCTTAAACGACAGATAATTTAAAATGGAGAGAATATATATAAAGTTACGATCAATAAACTCTACCGTATGTGGCATATATACAAATTCAGTTATAATCATTCTAAATCTCGATGAAGAATTATATAGAAACCTTTTAAATTTGAAATAAGTTATAAAAAAATATGATGGAAAGTGTATTTAGTCAAATGGTTACATCATCAGTTCAGCGACCAATTCCACCTGCCGAATCACAGAAAATTGGTAGTTATATTTTTTTGAGCGAAATATATTTTTTAAAAATAGAAAATATATACAGAGTTAGAAAAATATATACACATTTCAGTAGACATAGTTGTTTGTAAAATACACACTAGTAGAAAGAAAAGTTGGAACAAAATAATACAAATATAATAACATCACGAAAATACCAATTAAATAAATAATGTAATTTAATACTTGTACCGCTACTTCCTTGTTTCAATTTTATCCAGATGACAAAAAAATGATGTAAATTTTTACAAAGACATAATTGTAGAATATTTTTCTTTCAAATTAATGAAAGTTACAACATATTTCCAAATAGTTATTATTTTTTTTAAAAAAAAACATCCATAAAAAAATACAGTTAGTAGGATTGCTATTATTATATAAATTGGAGAGGACACTTTCTTATTTGAACCGATCATGTAGAAACTAGAGAAAGGTTTTGGGAAAAAGTCTTTATTATTGTGTTGTCTTTCTTAATCAATGATACAAAAATTTATATAGCACTAGGTTTTATGGTTTACAATAATATTAGGGTTTATAATAACCGACATAACAAAGCCCAATATGGGCTGTCGGCCATACACCAATACTTCCCCCCCCCCACGATAAACGTGGTACGCAAAAAAACGCAAACTTTACAATCATAAAACGAAACACGTATGTCGTGGACACTTGTCAAGGACGGACAAATCATGTCAACAAACTCCTCCGGGTATAAACTTTAATCTTGAAAATAGGGGTGGAACATCAGCTCGCCTTTGGTCTTTGGTAAAAGGGAACATCCCGTGGGTGCAAATCCTACAATCTCCACAAATAATTATCCTAATCTCGGACCATCCACAAATTGGACTAAAAAAAAATTGACCTAAAAACATGAGTGTTTCAAACAACTCCCCCGTAATGGTAAAACTATTACCAAATAAAACTCAGAAAAATTCATAACTCAAACTCATGTAAACCATAAACCCTATAACCATTAAAGTAAAAAAAAAAAATCCCCAATTAATTATTAAGAAAACCAAAACTATATCCCTCTAACAAGCTGGATCAGAGACAAACGACGAGACACATAACCAAATTCTCCCATAAAGTCTACGTCTTTGTCATCATCGGGTTCATCATCTCCATCACCATCGTCTTCACATCCCATGATCATTGGGATCACAAAAACACTAATGCGGAAGCTTTAATTTAGATCGCAGCAGAAGCTTTAATTTAGATCCACAATAATCGCCTGCTCTTATACCATGTAAAAACTAGATAAGAGTTTTGAGGAAAAGTATTTATTATTGTATTGTCTTTCTTAATCAATGATATAAAAGTTTATATAACACTAGGTCGTAGGATTTACAACAATAAAATATTAGGGTTTATAATAACCGACATAATAAAACCCAATATGGGTCAGCCCATACACCAATAGATCATCTAAATTTTAATTTAGATTTCGTATTTGAAGCTATCATCTGAATTTGAAACCTCTTATTTATTGATAAAATCTAAACTTTGAAAATTATCTATTAGTTTAAATATATAGTTTATTCTAGTTAGAACAAAACTAAATGTTCTGTCTATCAAATGGGAACGTCTACAAGAAAATGCGTAAAGATTGAACACAATATAAGTATTTTTCTAGATTATGTCTTATAACATCTCATATTGATCATTACTTGTCAACCACTACATAACAACATCTCATCGTTGATCATAAATTACTTTTACAGTTTACCTGTCCACCATTTCGTTTTCAAACTGAAAATAACAACTACGGGCTTATTGAGCGCGCTTGTCTTCTATATTATATAAAAAAATTCATCAAGATACAGCTAAAATTGATTTATATATTAATGATTTTTGGATATTATATTGTTATTATTTTGGTCAAGGACCTAGGTCTTTTTCTAAAAAAATGTTGGTTATAGCTAGAAAGTCGTTAATTATTGCGATCTTTCTTTTATATTTTGTTCTCTTTTTTCTCAAAATAAGAGATGGACGAAAAAGAGGGGGACATGATCACGTAGGACAATGTCAACTGCAACATCACACAAAATATTAAAGAAGTCCCACTTGAGCTCTTTAATTTATGCATCTCTTCGTAAAAATTATACAACATCAAACATAATTATAGTTCATACTTCATACATCTCTTTAACTCCAAAATCATATATAAAGAAGTGTTGTGCGTGCGATGAATGAGATCAAATTTTATCTTTAAAACCAACTAATTTATAACAACGTAATATCTTAATTCATACCATTGATATATATATAGTGGCAGACAAAATTTATAACAACAGTTTTTTTTATAAAGATGCAGAAACTTATATAGTTTGAAATCAACATCAATTTATTAGGATTGAAAATATGCTTTTTAATATACACGATTATAGCTTAGGTTCGGATTAACTGAAATTTTAAAGGTTCGTATATAAAAAAAGAATCAGGTGTTGTGCGCGCGATGAATGGCAATAATCTCTTCATTCTCTTCCGTTGAGTACTCCTACATAGGTCTATTCAAAATGTTGTGAAAACATGCTCATGAGTCAATATAGCAAAGAGCTTTTTAATGACAATATTAGTCTTATTAAACCTTCAATACAGATGGGACGCTAAGTTAAGTGGAGAGACCGTCACTACTAGAAATATAGACTTCCAATTCAAAAATAATTGGAAATATATATAAGACCTTAAATTCTTTATCAGACCCCATTTTCAAACATTTGGCATGTTAGATTAAAACAGTGATAAACAAACAGTCAAATTTTCTACACATATTTGATTTCAGACAACGACTTATGTTTAAGAGACCATTCACATTCTCTATGGATTATGTTTAAGAGACCCACAAGAAATAAAGAGACCTAGGTCAACAAAGATGCTTTAACTCATGGAATTGTGGGTGGGGGGGCTGGAGGGGGTGAAATAAACCAAGATTTAGAAGATCAACAAGGTATATGTTAAAGAAGTTTAACACGGATATACTAGTATTATTTTAGACTCACGCGGAAGGTGAGAGAATGGTCGGATATGTCAAAAATTGGGGCTTGAAAACTCCTTTAGAGTGGATGCCACAGGGCAAAGTGGAGGTTTGTGGTTGTTGTGGAGTTTTAGTGTGGGACGAATGGAGGTGATGGCCTCATCAAGGTAGTTTATTCATGCAAAAGTAATGAATGGAGAATAAATAATGCATTTAGTGGTAGTGTACGCGGCACCTATAGTGAGTCGGCATATTGGGCTTTGGGAAGAGCTGCGGGAAACCATCGGGGGGTTTGAAGCCCTTTAATTATATGAGGTAATTTTAATACCATTTTGAGTTTGGATGAGAAGCCATGAGGTAATGGTAGATTTTCGCCAGACTCTTTAATGTTAGGTGAGTGGATAACTTATTCGTCATTGATTGACATGGGTTTTATGGGTGGGAGGTATACATGGAAAAGGGGTCATGTGGAGAGTAATTTCATCGCTAAGAGGTTGGATCATGTTCTATATTGTGCACAAGCAATAAAGTGGCAAGAAGCAGTGGTACAACATCTTCCGCTTTTTGTCATCATATCATGTTCCACTGTATGTGCAGTTAAGTTTAAAATAGAATCTGAACCTGAGGAGGAGGCCATTTTGCTTTGAAGCAGCTTGGTTGCATCATGAAGGTTTTAAAGACTTACATCATACTTCGTGGGATTCGGGGTTATCAACACTAGAAGCACTTACTCAACTAAAGCGGAAGTTAAAAAAGTGAAATAAAGAATTTTTTGGTGATTTCCAGACACGGAAGGAAAAATTGGTTGTAGAGTTAAGAGTCGTACAAGAGTTGTTGGAAACGGCTCAAACAGATGCCTTGATTGCTTTTCTTTTTTTTTGGACAAAGATGCCTTGATTGCTAAGGAAGAAAAATTTATGAGGTACTTTGATGCGTTGTTAAAACAGGAAGATACATATGATTTTAGAAATCAAGAGAAAATATTATTTTCTACGGGATAAGAATGCAGCGTTTTCACACTTCTATTATTATTCGGAGAAAGAGAAATATAATAGAATCCCTGAAGCATGAGGATGACCGGTGGGTGGTGGACAAGGGTGAGTTGGAGAAATTGGCATTGGATTATTACAAAGAAATATACTCGTTGGATGGGGTTAGTACAAAAAAGGAGATTATGCCAAAAGAGGGTTATACGGCTTTGAGTACACAGTGAAGAGTATGGTAGTTTTAAATCCCCATGATCGAATGGTTTTCAACCGGCGTTTTATCATAAGTGCTAGAAGGTTGTGGGGAATTCGATAACAAGGTTTATACTGAATTTTTTTGAGTCAGGTGTGCTTAAGAGGTCAACAAATGATGTGTTACTAGTGTTTTTGGCAAAAGTGGCAAAGCTCGAGAGGATAAACCAATTTAGGCCAATAAGCTTATGTAATGTTTTGGTTTAGGTGATCACAAAGATGATGGTGATTAGGCTTACAAACATTATTTCTATTCGCCTGGCTCAATAAAAGGTTTCATCCTCGGCAAACGTTTTTTGATAAATCACTTTTGGAAAGGTTATTTGATAATTTGGGGCAAGGGCTGAGTGGCCCACTACTTTTAGCAAATGGCAGTTTGGTTGGGTTGAAGATTGAGAAGTGGAAATATTTTTGGGGACAGAGGCAAGTGTTGGGATAGGGTGCAGATTTCACGAGGACTCACTCATGAGTAGGAGTAGGAGACACACCAGAGGTTCGAGTAAAGAGGTTAATTTCTTGGATGAAGCTAAGTGATGGGTGGGTTAAAGTCACCACGGATGGTGCATCTCATGGGAACTCAGGTCCAGCTTCTGTTGGCAGTGCTATTAGGGAATGTGGTGATGGCTTTGTGGTTTTGTGGTACATATAAGCAGAGCCGTCGCACAAGATATTGGGGCCACAAGTTCAAAACTATGTTAAGGCTGGCTTTTTAGTGGACCAAAGAAAGAAAAAAAATTGTAAAATATGATGGTGCTATGGATCAAACCGTAGACCACAAACACAATTTTGTACACCTCTACCACTACACTAACGACATTTTACTGAAAATTTAGGACCGAAATATTAGATATAATATCCGGGCCGCAAGCACATGCTTCATCAGCCTGTGCTTGTGGCCGGCTCTGCATATAAGGATTTTCACAACCCCTTTAGTAGAACTACGGGGTGTATACTATGGGATTAATTGCATGGGATCGGGGGTTCAGGCGGGTGGAGTTGGAGATGGATTTGGAGCTGGTTGTTGGTCAATTTGAAGTCTGGGTTAGGGATTATCATACCCTGCCTCTTGGTGCTTTTGTGCCAATGTTTTCTTTCAAGAGACTGGTTCGTCTGTATGGCTCATGTGTATAGGGTGGCTAGTCGTCTAGCAGATGGGTTAGCGACTATGTGATTTCATTAGATGTGGGTTTGCATTTGTTTGATTCTTGTATGGAGGTTACTCTCTAGTTATTAGCTGATGATGCAAATGTGACTGCAATCCTAAAGAATGTTGGGATGCAAATTTTTTTGGCTTACAGTAATAAATGGTGGGAAACAATTGTGTCCCTTCCTCTTAGCAAAAAGAAAAAAACGTATTAAACGAATCATTAAGTAGTACCATCACAACTATCTAAAAGACAAGGTAAATCATAGATGGGATCCAAAATCAACGGCGTTAACTTGATTGCTCGAATAATTACCGATATACTTAATTGGAAGGTAGTAGATTCAGAGTCGATCCACAAGAACAAGTGGTGCACTAAATATTGTTGAGAATCTTAATTAGCTAAAACGAAATATGTTTGTTTGATTTTTATGTTTTTAATAAAAATGCGTAGGAAATAAACGATTAAAGTTGTATAATAGCAATTACTGGATCACATGGTAATTAAGAGATCAACAACAAATAGAAATCTATATATACATTTTTTGAGACATTTATGAAATAAATCATGAAGTTCACACATATTTACAAGCATGTCATTGGTATTAATTATTAATTTGTTTTTCATTTAATTAATTAATATTAAATTTCTATTTTTGAAAACAAGATTTTCCATCCTAAATAAATATCCAAAACAATTGTAACCACTCCCTTTCACATTAAGTATTAAGTTTATAATTAATTAAATTAATATTAAGTTTCCAATTTTACAAAATTATATTTTTTCCATACACAATTCAGATTGTTTGTAGAAGTCTATATATACATTTTTGGAGACATTTATGAAATAAATCCTGAAGTTCACACATATTTACAAGCATGTCATTGGCATTAATTATTTATTTGTTTTTCATTTAATTAATTAATATTAAATTTCTATTTTTGAAAACAAGATTTTCAATCCTAAATAAATTTCCAAAACAATTGCAACCACTCCCTTTCACATTAAGTATTAAGTTTACAATTAATTAAATTAATATTAAGTTTCCAATTTTACAAAATGATATTTTTTCCATACACAATTCAGATTGTTTGTAGAAACTAATTAATTTAATTAATATTAAGTTTTGAAAAAAAAAGATTAATTAATTATAAACTAATTAATTTTTGAAAACAAGATTTCTCATCCTAAATAAATTTCCAAAACAATCAGAACCACTCCCTTTAACATTAAGTATTAAGTCTATAATTAATTTAATTAATATTAAGTTTCCAATTTCACAAAAAATGTTTTCTCCATACACAATTGTGTTTATAATTAATGTAATTAATATTAAGTATTTTACATAAATTTGGTTAACTGCTATAGGAGAAAGTGCCATTAAATTCGGTGTAACTGTTCTACATAAATTCTGAATTTATACAATCATTCAAAAAAACTAACTGTATGATTTTAAAAGATAACAAACATATTTACCATTCAATTTGATATCTTATTCAATAAATAATAATAAAATATAAAATATATTGATTGCTCACATATTAATTTTATTTTTATTACGTATTTAAAATTAATTTTTACTTTCATGGGTTTCGTATGATGAGCTTTTGCGGATTAAAAATCTTTGAACATGTTATCTCACCCGCCTAGCATGGCGGGTTTAGACTATAGAACCAACACTAAAACTATTAGTTTATCTCATATATACTATAGATTTGTAATCACAGTTTTGAAAATTAACTTATAAATTATTTAGTATATGAACTACAAAATATTACACATACTATAACACATTCTTAATATTCTAAAAAAAATAGAATAAAGCCCTGTTCGGGAAGCAGTTGCTGCGACAGCAGCCGGCGATCAAAATTTTTAACTACAAATCTTCTTTATCTCTTGTTCATCTCCTTTCCATCCCTCAAAATCTCTGTCGCAGCGATCAAAATTTTAGGAATTTGGAGTCGCTGGATTAAACAGCTACATAACTCATCCCTTTAATCCCTTTAATTTGAAGTAGCGACTGTCGCTGCTTTTTTTTTGTTTTCAGATCCGTAAATCCAAATCAGATTACTATTACCAAAAATTTACAGGTCTGTACTATTCCATCTTCTTCTGCCATTAACGACACAACCCAGCTTAAAAAAAAAAATCAAAACTCTTGTCATTTGAAAACCAGTCGCTACTAAGAGTCGCCGCGACAGCTTTCCGAACAGGGCCTAAGTACACATAAAATATATATACTAACATAATATATAGGCATATACCTCTGTTTAATTCTAGAGAACAAAACAAATCTAGACTTTTATGTTCTATCTAATAACAAATTTACTGTAATTAGGTTATAAACTTTACAAAACGTAAGAAGAAGAAAAATAATTCTAAATAAAATTCAAAATTAATTAGACAAAATTTAATTAATTGAGAATTTGAAAACTAAATAAATTAAAAATTATTATTTAAAATACAATAATTTATAGTTTAGTCTCGCGGTGTACCGCGGGTGAAATCCTAGTAATAAAATAGAAATTCAACTACAAACAACCGTCCACAAATATGGGCACAAAATTAAACTAACCCTCTTTTAACGAATTAGTCACTAGAGTTGACTACTCATTTGGTAAACTTTCATTTGCAACCTTCTAACTAATTTTGCATTATCATACAAGTCCATTTAGTTTACACAGCATTCTAACATCAATTTTCGTTGACTAAAAATACATTGCTCAATTCACACCGGACACTTTTGATGCATAAAAAAAACTAGAATCTAATAGAAGGTCATATATTAATCATATTCTAGCATTAAGAACATGTGAATCAAAAGAATATAAAAAGTTGGAAATCCCTAACAACAATCAAATTATTGAATCTCATACTTAGAATCCCAAATCCCAGCTAAGAAACTACTCACACATAGCAAAAGAAACTTTTTTTTTTTTTTTTTTGTCAAACAACTTGCATTCATTTACTTAAAAGAGGTAAGGTTCATATATACAAGCATAATGCTAAAAAGCAAAAAGAAAAGGCATTCCCCAAAGCCATGGTACAAAGAAATACAACAAATATATGATTAATCGGCAATAAGTTCTTGAGAGCTTTGAGCCAAGATCTTGGAGGGAGCTTGGTACATGTGAGGTCAAGATTGTCGACAGACTCTTCCATGAACAGATCATTGGATGAGAGATAGCCATTTTCATTAGACATGTTGGCGTTAGTGAAGGGGTCAAGGTTGAAACTTCCCACCGGTTTGAGAAGGTCTACACACAGTAGAAGCTTGACAAGGGTTCGAGCAAGGTTTGGGATGCTCTGGTGCTTAAGACTGTTTGGTAAGATTGTCGGATGGTATGAAGAGACCTTGGACAAACCAAAGCCATATCCATAACTCGGACAACTTGGACTCAGGGTCCAATAACCATAGAGATTCAAGCAAAAGGGTTCAAATATCGGGGCCAAAGGGGTTATTTTTACCAGGATTCTTAAGGATATTAAGAGGCACCAAAGCAACAATGATGAATTACTACTCAAATGAAAGCCATAGAGTTCGTCATCTTGATCACACCATCGTCTATAGATTGATGTCAACGAGAGATATAAGAAACCGTACCTGGAATTGGATAGCTTTAGATTTGGAGCCACCAACGGATAGACTCCTTCCCAGACAAAGATAGATTGAACATTATGAGGCTCAGTGACCACGGGATATAGAGACAGGGGATTGAGGAGGTGTCGGTAACCACCGCTTCTTAGAGGCTGGGTCATAATGTTGTCCTTCCTCACCCCATAGGTTTGGTCTGAACCCAGGAGCCAGTTTCCCAAAAGCCTAGAGCTTGAATAAAAAGTGGTTGTCGGGGAAATGCTCTGAGTCAGGGTTTGAGATTGGTCTTCACGGACCCAACACATATCTGTTGCGTTATAATGTAGACAGCTTCTGGACTTTTTATTTGTGGGCTCGGTTTGAAGACACGTTAATTGGCCGTCAAAAGATACAAGGCCCACCAGCAGAGAAACGCTTTCCTTGATGGTTGACCTAGTTGGACTGTGCAAGCGGCGGCGGCTGTCCGGAGATGGTAAAAAGATTTGCAATAGAAGGGACATCTCTGGTGGACAAGGTTTCGACAAGAGCAAGCCGGAGGATAGCTCAATGTCTGGGATGGGAGACCACAAAATCGTGCCGTATTTGAGAGGATTAAAGCTTCGCCTGGAGAAGGAGACGCCGTGTACCGTCGTCGTCTCCACCGGATGGGAAGAAGCAGATGTTCCAGAGAGGAATTCGTCTTCTAACCGCGGTGCCTCATAAGAAGCTTTTCCAGGGGAAGTAGGTATCCAGATCTAGATTTATGCATGATGGCTGTTTGTGGATCCTTTAAGTCGGCTAAAGAAATAAGAGAAAGAAGGAGGGGGTTCACTGGAGACCTCCTGCGCCTTTTGTCTCTGTCAGTTGATAGCTCGCCGAGATCTGAGGGGGAATGGGGGAATTGTAACCAAAGAAGAAAATAAAAATTAAATGGGGAAAAATAAAGGAAATTAAAGAGGCTGGACTAGAAGGGAGGACGGAGGTGAATAGGTCCCGACGCTGGTGAGCAAGAGCTACACCGGTGCCGGAAAAGATTATCAAAATTGGTTCCTCGATATTAGTGCCTGGGAGAGACGATTATTTTGCGTCCATTTATGAGAACATTAGCAAAAGAAACAACATAATGAAATAAAGAGTAAAAGAGTTTAGAATTCCTCACCAAATTGTCAAGAAAAATGAATGAATCTCAAATCTGACAAAAGATAAATTACAAAACTCTCAATGCTTCAAAAACACAAAAAGAAAAAATTAAGCGTAAGTCGTTTCTTAGATTTTTGAGGTTTTTTATACCCATTACAGACATAAGAAAAACAAAACGGGTTAAGCAAAATCGAACTGGTCCGTCAAGGAAATATACCGAACTCTGTCAGATGTTGGACCGATCGGTCTGATACAGTCTGGTACTTTGGCTGGTTTAAAGTGGACCGATCGCTTCTGACAGCTTCTAGAAATGTCACATCGACCGCTTATTCTTTATCACGCCCATTTTCCGACAAAAAAAAGGGCACCGTCTTCATCGCACACACAGGATGCATACTCAAATCACATGTAGTACAGTGATAAAACATGTCGTAGACAGCATCTTTACAACGGTTGCAAATCATTTCCACGCTTGCAAAACTGTAAAGGCGAAGAATATGATAGGGGTGGGAAGGGTGTTTGATTTCAAGTGGAGATTCAACACATTTGTTAGGATATTGTAGGATATGATTTGGTAATCAAATCATATCTCTTACCTTGGGAATCAAGGAGAAATCTTAGTTGTTAATATATGATTTGATTGCATATTTTTAGGAAGATTTACATCTACCATTTAAGGAAATATCTTTGTGTATATATGGAGCCTTATGGCCATTGATAATAAACAAGAAAACCTTTTCCAAATTATGTTTTCTTGACATGGTATCATAGCGGGTCGATTATGATGACGGTCAAAGACGATAGTGATGAAGATGACGATGACGACGATGATATACGATCGATTCTCGCTCCGACATGATCAAGTTAGACGAGGTGGATGAGAAGACGAAGACGGTGAAAAAACGAAAGTGGAGTCCAAGAAGATGGGCATGAAGAAGGTACCAACGAACCCGACGAACCCGACAAACCCGACAAACCCGACAAACACGACAAACAAGAACACGACTTGAAGGATTTAAAGGAATCCTTATGTCACACAATTCTGTGTTGTGACAATGACGAACCGACAAGAAAAAAAATAACAGAGATGAATCAACGGTGGAGTATAACACCGTGATGAATACCGAAACCGAGATGCGAAGATGAGGACATGATCATGTTCAAGTTGGGCATTTGCAAGCGGTATGCTCCAACTTGAGGGAGGGTGTTAGGATATTGTAGGATATGATTTGGTAATCAAATCATATCTCTTACCTTGGGAATCAAGGAGAACTCTTAGTTGTTAATATATGATTTGATTGCATATTTTTAGGAAGATTTACATCTACCATTTAAGGAAATATCTTTGTGTATATATGGAGCCTTATGGCCATTGATAATAAACAAGAAAACCTTTTCCAAATTATGTTTTCTTGACAACATTCTTTATGGAACTTTTTTCTACATTGGAGGCATGCAAAATAGCTTGCGCTATGCATATCTTTTTCGCATGCACCACACTCGAATTCTTCAAGACTTGATTCTTCATTGTTGCACCAAAAAAGAGGAACCACAGGGAGTTTACAGATTCCAGGGTGGTCACAATCAAGCAAAGATTTGTCTTGCTGATCACCATTTCCTTTGGTGGAAAAGTGAGGGGATGAATTGTATGGGGACAACTCATGAAAAACATCGTCATAACCAAAATACACACGGGATGCTTCATCATCATCATCATCATCATCATCATCACTATCATCCTCATCATCATCATCATCATCATCATCGACATATTCATCTTCATCGTCATTGTCAAAGTCATCGTCATCGTCATCGTTAGGTACTATTAAATTCGGGCTTTACTGTGGGCTTCCAACTCAAAACCAATTGGCAATGAGTGGAGAGGCCCTAACCCTTTATATATTACTTAAATCCTTGACATCTTTCCGATGTGGGATATTTTACACTAACACCCCCTCCTCACGCTCAGGCATAACCTTCTGAAGCGTGGGCATATGTGGGAACAACATCCACGGGGTGGCCCAACAATCAACCTGCTCTGATACCATATTAAATTCGGGCTTTACTGTGGGCTTCCAACTCAAAACCAATTGGCAATGAGTGGAGAGGCCCTAACCCTTTATATATTACTTAAATCCTTGACATCTTTCCGATGTGGGATATTTTACACTAACAGGTACTTTGCCACCATTTTCGTGAGCATCTTTTTCATCGTCTTTTGGATCATCATCATCATCGTCATCGTCATCTACTTTGCCACCATCTTCATCGCCATCTACTTTGCCATCATCGTCGTCGTCTTCTTCTTTGTCGTTACCTTCATCGTCATCGTCACCACAGGGGCGGACCCATGTAGTGGTTAGGCAGGTCAAGTGACCTGGTAAAATGTTGAAATAAAGGTTTTTTGCACATGAAGTACTGAAATTCTTGTAGCAAAGTTGGTTTTATTTAGTAATTTGACACCCCCAAACCCAGGTTCAATTCTCCTATGCTACATAAACGGTCTTTTTTTGTGTGTTTAAATATTTAACTGCTTATAAAAAAAATTATTGACCTAGGTATATTTTTTTCCTGGGTCCGCCACTGCGTCACCACCACCACCATCGTCGCCGTGGTCGATCGTCGTCATCATCATCATCATCATCATCATCATCATCATCATCATCATCATCATCATCATCATCATCATCATCATCATCATCATCATCAACGTGTATATTTAGTTTGAGCTTTAGGAATTTGAGACGTGCGCGAGGACAAAGAAAAAAAGGATCCATGGCTAATGCTTCATCGGGATTTGTTAATGTGTATATCCAATATGATTTTTCATCCATTTCCACCTTACGAAATACACCCACGGAACTCATGACTGCTACAATAATATTAGGGGGATTTGGATTTTTGTGATATTCTTCATCTCCTTCTCCCCCACCTTGCATATATATTATTTATCCTGCCATCTTATCTAATATTAAAGGCTAGCTTGTGAATTCAGCTAGTAGGCTTGGTCCTTATAATATTCTTTACTCTTAAGAAAAAGTCGTTCGTTATTGTTTTCGAATAGCTGTCCAATCTCTTATAATTTATATTCACTATATAGTTAGAGGAAACATTTCAAAGAAAATTAATACTGATGTATTTTATGAAATATTTCAATAGTTTCTGATGACGA
Source organism: Camelina hispida (assembly GCA_023657505.1). Classification (NCBI taxonomy): domain Eukaryota; kingdom Viridiplantae; phylum Streptophyta; class Magnoliopsida; order Brassicales; family Brassicaceae; genus Camelina; species Camelina hispida. The sequence goes on along the minus strand of CP094636.1, from coordinate 25,989,550 downwards.
TAAAATTGTATAGTGATCTAACAAACAAATAAAGTAAAAATGACATGAAGAACTACCATAAAATAAATATAATCTTCAAACAATTATTGAAAATTGTTACACAATTATCTAAAACTAAGAGTTGTGATCGGGGAAAAAAAGCGAGCGGAAGTAAAAATATATAGACTAACACAATTTTGAATGAATATGTATCACCAAATATATAATGGTATTGATTGGTAACCACTTTACAAAGCGGTACAAAGCTGTACAAACATACAGTTTTAAAGTTTACCAATCACAAAAACTTTACCAAAAATTTTATTAAAAGTTTTACTCTCAGCTTTTTTGTACAGCTTTCACTTAAAGTTTTTTCTTACAGCTTTGCACTATTCATTAAAAGCTTACAGCTTAAGCTTACAGCTTTTCTGTACAGTTTTGGCTACGTTACCAATCAGACCTAATATACGATCAATAAACTCTACCGAATAAATTCTTTTAGTTACTTCAGCTTTCGTTAAACCACTCATAAATGGGCCAGTGGTAGAATGGATTTCGGGTTGAAGATGAGATTTCCAATACTCTCGGGTTCGAATCTCCACGGCTGCAAACACTTTAAGTGGCCATCACAGAAAAATTTAACATTGGGCTATGTGGTCTTCAGGAACTACTCTTGCCGCCTCCGGACTAGTGGGCTAGTCAGGGCCCACTGGGCTTTGGATACCTGGATTATAAAAAAAAATAAAGGAGATTTCGCTTACAATAAAATAATTATGAAATATATTTTTGGGAATTTTCTTGCTATAATAGTTTGACCAACGGTTTATTAATATTTCTTTACCAGGTATAGGGTTTGAGTTACAATGAACGCCAGCTGCTTGCAGATTTAATTATGCAATAATGCAAAACTTATTATGAGGTCTAGAATGTCGCAGGCCCAGCTGTTTGTCGTAATTTCATGTGTTGCGAAAAAAAGTTGTGTGTTACGGAAAGAGTCAGGGCCGGTCCAAGAATTATCTAGGCCTAAAGCATTTTTTATAGATAGTTTTTATTAAATATATATTATCTGTAGATATATGATACATACAATTAGAAAAATACAAAAACTGCTGTTTCTGAGAGTCGAACCCGGGAGAAGTAACATAATATTGTGCAACTTAACCAACTTAGCTAAGAACATTTTTTGTAATTAATCCTAATTCGTTTTATATATAATGTGGCCTAAAGCAGATGCTTTACCTGCTTTAGGGGTGGGCCGGGCCTGGAAAGAGTTGTACCGTACGTAGAATTGTTTGTAAGATCTGTTCATCATTACATAACTAATTAATTTTATATTATTATACTAGAATTAGATCAAATATATTAACGATGTTGTAATAGACGGAAAAAAAAAACCGAGCGGTATAATGGTTTGTATCAGTATCATATTGTGGTTAGTTGGTACTATCCGAATTTCAACTTCGCCATTAGATCTATCAATATACAGCTAATTTTTGGTTGACTTTTTTTTTGTGTGGCATATTATATTGAAAATTCGATCAAGATACAGCTAGAAGTATAACTAGTCTTTTTTTTTTTTTTGACATCAGTCTTTTTATATTATCTTTATCATACAAAATCGTTAATTATTGATTTCGACTCTCTCTCTAGTCTCTAGTATGTAATATATTTATTTTTATGTAAATGATTTGCTGGACGAAAGTCGTTGAACATGTCCTAAAGTCACGCAGAACATCCCAGATGGTAAACATAATTATAATTAATATCCGAAGTTCTTTAATATCTCTCATTCATCGTGCACATTTCAAAAATCCAAGTTATTTTCTTTATATGGCATCGCTGCTGGGTCATCATGTAATTTTTAATGATATTCAAACAGATAGCGTAAGTTGAAGCTAGAAATACAATAGCTTCTAGAAATGTTTGACCGATACTTAACCAAACCGAACCAAGATTATCTGCTTCAATTCCTGGTTAACTTGTGTTTTAAGAGAACCGAGTGTGGACCAAAAACAAAATTCACTCAGCCCTTCAAAACGCCGCCGATAACTTCCATATTCCCTATTAATTCCGGTTAGCCTATTGTTTGTTTTATATACACCAAAAGCTTCTTTATTTTTCTTCTTCCTATGCCTTCGTTTCTTCCTCCTGTGCCTTCAATTTTCGTTTGCCGGTTCTAGAACGTTTACGGGACGTTCCAGAACCTTCCAGCTTCCATTTGAGGTCTCCATTACCAAGCAGAGACTGTTGACATTGGAACGTCCTGAGACTGGTCACAGTGGCATACACAGTAGCCTCACTTCTCGGTTCAGAAACCAATCGTCTCTCAACCACACCGCTTTGCCCGCAACTGGATTCTTCAACCGCTTTCTCTCTCAGGCTTTGTAGCACAGCCTCCTTGTCAATAACCTCACCATGCTCTTCTGTTAAGACCTACATAGGTTCTTTTAAAAACGTTGTGAGAAAAATGCTCATAAGTCAAGATATTACAGTGCATTATTTATCAAGTACTAGTCTTAATAAACCTTGAATTCAAATGGGAGGCTAAGCTGAGTGGAGACACTGTCACAACCGTCACTGTAGTTAACTTTCAAGAATATATTAAAAGTTTCGTTTCGTGCTGTTCTCCTGAAAGAGGATGAGAATGTATGAATGTATAAGAAGAGTAAGACAAAGGACAAGAGCGGACTTCTACGGAGGAGTTTAGTTTCACCTTTTCATAAGAAACGGCTGCTTATCAAGAACTGCATCTTTGTACTTCTGGTCATCTGAGAAAGAAACCTGGATTGCAAATGAAAAAACATCAGAAAGGACTTTGATTTTTTTGGCATTGGTTTAGTAGTTTCTAGAGATTACCTCAATCGATTCGATGAATGGTAACTGAGAAGTCAATCCATGAACACTTGCAACACGCAGGGTCCAATTAATAAACCTCTGATCTGTAACAGAATTGAAAAAAACATGTGAGTGAGAGCTACGAAGCCTAACATAAGAAAAAAAAAGCTTGACACACCCAACTACAATGCAGGTCATGTAAGATTCACGAAAAGCTACCTCCGCTTAAAGCTTGAGTTAGGATTATCTGGAAAAGATCGATTCTGACATATGGAGGAATCTTCATCTTGAGAGATTCCATGACCCCTGCAACCACCTGCACATCAGAATATTGAAGGAAAACAATCTATAAGACTCCATTTGGTTGCAGTGCTGAAAGTAATCTGTTAAACATCACTAAGATTTTGTCCAGAAATGTAGAAACAACAAGAGGTAAAGTTTTACCTTATCAACAAGACCATGAATCACTACATTTGCTTTCTTGTCCTTCGGTGTTTTCTGCAATGACGAATATAACCAGTCCACAATTCACCACGAAACATTACACAGACCAGAAAACACATTCTTCCATATACATTCCAAAGAAAATGTCAAGGCTTATAGTAAACAGCGAGATATGTCCAGCGAACCCATACAAAAACTCGTGTAGATGACAATTACCTGAAGATTAACTATCACTATCTTGCCTCCACCTCTAAGACACTTAAGAGGCAAATTGCAAGCAGGTGTTATCTGCAAACTGCATAAAGAGGTTAGGCTCATAAAACAATCAAAATACAAGAGATAATCCAGGGAAGGGAGGTGCTTGGCTAAATGATCAAAGTGTTAAGGAAACAAACATGAGAGTACTTATGAGTCATTGATTACCTGGTACCCAAACAGAGTACAAGATCAGCCATTTTGCAGTGCTTCTCTGCAGGATCAATTTCTTTTGGAGGCAAAGCATCCTGCAGTATAAGAGTAACACAAAGATTCATTTTTACGTTTCTTAAAGTAAAACCGGTGGACTCTGATTCAAAGGAAACGGTTTCGTGTTACCTCCCAATCCAAGACCGAATCTTTAAGTTTAGCTCCACACTTTTGAACAGAACACCTTCTTGATGTCTCCTTCAATCCAATAGTTTCCACCTCGAAATCACGCAGGTACCTTTGAAATTTCAAGAAAAGTTGTTAATAACTATGGTCCAATGACCATAGGATAGATAATGACAGCTCTCATAACATATAGTTCTGGCTTACTCAGCTCCACATGATGGACACATCTCCATAAAAGAGTCTCCATGCAGTTCAGAAAGCTTCTCTCTTGGTATTCCAGATCGAAGATGTAAGCCATCCACATTCTGATCATTTACAAAGCAGCATATAATTTAATATTAGAGATGTAACCAAGGAGACAAGATCCTCGTAGAGACCAAGCACGGTCATTAAATAGTAGTAATTCTGTAGGGAGAAAGAGGATTACCTGACTGATGACAAATTTTAAAATGCCAGCTCTCTCTAACTCAACCAAAGCCATATGAGTCATGCTAGGCATTGCACGATGAAATGGCAAAGATGCTTTAGGTAAATCTTTGCCCTCGCGCTGAAACCAATAGATACGGCTCACAAGTGTTTAACTAGTAGTAGAGTAAAATAGTCAAAGAAAAGAAGAGTAAAAGCCTTGGCTCAGACCTGTAACGTCCAAATTCCTTTAGGGCCTCGGAAATCAGGAATACCACAAGAAGTTGAAATGCCAGCACCTGTGAAGACTACTAGATGCTTACTCTGCAAAACATAATAAATCATCCTTCTTGAAGATACTTACACAAGAACAAAGATACAAAAACAAATATATGCAAAAGCATCAAGAAGAATATGAAAAGAGGGCACACAGATCCAAACCTTTTGAATCATCTTAGCAAGTTCTTCGATCTGCATTTTCCCAAAACCAAAACCAGACAAACATCAGAGTTAGCACAATGGTGAAATTGACACTAAGACACACCAAGATTCTAGCAACCAAATCCCTTTTCCAGACCTCATTTTCCAAACATTTGGCTTGTTAGATTAAAACAATGATAAACAAAACCATTCACATTATTTATTTTAAGCGACCCAGAAGGAGTGAAGAGACCTAGCTCATCTTAAGATGCTTGACATAACCCAATTCCATTCTTCTAATTAACACAACACAATGCAAGTCCAAAAACAAGTACGGTAAAACCTAAAATATACGAATCATTAAGTAATACTTCAACTCTTCAATAACCATCACAACCCATCTAAAAAGACAAGATGACAAAGCGTTAAAGGCTTAATATGAACATGCGATCCAAAATCAAACACTAGGACAGAACACACGAAGGATCAACTGTAAGAAATCTAAGCTGTTAAAGCGATCAATCCAGAGACAAGAATCAACGAAACGTGAAATTACATAAGATTCTGGAGTAAACCCACAAAAACCCAGAGAGGAAACAAAATAAAGAAACCCAAGAAGAAGAACCTTGCATTGTAGAACATGAGAAGGGTCGAAGAACTCGGCCATGCCGACTTGACCAACATCTTCAATGAAGGACAATTTCTCTGCGTAACCTAAAGACATTAGATTTTGTCTTCTCCTTTGGACAAGAACAACCTCTTCTCGATGTATATAAAAAAAAAAGGCAGAGGGGATCTCTCTCTCTCTCTCTCTCTTTCTTATAGACTTGGGCAGTGACTTCTTTCTTTTATTTTAGAAGAATCTCTCTATATATTTCGTTCTTTTTAATTATGATTTTTTTTATTGTAAATCTGGAATAATAATTATTAAACAATTTTCAGAAATATCTTTTTTTAAAGAATATTAAAGACTTCAGATTTTAAAATTTTTACTAAATTATTATAAACTCTTGATAAACAAATTTGTGATATTAATAAATGAAAAAAAAAAACAGAGTTAAGAGAAAATTTGTTTGGATTTAAAATATGTTTTTTATGGTATTTTTTTATAAAAAAAATCTATTTTGGCTAAACACAAGATGTGATCTAAGAAAAATAAATAAATAGATTAACCCTAAAACAGCAAAGCTAAATTAAGTTGATGTTATCATTGCAACTTTATTTTACATTTCACCAAATCTTTTATATATATATAATTTATAAGATTATTTTATCCCTAATTGTAAAAATGTCATAACCTAAAGTGATGATAGATTGATCAAGTTTAACCCATTTCTTGGTGAAATGTGTTTAGGCGTTTTTCAACACATTCAAATAAATGCGATGATGGGAAGAAGTTTTTTTTCTTTTGCTTGTTGTCTATTTATATGCCTGCAAAGATGTGAACATATTGACTTTGAGTGTTCGTTCTACTATTGCATTTTTTTTCAAGTTCACGTTACATATTATGCATCCAACTAATTACCAATCAGTATTCCAAACTTTGACGTGTAGAACATCAAGGAAATTTAACAATATCATTTGTTGGAATCTTGGAGAATGGTTATCAATTATACATTAGCCAGTTACAAGATATATTGTTGGATTAATTTTGAGTATTAGAGGTTTACGGAAGGCTCGTCGTCTTTTTGGGTCAATATTTGGATGGTAACACAAATCATCGTCATTAAAAGCAAAAGAGGAGTTTGTCATTTCACTATCATGCAGAAACAACTAGTGATGAGAAAAGTTATGCGCTACGCTCATCAATCATTTCGCTGGCTAACTAAAATATGTTTGTAACGTGTACTACGCGGGCTACTCGCGTCGAACAATACGAGACTCACGCATAATATATATTGATAATTAGACGGTCACTCCAAACCACATAACTCGGTATATTCAATTATACCCATATCCAGATTGAATAAACTCAATAATATCGCAATCGACACATCATAAAGAAGATTGACAACATTTTCAAGAGACGTTGATTCTCAACCAACGTCTTAAAATACTCCAAACAAATGCCTATCACTTCATGTGGTTTTCATAAGGCATCACACATTCACATTTGTGTCTTAACTCTTAAGTGAGGTTAACCGTCTCTTTAGTGGTACCGTTAATTTACACCCTAACAATCGTCTCCCGAGAAAGATAAGGAACAGACAAAGACGATAACCAAATTCCTGCACACCTTAAAATAATCAAAAATTAATAATCCAACAATCTTCTTAAATTTTAAAAATTTTATACCATACGTAGTAGCATGTAATATTACTAATTAACTCTAAAGGGAAATAACATAATTTTATTAATTAAATCCAAGTTTGTCAACAGAAAAAAAGACAAACGGTATAAGATCTTTCTTCAAAGTTAAGATGGGTCTTCTTTACTCGATTGCTTAAACAATCGATCTGTACTGTAGTTCTTTATATTTTCCGTAGGCCATAACAAAAAATTCAGACTAAATTTTCACACGATCATCTTGAAACTCATGTTACCCATAACATGTATTCTTTAGGACATCTTTTTATGAGTATATATGGTACCGCTATATAAAATCCAAAGTAATACAAATGCGTTTTAATTTGTCATTACATGAATGGAGATTTTGTCTACATCCGTTGAAAAAACACACGTTTTCTTCAGAAGTTCTCCAACACTTACGACATGTGTTATGTCATTATCACTAATACATCTACATATCTTCTTACTATACCATTATAAATTACACACATTTACTTTTGCAATACAAAAACTGAGTCCATGCATCTTCCCTATAGTTGAATATCTGGTAATCATTCTCTTTTCATAATAATAAAATATAATTTGTCTATATAAATAGGTTTGGGAGTTGACCATGTATAAAAATATACTTTTATGATGTTGAAAAAATATATATTTTTATGTATTTCAGTGTCATCCATTCTTCGTATATGTTCTATAAATAAATTAACAAAAAAATCAATGGTTAGATCGTCTCTTTGCTTCTTGATGAGTTATTGTATCCATCGTTCGTTCTCAAACATCATCCTCATTTTCTTCACAGCCACGACGCACCAATCGATAGAGTTAACTCAAACTCTTTATTCCTTCTAATAGAGTTTCTCACGCAGGAGAAACTCACAATTCTGATCATGCTCTTCACAATTCTGATCATGCTCTTCACAATCCTATAATATTCCTATTTATACTTTAAGATTGAATCTAAATCTGAATGTATATCAATCCATATTAATCATATTCTAAACAATCATCTTAATTTCCATATATATCATGCCCTTAAATCTCTCATAACCTAACCTAACATATTGATTAAATGAATTATGAAAAATACTTACTTGGTGGTTTCTCATCTACTTTTTATTTTCCTTTTCGATCCACTAAGTGATTAGTTTGAAATCACACAACTTGAGATCCGTCACCACACTTACTTCCTTCGAGGAAGACTCCCCAATCTCTTTAGAAATTGTCTCTGAAGACTTGTTTCTCAACCAAGTGTGGATGTGTCTTCAACACAGAAGCATACATGGTTGCAACTTCCTCTTGATCCTAGCTTAGGAGTTAGGACAACCGATTCACCTCCATAGAGAAGGGGAACATTGTGTTTCTTGTAAAGAGGAGGAAGTATAACCCCATGGTGAAACAACGTTGTCCATCTTTGTTCGTCATTCTTCTTGTATTTCTTCTCCCCCAGATTGAAATAAGCTATCTCCTCTACCAACTCTTCACCTTCCAAGTACACTAAATCTTGTTCTAAGAAATAAAGCTGAGCCGTTTGATTGGTAAGAGTGAAAACACAGCTTTTATTCTCCTTCCTCTCTTCACTCACGTCTTCTTGAAAATAAACTTCAAGCTCCCTCAAACATTGGGTAGCCAAGTCAACCCAATGGTTATACTTAACCATATGGGTAGGCATGTACACAATAAGGACAATTTTATGTTTCTTAATTTATAATATAAAACTGTCTTTATTTATAATAAAAAAAACTGTATAATATAATATAAATGTATTTATAATATAAAACTATATACTAGGAATACCTAATTTGTTCCGAGTTTCGACACAAATATAGTTTTATGGTTCTTTATTTTATCTAATACAAATGTATTGTTATATCTATGTTTTGTGTAATTCCAATAATTTAAAAGGGGGTTATTGGTTCTATGATTTTAATGGATTTGAAAATCCAAACAAAAATTAAGTGTTATTCAATCATTGGTTTTAAAATACTTATCAAAATTATGTGTTACTTGTTAAAATTTCATGTTATTCATTTAATGATTTGTTTTTGGATTTCAAAATCTATGTTATGTTTTAAATAGATTTGAATGGATTTGAAAGCAGTGGCGGTGGTAGGGTATAACCATGTGGGTCAATTGACTCTGGTTAATTTTTTAAATTAGTTGAAATTTTAGAAAAAAAAAATCAAATTAACCCTTATAAAATTGTACAATTGACCATTGTTAAAAAATTTAAATAACATAATTAATCCCAATAATTTTTTTTTAACCCTGATGTGCTGATTTCCTAGTTCCGTCACGGTTTGAAAATGTAAAATAGAATGATTCAAATCTAATAATAAAACATGTTATTTCAAAATTCATTTGTTTTGATTTTTATTATTTACAATCCTATATGGATTTAGAAATTATTTCTTTAATTTCCTGAAATGCAACAAATTTCCATGCAAGTATATATAAGTATACACATGCTTAAATTAGCTATGGCTTTAATCACATGCTTATTTCGATTATAGATTCTCTTGTACATACACGTGTGGTATTTCGATTATAGATTTATGTGTTTAATTTAATAATACTGTATGGAAAAGTTATGCGCTACACTCATTAATCATTTCGCTAGCTAACTAAAATATGTTTGTAACGTGTACTACGCTGGCTACTCGCGTCGAAGTTGAACAATACGAGACTCACGCATAATATATTGATACGGTCACTCCAAACCACATAACTCGGTATTTTCACTACCCATATCCAGATTGAATAAACTCAATAATATCGCAATCGACACCTCATAAAGAAGATTTACAACATTTTCAAGAGACGTTGATTCTCAACCAATGTTTTAAAATGCTCCAAACAACCGCGTATCACTTCACGTGGTCTTCATAAGGCATCACACATTCACACTTGTATCTTAAGTGAGGTTAACCGTCTCTTCAGTGGTACCGTTCATTTACATTAAAAAAAATCATCTCTCGAGAAAGCTAAGTAACAGACAAAGACGATAACCAAATTCCCGCACACCTTAAAATGATCAAAAATTAATAATTCAACAATCTTCCCAAAATTTTTTTTAAGTTTGTTTGTCACCACAAAAACAAAAAAGACAAACGGTAAGATATTTCTTCAACGTACGTTAAGATGAGTCTTCTTTATTCGATTACTTAAAACAATCGATTCGTAGTTCTTTATATTTCCCGTAGGCCATAACAAAAGATTCAGACTAAATTTTCACACGATCATCTTGAAACTCATGTTACCGATATATAACATGTATTCTTTAAGACATCTTTTAATGAGTATATATGGTACCGCTATATAAATTCCAAAGTAATACAAATGCGTTTTAATTTGTCACTACATAAATAGATTTTGTCTACATCCGTTGAAAAGACACAAACGTTTTCTTCAAAAATTCGCCAACACTTACGACATGTTATGCCATGCGGCAGATAATACGAAACTGAGGAAAATATTTCATATCTTTTTATTATAAATCTCAAAACTAAGACCAAACTCATCACCATCTTCTCTAAGTCATCATATCATATCATGTTGTCTCTTCATCAAGCTTCTCTCTATATTTCTCTTATCACCTTTTATCTATTACTTCTCAACGGTGTCAACCTAAACTCAGCATCGGTGATACGATTGGTGTATCAACACAATCGGTTTTAAAGAAGATTAGTTGACTGAGCTGACTTGGCTAAGGAGGGCAGCTCATTTAGAAGTGTTGCCGTTGAAGTTCTTCTCTTTAAATACAAGCTATGTGTGCGTGGGGAGGGTTATGCTTATTGTGGAAGATTGTGAGTGTAGCGATGAGCTTCTAACCAAGCGATGTGCTTGTAGAGAGATCAATGTTGATCTCTGTAATCGTTGCTTAGATCTATGTTGATCTGAGTGTATGATTTTTATCTTCTCTTTGTAACTGTGAGCGTGTGTAATCAAAGCTATAGATATCCCAAAAGGTAACAATCGGATTCATCAACGACTGGTTTGTGCACTCCTTACCCATGTAACCAACCGCCTCAACCGCTTTCTTCTACAGGCTACTCTCCATACGGTAATCCTCCTCCTCCACCGCCATCACAGCCTACATCATCGTCGTCTTCACAACCACCTCCATCGAGAAATGAGGCTTGAAGCGAGTTTGTTGGCCTGTGAGTTGATGTCAAAGTTGTGGAACGTTGTGTTGGGGAGGTGGAACTTGGCCAAGACGACGGAAGTAAGTGGCATCGGACCCGAACCGATAAAGGCAACCTTGGTAGGGACGTGGGTTGTGTGTTGAGATAGAGATCGAATTCGAGTTTGCCTAGTTTGAGATAGTTGTTGTATAATAGGGAAAAGATGTGTAAATGGTTTAGTGTGTTGTCTTCAAAAGAACCTAAGGTTTTGAATGGTTGTACAGTATGCTCCAGAGCAGACTAAAATTGGACTAGTCTGCATTTAATTTACCATTCACCATTGCATACCAGTATGCATTGTTGCATACTAAAAATCTCCATACTAGTATGCATTTGAGCGTACAACTCCATACCATTGTAAAATTCACTATTGGTCTGCATTTTTTATTCTACTCCTCAAAAGCTCCATACTAATATAAACTCCATACTAATCTACTGCATACCACAGTCTAATGTTTTGCATACTAAAATATTGGTATGCATTGTCCGGTTTACATCATATCGTACAACCATTCAAAGCCTAAGACTGTTGAGAAGTGTTCCTTTAAATTACCTTTGGCTTCACCACAAAGCTTGATGAGATGAAATCTCGGGTCTTTGACTTTTTCATCGTGTATTTCTGTAACGTCGATGAGATTTAATTTAATATATTTCTAGAGCTGAAAAACTTTTTTTGCAAAACCCTCTTACGTGTTACATATAGCATCAAAACATCTAAAAAAAACACAAGCGAAGAGAAGAGACAGACACAGGTGAGTCTGTCTAACATACCATAGAAGGAACAGGATTAAGAGAGGACCTCTTCACAAGAAACACTAAGACAGCATCTCCGAAAAGCTCTTGTCCAATCTACCATCAGATACCATATCAGCAACCATTTTCATGGTGAATGCATCTCCACTGAACCCGCTGCTTCGCATCTCTGTGATAAGTTCAGCTGATGTAGTTATTTCACCAGCTTTACGACATCCTCTGATTAGTGTGTTGTATGTGTAGCCATTAGGTACATGTCCGTTGTCCTTCATTTTACGGAATAACGCAGTTGCCTCTGAGATTGCACCGTTCATACAAAACCCAGATATCATTATATTGTAAGTTTGAACATCAGGCTCAACACCATCGATGGGGAGACTACAAAATAAGTCCCGTGCTTCGTCCACTTTACTAGCCTTGCACAATCCATGGATGATGATGTTATAAGTAGCAGTATCAACATCCATTGTACTCTTTTGGATGACCTCAAACAATTCCAAAGCCTCTTCTAGTTTCCCATTTTTGCAGAAACCGCACAACAAAACGTTACAAGTTATGGTATTAGGACACACATCCTGATTAATCATCTCCTGGAAAAGGACTTAGGCAGCATTAATATCTCCGCCTTCACAAAACCCGTGAATAAGAGTGGTGTAAGTAACTGTATCGGCCACTAAGCCTCTTCTAGAAATCTCACGGAGAAGTTCCATTCCATCATCAATCCTCTTTGCTCTACAGTATCCGTTAATGAGAATACTAAAAGTAACTACGTCTGGAGAACAGCCCTGGCTACTAGACATCGAATCAAACATGCGTTTCGCATCATCTAGACGATCGTGCTTGCACAATCCATCGATAACTGAACTATATGTGATTGTATGAGGATATATACCCCTACGGAGCATCTCGTCCCACAATTTGTCAGCCTCAATGAACTTCCCTTCTTTGACTGATGCACTGATCAATGCAGTGAAAGCTACAACATCAGGATCGATTTCCCTTTCAATCATATCTCGCAAAAACCGCATGGCATCACTCCGTCTACCAATCCAAAGCGACAACAACCGTCTATAATACAGCTGTAGGTAACAGCATTTGGCAAAATTCCTTTCTCAAGCATTTCACTGAAGAGATTTTGAGCATCGTTGTGTTGCCCGTCTTTGCAATGATGGCGTTATAGATAAAAATATGGGATTTGATGTGGCTTTCCTCCATCTTCCTAAGCAGAAGATACAAGGCTCAGTCAGTGTCGCCCATCTTACACATTCCATTTACAATTGTTCCGTAAGTAACAATGTCAGGTTGATGACCATTTTCTACCAACCGATCAACAAGACCAACTGCTTCCAGAACTCGACCCTCACGGCAAAGACCATTCATCAGTGTTGTAAATGTTACGATCGGGTGTACTGTACATCCCATTTCAGCCATTTGATCAAACAAAACTACGGCTTCAGAGATCCTATCTTCTAGACATAACCCGTGGAGGAACGTGCTAAACGTAATAACGTCGGGCTGTAAACCAAGTTTGGTGATCTTCCCAAACGTAGACAGAGCAAAGGACAACTTATGACAGTCGCAGAAGCATTTAATCAGAATAGTGGAGCTGTATATATCAAATGAAATCCTGCGCAGTTCCATCTTCTGATAAAGAAAAATCGCAACATCGGGACGATTCATTCTGACGATGACACCCATCAATTTCTGAAGGGAAAGGACGAGATCGAACCATATCATCAAACAAATCGATGGCATCGTCTAAACTTTTGATATAATGAAACCCACTCCTCAATTTCAATTCATCTCCTACAAAAGTACCTTCACCCAAAGAAGGCAGACTCTTCGAAGCCGTACGTGTCTTGGCGGAACGAAGGTGAATCAATCTCGTGCTGCCCAATCTAGCTGATGCTGAAGCAGATTCAGATCTCAAAACCCTAGCCAACATTTTGATTTTGTAAATTTTCTCTAACCATAAAGGAAGTAAAGGAGTGAGTGTGTGCAAAAAGTGTGAGCTCCGTCTGACTGAACTAAGAGGGGGGTATTCATTTTGTTTTTTTAAGGATTTTGTAAGATTTTAATATTTTAGAATTTTGAAAGATTTATGAGATGTTTAGGAGATTTGATTGTGTTTTAGATTTATTTTTATTTTTCTTTTAGAGAATGAAATGTGATTCTATGAGATTCTATGAGATTTTATTAGTAAACTTTCTGTGATTTAAAAATATTTTGCTATAGATTTTTTATTAATCTTATTTTTGAAGAACTGTCTATCTAGATCAGAAGAAAAACAAAAACAATGAAAGCAGCGACAATGGAAGATTCATAAGGATAATAAAGAGAAATTTGGACTCTTACGAGTTACGTAGCACACAAAGTCACATGCGTAAACAGAAGGTATATTGTAAACAGACAAAAAAGCATATAAGAGATAATTTGGAACTTACGAGTAATGAGGGTGAGTGGCTGAGTGCAATGAGGGTGAGCGGCTGAGTGCAGCACAAAAGTCCAATCTCTAATATATATATTAACCCTACCTCTATTCTCTAATGTTTTACCCGCCACAATAGTTCTAAAAAATTGCAGTACATGAGAGATTTTTCAAATTAGAGGGAGAAAAGAGAGAGAGCTTACTGAATAGAGATGGTGGTGGTTTGATTCAAAGGAAGATACAAAGCGTTCACATGTGGAGAAGGTAACTGGTGATCTGCGGAGATTGCCGGAGTTGATCTTTTGTGACTGTGTTTTTTTGTTTCTTTACAACAGCTAAGAACTGAGAAATCAACTCACGAAAACAGAGAGATAAGAAAGTTTTGAGACAAATTCAGGGATGCCAAAGCCGCGAGGTGCAGAGCCAGCGATGTCAAAGGCAAGAGTGAAAGGAGACAAGAGAAGCTTGATTGGAAATTAATCGAGAATGTCTTATGACTTGTTGTCCATAAAGAGTGGAGAATTGCTTGAACATTTTGATTCTATATATGCTAGCTACAAAAAGAACATTCACATTCAGAAACATCATTGCTTCAGCTATTATACCGCACAAAATCTTTGAGAATGGACCTCGAAATCACTTTTTTTTTTGTTTTCTCCTTCTTTCAGGAACTTGGGTCAAAATGTTCTCACAGGCTCTCTGCCTCCAGCTATTGGAAATTTGACTCGAATGCAATGGATGTAAAGCCTGTGAAACCTTCTTTGTCTTCTTTTTGTTGTTTTTTTTCTAACGCCTTCAATTAATAATTTTGTGTCTCTCACGCTCAAATGTATATCGCGTAGGACTTTTGGGATCAATGCGTTGTCTGGCTTTGTTCCTAAGGAAATTGGGTTGCTTACAAATTTGAGATTACTGTAAGCCCAGGTTGCTTCTTCATTGTTTATATATGATAGCCTCTTCAGACTGCTTCTGAAAGATTTGACGGTTCATCCTACATATGTATGTTTTTTTGCAGTAGTATTAGTTCAAATAACTTTTCCGGTTCTATACGAGATGAGATCGGAAGCGAACTGTGCCACGTTCTGTACTAAACTACCTGGTCCTCTCGACATTGGAGACGAAGAAGAAGAAGATAAGGAGATTTTCTCAGCTCTTTGGTTTTGGGTTTTTAATAAAATCCTTCAAAATTCTATGTTAAAGGGTATGATTTTGAGAGGAGTATTTTTCAACTAAAAATAAAAAAAAAAAAGTCTCTTAAAATCATTCAAAGTAGCATTCTAAAAAAAGTTGTAATATTTTGAATAACAAGAGATTTAAAGTTGGTTTTATAAACAATTGATTGAATAACAAGAGATTCTAGATTATTTTAGAAGATTTTATATAAATCTTAGTTGAATAACATAGGATTTCATAAGATTTTTTAAAATTCTTAATTGAATAACAAAAGATTCTAAGAATACCTTAAAATCCTTTAAAATGTTAAGTTCAATACCCCCCTCTAAGAAGACTAGCTAGAGAGAGAGAGAGCAGCACAAAATGAATGAGAAACACGACCGGTTCCATTCATTGGCCGGTTCAATTTGGTTGGTACACTTACCGCTTAAAAATTTTGAATCAGAAACACGACCGGTCCGGTTCTATGAAATCTGATTTTGCTCAAACCTATCAATTCGAGTGTTTTTAGTCTATACAAATTTAACAGCCAACGAAGAAATAACGTTTTGCTTATAGTTATAATAACTAGGATGTCGGCCCGTGCGTTGCCGCACAGGAAAGTAAAAACTTGAAATAATTAACATTGTTAATTTTACATTTTGAGTAAAAAACGGAACAAAACATTTGTTGGATTAAAACATTGCAACTTTATATAAACAAAGGCCCTGATTGGTAACGGCTGTTACTTGTGGCTGTAGATGCTTTGACTGTAAAGACTTTGCTGTAGAGACTTTTGCTGTAGAAACTTTAACTGTTAAAACTTTAATGGCTGTTGTTTTTATTGTATATTTTTTATAAATATAAATTATGCTAAAAATAAATTTATGTAGCAACATAATGAATTTTATTTTTAAAAAAAATTAAAATTAAAAAACAAAACTCATAAAAAATGAATAGATAAATATTTTCAACAAATTAAAAATATAAAGATATGACATAATTGATTATGTATTATAATGGTTTTTAATGCAAAAATAATTTTGAAAAATGGATCTCAAAATAACAGAAATAAAAAATATATTTTTAATGAAGTATAATATATTTGTGATAATTTATACATAGATTGAAAATGAATGTTTTAATCATCATGGATAATAAGAAAGAGAAAAATAAATACAGTTTTATTATTATTTATTTTTTTACAGCCAAAAAAGCCTCACATTTGTGACTTTAAAAATTTGTACGTACAAACTAAAATAGTGGGCAGTTAGACTTTTAAAAATAATTAAGCAGTAAAAGCATGATTGGTAAAATTTTGTCTTTTAAGACTTTAAATTAATTTTAAAGTCTTAAAAGTCTCTCCCAATCCGAGCCAAAGAGTAACAAAAACAAAAAAGTGTGAAATAATAGATGTGATCTTTGAAACATTGAGGTACAACAAAGAGGTGTAAACATAGAAGTATGAAATAAAAAGGTGTAAAAATAAATAGATGTGATTTTTGAAACATGGAGGTATAACAAAGAGATGCAAAACTTAAGAGGTGTGAATTTTAAAAGATGGGGACACGACGAAAAGACATGATTAATAATATGCAACTGTTAGGATCATTAATAATAAATTAAACCGTTAGATGGAAAAGTGGAACTAATATCATCCATTGGATTAAAGTTGACAAAAAAAAATGGGTTTGCTATTATATATTTTAAAATTAAAAAAAAAAATACTTCAATAAAACAATTCTTTAGTTTTACTTATTAACTTGTAAATTTTGAAAATACTCAGTAAACAATTTTTCAAAACTTGTTTATGTTGTCCAGAGAAAGTTTCTATATAATAAACAAAGAGGTGTAAGACATAGGTTTGAAATAAAAAGGTGTAAAAATTAATAGATGTGATCTTTGAAACATGGAGGTACAATAAAGAGGTGTAAACATAGAGGTGTGAAATAAAAAAGGTGTTAAAATAAATAGATGTGATTTTTGAAACATGGAGGTACAACAAAGATATGCAAAAATTAAGAAGTGTGATTTTTGAAAAATGGGGGTACGACGAAAAGACAAGATTAATAATTTGCAACTGATGGGATCATTAATAATTTTAAACCGTTAGAGGGAAAAGTGGAACTAATCTTATCCGTTAGATTAAAGTTTACACAAAAGAATAGGTTTGCTATTATATATTTAGAAAACACTTCAATAAAACAATTCTTTAGTTTTATTTATTAACTTGTAAGTTTTGAAAATACTCAGAAAGCAATTTTTCGAAATTTGTTTATGTTGTCCAGAAAAGTTTGTATATAATTGTAACAACCTGTCCCACGGACCCCACTAGCCCACTGCTAGCTGCCCCAACGGACCATCCGTGGACCCCACTAGCCCACCGCTAGCCGGCCCAACAGACCCCAAGCTGGCCCTGCAGGGCATCGATCCTAACCCATCACTGTGGAAATCCACATCCACCAGTAGGCGTTCTCGAACCTCACCTTTAACAACCTTCCCACAGGACAAGCTGTCACCAATTGATCTGCAGGTCAATTGGTGACAGCTTGTCCTGTGGGAAGGTTGTTAAAGGGTGGGGACCAGGGTTCGAGGAACGCCTGGCGCACCAATAACCTACTGGTGGATGTGGATTTCCACAGTGATGGGTTAGGATCGATGCCCTGCAGGGCCAGCTTGGGGTCCGTTTGGGCGGCTAGCAGTGAGGCTAGTGGGCTAGCAGTGAGGCTAGTGGGGTCCACGGGACGGGTTGTTACAATAATAAACAAAGAGGTGTAAGACATAGATGTGTAAAATAAAAAGGTGTAAATATTAATAGATGTGATTTTGAAACATGGAGGTACAACAAAGAGGTGTAAACATAGAGGTGTGAAATAAAAAAAGGTTTAAAATTAGATAGATGTGATTTTTTGAAACATGGAGGTACAACAAAGAGATGCAAAAATTAAGATGTGTGATTTTTGAAAGACGGGGGTACGACGAAAAGACACGATTAATAATTTGCAATTGTTGGGATCATTAATAATTTTAAACCGTTAGATGGAAAATTGGAATTAATCTCATCCGTTGGATTAAAGTTGACACAAAAAGTTGGTTTGCTATTATATTTTTTAAAAAACACTTCAATAAAACAATTCTTTAGTTTTATTTATTAACTTGTAAGTTTTGAAAATATTCAGAAAACAATTTTTTGAAACATGTTTATGTTGTCCAGAAAAGTTTATATATAATAAACAAAAAGGTGTAAGACATAGAGGTGTGCAATAAAAAGGTGTAAAAATTAATGGATGTGATCTTTGAAACATGGAGGTACAACCAAGAGATGTAAACATAGATGTATGAGATAAAAAAAAGTTTAAAAATAAATAGATGTGATTTTTGAAATATGGAGGTACAACAAAGAGAGGCAAAACTTAAGAGGTGTGATTTTTGAAAGATGGAGGCACGACGAAAAGACACGATTAATAATTTGCAAGTGTTGGGATCATTAATAATTTTAAACCGCTAGATGGAAAAATGTGTGCGGTTTTCACTAGATTAAAGTTTATATCCGTATCCACCATAAGTTAGGAATTGATTTTCCACTTATGTCTATGAATCGGTACCATCATGTTCTTCAATCAACAACAGCGAAAACGAAGTCGATGTGGTGAAACATGTAATAATAATATCTCACCTTTTGATGTTTTCTTCTTTGGGTTAAACAATAATTTTAGAAATTACTTGCATTTTTTTTTTTTTTGCAGATTCCAGATCACTCTAAAAGTGACTGTTTTACATTATGTTTTAAAAAAATTGTATATACAGATTAATTAGATAGTCATCAAAGACTAAATAAGTTACCTTTAGTAGATCTTTTCTTTCTAACTTGACTTGTCATTTGGTTGTGCTTACGCTTTCTAAAATTCGATTTTGTGTTGTCACAAGTATGTCTGACTTTTTCTTCGACACTCTCTATTTTCATGCTCATTTGTAATATTTCTATATATATTATCAAAATGTTTGATACCCAGAAAATATTAGAAATTAAAATTCAACTAAAATTTTAAAAGCTTTATTTACAAAAGAATGAAAACTAACCTGGATCATTTATATCTAATGGACATCCTACATAATTTTTTTTTTTACATTTATACCATGTTTGTTAAAAAAAAATAGGTTAAATAATAGAACATATATAAATTTATAATTATACCATGTTTGTTAAAAAAATTTTGGCTTAGCATCACTGCATATCATCGTGCCTCTCGTATATTGGTTTTGGTTTTTCCAGAAAGTCAAAAAAGAAAATCTGCAAATTGAGAATTAGAAACATTAGCCATGCAAAAAAATATAGCACGCGTATCAACAGATCAAAAACATGAAAACCGGAAAAGCTAAAAATATTGAAGAGACTAAAAGTTTACAAAAATAAGATTAATGTATGAACTTAGTAGCGTCGAATAACAATAATAATAATCTAACCGAAGAAACACTACAGGTCAGCGAAAATATTAAATTACCTTGAATTAGAGATTGATGCTTGTTAGTTAAAAAAACACTTCAATTAAACAATCTTTTAGTACTCAGAAAACAATTTTTGAAACTTATGTTGTCCAAAAAGTTAATATATAATAAACAAAGAGGTGTAAGACATAGAGGTGTGAATTAAAAAGGTGTCAAAATTAATAGATGAGAAACATGTAGATACAACAAAGAGGTGTAAGACATAGATGTATGAAATAAAAAGGTGTTAAAATTAAGAGCTGTGATTTTTGAAAGATGGGGGTGTAATGAAAAGACATGAATAATAGGTACAACAAAGAGGTGTAAGACATAGAGGTACAACAAAGAGGTGTAACACATAGAGGTGTGAAATTAAAAGGTGTAAAAATTAATGGATGTGATTTTTGAAACCAGGAGGTAAAACAAAGAGATGCAAACACTAAGAGGTGTGATTTAAAAGGTGTAAAAGTAAATGGATGTGATTTTTGAAATCAGGAGGTACAACAAAGAGATGCAAAGACTAAGAGGTGTGATTTTTGAAAGATGGGGGTGCGACGAAAAGATACGATTAATAATTTTAAACTGTTGGATTAAAACTGGAACCAATCTCATCCGTTGGATTAAAAGTTGACACAAAAAAGTGGGTTTGCTATTATATATAACAACAGTTGCAAGATATGCATCGACCGACGCAATGCCGAGCATCATGTTTTCCCCGAAGCTACTCGCTGGATCTTCGTTCCAACAACCACAAAACTCGATCCAAGCCACAAGAAAGCTTCCTAACGTCCATAGCAACAATCTAATAAGTCTATCATCACACAACAAGCAGATTAAAGAGTTCTCTAGCTTATATCAGCCATGGTCCTGCACTTACCTTTGCCAAGACGAATATGATCCTAAACACAAGAAGAAAACGCCTCTAGGAAGCTCCTACAACGATCCCAGCTACAAATCTCTACAAGAACAACCTCAAATCTCCAGAAATCACCAAGAACACCAAGAACACTTCTCTTTCTCTTTCGTTTCTCTCAAAAGCGGCTAAACACGCCTAATGAGGCAAAACACGAGCTTAAGGGTTTTCTTTTACCCAAAACACAGCGTTTGACTTAAGTCAAAACGCAAGAACTCGACCTTGCATCGACCGATGCAACTCCCAAACCGGGTTTTGGTTCACGGATGTTAAAGTTTTCATCATCTGTTAGCTTGTTTCTCTTTACTTCAGTCTCCATTTTTCTTTTTTTCTCCTATATCCCCATGAAAACTATGATATCGTATCAGATAGAGCCTAAACTTTATCCTCGTCCTAAATATCTTTCTATAAATGCTTCTCAACCTATATATCCCCTAATTCATAGTTTTATTCTTATATCTCATTGAAATTGAAAGTTATCGTCTAATTATCCATTGATATGGGTTTACTTGGTTTACTCTTTATTTAACCGATGAACATAGTTTAATAACCGGGTTTAACCAGATTTCAATCCGATTGGAACCCGATTAAAATTCTAAAATAATTATTTCCCCTCTCTCCTCTTTCTCTCTCGTGAGGAACCCTAGAATTTGATATTTCCCAGTAGAATCTCTTGTTTGTTCTTCCCCTTTCTTCTGTTTTGTCAAATCTCAAATCGAATCAATGGCTTTAAATCTCAATGCGAATCGATGGCTTTCTTCTGTTACTTCTCGGACTAGTCATAACGGAGGAAACAATCAAATCAGATTAAAAAAAGTCATCAATGGGTGGCAAAAAAATCCAATATTTTGAAACGAACAAGGACAAATGACAAAGCGTGAATCAAACACGTTGATCCAATACAAGGCAACCCGCTTGTGTAGAAACGTGACAAAATGAGTCAGATTAAACAAATAAGAAGAGGTAACGAGCGAGTGAGAGACCAATTGAGAGAAAGAAGACAATCAAAGGTGGTGGGCATCAAAGGATTTGAAGAGAGCATAAGATATAAAAAGAGAATAAATTTTTTTCTCTACATACACACAGATTTACATGTACGTATATGTTAATTGGGTATTCGATTCAGATCACAGAAGGATTTAAAAACAAAAAACAAACGTTGAAACTTGGAGAAGATGAAGGACAAACATTACTCATGGTTTCAGAGATCGAATTGAAAAGTTTATGTTTTTAGGTTTGGTTTTTTTCATTTTAAAATTATGGGATTTGAATCGAGGAATTGGAAATTTTAATGGGTTATAGATGTATTATCTTGGGTCAGGTTTTTTAACATCAGTCTGGTTATAATTTTGGTTTGGTATTTAGTATGATCGGTTTTTCATGAGGTTTACTCTATAAACCGATAAAATCCAAATATACGGAGAAATAGATGAAACATTTATAGAAAGATATTTAGGACGATGATAAAGTTTGGGCTATATCTGATACGATATCATAGTTCTCATGGGGATATAGGACGTTTTCCCCATTTTATTTCTTTCTTCTTTCATTATTTGTTTTTATCATCTGTTTGCTTGTTTCTCTTTATTTCAGTCTCTATTTTTCTTTTGTCTCTAATTTTATTTCTTTTTTCTTTCATCATCTGTTTGCTTGTTTCTCTTTACTTTAGTCTCCATTTTTCTGTTTTCTTTAATTTTATTTCTTTATTTGTTTTCATCATCAGTTTGCTTGTTTCTCTTTACTTCAGTCTCTAATTTTCTGCTTTCAATAATTTTATTTCTTTCTTCTTTCTTTATTTATTTCATCATCTGTTTGCTTGTTTCTCTTTACTTCAGTCTCCGTTTTTCTGCTTTCTCTAATTTTATTTCTTTCGGATTTCTTTATTTGTTTTTATCATCTCTTTGCTTGTTTCTCTTTACTTCAGTCTCCATTTTTCTTTTTTCTTTCTTCTTTCTTAATTTATTTTCTTCTTCTATTTGATTGTTTCTCTTTTCTTCAGTCTCCATCTTTTTTTTTTCACTACTTTTATTTATTTTTTCTTTCTTTATTTGTTTTCATCATCTGTTTGATTGTTTCTCTTTACTTCAGTCTTCATTTTTCTGTTTTCTCTAATTTTATTTCTTTATTTGCTTTCATCATCTGTTTGCTTGTTTCTCTTTATTTCAGTCTCCATTTTTCTGCTTTCGATAATTTTATTTCTTACTTTTTTCTTTGTTTTCATCATCTCTTTGCTTGTTTCTCTTTACTTCACTTCAGTCTCTATTTTACTTTTTCTCTAATTTTATTTCTTTCTTCTTTCTTTATTTATTTTCATCATTCGTTTGCTTGTTTCTCTTTACTCCAGTCTCCATTTTTCTTTTTTTCTCTAATTTTATTTCTTTTTTTTTTCTTTATTTGTTTTCATCATCTCTTTGCTTGTTTCTCTTTACTTCAGTCTCCACTTTTCTGTTTTCTTTAATTTTATTTCTTTCTTATTTCTTTATTTGTTTTCATCATCTGTTTGCTTTTTTCTCTTTACTTCAATCTCTGTTTTTCTTTTTTTCTCTAATTTTATTTCTTTTTTCTTTTTTTTTTTATTAGTTTTCATCATCTGTTTGCTTGTTTCTCTTTACTTTAGTCTTTATTTTTCTGCTTTCCATAATTTTATTTCTTTCTTCTTTCCTTATTTGTTTTCTTCAACTGTTTACTTGTTTCTCTTTACTTCAGTCTCCATTTTTCCGTTATCTCTAATTTTATATCTTTCTTCTTTCTTTATTTGTTTTCATCATATGTTTGCTTGTTTCTCTTTACTTCAGTAACCATTTTTCTGTTTTCTCTAATTTTATTTCTTTATTTGTTTTCATCATCTGTTTGCTTGTGCCTCTTTACTTCAGTCTCCATTTTTCTGTTTTCTCTAATTTTATTTCTTTCTTCTTTCTTTATTTGTTTTCATCATCTGTTTGCTTTTTTCTCTTTACTTCAAACTCTATTTTTCTTTTTTCTCTAATTTTATTTCTTTCTTCTTTATTTATTTATTTTCATCATATGTTTGCTTGTTTTTCTTTACTTAAGTCTTCATTTTTCTTTTTTTCTCTAATTTTATTTCTTTTTTCTTTCTTTATTTGTTTTCATCATATTTTTGCTTGCTTCTATTTACTTCAGTCTCTATTTTTCTTTTTTCTTTTATTTTATTTCATTCTTTATTTATTTTCATCTTCTATTTGATTGTTTCTCTTTACTTCGTTCTCCATTTTTCTTTTCTGTTTTCTCTAATTTTTTCATTTCTTCTTTCTTTATTTGTTTTCATCATCTTTTTGCTTGTTTCTCTTTACTTCAGTATCCATTTTTCTGTTTTCTCTAATTTTATTTCTTTCTTCTTTCTTTATTTGTTTTCATCATCTGTTTGCTTTTTTCTCTTTACTTCAATCTCCGTTTTTCTTTTTCCTCTAATTTTATTTCTTCCTTATTTCTTTATATATTTTCATTATATGTTTGCTTGTTTCTCTTTACTTCAGTCTCCATTTTTCTTTTTTCTCTAATTTTATTTCTTTTTTCTTTCTTTATTTGTTTTCATCATCTTTTTACTTGTTTCTCTTTACTTCAGTCTCCATTTTTCTGTTTTCTTTAATTTTATTTATTTCTTCTTTCTTTATTTGTTTTCATCATCTCTTTGCTTGTTTTTCTTTACTTCAGTGTCTATTTTTATTTTTTTCTTTTATTTTATTTCTTTCTGAAACGACCGACCCTTCTTTTTTTTTAAATAATAAAATAATAAATATAATATAATAAATAACCTACAACTAGTGGTCCCATACCCACTAGTCACCTAACCACAAACACAACCAACAGCGGAATTCAATAGCAATATCCAATATAATCCAATAATAAAATATAACAATACTCCAATATCAATTCCAATCTTAACTAAAGATCCAACAACATAAAACAAATAACCAGCAACCTAAACAATGCTCTAAGACTCAACTCTAGCAACCTAACAATGCCAGATCAGCAACCAACCGAGTCCCTAGAACATCCTCCTCTTCATTGCCTGGATCCCACGGTCACACTTTGCCTTTACCTGCACCACAAACACATATTGCAATGCATGAGTATTTTATAAATACTCAGTAAGGCAATCCTCCCATCTACTGGGCTATACACACAAGCATTAGAGTATCAGTAATCAACACACAACAATCAACAGACAATAACCAAAACAGGACATAGCATCGACCGATGCCACACATGCATCGATCGATGCCCAACAGAAGCATCGATCGATACAGAAGCTGCATCGATCGATGCAAGTATAACTTGCATCGACCGATACCCAATCTGCATCGATCGACGCATGCTCGACGCACACGAAAACCCTAAAGTTCATCGCGCCGTCCTCGCACTTGCATCGACCGATGCAAGCTATGCATCGATCGACGCAACGTCGAGCACCGTGATTTCTCCGAAGTTTCTCGCCGGATCTCGTTCCTACAACCACAGAAACTCAATCCCAAGCCACAAGAAAACTTCCTAACGTCCATAACATCAACCTAATACGTCTAACAACAAGAAACAAGCAAATCACTGAATTCTCTAGCTTAGATAAGCCATGGTCCTGCACTTACCTGTGCCAAAACGAATCTAAACAATAAAACAGCAAGAACACGCTTCCAGGAAGCTCCTACAGCAATCCCAGCTACAGATCTCACCAAAGAACGCCCCAAATCTCAAGGCATCACCAAGAACTTTCAGGAACTCTTCTCTTTCTCTTTTGTTTCTCAAAAACGGAATACCATATGACCACACAAGGATCATATACACGCCACAAGGGCCGCCACAAAGGCCAACAAAATGTCCTCACGAGGACCGCCACCAAGGCCAAACAGATGTCCTAAAAAGGACCGCCACCAAGGCCACTCGTCCCAAAGGACCGTCACAAAGACCATCTGTCCCGAAGGACCGTCACAAAGACCATCTGTCCCGAAGGACCGTCACAAAGACCATCTGCCCCGAAGGACCGTCACAAAGACCATCTGTCCCGAAGGACCGTCACAAAGACCATCTGTCCCGAAGGACCGTCACAAAGACACTCTGGCTAAACAGCCCGCCACAAAGGCCAACAAACGGCTAAAAACCCGCCACAAAACCACACAATTGGCTAAAAGCCCGCCACAAAGGCCACACAATGTCTAACAAGACCGCCACACACAGGCACTCTGACCCGAAAGTCCGCCACAAAGGCACAAAAACCTCTCCGGGCTTCCCACCGCAAAACTGGACAAATTCTCTTTCCCGAGAAACTTTCCATATTTAGCACTTTCCATTCTGGAAACTTTCCACTTAAGGAAACTTCTATTTCGGGAACTTTTCCCCAACCCGCCTCACGGAAACTTTGTATCCCGAGCACCACCTCATCTTGTTACTGAGTCGCACAACCAACCACCCCAAGCGACCGAGTAACAAGAGAGATGGGCTGGAATACTCCATTCCCGCTCCAGCCACGGATTACAGACGGAACCGACTAGGCAAGCTCAGGTCGTGGTTGCTTCTCATACCACTTCTTGAACCTTGCCTTCATCCTTGCCTCAGGTTCCCAAGTCTGCTCCTCCACACCATCACAGTCCCAAAGGACTCTCATCAAAGGAACCTTCTTCTTCCGAAGTTCCTTGATCCTCCTCTCGAGAACCCTCACTGGTCTCGCCTCCAAAGTCATGTTAGGCTGAAGATCTTCAGGAAATCTTGGCCAACAACTGATCATCCTCACGGAGACACTTCCGCAACATAGACACATGAAATACCTTATGGAAAGCACGCATAACCTCGGGTAACTCCAGTCTATATGCCACTGGTCCAACTCGCTCAATCACTCTGAACGGACCCATATACCTCGGACTCAACTTATTCTCAGTCAATGACCTGTTCGGACCCCGCAACATGGCCATCTTGAGGTACACTCTGTCTCCTACCTGAAACTCTAGGTCTCTTCTCCTCTTATCTGCATAACTCCTCTGCCTATCCTGAGCCTCTTTCATGTTCAGCTTGAGAACCCGAATCTTCTCGAGGTCTCCTGAACAAAATCTGCCCCGTACATGCTCCTCTCCCCACCTGAGTCCAGCATAACGGTGTACGACACGGCCTCCCATACAAAGCCTCATAAGGAGCCATACCAATACTCGCCTGATAGCTGTTGTTGTAAGCAAACTCTACCAGGTTCAGGTAATCTGCCCAATGGCCACCCCAATCCAACACACACATCCTCAGCAAATCCTCCAACGTCTGGATCGTCCTCTCGGACTGTCCATCTGTCTGGGATGATAAGCTGTACTCATATGCACCTTAGTGCCCATCTCTGCCTGAAATGCCTGCAGAACACCGAAGTGAACTTAGAATCTCTGTCAGACACAATGCTCGCTGGCACCCCATGCAATCTGACTATCTCTCTCACATACTTCTTAGCCAAGACCGCTGCTCCATCAGTCTTCTTAATGGCCAGAAAATGTGCTGACTTAGTCAACCGGTCCACAATGACCCATATAGCATCAAAAGTCCGTGACACTGGCAATCCTACCACAAAATCCATGGTAATCATATCCCACTTCCACTCGGAATGGGTAAGCTCTTCAGTAACCCGCCAGGAACCTGATGCTCAGCCTTCACTAGCTGACACACATCACACCTCGAAACCCAACTAGCCACATCCTTCTTCATCCCGACCCAATGATAGTACCTCTTGAGGTCACGGTACATCTTAGTCGCTCCTGGATGAATAGATAGCTTGCTCGAATGAGCCTCTCTCAGAATCTCCTGCTTCAACTCCTCATCCTTGGGCACACAAATCCGACCATGCACCAAGATAGTACCATTATCGAGACCTGGTACTCTGAATCAACATCCTTTGAGGCATTCACCAGCCCCAAATCCTTCTCCTGTGCCAACCGCACCCTACTCGAAGATCTGCTCTGTCCACTGCTTCCAAACCCAACGGTTCCAGTGAAACAGCACACAAGCTCAACGCACTGATCTCTCCTACCAGAGACTCCATCTCCTGCTCCTGAGCCGAAGCTACCCTCTTCCGACTCAGAGCATCCGCAACCGTGTTAGCCTTACCAGGATGATAGGCTATCTCCAAATCATAATCCGCCACAAGCTCCATCCACCGCCTCTGTCTCAAATTCAACTCAGGCTGAGTGAATATATACTTCAGGCTCTTATGATCTGTGAACACCTGTACCTTTGCACCATAAAGATAAGATCTCCAAATCTTCGGGCAAAAACTACAGCACCCATCTCCAAATCATGAGTAGGATAGTTGCCTTCATGCACCCGCAACTGCCGCGATGCATAGGCAATCACCTTCCCATGCTGCATCAGAACACACCCCAAACCAACTCTAGATGCATCTGTATAAACCACATAGGGTTCTCCCTGCTCAGGCAAAGCCAAAACTGGCGCAGTAGTCAACATCTCCTTCAGGCTTGCAAAGCCTTCCTCACACTCCTCTGACCAGACAAAAGGAACATCCTTCCCTGTCAACTTAGTCATAGGACGTGCTCTGCTTGCAAACCCCTGCACAAACCTCCTGTAGTAACCTGCCAATCCGAGAAAACTTCAGATCTCTGTAGCATTCTGCGGTCTAGGCCAATCTCTGATAGCCTGAATCTTCTCTGGATTCACAGAAACCCCCTCTGCAGAAACAATGTGACCCAGAAAGCCCATCTCACGCTGCCAGAAACTGCACTTGCTCAACTTAGCAAACAACTTCTGCTCCCGCAGCTTCTCCATAACTGCCCTTAAATGCACTGCATGCTCCTCAGGATATCGTCGATGAAAATGACGACAGACACATCCAGAAACTCCTGAAACACGCGGTTCATCAATCTCATAAACGCTGCTGGTGCGTTAGTCAACCGGAAAGGCATCACCACAAACTCATAATCCCCATACCTCGTCCTGAAAGCAGTCTTCCTCACATCCGCCTCATCTATCGGTATCTGATGATAACCCGATGCCAGATCTACCTTAGAGAACCAAGTAGCACCCCTCAACTAATCCAACAACTCATCGATCCTAGGAAGAGGATACTTGTTCTTCACAGTGACCCGGTTCAAACCCCGATAATCAATGCACAACCTGAAACTTCCATCCATCTTCTTAACAAATAACACCAGTGCTCTCCACGGTGATACACTAGAACGTATGAATCCTTTGCTCCATAAATTCTCCAGTTACTTCCTCAGCTCAACTAAACATATACTTAAGTATGCCGACATCAACTCGCTGCCACCTGAATATCAATCCTCTTGTTCGTCCAAGAACCTCTAGTAACTTGCCTCTTAGGGAAACTTCCACAAGATAGCTTAATCCAAAAATTAGCTTCCCGCTTAGCAATTCTCCACAGAAAATCATCAATACGAGCGTAATAAAACAAACAAGTACCATACGTTCGCATATTCCGATTCACCGTATCAAATGCTTTGCAGGCAGCTAACTCAAACCACTTGACTTATTCCCTCCAACAAGCTTACCAAAACCTTGAATCTTCCAACCCTGTCCATCTCCAATGAACGTAATCCAACATCGTCGCAACGATTAGTTTATCCTGCCATGAAGGCTTCTCGTGAACTTATGTATCTAGCAAACATGCCTTTCCCGGCTCAAACCTGCTGTAACTCCCCTTCTCGGAAATCCAGCACCACCGGCCTCACAATCCCTGCGCACAGCCAAACATTCATAACCGCTCTGGTCATAAAATCCTGTCCCAATGGTCAACACATCCAAAACCCGAGATTTAACCACCGTCATCTCTCGAGGTCTAC
Source organism: Camelina hispida (assembly GCA_023657505.1). Taxonomy (NCBI): domain Eukaryota; kingdom Viridiplantae; phylum Streptophyta; class Magnoliopsida; order Brassicales; family Brassicaceae; genus Camelina; species Camelina hispida. Next base: position 25,959,877 of record CP094636.1, on the reverse strand, counting down.
ATTCAATCGCTATGTTTATACTCACATCCTAGGAATTGCTTGCTCCCAACTCTTCCACTCTTAGGTCGCAACCTTCGAGTCATACCGATCTCACTCTCAGACCAGCGTCTTCGAGTTATACCATCTCACTCTTGGACCACAATCCTCAAGATCTCGGTATCAGGGGAACTACTCATCCCCTCAGGAGAACAACATCCCCTCTGCCACTCTCGGAGCCCTCAGCCCCTCGAGCTATCCGTATTCAGGGAATCACCATCCCTCGGAGCAACAATCCTTAATGACTACAAACATCTCTCGACACAAGTACCTCCTGTGGTCCGAGTATAACATTGCAATGTTACACTTGTCCACTCAACTTACATTATCCAACTGGATTAACCACCAAGAAGAGAAATATCTGCTCCAACTGCATATATCCACTATCCGCCTCTCTAGGCCCGATACCCCTTGAGAATAATCTCATACCGGTCATCTACAACCGCTCATCCTCTTAACATAAGACGGAAACTCCTCAACATCCGCAGCCCTCGGCTGCACCCCGCCACATGCGGTACAACTGGAGCCTGCACTGGTACCCTCTCGGTAACCGCTCCCACAATACGCCAATAGATCCGCCAAGCGATCATCTCGACCCTGGGCTCCACCTGCTGCAACCCCACACCTGGGTTACCAGCACCCCGGCATTCACACCGGCTAACCCTCTCTGGTCCCTCCCGATACGCTTGCGACCCTCCGACGTACCTCCTCGTGGAACTCTGGACCACACACTCGCTGGCCTCGGGACCCGCCCGACCATGCCCACGTCCCCGTCCACGACCAATAACTCAAACACCTTTAACCACTGCACTTCCAAGAACAGAGGCTAACAAGCAATCTTAAAATAACACAAAAACACAAACTCACCGTGGAATCACACAGTCGGCTCGAAGAGGATGTTCTAGGACTCCATGCCACACACAATTGACTAACTCACATAATCAATCAAAGCATGCAATCCCAAACATCTACAACAGAAACCTAGTGAACCCAAACCTAGAACCGTAAGGGCTCTGATACCAAAATGAAACGACCGACCCTTCTTTTTTTTAAATAATAAAATAATAAATATAATATAATAAATAACCTACAACTAGTGGTCCCATACCCACTAGTCACCTAACCACAAACACAACCAACAGCGGAATTCAATAGCAATATCCAATATAATCCAATAATAAAATATAACAATACTCCAATATCAATTCCAATCTTAACTAAAGATCCAACAACATAAAACAAATAACCAGCAACCTAAACAATGCTCTAAGACTCAACTCTAGCAACCTAACAATGCCAGATCAGCAACCAACCGAGTCCCTAGAACATCCTCCTCTTCATTGCCTGGATCCCACGGTCACACTTTGCCTTTACCTGCACCACAAACACATATTGCAATGCATGAGTATTTTATAAATACTCAGTAAGGCAATCCTCCCATCTACTGGGCTATACACACAAGCATTAGAGTATCAGTAATCAACACACAACAATCAACAGACAATAACCAAAACAGGACATAGCATCGACCGATGCCACACATGCATCGATCGATGCCCAACAGGAGAAGCATCGATCGATATGAAGCTGCATCGATCGATGCAATAACTTGCATCGACCGATACCAATCTGCATCGATCGACGCATGCTCGACGCACACGAAAACCCTAAAGTTCATCGCGCCGTCCTCGCACTTGCATCGACCGATGCAAGCTATGCATCGATCGACGCAACGTCGAGCACCGTGATTTCTCCGAAGTTTTCGCCGGATCTCGTTCCTACAACCACGAAACTCAATCCCAAGCCACAAGAAAACTTCCTAACGTCCATAACATCAACCTAATACGTCTAACAACAAGAAACAAGCAAATCACTGAATTCTCTAGCTTAGATAAGCCATGGTCCTGCACTTACCTGTGCCAAAACGAATCTAAACAATAAAACAGCAAGAACACGCTTCCAGGAAGCTCCTACAGCAATCCCAGCTACAGATCTCACCAAAGAACGCCCCAAATCTCAAGGCATCACCAAGAACTTTCAGGAACTCTTCTCTTTCTCTTTTGTTTCTCAAAAACGGCTGAAAACGTCTAATGAGACAAAAGACACGACTTAAGGGTTTTTCCCCTTTTCCTTCCCCAAAACGCAGCGTTTGACTTAAGTCAAAACGCACAGAATTGAGTCAGCATCGATCGATGCTCCTACTGCATCGATCGATGCACATCCTAAACCGGAAATTCCGGTTCACGGATGTTACACTTTCTTCTTTCTTTATTTTTTTCATCTTCTATTTGATTGTTTCTCGTTACTTCGGTCTCCATTTTTCTTTTCTTATTTCTCTAATTTTTTTTCTTTCTTCTTTCTTTATTTGTTTTCATCATCTTTTTGCTTGTTTCTCTTTACTTCAGTCTCCATTTTTCTGTTTTCTCTAATTTTATTTATTTCTTCTTTCTTTATTTGTTTTCATCATCTGTTTGCTTGTTTCTCTTTACTTCAAGCTCCATTTTTTTTTTCTCTAATTTTTTTTCTTTATTTGTTTTTATCATCTGTTTGCTTGTTTCTCTTTACTTCAGTCTCCATATTTATGTTTTCTCTAATTTTATTTCTTTCTTCTTTATTTATTTTTTTCATCATCTGTTTGCTTGTTTCTCTTTACTTCAGTCTCCATTTTTCTGTTTTCTCTAATTTTATTTCTTTCTTCTTTATTTTTTTTTTTCATCATCTGTTTGCTTGTTTCTCTTTACTTCAGTCTCCATTTTTCTGTTTTCTCTAATTTTATTTTTTTCTTCTTTTTTTTATTGGTTTTCATCGTATGTTTGCTTGTTTCTCTTTACTTTAGTCTTCATTTTTCTGCTTTCCATAATTTTATTTCTTTCTTCTTTTTTTATTTGTTTTCATCAACTGTTTACTTGCTTCTCTTTACTTCAGTCTCCATTTTTCCGTTTTCTCTAATTTTATTTTTTTTCTTTTTTCTTTATTTGTTTTCATCATATGTTTGCTTGTTTCTCTTTACTTCAGTCACCATTTTTCTTTTTTCTCTAATTTTATTTCTTTATTTGTTTTCATCATCTGTTTGCTTGTGCCTCTTTACTTCAGTCTCCATTTTTCTGTTTTCTCTAATTTTATTTCTTTCTTCTTTCTTTATTTGTTTTCATCATCTCTTTGCTTGTTTCTCTTTACTTCAGTCTCTATTTTTATTTTTTCTTTTATTTTATTTCTTTCTTCTTTCTTTATTTTTTTCATCTTCTATTTGATTGTTTCTCGTTACTTCGGTCTCCATTTTTCTTTTATTTTTTCTCTAATTTTTTTCTTTCTTCTTTCTTTATTTGTTTTCATCATCTTTTTGCTTGTTTCTCTTTACTTCAGTCTCCATTTTTCTCTTTTCTCTAATTTTATTTCTTCTTCTTTCTTTATTTGTTTTCATCATCTGTTTGCTTTTTTCTCTTTACTTCAAACTCCATTTTTCTTTTTTCTCTAATTTTATTTCTTTCTTCTTTATTTATTTATTTTCATCATATGTTTGCTTGTTTTTCTTTACTTCAGTCTTCATTTTTCTTTTTTCTCTAATTTTATTTCTTTTTTCTTTCTTTATTTGTTTTCATCATCTTTTTGCTTGTTTCTATTTACTTCAGTCTCTATTTTACTTTTTTCTTTTATTTTATTTCATTCTTTATTTATTTTCATCTTCTTTTGCTTGTTTCTCTTTACTTCGTTCTCCATTTTTCTTTTCTGTTTTCTCTAATTTTTTCATTTCTTCTTTCTTTATTTGTTTTCATCATTTTTTTGCTTGTTTCTCTTTACTTCAGTATCCATTTTTCTGTTTTCTCTAATTTTATTTCTTTCTTCTTTCTTTATTTGTTTACATCATCTGTTTGCTTTTTTCTCTTTACTTCAATCTCCGTTTTTCTTTTTTCTCTAATTTTATTTCTTCCTTCTTTCTTTATATATTTTCATTATATGTTTGCTTGTTTCTCTGTACTTCAGTCTCCATTTTTCTTTTTTCTCTAATTTTATTTCTTTTTTCTTTCTTTATTTGTTTTCATCATCTCTTTGCTTGTTTCTCTTTACTTCAGTCTCTATTTTTCTTTTTTCTTTTATTTTATTTCTTTCTTTATTTATTTTCATCTTCTATTTGATTGTTTCTCTTTACTTCGTTCTCCATTTTTTTTTCTTTTTTCTCTAATTTGTTTTCTTTCTTTTTTCTTTATTTGTTTTCATCATCTTTTTACTTGTTTCTCTTTACTTCAGTCTCCATTTTTTCCGTTTTCTTTAATTTTATTTATTTCTTCTTTCTTTATTTGTTTTCATCATCTCTTTGCTTGTTTTTCTTTACTTCAGTGTCTATTTTTATTTTTTCTTTTATTTTATTTCTTTCTTCTTTCTTTATTTTTTTCATCTTCTATTTGATTGTTTCTCGTTACTTCGGTCTCCATTTTTCTTTTCTTTTTTCTCTAATTTTTTTTCTTTCTTCTTTCTTTATTTGTTTTCATCATCTTTTTGCTTGTTTTTCTTTACTTCAGTCTCCATTTTTCTGTTTTCTCTAATTTTATTTATTTCTTCTTTCTTTATTTGTTTTCATCATCTGTTTGCTTGTTTCTCTTTACTTCAAGCTCCATTTTTTTTTCTCTAATTTTTTTTCTTTATTTGTTTTTATCATCTGTTTGCTTGTTTCTCTTTACTTCAGTCTCCATTTTTCTGTTTTCTCTAATTTTATTTCTTTCTTCTTTATTTATTTTTTTCATCATCTGTTTGCTTGTTTCTCTTTACTTCATTCTCCATTTTTTTGTTTTCTCTAATTTTATTTCTTTCTTCTTTCTTTATTTGTTTTCATCATCTGTTTGCTTTTTTCTTTTTTACTTCAATCTCCGTTTTTTTTTTCTCTAATTTTATTTTTTTCTTCTTTTTTTATTGGTTTTCATCATATGTTTGCTTGTTTCTCTTTACTTTAGTCTTCATTTTTCTGCTTTCCATAATTTTATTTCTTTCTTCTTTTTTTATTTGTTTTCATCAACTGTTTACTTGCTTCTCTTTACTTCAGTCTCCATTTTTCCGTTTTCTCTAATTTTATTTTTTTTCTTTTTTCTTTATTTGTTTTCATCATATGTTTGCTTGTTTCTCTTTACTTCTCCATTTTTCTTTTTCTCTAATTTTATTTCTTTATTTGTTTTCATCATCTGTTTGCTTGTTTCTCTTTACTTCAGTCTCCATTTTTCTGTTTTCTCTAATTTTATTTCTTTCTTCTTTCTTTATTTGTTTTCATCATCTGTCTGCTTTTTTCTCTTTACTTCAATCTCCGTTTTTCTTTTTTCTCTAATTTTATTTCTTTCTTCTTTCTTTATTTGTTTTCATCATCTCTTTGCTTGTTTCTCTTTACTTCAGTCTCTATTTTTCTTTTTACTTTTATTTTATTTCTTTCTTTATTTATTTTCATCTTCTATTTGATTGTTTCTCTTTACTTCGTTCTCCATTTTTCTTTTCTTTTTTCTCTAATTTTTTTCTTTCTTTTTTCTTTATTTGTTTTCATCATCTTTTTACTTGTTTCTCTTTACTTCAGTCTCCATTTTTCTGTTTTCTCTAATTTTATTTATTTCTTCTTTCTTTATTTGTTTTCATCATCTCTTTGCTTGTTTCTCTTTACTTCAGTCTCTATTTTTATTTTTTCTTTTATTTTATTTATTTCTTCTTTCTTTATTTTTTTCATCTTCTATTTGATTGTTTCTCGTTACTTCGGTCTCCATTTTTCTTTTATTTTTTCTCTAATTTTTTTTCTTTCTTCTTTCTTTATTTGTTTTCATCATCTTTTTGCTTGTTTCTCTTTACTTCATTCTCCATTTTTCTGTTTTCTCTAATTTTATTTCTTTCTTCTTTCTTTATTTGTTTTCATCATCTGTTTGCTTTTTTCTCTTTACTTCAAACTCCATTTTTCTTTTTTTCTCTAATTTTATTTCTTTCTTCTTTATTTATTTATTTTCATCATATGTTTGCTTGTTTTTCTTTACTTCAGTCTTCATTTTTCTTTTTTCTCTAATTTTATTTCTTTTTTCTTTCTTTATTTGTTTTCATCATCTTTTTGCTTGTTTCTATTTACTTCAGTCTCTATTTTTCTTTTTTCTTTTATTTTATTTCATTCTTTATTTATTTTCATCTTCTATTTGATTGTTTCTCTTTACTTCGTTCTCCATTTTTCTTTTCTGTTTTCTCTAATTTTTTCATTTCTTCTTTCTTTATTTGTTTTCATCATCTTTTTGCTTGTTTCTCTTTACTTCAGTCTCCATTTTTCTGCTTTCTCTAATTTTATTTCTTTCGGATTTCTTTATTTGTTTTTATCATCTCTTTGCTTGTTTCTCTTTACTTCAGTCTCCATTTTTCTTTTTTCTTTCTTCTTTCTTAATTTATTTTCTTCTTCTATTTGATTGTTTCTCTTTTCTTCAGTCTCCATCTTTTTTTTTTCACTACTTTTATTTATTTTTTCTTTCTTTATTTGTTTTCATCATCTGTTTGATTGTTTCTCTTTACTTCAGTCTTCATTTTTCTGTTTTCTCTAATTTTATTTCTTTATTTGCTTTCATCATCTGTTTGCTTGTTTCTCTTTATTTCAGTCTCCATTTTTCTGCTTTCTCTAATTTTATTTCTTTCTTTTTCTTTGTTTTCATCATCTCTTTGCTTGTTTCTCTTTACTTCACTTCAGTCTATTTTACTTTTTCTCTAATTTTATTTCTTTCTTCTTTCTTTATTTATTTTCATCATTCGTTTGCTTGTTTCTCTTTTCAGTCTCCATTTTTCTTTTTTTCTCTAATTTTATTTCTTTTTTTTTTTCTTTATTTGTTTTCATCTTCTCTTTGCTTGTTTCTCTTTACTTCAGTCTCCATTTTTCTGTTTTCTTTAATTTTATTTCTTTCTTATTTCTTTATTTGTTTTCATCATCTGCTTGCTTTTTTCTCTTTACTTCAATCTCTGTTTTTCTTTTTTTCTCTAATTTTATTTCTTTTTTCTTTTTTTTTTTATTAGTTTTCATCATCTGTTTGCTTGTTTCTCTTTACTTTAGTCTTTATTTTTCTGCTTTCCTAATTTTATTTCTTTCTTCTTTCCTTATTTGTTTTCTTCATCTGTTTACTTGTTTCTCTTTACTTCAGTCTCCATTTTTCCGTTTTCTCTAATTTTATTTCTTTCTTCTTTCTTTATTTGTTTTCATCATATGTTTGCTTGTTTCTCTTTACTTCAGTAACCATTTTTCTGTTTTCTCTAATTTTATTTCTTTATTTGTTTTCATCATCTGTTTGTTTCTCTTTACAGTCTCCATTTTTCTGTTTTCTCTAATTTTATTTCTTTCTTCTTTCTTTATTTGTTTTCATCATCTGTTTGCTTTTTTCTCTTTACTTCAAAGTCTATTTTTCTTTTTCTCTAATTTTATTTCTTTCTTCTTTATTTATTTATTTTCATCATATGTTTGCTTGTTTTTCTTTACTTCAGTCTTCATTTTTCTTTTTTTCTCTAATTTTATTTCTTTTTTCTTTCTTTATTTGTTTTCATCATATTTTTGCTTGTTTCTATTTACTTCAGTCTCTATTTTTCTTTTTTCTTTTATTTTATTTCATTCTTTATTTATTTTCATCTTCTATTTGATTGTTTCTCTTTACTTCGTTCTCCATTTTTCTTTTCTGTTTTTCTAATTTTTCATTTCTTCTTTCTTTATTTGTTTTCATCATCTTTTGCTTGTTTCTCTTTACTCAGATCCATTTTTCTGTTTTCTCTAATTTTATTTCTTTCTTCTTTCTTTATTTGTTTTCATCATCTGTTTGCTTTTTCTCTTTACTTCAATCTCCATTTTTCTTTTTCCTCTAATTTTATTTCTTCCTTATTTCTTTATATATTTTCATTATATGTTTGCTTGTTTCTCTTTACTTCAGTCTCCATTTTTCTTTTTTCTCTAATTTTATTTCTTTTTTCTTTCTTTATTTGTTTTCATCATCTTTTTACTTGTTTCTCTTTACTTCAGTCTCCATTTTTCTGTTTTCTTTAATTTTATTTATTTCTTCTTTCTTTATTTGTTTTCATCATCTCTTTGCTTGTTTTTCTTTACTTCAGTGTCTATTTTTATTTTTTTCTTTTATTTTATTTCTTTCTTCTTTCTTTATTTTTTTCATCTTCTATTTGATTGTTTCTCGTTACTTCGGTCTCCATTTTTCTTTTCTTTTTTCTCTAATTTTTTTTCTTTCTTCTTTCTTTATTTGTTTTCATCATCTTTTTGCTTGTTTCTCTTTACTTCAGTCTCCATTTTTCTGTTTTCTCTAATTTTATTTATTTCTTCTTTCTTTATTTGTTTTCATCATCTGTTTGCTTGTTTCTCTTTACTTCAAGCTCCATTTTTTTTTTCTCTAATTTTTTTTCTTTATTTGTTTTTATCATCTGTTTGCTTGTTTCTCTTTACTTCAGTCTCCATTTTTCTGTTTTCTCTAATTTTATTTCTTTCTTCTTTATTTATTTTTTTCATCATCTGTTTGCTTGTTTCTCTTTACTTCAGTCTCCATTTTTCTGTTTTCTCTAATTTTATTTCTTTCTTCTTTATTTATTTTTTTCATCATCTGTTTGCTTGTTTCTCTTTACTTCAGTCTCCATTTTTCTGTTTTCTCTAATTTTATTTTTTCTTCTTTTTTTATTGGTTTTCATCATATGTTTGCTTGTTTCTCTTTACTTTAGTCTTCATTTTTCTGCTTTCCATAATTTTATTTCTTTCTTCTTTTTTTATTTGTTTTCATCAACTGTTTACTTGCTTCTCTTTACTTCAGTCTCCATTTTTCCGTTTTCTCTAATTTTATTTTTTTTCTTTTTCCTTTATTTGTTTTCATCATATGTTTGCTTGTTTCTCTTTACTTCAGTCACCATTTTTCTTTTTTCTCTAATTTTATTTCTTTATTTGTTTTCATCATCTGTTTGCTTGTGCCTCTTTACTTCAGTCTCCATTTTTCTGTTTTCTCTAATTTTATTTCTTTCTTCTTTCTTTATTTGTTTTCATCATCTGTCTGCTTTTTTCTCTTTACTTCAATCTCCGTTTTTCTTTTTTCTCTAATTTTATTTCTTTCTTCTTTCTTTATTTGTTTTCATCATCTCTTTGCTTGTTTCTCTTTACTTCAGTCTCTATTTTTCTTTTTACTTTTATTTTATTTCTTTCTTTATGTATTTTCATCTTCTATTTGATTGTTTCTCTTTACTTCGTTCTCCATTTTTCTTTTTTTTTTTCTCTAATTTTTTTTCTTTCTTTTTTCTTTATTTGTTTTCATCATCTTTTTACTTGTTTCTCTTTACTTCAGTCTCCATTTTTCTGTTTTCTCTAATTTTATTTATTTCTTCTTTCTTTATTTGTTTTCATCATCTCTTTGCTTGTTTCTCTTTACTTCAGTCTCTATTTTTATTTTTTCTTTTATTTTATTTCTTTCTTCTTCTTTATTTTTTTTCATCTTCTATTTGATTGTTTCTCTTACTTCGGTCTCCATTTTTCTTTTATTTTTCTCTAATTTTTTTCTTTCTTCTTTCTTTATTTGTTTTCATCATCTTTTGCTTGTTTCTCTTTACTTCAGTCTCCATTTTTCTGTTTTCTCTAATTTTATTTCTTTCTTCTTTCTTTATTTGTTTTCATCATCTGTTTGCTTTTTCTCTTTACTTCAAACTCCATTTTTCTTTTTTTCTCTAATTTTATTTCTTTCTTCTTTATTTATTTATTTTCATCATATGTTTGCTTGTTTTTCTTTACTTCAGTCTTCATTTTTCTTTTTTCTCTAATTTTATTTTTTTTTTCTTTCTTTATTTGTTTTCATCATCTTTTCGCTTGTTTCTATTTACTTCAGTCTCTATTTTTCTTTTTCTTTTATTTTATTTCATTCTTTATTTATTTTCATCTTCTATTTGATTGTTTCTCTTTACTTCGTCTCCATTTGTCTTTTTCTTTTTCTCTAATTTTTCATTTCTTCTTTCTTTATTTGTTTTCATCATCTTTTTGCTTGTTTCTCTTTACTTCAGTATCCATTTTTCTGTTTTCTCTAATTTTATTTCTTTCTTCTTTCTTTATTTGTTTTCATCATCTGTTTGCTTTTTTCTCTTTACTTCAATCTCCGTTTTTATTTTTTCTCTAATTTTATTTCTTCCTTCTTTCTTTATATATTTTCATTATATGTTTGCTTGTTTCTCTTTACTTCAGTCTCCATTTTTCTTTTTTCTCTAATTTTATTTCTTTTTTCTTTCTTTATTTGTTTTCATCATCTCTTTGCTTGTTTCTCTTTACTTCAGTCTCTATTTTTCTTTTTTCTTTTATTTTATTTCTTTTTTTATTTATTTTCATCTTCTATTTGATTGTTTCTCTTTACTTCGTTCTCCATTTTTTTTTTCTTTTTTCTCTAATTTTTTTTCTTTCGTTTTTCTTTATTTGTTTTCATCATCTTTTTGCTTGTTTCTATTTACTTCAGTCTCTATTTTTCTTTTTTCTTTTATTTTATTTCATTCTTTATTTATTTTCATCTTCTATTTGATTGTTTCTCTTTACTTCGTTCTCCATTTTTCTTTTCTGTTTTCTCTAATTTGCTCATTTCTTCTTTCTTTATTTTTTTTCATCATCTTTTTGCTTGTTTCTCTTTACTTCAGTCTCCATTTTTCTGTTTTCTCTAATTTTATTTATTTCTTCTTTCTTTATTTGTTTTCATCATCTGTTTGCTTGTTTCTCTTTACTTCAAGCTCCATTTTTTTTTCTCTAATTTTTTTTCTTTATTTGTTTTTATCATCTGTTTGCTTGTTTCTCTTTACTTCAGTCTCCATTTTTCTGTTTTCTCTAATTTTATTTCTTTCTTCTTTATTTATTTTTTTCATCATCTGTTTGCTTGTTTCTCTTTACTTCAGTCTTCATTTTTCTGTTTTCTCTAATTTTATTTCTTTCTTCTTTCTTTATTTGTTTTCATCATCTGTTTGCTTTTTTCTTTTTTACTTCAATCTCCGTTTTTTTTTTTCTCTAATTTTATTTTTTTCTTCTTTTTTTATTGGTTTTCATCATATGTTTGCTTGTTTCTCTTTACTTTAGTCTTCATTTTTCTGCTTTCCATAATTTTATTTCTTTCTTCTTTTTTTATTTGTTTTCATCAACTGTTTACTTGCTTCTCTTTACTGTCTCCATTTTTCCGTTTTCTCTAATTTTATTTTTTTCTTTTTTCTTTATTTGTTTTCATCATATGTTTGCTTGTTTCTCTTTACTTTAGTCACCATTTTTCTTTTTTCTCTAATTTTATTTCTTTATTTGTTTTCATCATCTGTTTGCTTGTGCCTCTTTACTTCAGTCTCCATTTTTCTGTTTTCTCTAATTTTATTTCTTTCTTCTTTCTTTATTTGTTTTCATCATCTGTCTGCTTTTTTCTCTTTACTTCAATCTCCGTTTTTCTTTTTTCTCTAATTTTATTTCTTTCTTATTTCTTTATTTGTTTTCATCATCTCTTTGCTTGTTTCTCTTTACTTCAGTCTCTATTTTTCTTTTTACTTTTATTTTATTTCTTTCTTTATTTATTTCCATCTTCTATTTGATTGTTTCTCTTTACTTCGTTCTCCATTTTTCTTTTCTTTTTTCTCTAATTTTTTTTCTTTCTTTTTTCTTTATTTGTTTTCATCATCTTTTTACTTGTTTCTCTTTACTTCAGTCTCCATTTTTCTGTTTTCTCTAATTTTGTTTATTTCTTCTTTCTTTATTTGTTTTCATCATCTCTTTGCTTGTTTCTCTTTACTTCAGTCTCTATTTTTATTTTTTCTTTTATTTTATTTCTTTCTTCTTTCTTTTTTTTGTTCATCTTCTATTTGATTGTTTCTCGTTACTTCGGTCTCCATTTTTCTTTTATTTTTTCTCTAATTTTTTTTCTTTCTTCTTTCTTTATTTGTTTTCATCATCTTTTTGCTTGTTTCTCTTTACTTCAGTCTCCATTTTTCTTTATTTTTCTCTAATTTTTTTTCTTTCTTCTTTCTTTATTTGTTTTCATCATCTTTTTGCTTGTTTCTCTTTACTTCAGTCTCCATTTTTCTGTTTTCTCTAATTTTATTTATTTCTTCTTTATTTATTTGTTTTCATCATCTGTTTGCTTGTTTCTCTTTACTTCAGTCTCCATTTTTGTTTCTCTAATTTTTTTTCTTTATTTGTTTTCATCATCTGTTTGCTTGTTTCTCTTTACTTCAGTCTCCATTTTTCTGTTTTCTCTAATTGAAACAACCCTTCCCGTTTTTTTTTTTTTAATACCTAAATTTACTAGTGGTCCCATACCCACTAACAACCTAACAGCAATCAATAACAGCGGATAACCAAATAAAAATCCAATTCCATTAAACCAAAGAATTCCAACAACAATAAACAAATACTCAATAGCAACATAATCCAAATAGGAAACACCCAACAACTAACATCCTACAATGTTCCCTGGACTTAATCTAGCAACCTAACAATAGCTAGATCACAATCAATCAAGCCCCTAGAACATCCTCCTCCTCATCGCCTTTGATCCCACGATCACACTTTTCCTTTACCTGCACACCACAAACAACAATTGAGATGCGTAAGTATTATCATAAATACTTAGTGAGGCCATCCTCCCATCTACTGGGTTATACACACAAGCAGATGAGACCTCCCAAGTCATCAAACAACAAGAACACAATCAAAACATCAAACCAGGAAACACAATACACGTCAAGAAACAGTGTCGACCGATGCTAGAAATGGGTGTCGATCGATGCTACGAACAAGTGCCGACCGATGCTCCTCAAACGGTACCCATCGATGCTACTCAACACTAGTGCCGACCGATGCTCCTCAGAAATGGTATCGATCGATGCCTCCTCTGCAGACACGATCTGCGCGAACACGAACGACGAATTCCGAAACCAAACCATCTCGAATCCATTCCAAACTCACCCAATTACCTCAGAAATCACTGGGAAACACAAAAGCAACGAACCCAAGCAACAAAACAACACAAACAACAAAGAAAACACACAAACAAGAGAGATCTCATGCTTAGATCAACCATGGTCAAGCACTCACCTTTTCTCAAGAAGATTCTGAGCAGTAGAAACGAAATCCTCACTCCTAGCAAGCTTCTAACACGTTCCCAGCTCCAAAACTCTCAAGAACAGCAAGGAATCTCACCAAAACTCTCTTAGGAACTCAAGAACTCTCCTTCTCTCTTTTTCTCAAAAACGGCGAACAAAAATAACACGACCCTAGGTCGTTTCCTTTCTTTAAAACTCGAATTAGGGATTTCCTGAACCAAACCGAACCAATTCGGCAATTAAATCAAACCGGTCGAACCCAGAAATTAGTGGTATCGATCGATGCCACAAGGTGTCGATCGATACTCCTTCCAAAAACACAAAATCTGGTTCGCGGATGTTACAATTCTCCCCCACCAATATGGATTCGTCCCCGAATCCCGCAATACCGTCCATCTGCCAAGGACCCCGTGCCACCGTCAACACGGCCCGCACGTCCCAGACCGGACTAAACACCATCAGTCAAGGTTCCCGTGCCACTGTCGCAACAGCCCGCACACCTCCGACTGACCCTCGAGGTCTCCTCTAGCCAATATACTCGCAAAACACTATTTGCTCACAACTCAGTGCTTCCCCGTCCGTGGTCGCAACCAACGAATCATGCCGGCTCGCTATCAGGCCAACCGCCTTAAGCTACGGCATCCAGGAAGTCACTCACACACTCCCCCTCTCGGGTCGCAACCTCGAGACATACCGGCTCACTGCCGAGCCTCGGCTCACAGCTACGGTATCCAGGGAGCTCACATATCCGCTCTCGGGTCGTCACCCTCAAGCGCGCTCTCGGATCGTCATCCGAAGCAACATACCACTCCCACTCTCTGGCCACAAAGTCCATCGAGCTATCGGTATCACGTGAGTTGGGCCCACACGGCCTCGAGCAAAACAAATACTGATGCCCACGAGTATCTCCCGGCTAGATCTACCTCAACATTTCCACAAAACTTTCCTTCCTAGAAAACTTTCTAATTCTGGAAACTTTCCTTTTGTGGAAACTTTCTATTTATGGAAACTTCCAAAAATAGAAACCCGAGTTATTTCTCTTTTCCCATGACAATCTCAGTCAACATAAAGAAAAATACTCATCTTATTAATCTCCAATGTCATAATCGTTACAACTCAACGAAAATACATCAGGAAACAAAAATACAACAACTGGAGTCATCACCCGCATCCCGAGCACCACCTCATCTTGATACTTAGTCGCACAACCAACCACCCCTAAGCGACCAAAATCAAGAGAGATGGGCTGGAATACTCCGTACCCGCTCCAGCCACGGACTACAACTCGGACCCGGCTAGACAAGCTCAAGCGGTCTGCTTCTCAAACCACTTCTTAAACCTTGCCTTCATCCTCGCCTCGGGCTCCCAAGTCTGCTCCTCAACTCCGTCACAGTCCCACAGGACCCTCATCAAAGGAATCTTCTTCTTCCGAAGTTCCTTGACTCTCCTCTCGAGTACCCTCACCGGTCTCGCCTCCAAAGTCATGTTAGGCTGAAGATCCTCAGGGATCTTAGCCAACAACTGATCACCCTCGTGAAGACACTTCCTCAGCATCGACACATGAAATACCTTGTGGAACGCACGCATAACCTCAGGCAACTCCAGCCTATATGCCACTGGCCCCACCCGCTCAACTACCCTGAACGGACCCATGTACCTCGGACTCAACTTAGTCTCTGTCAAAGACCTGTTCGGACCCCGCAACATGGCCATCTTGAGGTACACTCTATCACCAACCTGAAACTCAAGATCCTTTCTCCTCCTATCAGCATAACTCTTCTGCCGATCCTGAGCTTCCTTCATGTTCAGCCTCAAACCCGGATCTTCTCCGAGGTCTCCTGAACAAAATCTGCACCAAATATGCTCCTCTCCCCCACCTGAGTCCAACATAATGGTGTACGACACGGCCTCCCATACAAAGCCTCATAAGGAGCCATCCCAATACTAGCCTGGTAGCTGTTGTTGTAAGCAAACTCCACCAAGCTCAAGTGATCTGCCCAATGACCACCCCAATCCAGCACACACATCCTCAACAAATCCTCCAAAATCTGGATCGTCCTCTCTGACTGACCGTCCGTCTGAGGATGATAGGCTGTACTCATATGCACCTTCGTGCCCATCTCTGCCTGAAACGCCCTCCAGAACACCGAAGTGAACTTGGAATCTCTATCAGACACAATACTAGCAGGCACACCATGCAATCTGACTATCTCCCTGACATACTTCTTGGCCAAAACCGCTGCTCCATCAGTTTTCTTGATGGCCAGAAAATGTGCAGACTTAGTCAAACGGTCCACAATGACCCAAATAGCATCAAACGTCCTCGACACAGGCAACCCTACCACGAAGTCCATCGTGATCAAATCCCACTTCCACTCAGGAATAGGCAAACTCTGCAATAAACCACCAGGAACCTGATGCTCTGCCTTCACCAGCTGGCAAGTATCACACTTCGCCACCCAGTCCGCTACGTCCTTCTTCATCCCGACCCAGTGATAATACCGCTTGAGGTCACGGTACATCTTGGTCGCCCCTGGATGAATAGAGAACTTGCTCGAATGAGCCTCTCTCAGGATCTCCTGCCTCAAATCCTCACCCTTGGGCACACAAATCCGACCATGCACAAGGATAGTACCATTAGCAGAAACCTGATACTCTGCACCCGCAGCCTTAGAGGCATTCATCAGCCCTCATCGCTCCCCTGAGCTAACCTCACTCTGCTCAACAAATCCGCTCTATCAGCTGCCTCCAAACCCAAAGGTTCCTCTGAGATAGCACACAAACTCAATGCACTAATCTCACCTACCAATGTCTCCATATCCTGCTCCTGAGCCGAAGCCACCCTCTTCCGACTCAAGGCATCTGCAACCAAGTTAGCTTTACCAGGATGGTAAGCTATATCCAGATCATAATCTGCTACCAACTCCATCCAACGCCTCTGCCTCAAATTCAGCTCAGGCTGAGTAAAAATGTACTTCAGACTCTTGTGATCTGTAAACACCTGCACCTTCCCACCATACAGATAGGATCTCCAAATCTTAAGAGCAAAGATCACTGCTGCCATCTCCAAATCATGAGTAGGATAATTAGCTTCATGCTTCCGCAACTGCCGCGAAGCATAAGCTATAACCTTCCCCTGCTGCATAAGTACACAACCCAACCCCACTCTAGAAGCATCTGTATACACAACATAAGGCTCGTCCTGCTCAGGCAGTGCTAACACCGGCGTGGTAGTCAACATCTGCTTGAGACTTGCAAAGCTCGCCTCACACTCTGGTGACCACACAAATGGGACATCCTTCCCTGTAAGCTTAGTCATCGGCTGGGCCATACTAGCAAAACCCCGAACAAACCTCCTGTAGTAACCTGCTAACCCCAGGAAACTCCGAATCTCGGTGGCACTCTGCGGCCTCGGCCACTCCCTGATGGACTGAATCTTTCGGATCCACTGAAACTCCCTCAGCTGAAACAATATGACCCAAGAACCCCATCTCACGCTGCCAGAAACTGCACTGCTCAGCTTAGCAAACAACTTCTGCTCCTCAGCTTCTCCAACACTGCTCTCAGATGTACTGCATGCTCCTCAGGACTCTTAGAATATACCAGGATGTCGTCGATGAAAATGATGACTGACACGTCCGAAACTCTGGAACACGCTGTTCATCAATCTCATAAACGCAGCTGGCGCGTTTGTCAACCCAAACGGCATCACCACAAACTCGTAGTGTCCATACCTCGTCCTGAAGGCTGTCTTCCTCACATCTGCCTCATGAATAGGAATCTGATGATATCCGACGCCAAATCGATCTTGGAGAACCAAGTAGCACCCCTCAACTGATCCAACAACTCATCAATCCTCGGGAGAGGGTACTTGTTCTTCACAGTAACTCGGTTCAGACCCCGATAGTCAATACACAACCGAAAACTCCCATCCTTCTTCTTAACAAACAACACCGGAGCTCCCACGGTGAACAACTAGGACGGATAAAACCCTTGCCCAACAAATCCTCAAGCTGCTTCTTCAGCTCTGCCATCTCTGCTGGAGCCATCCTGTAAGGAGCCTTGGATAACGGCATCGTCCCGGTTCCAGCTCAATAGTAAAAGGATCCGACCGAGATGGTGGTAATCCCTGCAATGACTGGAACACATCCTCAAAGTCCTCCACAACCGGAATACCGCTAACCGTAGACTTCCCCACTGACTCTGGCATAGATATAGTAACCAGATAAGCCTCACGGCCCTTCTCGATCATCTTCCCTGCCTGAACGGCTGAGATCACGAGACTCCCCGAGTCGGTCTAATACCCTGAAAACCAACTTCCCTCTGGACGCTCAAACTCCACTCTACCCCGATAGCAATCCAAATGCACCTTGTACCGATGCAACCAATCCATACCAAGAATGACATCATACAACTCCTGGACTGATAAGCAAATCCGCTGGCCACGACTCCCCGCGATCTGAATATCAACTCCTCCAGCTCGTCCAATAACCCTCGGGAACTTGCCTCCCGCAACTCGACAACTCCTGAACGCTCTCCAGGATCCCTCGATCCCCGCACTCTCGGCACACTCCGGAGTAATGAAGCTATGAGAAGCTCCAGAATCAAACATAACATGGGACTTAAACCCGCCCACCAACAAGGTCCCTACACAAACCCTATGTGTTGAGAACCTAACACTTGACCACAAGCAAAACAAAAATAATTGAACTATTGAATTAACCAAGTTCGAATCTCAGAAGTTATACCTGTGATCGCTCCTGCACTAGTGCCACCGGCCTCCTGAGTCGAGTACACCTGAGACGTCGGCTCGATCCAACCCACCGGCTGCACTCCGTGCTGCACCACCTGCTGCATCCCCGGCTGAGCTCCAGCCTGCAACACTGCTACTGCCCTCTGCTGCAACTTGGGACAACGAGGCTTGATATGCCCCGTCTCTCTGCAGTAGTAACACACTCGAGTATCTGCCCGCGGCTCTGTCACCGCCCGCTGCTCTGTCACTACCCGCTGCTCACCTCTCTGTGGACAGCTAGTCACCTTGTGGTCTCGGCTACCACACCCAAAACATCTCGCACCCCCATGCCTCGACCTCTGCATGACATCAAACTTCCGCTTCTGCCCTTGCGCAGGCTTGCCGCCCTTGCTAGGAACAGAAGACGGCTGAGACTGCTGTGGCTGCACTGAAGGACTGACCACAACCACCTGTGCCCTCAAATCATCCTCTATCCCAGCTGCAACCTCAACCAACTCTGCTCTCGTAGCATAACTCCTCACTCTGCACCGAGTCCTCAAATCATCCCGCAGAGCCAACAAAAACCTCCGCACCTGAGCCGCCTCTGGCTCCCATGCCCTGCCTGCATACCCCACAAGCCGACTGAACTCTGCATCCAACTCCCGCACTGTACGGTCTCCCTGAGTCAACCCCAAGAACCGTGCCTCCATGCGATCAAGAGCCTCTGAGGAAAATACTTGGAGTTAAACTCCTCACAAAATCTCCCAAGTCATACCCTGCTGCACCCTCCGTGCTGTCACCGACCTCCACCACACACGTGCATCTCCGACAAGTAAAACACTGCCAGATCCACTCTGTACCGGTCGGGACACCTAAGCGAAAGGAAAATATCCTCCATCCGCTCTCTCCACTCATCCGCTACACTCGGATCGGTACTCCCTGAGAAATACCCTGCTCCCACATGCCGCAGCTGCTCCATCATCCGCACATACTGTGCATCCACTACCTCGGTCCCCGGCTGCACACCTGCCTGCAAACCCGCTGCAGGCTGCACCACTGGAACCTGTCCACCACCCACTGGCGGCACTACTGGATCCTGCCCACCAACCACCGGCGGCACCACTGGATCCTGCCCACCAACCACTGGCGGCACCACGGACCCTGCCCACCAACCACTGGCGGCACAGCTGCTGGAAGTCGCTGCAAAGCCTGAGCCACCTGAGCTAGCAAGTCAATCAAGACATCCTCCCTGCCCGGAGCACCTCCGCTGCAACCCCCACACCCGGGGCAACACCGTGACCAACACCGTCACCCAAACCAGCCTGGTCTCCAGACACTATAGGATCAGCCTGTGACTCCGCTACCTCCTCACTGGCCATGCTCTGGGTCACACTCTCACTGGCCACAGGGACCTGACCTCGTCCCCGACCACGACCACGACCACGACCACGTCCACGACCCCGACCACGACCACGACCACGCCCGCGACCAGCAGCAACCTCACCTCTAACCATCTGTATCAACCAAGAACAGAAGGCTAAGCAAACAATAATCCTATTACACAAAAACACAACTTACCGTGGAATCACAAACAGGCTCGAAGAGGATGTTCTAGGACTTCATGCCACACACAATTGCCATTCACACAATCAATTATAGCATGTAATCCTAAACATCAACAGCAAAAGCACAATGAACCCTAGACCTAGAACCGTAAGGGCTCTGATACCAAAATGAAACAACCCTTCCCGTTTTTTTTTTTTTTAATACCTAAATTTACTAGTGGTCCCATACCCACTAACAACCTAACAGCAATCAATAACAGCGGATAACCAAATAAAAATCCAATTCCATTAAACCAAAGAATTCCAACAACAATAAACAAATGCTCAATAGCAACATAATCCAAATAGGAAACACCCAACAACTAACATCCTACAATGTTCCATGGACTTAATCTAGCAACCTAACAATAGCTAGATCACAATCAATCAAGCCTCTAGAACATCCTCCTCCTCATCGCCTTTGATCCCACGATCACACTTTTCCTTTACCGCACACCACAAACAACAATTGAGATGCGTAAGTATTATCATAAATACTTAGTGAGGCCATCCTCCCATCTACTGGGTTATACACACAAGCAGATGAGACCTCCCAAGTCATCAAACAACAAGAACACAATCAAAACATCAAACCGGAAACACAATACACTCAAGAAACAGTGTCGACCGATGCTAGAAATGGGTGTCGATCGATGCTACGAACAAGTGCCGACCGATGCTCCTCAACGGTACCCATCGATGCTACTCAACACTGGTGCCGACCGATGCTCCTCGAAATGGTATCGATCGATGCCTCCTCTGCAGACACGATCTGCGCGAACACGAACGACGAATTCGAAACCAAACCATCTCGAATCCATTCAAACTCACCAATTACCTCAGAAATCACTGGGAAACACAAAAGCAACGAACCCAAGCAACAAAACAACACAAACAACAAAGAAAACACACAAACAAGAGATCTCATGCTTAGATCAACCATGGTCAAGCACTCACCTTTCTCAAGAAGATTCGAGCAGTAGAAACGAAATCCTCACTCCTAGCAAGCTTCTAACACGTTCCCAGCTCCAAAACTCTCAAGAACAGCAAGGAATCTCACCAAAACTCTCTTAGGAACTCAAGAACTCTCCTTTCTCTCTTTTTTCTCAAAAACGGCGACTGAACAAAAATAACACGACCCTAGGTCGTTTCCTTTCTTTAAAACTCGAATTAGGGATTTCCCTGAACCAAACCGAACCAATTCGGCAATTAAATCAAACCGGTCGAACCCAGAAATTAGTGGTATCGATCGATGCCACAAGGGTGTCGATCGATACTCCTTCCAAAAACACACAATCTGGTTCGCGGATGTTACACTAATTTTATTTATTTCTTCTTTATTTATTTTTTTTCATCATCTGTTTGCTTGTTTCTCTTTACTTCAGTCTCCATTTTTCTGTTTTCTCTAATTTTATTTCTTTCTTCTTTCTTTATTTGTTTTCATCATCTGTTTGCTTTTTTCTTTTTACTTCAATCTCCGGTTTTCTTTTTTCTCTAATTATATTTTTTTCTTCTTTTTTTATTGGTTTTCATCATGTGTTTGCTTGTTTCTCTTTACTTTAGTCTTCATTTTTCTGCTTTCCATAATTTTATTTATTTCTTCTTTTTTTATTTGTTTTCATCAACTGTTTACTTGTTTCTCTTTACTTCAGTCTCCATTTTTCCGTTTTCTCTAATTTTATTTTTTTCTTCTTTCTTTATTTGTTTTCATCATATGTTTGCTTGTTTCTCTTTACTTCAGTCACCATTTTTCTTTTTTCTCTAATTTTATTTCTTTATTTGTTTTCATCATCTGTTTGCTTGTGCCTCTTTACTTCAGTCTCCATTTTTCTGTTTTCTCTAATTTTATTTCTTTCTTCTTTCTTTATTTGTTTTCATCATCTGTTTGCTTTTTTCTCTTTACTTCAATCTCTGTTTTTCTTTTTTCTCTAATTTTATTTCTTTCTTCTTTCTTTATTTATTTGCATTATATGTTTGCTTGTTTCTCTTTACTTCAGTATCCATTTTTCTGTTTTCTCTAATTTTATTTCTTTCTTTTTTCTTTATTTGTTTTCATCATCTGTTTCCTTGTTTCTCTTTACTTAGTCTCCATTTTTTTTTTCACTAATTTTATTTATTTCTTCTTTCTTTATTTGTTTTCATCATTTGTTTGCTTTCTCTCTAATTTTATTTCTTTCTTCTTTCTTTATTTGTTTTCATCATCTGTTTGCTTGTTTCTCTTACTTCAGTCTCCATTTTTTTTTTCTCTAATTTAATTTCTTTCTTCTTTTTTTTTTTTATTTATTTCCATCTTCTCTTTGCTTGTTTCCCTTTACTTCAGTCTCTATTTTTCTGTTTTCTCTAATTTTATGAAACAACCCTGCCCGTTTTTTTTTAATACCTTAATTTACTAGTGGTCCCATACCCACTAACATCCTAACAACAATCAATAACCGCGGAAAACCAAATAAAACAAATTCCATTAAACCAAAAGAATTCCAACAATCAGAACAATATCCAATACCATAATCCAAATAAAGAAATAACCAAAAGCTAACATCCTACAAGGTTCCAGTGACCTAATCTAGCAACCTAGCAACAGCTAAGCCACAATCAATCAAGCCTCTAGAACATCCCTTTATCATCGCCCTGATTCCACGATCACACTTTGCCTTTACCTGCACATCACAAACAACAATTGAGATGCGTAAGTATTATCATAAATACTTAGTGAAGTCGTCCTCCCATCTACTGGGTTATACACACAAGCATATGAGACTCCCCAAGTCAACAAACAACAAGTAAACAATCAATACATCAAACCAGGAAAATAAGACTCTGCAGGTACTAGTGTCGACCGATGCTCAAACGGTGTCCATCGATGCTACAAGAAATGGTGCCGACCGATGCTGAAATGGTGCCGATCGATGCTACACAGGATGGTGCCGATCGATGCTCCACAAAAGTGGTATCGATCGATGCCTCTTCTGCAGACACGATCTGCGCGAAACTCAGCGACGAACTCCGATTCTAATCATCTCAAATTCGACTCCAAACACGTCTAACCATCTCGGAAATCACTAGAAATCACAAGAACAATGTACCCAAGCAAGCAAACAACACAAACAGCAAGAAATCACACAAAACAAAGGAGATCTCATGCTTAGATCAACCATGGTCAAGCACTCACCTCAAGAACAGAAGATTGGATTGAGAAACGGTGGAATCAACACCTCCAGGAACTTCTCCTTCGATCCCCAGCGACAACTATCACTTCTACAGCCTCAGATCTCTCCAAAATCTCCAAGAACAAACCCAGAAAAAAAACACAGAAACGCTTTCTCTTCTTTCTCTCTTTCTTTTTCACTCAACGGCGACAAAAATGAGACCCAAAACCCTAATTCGACTTCAGACACTTAAAACACGAATTAGGGTTTCTTGAACCAAACCGAACTAATCGGCAATTAAAAATCGAACCGGCCAAACCGGCTACAGCTAGCGTCGATCGATGCCCAAAGGGTATCGATCGATGCCCACATCCAAAATCACAAAAATTGGTTCACGGATGTTACATTTTATTTCTTTCTTTTTTCTTTATTTGTTTTCATCATCTCTTTGCTTGTTTCTCTTTACTTCATTCTCCATTTTTCTTTTTTTCTCTAATTTTATTTCTTTCTTCTTTCTTTATTAATTTCCATCTTTTGTTTGATTGTTTCTCTTTACTTCAGTCTCCATTTTTCTTTTTTCTATAATTTTATTTATTTCTTTTTTCTTTATTTGTTTTCATCATCTCTTTTCTTGTTTCTCATTACTTCAGTCTTCATTTTTCTATTTAATCTAATTTTATTTATTTTTTCTTTCTTTATTTGTTTTTATCATATGTTTGTTTGTTTCTCTTTACTCCAGTCTCCATTTTTTTGCTTACTAGAATATTATTTCTTTCTTCTTTCTTTATTTGTTTTCATCATTTGTTTGCTTGTTTCTCTTTACTTCAGTTTCCATTTTTCTTTTTTCTCTAATTTTATTTCTTTCTTCTTTCTTTATTTGTTTTCATCATCTATTTGCTTGTTTCTCTTTACTCCAGTCTCCATTTTTCTTTTTCCTCTAATTTTAGTTTTTTTTTTTTTTTTTTTTTCATCATCTGTTTGTTTGTTCCTCTCTACTTCAGTCTCCATTTTTCTTTTTTCCTCTAATTTTAGTTTTTTCTTTTTTTGTTTTCATCATCTGTTTGTTTTGTTTCTCTACTTCAGTTTCCATTTTTCTTTTTTTCTCTAATTTTATTTCTTTCTTCTTTCTTTATTTGTTTTCATCATCTCTTTTCTTGTTTCTCTTTAATTCAGTCTCCATTTTTCTATTTAATCTAATTTTATTTCTTTCATCTTTCTTTATTTGTTTTCATCATCTGTTTGTTTGTTTCTCTTTACTTCAGTCTCCATTTTTTTCTCTAATTTTATTTTTTTCTTCTTTCTTTATTTGTTTTCATCATCTGTTTACTTGTTTCTCTTTAAATCAGTCTCCATTTTTCTGCTTTTCATAACTTTATTTCTTTCTTCTTTCTTTTCTTGTTTTCATCATCTGTTTGCTTGTTTCTCTTTACTTCATTCTCCATTTTTCTGCTTTCTATAATTTTATTTATTTATTCTTTCTTTATTTGTTTTCATCATCTGTTTGCTTGATTCTATTTACTTTAGTCTCCACTTTTTTTTTTCTCTAAGTTTTTTTTTTCTTCTTTCTTTATTTGTTTTCATCATCTGTTTACTTGTTTCTCTTTACTTCAGTCTCCATTTTTCTGCTTTCCATAATTTTATTTTTTTCTTCTTTCTTTATTTGTTTTCATCATCTATTTGCTTGTTTCTCTTTACTTCATTGTCCATTTTTCTGCTTTCTATAATTTTATTTCTTTCTTCTTTCTTTATTTGTATTCATCATCTGTTTACTTGTTTCTCTTTACTTCAGTCTCCATTTTTCTGCTTTCCATAATTTTATTTCTTTCTTCTTTCTTTATTTGTTTTCACCATCTGTTTACTTGTTTCTCTTTACTTCAGTCTCCATTTTTCTGCTTTCCATAACTTTATTTATTTCTTCTTTCTTTTCTTGTTTTCATCATCTGTATGCTTGTTTCTCTTTACTTCATTCTCCATTTTTCTGCTTTCTATAATTTTATTTCTTTCTTCTTGCTTTATTTGTTTTCATCATCTGTTTGGTTGATTCTCTTTACTTCAGTCTCCACTTTTTTCTTCTTTAATTTTCTTTTTCTTCTTTCTTTATTTGTTTTCATCATCTGTTTACTTGTTTCTCTTTACTTCAGTCTCCATTTTTCTGCTTTCCATAATTTTATTTCTTTCTTCTTTCTTTATTTGTTTTCATCATCTGTTTACTTGTTTCTCTTTACTTTAGTCTCCATTTTTCTGCTTTACATATTTTTATTTTTTTCTTCTTTCTTTATTTGTTTTCATCATCTGTTTACTTGTTTCTTTATATTTCAGTCTCCATTTTTCCGTTTTCTCTAATTTTATTTCTTTCTTCTTTCTTTATTTGTTTTCATCATATGTTTGCTTGTTTCTCTTTACTTCTGTCACCATTTTTTTTTTTTTCTTTAATTTTATTTCTTTCTTCTTTCTTTATTTGTTTTCATCATCTCTTTGCTTGTGCCTCAGCTGTCACACTCTGGTCCTCGGTCTCACTAACCACTGGGACTCTGCCCCTACCACGACCACGTCCGCGACCACGTCCGCGTCCACGACCACAACCAGCACAGCAATCCTCTTTGACCATCTGCTTTACCATGAACAGAAAAGCACCTTTAACACAGAAATAGAAACTCACCGTGGAATCACCAATAGGCTCGAAGAGGATGTTGTAGGACTCCATGCCACACACAATTGACTAACTCACATAATCAATCAAGACATGCAATCCCAAACATCTACAACACAAAGCCTAGTGAACCCAAACCTAGAACCGTAAGGGCTCTGATACCAAAATGAAAGGACCGACCTTTTTTTTTTAAAAAAATAATAATAGTAATAATAATAATAATATAATAATAAACTACAGCTAGTGGTCCCATACCCACTAGCCACCTAACCACAATCACAACCAACAGCGGAAATACCAATCTCAAATTATATTAACCAAATCAAATGATATAATAGCCAATATAAATTCCGATCTTAACTAATGATCCAAACATCGTAAACCAAATAACCAGCAATCCTAAACAATGATCTAGGACATAGTTCTAGCAACCTAACAATGCTAGATAAACATTCAGTCGAGTCCCTAGAACATCCTCCTCTTCATTGCCTGGATTCCACGATCACACTTTGCCTTTACCTGCACCACAAACACATATTGCAATGCATGAGTATTTTACAAACACTCAGTAAGGCAATCCTCCCATCTACTGGGCTATAGACACAAGCAATAGAGTATCAGTAATCTTCACACAACAATCAACACACGTCGATCACAAAACAAGACTTAGCATCGACCGTTTGCACATTATCGACCGATGCCAAATGGAGAAGCGTCGATCGATCTGGAAGCTGCATCGATCGATCTGCGTCTCTTGCATCGACCGATACCAGTCTGCATCGACCGACGCATGCTTGACCTTCACGAAAAACCCTAAAGTTCATCGCGCCGTCCTCGCACTTGCATCGACCGATCAAGCTATGCATCGACCGTGCAAACTATGCATCGATCGACCTTAACGTCGAACACCGTGGTTTCCCGAAGCTTCTCGCGGTTTCGTTCCTCTGACCACAAACTCGATCCTAAGCCCGAGAAGCTTCTGCGTCCATAGAAACAATCTAATACGTCCAACAACATACAACAAACAAACTACTGAAATCTCTAGCTTAGAAAGCCATGGTCCTGCACTTACCTGTGCCAAGATGAATCTGAACAATAAACAAGCAAGAACACGCTTCCAGGAAGCTCCTACAGCAATCCCAGCTACAGATCTCTACAAGAACGCCCCAACTCTCCAAGAAATCTCCAGAAACTCTCAAGAACTCTTTCTCTCTTTCGTTCTCTCTCAAAAACGGCCAAACAACACGAATGGGACAAAACTCGCATCTAAGGGTTTTTCCCTAACCCAAAACGCAACGTTTGACTTAAGTCAAAACGCACAGAATTGAGCCAGCATCGATCGATGCTCCTACTGCATCGATCGATGCACATCCAAAACCAGAATTCCGGTTCACGGATGTTACAGTTTTCATCATCTATTTGATTGTTTCTCTTTACTTCAGTCTCCACTTTTCTTTTTTCTTTAATTTTATTTCTTTCTTCTTTCTTTATTTGTTTTCATTATCTATTTGCTTGTTTCTCTTTACTTCAGTCTCCATTTTTCTTTTTCCTCTAATTTTATTTCTTTCTTCTTTATATATTTGTTTTCGTCATCTGTTTGCTTGTTTCTCTTTACTTCAGTCACCATTTTTCTTTTTTCTCTAATTTTATTTCTTTCTTTTTTCTATATTTGTTTTCATTATCTATTTGCTTGTTTCTCTTTACTTCAGTCCCCATTTTTCTTTTTCCTCTAATTTTATTTTTTTCTTTATTTATTTTCATCATCTGTTTGCTTGTTCCGCTTTACTTTAGTCTCCATTTTTCTTTTTTCTCTAATTTTATTTCTTTCTTCTTTCTTTATTTATTTCCATCTTCTGTTTGATTGTTTCTCTTTACTTCAGTCTGCATTTTTCTTTCTTCTTTAATTTTATTTCTTTCTGCTTTCTTTATTTGTTTTCATCATCTCTTTGCTTGTTTCTCTTTACTTCAGTCACCATTTTTTTTTTTAATTTTATTTATTTTTTCTTTCATTATTTGTTTTCATCATCTGTTTGCTTGTTTTTCTTTACTTTAGTCTCCATTATTCTGTTTTCTATAACTTTATTTCTTTCTTCTTTCTTTATTTGTTTTCATCATCTGTTTGCTTGTTTCTCTTTACTTCAATCTCCGTTTTTCTTTTTTCTCTAATTTTATTTCTTTCTTCTTTCTTTATTTGTTTTCATTATCTGTTTACTTGTTTCTCTTTACTTGCGTCTCCATTTTTTTTCCTCTAATTTTATTTCTTTCTTCTTTCTTTATTTGTTTTCATCATCTGTTTGCTTGTTTTTCTTTATTTTAGTCTCCATTTTTCTGCTTTCCATAATTTTATTTCTTCTTCTTTCTTTATTTGTTTTCATCATATGTTTACTTGTTTCTCTTTACTTCAGTCTCCATTTTTCCGTTTTCTCTAATTTTATTTCTTTCTTCTTTCTTTATTTGTTTTCATCATATGTTTTCTTGTTTCTCTTTACTTCAGTCACCATTTTTCTTTTTTTCTCTAATTTTATTTCTTTCTTCTTTCTTTATTTGTTTTCATCATCTGACTGCTTGTGCCTCTTTACTCCAGTCTCCATTTTTTCTGTTTTCTCTAATTTTATTTCTTTTTTCTTTCTTTATTTGTTTTCATCATCTGTTTGCTTGTTTTTTTTTATTTTAGTCTCCATTTTTCTGCTTTCCATAATTTTATATCTTTCTTCTTTATATATTTGTTTTCGTCATCTGTTTGCTTGTTTCTCTTTACTTCAGTCACCATTTTTCTTTTTTCTCTAATTTTATTTCTTTCTTTTTTCTATATTTGTTTTCATTATCTATTTGCTTGTTTCTCTTTACTTCAGTCTCCATTTTTCTTTTTCCTCTAATTTTATTTTTTTCTTTATTTGTTTTCATCATCTGTTTGCTTGTTCCGCTTTACTTTAGTCTCCATTTTTCTGTTTTCTCTAATTTTATTTCTTTCTTCTTTTTTTATTTGTTTGCATCATCTGTTTACTTGTTTCTCTTTACTTCAGTCACCATTTTTCTTTTTTCTCTAATTTTATTTCTTTCTTCTTTCTTTATTTGTTTTCATCATCTATTTGCTTGTTTCTCTTTACTTCAGTCTTCATTTTTCTTTTTCCTCTAATTTTATTTTTTTCTTTATTTGTTTTCATCATCTGTTTGCTTGTTCATCTTTACTTCAGCTTTTTTCTCTAATTTTATTTATTTCTTTATTTATTTCCATCTTCATTTCTCTTTACTTCAGTCTCCATTTTTCTGTTTTCTCTAATTTTATTTCTTTCTTCTTTCTTTATTTGTTTTATTAAATCGTTTGCTTGTTTCTCTTTACTTCAGTCTTTATTTTCCCTAATTTTATTTCTTCTTCTTTCTTTATTTGTTTTCATCATCTGTTTGCTTGTTTCTCTTTACTTTAGTCTCCATTTTCTGCTTTCCATAATTTTATTTCTTTCTTTTTCTTTATTTGTTTTCATCATCATTTACTTGTATCTCTTCTTTCAGTCTCCATTATTCTGTTTCTCTAATTTTATTTCTTTCTTAATTTCTTTATTGTTTTCAATCAATCTCTTTTGTTTCTCTTTCTTCAGTCTCCATTTTCTGTTTCTCTAATTTTGTTTCTTTTCTTCTCTTTATTGGTTTTCATCATCTGTTTGCTTATTTCTCTTTACTAAGTCCATTTTTCTTTGTTTTCTCTAATTTTATTTCTTATTTCTTTTTTATTTGTTTATCATACATTTATTTGTTTCTCTTTCTTGAGTCTCCATTTTCTTTTCTCTCAATTTTATTTCTTCTTCTTTCTTTATTTGTTTTCATCATCATTTGCTTGTTTCTCTTTACTTCAGTCTTCATTTTCTTTTCCTAATTTTATTTTTTTTCTTTATTTGTTTTCCATCTGTGCTTGTTTCCTTGTTAAATCTTTACTTCAGCTTTTCTCTCCATTTTATTTCTTTCTTTATTTATTTCCGTCTTCTGATTTTTATTTTAGATTCAGTCTCTTTTCTGTTTTCTCTAATTTTATTTCTTTCTTCTTTCTTTATTTGTTTTCATCATCTGTTTACTTGTTTCTCTTTACTTCAGTCTCCATTTTTTTTTCTCTAATTTTTTTCTTTCTTTGTTTGTTTTCATCATCTGTTTTACTTGTTCTCTTTACTTCAGTCTCCATTTTCTGTTTCTCTAATTTTATTTCTTTCTTCTTTCTTTTTTGTTTTCATCATCTGTTTGCTTGTTTCTCTTTACTTTTTCTCCATTTTCTGCTTTCTATAATTTTATTTCTTTCTTCTTTCTTTATTTGTTTTCATCATCTGTTTGCTTGTTTCTCTTTACTTCAGTCTCCACTTTTTCTTCTTTAATTTTCTTTTTCTTCTTTCTTTATTTGTTTTCATCAATTGTTTACTTGTTTCTCTTTACTTCAGTCTCCATTTTTCTGCTTTCCATAATTTTATTTCTTTCTTCTTTCTTTATTTGTTTTCATCATCCTGTTTTACATTTCTCTTTACTTTAAATTTCCATTTTCTGCTTTCTATAATTTTATTTCTTTCTTCTTTCTTTATTTGTTTTCATCATCTGTTTACTTGTTTCTCTTTACTTCAGTCTCCATTTTTCTGCTTTCCATAATTTTATTTCTTTCTTCTTTCTTTATTTGTTTTCACCATCAATTTAATTGTTCTCTTTACTTCAGTCTCCATTTTTCTGCATTCCATAACTTTATTTATTTCTTCTTTCTTTTCTTGTTTTCATCATCTGTATGCTTGTTTCTCTTTACATCATTCTCCATTTTTCTGCTTTCTATAATTTTATTTCTTTCTTCTCTCATTATTTGTTTTCATCATCTGTTTGTTTGATTCTCTTTACTTCAGTCTCCACTTTTTTTTTCTTCTTTCTTTATTTGTTTTCATCATCTGTTTACTTGTTTCTCTTTCCTTCAGTCTCCATTTTTCTGCTTTCCATAATTTTATTTCTTTCTTTTTTCTTTATTTGTTTTCATCATCTGTTTACTTGTTTCTCTTTACTTCAGTCTCCATTTTTTTTTTCTCTAATTTTATTTCTTTCTTCTTTCTATTTGTTTTCGTCATCTGTTTACTTGTTTCTCTTTACTTCAGTCACCATTTTTCTTTTTTCTGTAATTTTATTTCTTTCTTCTTTCTTATTTGTTTTCACCATCTGTTTACTTGTTTCTCTTTACTTCAGTCTCCATTTTTCTGCTTTCCATAACTTTATTTCTTTCTTCTTTCTTTTCTTGTTTTCATCATCTGTATGCTTGTTTCTCTTTACATCATTCTCCATTTTTCTGCTTTCTATAATTTTATTTCTTTCTTCTTTATTTATTTGTTTTCATCATCTGTTTGTTTGATTCTTTTTACTTCAGTTTCCACTTTTTTTTTCTCTATTTTTTTTTTCTTCTTTCTTTATTTGTTTTCATCATCTGTTTACTTGTTTCTCTTTACTTCAGTCTCCATTTTTCTGCTTTCCATAATTTTATATCTTTCTTCTTTCTTTATTTGTTTTCATCATCTATTTGCTTGTTTCTCTTTACTTCAATCTCCGTTTTTCTTTTTTCTCTAATTTTATTTCTTTCTTATTTTTTATTGGTTTTCATCATCTGTTTGCTTGTTTCTTTTCAGTTTAGTCTTCATTTTTCAGCTTTCCATAATTTTAATTCTTTCTTCTTTCTTTATTTGTTTTCACCATCTGTTTACTTGTTTCTCTTTACTTCAGTCTCCATTTTTCTGCTTTCCATAACTTTATTTCTTTCTTCTTTCTTTTCTTGTTTTCATCATCTGTATGCTTGTTTCTCTTTACATCATTCTCCATTTTTCTGCTTTCTATAATTTTATTTCTTTCTTCTTTCTTTATTTGTTTTCATCATCTGTTTGTTTGATTCTCTTTACTTCAGTCTCCTCTTTTTTTTTTCTCTAATTTCTTTTTCTTCTTTCTTTATTTGTTTTCATCATCTGTTTACTTGTTTCTCTTTACTTCAGTCTCCATTTTTCTGCTTTCCATAATTTTATTTCTTTCTTCTTTCTTTATTTGTTTTCATCATCTGTTTACTTGTTTCTCTTTACTTTAGTCTCCATTTTTCTGTTTTCTCTAATTTTATTTCTTTCTTCTTTCTTTATTTGTTTTCATCATCTGTTTGCTTGTTTCTCTTTACTTCAGTCTCCATTTTTCCTTTTTCTCTAATTTTATTTCTTTCTTCTTTCTTTATTTGTTTTCATCATATGTTTGCTTGATTCTCTTTACTTCGGTCACCATTTTTCTTTTTTCTCTAATTTTATTTCTTTCTTCTTTCTTTATTTGTTTTCATCATCTCTCTTTGCTTGTTTTCTCTTTACTTCAGTCTCCATTTTTCTTTTTTCTAATTTTATTTCTTTCTTCTTTCTTTATTTGTTTTCATCATCTGTTTGCTTGTTTCTCTTTACTTCAGTCTTTATTTTTTTTCCTCTAATTTTATTTCTTTCTTCTCTTTATTTGTTTTCATCATCTGTTTGCTTGTTTCTCTTTACTTTAGTCTCATTTTTCTCTTTCTAATTTATTTCTTTCTTTCTTTCTTTATTTGTTTTAATTTCTTTGCTTGTATCTCTTTACTTCAGTCTCCATTATTCTGTTTTCTCTAATTTTATTTCTTTCTTCTTTCTTTATTTGTTTCATCATCTCTTTGCTTGTTTCTCTTTACTTCAGTCTCCATTTTTCTGTTTTCTCTAATTTTTATTTCTTTCTCTTTCTTATTGTTTTCATCTGTTTGCTTATTTCTCTCTTTACTTAAGTCTCCATTTTTCTGTTTTCTCTAATTTCTATTTCTTTCTTCTTTTTTTATTATTTGTTTATCATCTTGTTT